>OX421961.1:79243799-80459076 GCA_949128115.1 Anaspis maculata
GTGTGTGTGTGCGCGCGTGTGTGTGTGTGTGTATGTGTGTGTGGTTGTGATCTTCCACGATAACTGCCGAACCGTTGACCCGATCGACTTGAAATTTAATATGCGGTTAAATAAAAAAAAATTCATGAGATCCATCCAGTGGCGTGGATAAAATTGAACTTCAAGGGATCGTAGCTTTATTAGGGGGCACCTCTTACAATTCGTTCTTATCGCAAACTTCATATTTTTTCAAAGCTGAATCTAAGGATATAATATAGTCAGGTACTTATTTCTGAAATACCCTGTGTATGGGTAATATTACTTAAATTAAATACCTATTTGATTTTTTTTTTACTGAATCAGTCGCGTCGAGGAGAAATTTTTGTTCCATAGATATTCCCTTGGGCCGAGAAGAATTCACCCACCACAAGATTTTGAATAAAAAAAATGAACGTTATTATTTACAGACTTCATTAAGCGTAATGCGGCTTTATTCTCCTCGACCGGCCGGTACATTATTCAATTTTGGGCAGCTCGGCAGAAGCCATAGCAGGAGATGAATTGTGGGGGCCAACGCTGCGCCGTATTTTTATATCGCGGATGTATGTACGTATGTAGATACGCGTTGCATATGTATGATAAGCGTATAGCCTCGTCCTTTTTAAAGCTCTCCCATCCTCTCACTCCTAACGCGAAATGTCGAGCTTTTCCACCATAGTCGCTGAAAAACCAAACCAAGCGCCAAACTTGCCCGATAAAGATCCCCACTGACGATAACGCGCTCATTTCGTAACGTCAACCCTATCGTGAAGAACCACACCAGCACACCACATCCACTGACAATGACCGGCATTAATAATTAATAATTAACACCCTCAAATCTAGACGTTTGCTTTATGTATTTCAGTTTATCACATTCAAAAATCTTTTCGTACAGGATGTCTATGTGTATTTTAAAACAAAAAAAAGGTTGTTACAATATGTCAATTTATCCAACAAGAAATCCTCGATCAGTGGCGGAATGACGGCGGTTTATCCGCCGTGGAAAACAATTTCGCCCAATCTCCTGCTACATAATTCAAAGTCCATCTCCAATTTTTATTATTTTCCACAGTCAAATTCCCTCTATTTTTCTGCCTTTCGGTCGGTCAGTTTTTTTGCACACGGCTTTAGAGGGGACTCCCAATGTAATGATATTTCCATCCAATTCTCCCTCTCTCTATACGCTCCCGCACACGCTCACACACATACACACACAGACACACTACTCACACCCCCTTTGCTGGCACTCCGGGGTTGACCAATCGACATTTTCAATTCGAATCTTAACGCTACTTCATTCCAAGCCTATAAATCAGTTTTATCAATACATCGGTTTTTATTCTTAATGAAATACCAGGTCCAATATCACCAATAGCATGCTGTTTCTTCGGCATGGTATGGGTACCTTTACCTACTTACCCACTTATTTGTTTTGTACTATCCATGCTGTACCAGAAGCCAGAAGGCTGTGCTAAAATTAATATTTTGGGTTTAGCTATTTGGTTTTCCAAATTGTGTTCACACCGATAACTCGGTGTTGCTCTTAGTTAAAAAGCCCATTTGTTTATTAAACTTTCGCACAAAAAAGTGACAATTCTATACAGGTGTTTCAATAGAAATTGTCATATCTTTTTTTACCTTAGGGGTATATGCACAGCTGGGGGTGCGAGGAGTCAGGTTGTTCAGACCCTCTTAGAGCAACGACAAATTAAATTTTTCGACCACCACAACCCCTAATTGAAAATGAAGGTGGTGATCACCGGGCTAGCAATAGAGTTGGGGTGAATTCTTAGCTGGACTTCCAAGAAAAAAAAAAACTAATTTTGAAATAGTAAAATTAAAATATTTAAGTTTATTTAAAAAAAAAAAAATTAAATAAATTAATGAATAAATAAATTAAATGTGGTTATTGGCTTATAATCTCTTTCCTCTTTTAATTAAATATTTACGAATGAATTAAATTACCTACTAAATTAAATTTCAGTGAATCATGAATGAATTCTCTTTTTCGTAGTACTACCAAACTGGGTTACAGCAGCAAATTCAATCACTGGGTTTGCAAATTGCTCTTGCGAACACTTATCTTGTTATAAAAGGAAAAAAAAACTTAATGATCAAATTTAATAATTAACCAAGAAGAGTAGGTACTCAACAAAAACGGAAATGTGAAGTGAACACAAAACAAAAGGATAAAACAAAGTAATAAATAATCAAGGACTGTTCTTGCAACAAAATTATAGGTATCTAGTGCTGGTACTAAAATTCTCTCAAATAAACAAAATAACACAATTTAACAATGAAGGTAAGTGGGTTCCTTTATTTCACGGACTACACGAAATTTGCTCGTTCGTTTTCTTGGTGTGGAAGCAGTCTCAGGCAACAAATTAGTTTTGTGCAACTTACTCTTTTCGTCGGGAACAACAGAGCATAAACTAATTAACCGGAAAATGGACCGGCTTCCTCCACCTTTTTCCTGGGTCGCAGGCCTTCAGAAGGGATAAGATTCAACTGATAGAAGCTCCAGAACGATCGAATCAACAGAGCAGGCAGTATACAACTTATCCCAAAGCGGCAGCAAAATGGCGGGCCACAAGCAGAAGTGCGTTGAATTTCTACAGCACAGACACGATGTCGTAATCAATTCGGTGTAAAGACCCGAGCAAAGAACCCTAAAATTGCAAAGGTTAGCTTCTCCAGAAAAAAAGAAAATGTCAAATCGAATTGTCACCTCGAATGAGGGTTTCTCTTTGTTTCTATATGGTCTTTCTGTTTCACAGAAATTCTTCGACAACCCTCGGCGGGTGTGTGCGGAATGGAGAAAACAAAACAACAACAGAAGCCTACAAGAAACGAAAATGTGAAAAACAAAGTTAATTGCGACGAAACGTGAAGCTTACCCTTCGATCTTGTGAGGTATAGGTACGTTGGGGATGAAAAATAATCAACCGACTCTGATCTTTTGGTCTCGGTTCCTTCCTTTAAATCTCGTTGAAAATTCTAGGTTTGTTAATCCCCAATCGTGGGTGGCAAAAGGTGCTCAATAATACTAAACTTCGACCTTTTTTTTTCAGCCAAAAGAGAATCCTGGTTTATCCCGAATCGTCGGTATCCAAACAACGAATTTTTACAAAATTCTCCTAAAACCTTTTTCTTCAACGAGACGTGGAACTAAACTAAAACCGAGAGAAAAAAAAACGTAGACCAAGAAAAAGAAGAAAAATAAAAACCAAAGAAAAAGTCTACTGCCACTTTTTCCCGTTTTCTTGCCGACTCGATAGAGTGAGGTGTTATCTACAATTCCGGCATTAAATACACGGCTCGATCGCAACAATAACAAAGCAGGTAGGTACCTACGTAGAATTAATTTGCTGTAATGTGTGCTCTGTTCTAGGTAAAAGAAAGAGGAAAAAACCAAAGCAAAGGTAATGCCTCGACGGAGATAAACATGCATAAGACTACCCACAACTGAAAGAATTTTTTAAAGAAGAAGCCAGAATCAAAATAATAACGAATGCAGAGTGATAAAACAAAAATAAATTAAAACCTAACAAATAAACTCTCGTGGACCACCTAAATATAGTGTTTTTCTACCACAATTTTTCAGGTTGTCAAATTTAACCGTTACAAAATGAACCACCCTGAATAAATTTTTTGCCAGGTGAAATTTAGAAAGTTTCTCGAGACCCGTCGATTTTTTTTTCGAAGGGGACATCCAAAGCATACCACATATTGGCGAATTTCTATCTGGAACCCCCTCACCTCCACCCACCTCAACTTTGAAATTCCAAATAACCTCACACCTCTTTTTCCTGAAATTCTCTTAAGTGTCCAATTGAATATTCTCGACCCCTGAATCATCTTCAATCAGTTTCATCCTAAATAGCATCGAAGAAGAGATTTATGGTGGAAAAACTGCTAGAGTAGTCGGCATACCAGAGGGACCTGTGAGCGGAGCTTAACTGCGCAAACTTAGTTCATCTAGTAGTACACCTAGATTCGCAGTGAAATTTTAGGTTCGCCTGTGATCTGGTAATGGTCCAGCACTCCAGCTGACGATGTTGCCTCTCCCATTTCAACACACGGACTCGTTCAAAACGATTTCTGTTTTTTTGTTTAGCCCACAGGTCCCTGTGGTGTGCCGTCAACTCTACCCAAATTCACCCCTTCGCTCCTCCCACCCCAACTCCAAAATCTAAAATGACACTACCTACTTTGTGATATATCAAATAAAAGAGAATTAAATCTCATTCCCGAAAAAAATATTCACAAAATTTTCGAAAACCTCTTTTCCCTCCTAAAATATTTCGAATGTCCAATTTGAAAAGAGAGGGGTTGAAATTCAAAAAGGGGTTCGCACAAAAAAATGAGAATTCGCACAAAGAAAGTGACTATTCTACACAGGGTGTTTCAATAGAAACCTGAATGAATTTTTGCCTGGTGGAATTGAGAAAAGTTTCCCGAAATCCGTCGATTTTTGTTTCGAAGGGGACATCCAAATTCCAAAGCATACATTGGTACATTTCTATCTTCAACCCCCTCACCTCCACCCACCCCAACTTCGAAATTTCAAATGACACCACCTACCTTGCGCTACATCAAATTAAAGGAGATCAAATTCTCTTTCTGAAATACCTACCCTTCTGATGGGCTTGAAGGCTCATTTTACTTGTCATTTAGGGGCCCTGGATTGCGATTAATCAGAACTCTGCCCCAGGAATTCAACGCCTGAACCAATTTCCACTAATTGTTTTTAGCAATAGGCAACTGGGGGTTCATTGGGGCTCTAGGAGACACTCGTAGACAACAGGGGGCCGATAAGGCTTAAACAACCCAAGAAGAGACAAGGGCGTCGCTTTGGCCTGAAACAGCATAACCTGATAGCTGCAAAACGTCAGGTAATAAATATGGAGGTGTAGTAGAGTACCTACTGAAAAATTGTTGAAAAAATTCTATGTCTTCTAAGTTTGAAGTTATGAGGGGGGGGGTGTAGAGGTTGTCCGGACAACGTTTTTTCTTTGAATGCAATAATTCAGATTCATTTACGACTCAAGAGACGAACTGTTAATTTTGCCTTTATTGATTTCAGGAGAGCATTTGATAAGATCAAACATTCTATTCTTTGGGAAAAGTTATCCAGACTGGGAGTGGGAACAAGTATTCTGGGAGTCCTAAAAAATATCTATGATCGGACCAACATGTCGGTAAGAAGTGAAAATCTTTTCTCACGCAGGTTCGAGATAACGGAGGGTGTCCTTCAGGGAGAACCCATGAGCCCTCTCCTGTTTCCACTCTTCATTGCTGATATTGATATATACTTTAGAGAAAGAGGGATGGTGGGATTGATAGTTGATGGAAAAACGGATTGTTTGATGCTATTATATGCCGACGACATGGTTATACTTGGCGACTCTCCAGCTGACTTGTCACGTAAACTGTGTATACTAGAGCAATACACTCATGAAAACTGTTTAGAGGTTAACATCGCTAAGACAAAGATAGTTTGTTTCAGTAAGGGAGGCCATGGAAGCCGCAAAACTTTTGATTTTGTATTTTATAATAAAAAGCTCGACATAGTCAACAAGTACTGTTATTTGGGCATTGAATTTTCCGCATCGTCTGTGTTTCGGGGGATGGCTGGAGTCGCTGTCTGCAAGGCCAAGAAGTCCATTTCTGCTGTGATGCACCTTATGATGAAGTCAAAAGTGAGCTCTTGGGAAGCACGTATGAAGCTCTATGAATCAATTGTTTGCGGTTCTGTTTCCCACTGTTCTGTCATTTGTGGATTGCAGTATGCCTCAATTCTTGAGAGAATTCAAGTAAATTTCTTCAAACGACTACTTTCTCTCCCGAGAAACACTCTCGATTATATCGTGAGACTGGAAACTGGGACTGTTGCTCTTGTCTTGTTGTTCTTCAAGGCCTCTCTTAGCTGGGTAAGGAAACTTCATGCAATGGATAACTCACATTTGTCAAAAAAATGCTTCGAGAGACTGATGACGGTGGGTGACGGAGGTAGTCCTAGACACAACTGGGCCTTGCAACTCAGGACTAAGGGAGTGTTTTGTTAGAGCTGGGGCTGTAGATCTCTGGAATACGGTCCGGATGGGTAATTTTGAATTGTCAATGCAGGGCAAGCTTTTGGAAAGCTTCAGAGCAAAACTTCACGGTGAGGATCTCTCGCGTTTGGAAAGATCTTCATATCCCATTTTTTTACAAGAAATTCAATACACCCGAAAACTCCTCAGCGTAGTTGATACTACCGGTTAAAATGTATATCAGAAGACTGATGGCACAGATGAAGGTGGTAGGTATAAATTTTTTGAAATTCGCATAATAGGGATCAGCTTACCTTATCTACATGGATCAGTTGTGTACCATGTGCAACCTGAGAGTGTGCGAGACTCTGGAACATATCCCTTTTCAATGTTCGCTTTGCAGCTCTCTCAGAACACCTTTTGTGTATGGGTTGAGTGGCCCGGAACAGCCGGTCAAAGTACTGGACAATTTGGATCGGACTCAAGCTGGATATTAGGCAAGTTTCTTGACTGGCTGTTTAAAACTCAGATCTTTTGTTTTGAATGAATAAATTCATCCGTTTTATGCTCGGTTTTATGTTTTTGCTATCTATATCCTTCTTTGCCAATTGACTGTTAATTTCTTTAATATTGTCTACTATAGATATTATGTATTTTCGCTTGATCTATGTTTCATTTCATGCTATTATGTTTCTTAATTATTTTCTATCTTTAATAATTGTTTTTGTCATAACAAAGAATCTTGTTATAAGAATGTATTATTCTATATGAACAATACATTGATGATAATAATAACAATAAGTTATGGAGGGACAAAAGTTGGTCCTTCGATTGCTTCTATTTTCATTATTTCAAAAGACTATAGTAAATTGATTATGGAAAAATAATGAGTACAAAAAATCAACCTCTGAATCTGTAATGAAGTTCTGTTTTCTATCCAGGGTGAGTCATAAACTACAAAAATTTAGTTTTAGTTATATTTTACTTTCCCGGCCCCCCACGAACACGGAGGGAAAGTATTGTAATCGTGCAGAAAAAAAAATGGGATTCCGCCGGCTATATCCATTTTGAGGTCTCCCAAGTCGATTAAGTCTCCCGTTAGTGTGTGTTTGTGTGTGTATGTCTGTGATCTTCCACGATAACTGCCGAAACGTTGATCCGATCGATTTGAAATTTGGTATGCAGACATGGTTTCACGCTGGAATGACCGGATTAGTTTTTGGCTGTCATCTGTCAAACAGTGGCGACGCTAGGAGGGGTTCAGGGGGGCCCAGGTCCCCACTGAGTGACCTCGGCCCCCACTGAAAGGAATCTTAGGGTGGGCCATTTATTTTCATGTTAATATGTAAATCATTAATCTTGTTTTACATTCATTATGTTAAATTCTCTTCAAAGGAAAAGTATTTCAGTCGTAAATTTTGTAGGGGAAAAGAGCTGGTGCTAGTGCTGGTTGAAATTAAAAAGGTTTCACTTGTTTCAGTTCCACGAATCCCCAGATGATAAAACTTTGAATTACGTGTTTGGACAATAATTATAGAACTAATAGAGTATTATCTATTCCAAGCTTAAAAAAAACACAGTGGTCTGTGATATTTTTTCTTCAAGTTGGATAATCTGATGAGTTGATAGATTAAAAAATTTATTCAAATTTGTCAAAGTGATGTTTGCTGTGCTGGGTTGCCGTTTTAATTTCATTGTTGGGTCAGCTCTTGACACTGACACTGACACATTATTCTTATTCTGTTTTGTCTTGAAAACGCCGTTGAGCAAGCTATTTTGATAGTGATAAGTGCTGAGAGCTGCAATAAGAAGAATATAGAGTTGAAAAAATGACCGAGGAGGACACAGGTCTAGCGGCGGGGAGTGATTTCGTCGCAAGTGATCCCGCGACCTGAGCTCGTCGCACTCTATAAGAACTAGGAATGTTAATCCACTCTCTGTTCCAGGATCATGATTTGTGATCCTGGCCGTAAGAAAGCGGCTAAGGTGAGTGAGCACACCTGCGACCTGCCGGCGACGCATCTCCAGAATGACAATTTGACAACACAGCGTAGTTTAAGTGTAGGTTTCATGTCATACGGACACAAATTTGAACGTAACCTACGTTGTAGCAAGATGACAATAAACATCAAAAATCAGAGACACCAACAAAATTCGAATTTTTCATTGCAAGCTTCTTTCAGGCTTGGAATGGATTATAGTAGGTAGAGTAGTCGGAATACCAGAGGGGCCTGTGGGCGGAGCCTAATTGTTCATCTAATGGTGCACCTAGATTTGCAGTGAGATTTTAGATTCGCCTGTGACGAATCTAGGTCCCTGTGGTGTGCCGTCAACTCTTAACTCAAATCTATTCTATGTGTGAACTTCCAAAGTTTCTTCAATTTACTGATTCAAAACTTTGAAATATAAAAATGGTAGTTGCAATAAAAAAAAATCTATGACGGGGGGCTCCCCCCTGCGGCGCCAACGGGGGGCTCCGCGCCCACGGGCCCTCCACGTTCAATTCTGACTACTCTCGACCTCTCTGGGCCCATCTTGCCCCCCCCCCCTACCCTAAAATGCTAGCGTCGCCACTGCTGTCAAACAGAAGTGCCACTGTGAACAAATGACAGATCCTAAATCGTCCTTCCGGAGGATATAATGACACTGATGGCCGGAACAATGAAATTTTGTAAAAGCTCTAAATAGCTATTCCCGTTCAAATTCCCGTCAATAAAGAACGGTCCAATAATTTGCTGCCCCACAATTCCACAGTCTCACAATAACAGTCGGCATTTTGAGATCTTTCACCCCCCCCCCCCCCCCCAAGCAAATCGGTTTCGGTCCGGCCCTGTTCTTAACCTCAGCCAAAGAATGGTTTGCTCAAGTTTGGAGAATGGAACGAACACGACGACAATTGCTACCAACTTTTCCAATAGAGTCACAAGCTTCCTTTATGTCACATGACGGTACTCTTTGAATCGAACCTTGGTGTTTTAATGATGAATTACATTAAAAATAGAATAACTTCAACTTTTTGAGTCAGTCAACTTTTTTTCTGATAAATGGACGGAACTTTTTTTTTTCGTTAACAACTTCAGTCTTTTGAAGATATATCAAGAACGGCTCAAGATATTTGATTCAAGTTTACGACGACTTCATGACCAAAAAAATCAAAATTATTTATGGCGATTTACATGTCTTCACCTATTTTGGTTCATGAGGTTCACTTTTTATTTTTATTTCACCCTGTATATGCCGCCGGCATAGTTGGTATTGATGGCTCCAAGTTTCACTCAAAAGAAAATGGATCAATCAACACCTCTACCAAGTGGCACCACGCCAATATAAAACTCAAGGTTCAAACAGTCTTCAGCTTCGAGCATCTGGACTATTTTAATTTTTTTGTATTTTGACGAAGAAGGAGTGAACTGACGATGAAATGTGTGGGGATCTTTCTTCTAGAAAATAAAATTCCTAACAATTCCTCTCCGGGTACTTTTTTCCCAAGTGCTATTGTTCACGAGATAAACGCAAAAAACTGATCCTCAAGTTCTTCTTGAGGCCACAACGGCCGCAGATCACAACGGATTCTTGAGGACTTTTAGTATGTTAAACCACATGCTTAACTAAGCTTATATACAAAAATCCGACTGGGTCTCATTTTTGTTCGCTATTTGCGATTTTAACAGCTAAAATTTCTGGACTAATAAGGTTTGCACATGAAAAAATTCGTTGCCCTAACCCAAAATGCAGTATCGATGTATCCTTCTAGATATGTACCGCTTGCATTACTCGGTATTTCGATTCGAAAAAAAAATCAGGGAAAATATCAAACTTTTTACTGCAGGTTTATTAATTTTCGAAGACATTTGGAATCGAAATTGTTATATCATTATATTGTATCAGCCTCAGCAGTGGCGTAACTAACGAGGGGGCAGAGGGGGCAAGTGCTCCGGGCCCAGACTCCAGGGGGGGGCAAGGAGCCCCAAACGTTGAATGATATTTTTCTTGTATTCAAAACTGAAAAATTTGGAGAGCAATCAATTATCAATTATTACCCTTGTCGACCGGTATGTTGAACTAATTTCTTTGCCAGTTTTCATTTGAAATAAAGAGTATGTATGAATCTTGCCAAATAGTAGGTACAGGAAAAATAATAAAAAAAATCGGCAAACCTCGGAATAAATATGGACTTTCTGAAAATTTGATATTCTGTTCAGAATTGAATGCTCTACTACATATCCATAATCGTCAAATATCGCACCTGGGGGTTTTGAGTTATTGGAGGGGGGGTAAACACATGTAACTCGAATGGAAGGGATGAAAGCCGTCAATCCATTGGATGCAAATACAACGTAATTCGACGCATTGTATCCCGTTGATATCATTTTGGTACAGTGTCGATCATTGTTGAAGGGGTCTCGTGGGGATGCGAAGCTCGGCCAAGTGGTTCTTTTTTTTTCTGATTTTCGTGAAGAATACACTTCGATCTAATGGCCCCTGAAATCTTTTCAAAGGTGAACATCTCCAACAGTAAAAACACAATTCGTCAAAATGGTCGAAGAGAAAACAAGTTTTTTCAAGTTGACTTGTTCAAACTTGTTCTCATCCTTTACACATCAAAAGCTCCGGGTGCGATTTTGGATATGTAGTAGAGCACTCAATTCTGAACAGAATATCAAATTTTCAGGACGTCCATATTTTTTCCGAGGTTGAAATCTATCTTTCTTGTACTGAAGGTTGAGAACTCCTACAATGCATATTCGCGCGTCGTTATCTCAGACGAGTTTCGCGACCCACACATATTTATTGTTGTTGAAGATTGTTAATATTTGACCGATCGTCCTCAAATTTTATCGGTATCGAGCCAAAATAGATGAGATTCAATGAGCGAAAGAACCAACTCGATATGTTAAACCGTTCGGTAAATATGGAAGATTTGAGGAAATTTTGCTAGGAAACGAGGAGAATATCACGAAAGAAAAACGGCCACAAATAGCCTCCGCCACTATATCTAGCAACACTTAAAAGTACGTGTTACAATTCCTTTTATACTCATACATTATTGGCTCAACTCGCCACTTCACGGCTCGTTAACTTACTCTTCCTAGCTCACTAACATACTTACTCATAGTCATCATTGTATCACTAGTTCTACAATATACTATTTTTCTTCCTGTTTCAGAAAAAGAGCTTCTAGCTGCTGTTGTTCTCAGGCCTCATCTGATTTACTGGTTGCTGCCTCCGCTTCAGAGAAGCACTTCAAGACTCTGCTTTAAGCTCTCGTACACAATCACTATCGTGACAGATGCGTATTGCGTACCCACAAAAGAGACATTTCACGATTTCCAACGAGTACATGAACATTCTATTTTTTCAAGTATGAGTCGCTTAGAAATATACATTAATAAACCATCGTCTCTTTGGTGTAATAGCAGCTGAGTAATGCGTACCGTATCTACGAGAAATTTAGCATAGGTTGTAAGTGGAGGTTCGTAATCCATAAGTAACTGCATGAGATGACGAGGGGTAGAATTTCGCATTATATGCATCATCTATCATAAGATGCGACCCTATATTTGCCACGAAAAAAAAGATAATTATATGCTACTTAAATTAATGGGCGAGCACCAGTTCACATTAACATAAGATGATTTGCATTTAAATTAAGTTTACACCATTATAATGAAAATAATTCATGAAGCCATATTATGAGTAATGTATGTATGGAAACACATTTATCAGGTAATTATTTCTTTTTATTATGGAGTCGCTAAATTGTTTATTTGCCGGAGATTGGTCTTTGTGCTCCTGCCAGCCAAAGTGCTTGAGTGAACTGCCTACTCGTGCATATAGGTAGGTAGAGATACCTACAATGTCTTGTTTCTGGTAAGTTCTGGCAAATTGAACTTTGGCATGATGTTGAAGTTCAATCATACTTGATTTTCAAGATGCAAAAAAAAAATTCGGACGTGTAAAACTTGCCAGCAATCAATTTTCAAGACGACGCGACGAAGCATTGTAACAGAAAGACGAAGAAGAAGAAGAAGAAGAACTTGTAGCCCAGTCTTTATGGTCCTAGACCTAGAATAAATCAGTTCCAGGCTAAATTTTTGGTTACGGGTCCTATGTACCATTAGAAACAACATATCGAAATTCTCAGAAATTCTTGGTCCAGAAAGAATTTTTATGGAACACTGAGGGGTCCAATTCGTGAAAATCGACCGTTTTTCTTGAATAACTCGTGAACGGTGATTCTACGACCAAAAAGGTCTTATACAGGGTGTTCGGGTCTGGTTATTACAAAATTTGAAGGATGATTCCCCACCAAAAATTAAGCCGAAAGAACATAAAACTCATGGTCCTAAAATGCTTCCTTAAAAAGATACAGGGTGTTGAAGCTGACTTTTTTTTATGTTTTTTTCACCGTAACTTTTGAACAGCTAAACTGATTTCAATCAAATTTGAACCAAAGTTTAATCAAATGAGTCTCCATCGAATAATAATACCATAATTCATCAAAAATTTCTGGTAGCGTAGATAATAGGGGACTGTTCCCTATTTTCGCCCCTATTTTTATCTCTCCTAATTATTTTTCAAAATTGTTGATATTTCCGGACTTTTTGTTCAATTTGAAAGAAAAAGTTACTTCTGCAAATTTTGATTAAAGGTTTCATTTCCGAGATATTTGGGTTTGAAACTTTGGAAAACGCCTCGAAATTCGCGACTTTCGAAGGCCTAAAAATTAAAATCCAAGAAAACTCATGTTCCTCAACTGGAATAAGTTTTCTAGGTCGTTTAAGTTGATTTACTGTCATTGTTTGCTAAGAAACGAGGCGTTTTTAGAGAAAAACAATTTGGGCTCTGGAAAATGGCGATTTTGAGATGTTTTCCAAAGTTTAAAAACCAAATATCTCAGAAATGAAGCCTCTAATCAAAATTTTGCAGGAGTAACTTTTCTTCAGAATTGAACGTGGATTCCGAAAATATCAACAACTTAAAAAAATTAGGGGAGATAAAAATAGGGGCGAAAATAGGGGACAGTCTCCTATTATCTACGCCCCCAGAAATTTTCGATAAATTGTGGTATCATTATTCGATGGAGACTCAGTTGACTGAACTTTGGATCGAATTTGATCAAAATCAGTCCAACGGTTCATAAGTTACGGTGAAAAAACTATTTAAATGTAGCGAATGTTGCCTAAAATCGTGGTTTTTAGGCAACTTTCGCTACAGAAGTGTAGTACGGATTATACCGAGCGTTCATAAATTAAATGGGTCAAGGGTGCCTGTGAGTTTGAAAACATCTGTCGGAACTAGCATCGTTCATTTGATGTCTGTAATTTTGGGTTATCGTAATTCGTCAAACCAGTCGCAGTTTTCGTTTTCGGAACATTCTCAATGTGGTTTTCACGGCAGGGCACAAAACCTACATGATAGAGGAGTATTTTCGAACTTGAAGTATTCTCGTGCACTTATGGCAGATCAAAGATCAATAATATGAGACGTAACTTGTCAAAGTTTGACAAATTTATTACAAAAGGATTACGGTAGTTACGACAGACGTTTTTGAATTCATAGGCACCCTTGACCCATTCAATTTATGAACTCTCAGTATAAAACTCCCAGGGACTTTTCTCACACGATTCAAAAATAGCGACCCAGGTGTAAGGCATATTGTTCGAAATGATTAGAAATCACAATCTCGATCTCGTAAACGCCGAATAAATCAGTATGTAAACAAAACACGTAAAAATAATAGTATTTAGTGAGGTTAGCAGGTTAGTCCGGTTGACGTCGACTCCGACATGGATGAAACATGACAGATGACAATGACACTATTGACATTATGCCATAAACGCCCTCTACATGCAATCACCCTATTGTCTTCCAAGAAATGTTTGCGGCAACCATATCCGTCCACGGACAATGACAGTATAGCCCCAGAGTGAGAGCCTGAAGTTAGACGACCAGAATTCAGCTGACAACTTCGAGCGATTTTCAAGGTAGACTTCCGCGAAACCGCTCTTGCGACCAAACACTTCTATGATCTTGGAAACAAAAAAAGCATATAATCATATTATCATGTTTTCATTCGTAAAAAGCTTGAAAGTTATTGAATATGTGAAAATCAATGGAATATCCATTGATTTTACCAAAATCAATGCGGTCAAAGTTGCGTTTCGAGGCTAACTTGTTTGAACATGTTTCTAACTTAATTTGAACACTTAATTCGAACTCAGAGCGTCGAATTGTGTCGAAAACGATATGAACACCTTCATATTTATCCAGGAATAATGAAAAACAAAATGCAAGACAAAGACAAAACTGCGTTCTCCCCAGTCCTCGTACGTGATAAATATTGACATATTATGCCAATTCTGTTCCATGAAATCCCAGTGCATCCATGTATGATGAATTTGAGTGCTTTTGGAAAACATGAAAGATTTTGGTTCTTTTACACTTCAGGATGACTCCTGAGGTCGCCTGCCACACCATCTCTACCACACCAAACTCGTTGACGCCATCTCTGGGATTGTCAAGTTTAGTCTTAAAAATGTCATTCCAGAAGCCCTTTGCTTTATCACAGAATGCAAAGTTTAGGCGCCAATCCAAAACCAGCGCATCAGTTAGAAACATGAAAGTGAACTTTGTTCTGGGCAGTGAGCATTCTGTACGACTAAAAGCTAAGTAATCAAAAATCGAAGTACAATCATTCGATTGGCACAAGTGACTGAAAAGTACCTACCTAGGTATACCTATAATAGAAAACAAGTGACAGCAAGAGGAATGACGTACTAACAAGTTGAACTACATACTAAGGTAATTTAATTATTAATATTACGATAGGTACCAAATAAAATGGTTCCCGAAAACCGTTTCAAGTTTTCAACCTTTAGCTTATTCCATTGACTCCGGTTTTACACTTACTTATAAGCTCGATCGCTTAAACAATTGTACCTATTATGATTTTGCAATGGGAAGTAGTAGTGTAAAGTACCGAGGTTGAGAAAGGTTAGCGTAACTGAAGGATCTAACGTGCTGAAGCTATAATAATGGTTTTCTCTAGGGTTTTCTCAATCGTGGTTTATGAACTTTCTGTTCTCTTAGTACTAGAAAATCTACAACACAATTCAGGAACAGGTTAACAATGATGTACTTCACGACTAGTAGTGTTAACAGCTATTTTTTCTTAGGTACCTAGATATGAACTCGGGAATTGATTGTCATCTTTCGAATCCTGAAAACTAAAACTTCGGCAGTTTACTCATTAAAGCCCGGAAACTTTATAATGTGTGAGCGTGAATTAGTGTGCATGCTGAAATATTGAAATTCGACGAAATAGTAAGAGTCGCATTATCGAGGGGTGCTAGGTACACAGTGTTTCTGGGAGGATGAAGGGGTATATGCTAAATATTCAAGCATTACAGCTCTGCATAAATTCATTTCATTACGCCACCAAATATTGCTCCAGCATTCTACTCCGCCTCATGCATATGAATGAATTCATTATATTAAAGCCTTTTCAATGTATAATTTACTTTTGCGTGAGTCATTTCGGTTCACTCCTCTCTTGCTTATAAAGTGGGAATCGGTTGGAATATCATAATTATATTACAAGAGTTACGATTGCACTACGCATCAAGTTTGGCCATTCAAAAGAATCAGGATCTTGCTGCAGGGTAGGCAGATAGATTATTGCGTGTGTCCCAAAAGCTCGCCAATTCAACACTTTTCATAGGCGAACGACCTACCTACTTCCCATCACAACCGCAAAAATAACAAAATTATTGCTGCATAATGTGTATGTACCACTAATACTTGCACTGAGAAAAATTTAGTGATGTAAATTTTCCGGAAATTTAAAACTCGGAAATTTTTCCGGAAATTTTCCTAAAAATTTTCGAAAGGGTTCAGAATAGGCGAAAACCAGTGCCATTTCTGCGCTGGCGCAACCATGCTAGGGAATTTGAGAATAGTGCCGTATGCTAACACATATAAAAAGCGTAATTTCAACATTGTCTATTATTGAAACGGCTGGAAATTGGAAATGAAACTTTCAAATAAGCTATGGAAAAAAGAGTGTTTCTTGATCTTTCATTGTGTTTAAGACCAGCAATGATGGATCAGTTCTAGATACACAATGAGCGAAAATATGGTAACGTGTTTATCAGTTTGTGTTTTTGAAAATACCGCCCTACTTCTGGTATTCTTCTCTGGCTTACGGTTGCCGTCCTGTCTGTCAGTGGCATGAAACTGCATGTAAACAAATGGTAACTAAAATTTTATCGGGTTATATGTATAATATATCAGAGGTTTTGTGTTTTCTGTTTTTTTTTCAAAAATGACGGGCACTTTGTTGAGTGCCTGGCTGCAAAAGCCGTACGAAAAGAACATTACAGTTCCATTTCATGTGTGTTCCCAAAAAACATCATCTTCTAGGCAACCAGTTATACACTGAAAACGGCTTTTTCGTTCGTTTCGGAACACTACGCGCGGAATTCATTTTTTCGACAGCAATGCACATGGACAACATCATTCCACATAATCTAGCATGGAAGTAAGGAGTTTCTTGTCATCTATTTTACTTTGTTAAATCGATGGCTGAAAATCTGCAGGTTTTGACTTTTCCTAGCTCGCGCAGACGCATGAGTTCCATCCCCTAGCTTTGCGAACCTACAGCTTAACTCGTGCCGCTGAATATCGCATATTGATTGAAACTAGACACGTTGTCTTGTTCATAATTTTCCTATTTCAACAACAACTAAACTGCTCAAAAATTGAAGTGGATATTTTTAAAAAAAAAGTTTTTTTAAAATCGACAGAAAATTCTTGAAAATCATTCGATTGTAAAACCGCTTGCACTGTTTTGAAAAAAAATGTCAATATTTTCAAGAAATACTGAAGTCCCCCACAAAAATCACATGGATATGTCTAATACAGGGTGATAAAAAAAGTCGTTCAGTTTTGTTCTTTTTTAATCTCATGCAGGAGATTGTTCATCCACCCTGTGCACCTATACTTGCTTGGATCTTATAGTCTGTAGCTTATGTAACTCGTTAGTTTTTATTTTTTCTCTTTCCGTTGCGTACTTACCGAAATACAGCCTTTTTACTTTCCAAAGTCATTTTGTCGATGAATAAATCCGGGGGGCCACTGGATTTTTTGGTACTTACAAAACAACGCCACTTGGTACTTTTAGAACGATTTTTTGAGCAGATTTCAAATGGAAGACTGCAAAAAATTTACAGGGTGTCGCATGAACGGAATTTGTTTCCGACACCTCATTACAGGTTATAGAAAATTTCACTTTTCAATTTTACAATTTTATGTCTAACAAAACGAGATCTTCCATTTCTGAAATTATTCTCGGGCGACCTTCTCCATGTGTGATTCGGGCACTGCCAGTGGTCTGCAGTCGTCTCTTTGCCCACCGTCCCCACCGATGACACTTTGTGATACGTTCACCAATTCGGCAATTTCCTTTGCTTTGTACCATTCCGCAAGATATTTGCCACGATATCGAACTTACCTGGAGTTGATCTTTCCAACGGCATTTTGCTACTGATTATTTCGAAATAAAATGAATCTCATAAATTATTTTTTTGCGACACCCTGTATAAATCAGATGGTTGAGACGCCATACCTCCGTTAATTTTGAAATCTGCGCGAAAAATCGTTCTAAAAGTACCAAGTGGCATTGCTTAGTATACAAAAAAAAACAGTAGCGCCCGGATTTAGCAGATTCATCGATAAAACGGCTTTGGAAAGTGAAGGCTATATTTCGGTAAGTACGCAACGGAAAGCGAAAAACTAAAAACTGACGAGTTACATAAGCTACAGACTATGAGATCCAAGTAAATATAGGTGTACAGAGTGTATGAACAATCCCCTGCACGGGAGTAAAAAAGAACAAAACTGAACGACTTTTTTCATCACCCTGTATTAGACATATCCATGTGATTTTTGTGGAGGACTTCAGTAGTTCTTGAAAATATTGACATTTTTCTTCAAAACAGTGCAAGCAGTTTCACAATCGAGTGATTCTCAAGAATTTTCTAGCAATTTTAGAAAAATCTCGTTTTAAAAATATCCACTTCAATTTGTGAGCAGTTTATAATAAGTATATTATATATTTATAATAGGAGAAGGTGTTGTACCTTGGACCGATTGTACCTCGGACCAAATGCGATATTTCGAAAATGCAGTGACCTGTATGGTCGACAGTGTCTATTGTTCTTCGCAGTTAACGGTAAATATCACTGAGTTTGTGAGAAATCCTCGAAGAAAAGGGATGTCGAAAATTCTTGTAATTTTATGATTCTCGCCTGCCAAAGTAAATATTTAAACACTAAGCAGAGGTCAATACCGCCTTTGAACAGCAATCTATACGGATACTTCTATTTTTGAGAAGTAGTGCACTTAGTTCTGTCTCATTTAATCACAATCGGACTGGGTAAAATGTAACCTCAAAATGGCAGCAAGCCGTTTTTGCAACTTTTGAATTTATTGTACCTTGGACCGGCCAGCTCGTTGTACCTTGGACCGAACAAAGGTGATGTAATGTGAACATCAAAAGGCCAGGACCTTCTTCGCAGTAGAATTTGCTCGTTATAATATTATTTAATTAATTTTATATATCAATATCATATAAGGTATATCCCAAAGTTATATTTTCCAAACAATCAATTCATTTTTTTCGAGAATTTTTTTACAGTTACCCATTTGTGATATTTTCATAGCATTACTGTCTCCTCTCAGAGTTCATGTATATTCAATATTAGTTCATTTATTCCATTGAAAAAATACCCAAAAACACTGTTTTTGACTTTCCTGTGTCGTGATCCAAGGTACAACACTAGATTGTACCTTGGACCAAAAGACAGAAAAAACTATTTTCGAAATTTCCAAGTCAGCATGAATAATTTTGCAGATCGTGACATAAGTAGTGATAAATAAATCCTTACTGAATTATATGATGAGACAAAACCGGTTGTAACAGCTATGTTTCGCTCAAAATGAATTTTCAAAAAAAATCGTTCCAAGGTACAACACCTTCCCCTATACTGTGACGCAATAATGGACTAGTTCACAAAAATATGATTTTAAGCACTTGAAAATGAAAAAGAAATAGTCTTACTAGCATTTTAACATTTTATCATTGATCTGTCAAGATTTTTTCATCAATTAAGAGTGAGGAGTGAGGTCAAGTTCACCGAATCCGAGACCGAATAGCATCTTCTTACTCTCAAACTCGCGGCAAATTTGAAATTTTAGAAAATTTCCAAATTTCGCTCGGAAAATTTTCCGGAAATTTTTCAGACGGAAAATTTCTGAACTCACATCACTAGAAAAATTGTTCATTTTTTTTGTTTACCATGACATGGTAGTAGGTACTTTTATTAAAGCTTGTTTCTGTTACACGTCCATTGTTACTTAGACATTAGTGGACGTGGTAGGAAAAAACAAGTTGCAAATGATGATGAAGGCAAACCACTTCGCAGAATCGTAACTAAGACTTAAATAAACGATTTGACCCGCAGTGCTTTCATTTTCGTCCCTTACCGTCAGTTCCACAAAAAAGATGATCAGCGATCAAGGCTGATTGCAGATTAACTGAACTTTTTTCTGCTGAATGCTAGGTGATTACTCACAAAAAATGCCTGAAATCTGTACTACACCCATCATCTTCCCATTATTGAGAGATAAACCACCATTTCCATTAATCAGTCAGCTACAAATTGACAAACAAAAATCGCGAATCAACAAATCTCGTATTATATGTTTTGTGGAACCCACGGCTAGGATTTGAATGGCGCCCCTTTTTCAAAATAGCGGATTTTATCTAGGGGCAGAAGGTATCGAATAGCCTGGTGATGTCCAGCTTCGTTAAAATATATGGAGCTATGTCTCGATCGGTTTCTGGGACATCAAACACTTTTTAAAAAAATGGTGGAACATTGACATCTGTCGCAGGCGAATTTGGTGGAGGCGCCAAAATGAATTTAGTACGGTCATAAGAAAATTGCTATAAGATTTTTATTTTTCAACCGATTTCAACACAAGGTATCTCATTTTGTAGAGAAGACATCTGTCGCAAGCAAATTTGGTGGAGGCGCCAAAATGAATTTAGTACGGTCATAAGAAAATTGCTACAACTTTTTTTTTTCAACCGATTTCAACACAAGGTATCTCATTCTGTGGAGAAGTGAATTCTTATTGTTATCTTTCACCTTCCATAAAAAAAGACATTAAGGAATCATGAAGAAAAAAAGAAAAATAATTTGAAATTTTTTTTTTTTATTTTGTACTTCCATGAAAATTGCCTTATTTGTAGATTTAGATGTGCCCTATCTGAATTTGCACTTTCCGATTTATATCTTTGCAGTGCGCACCGCCATGTTGAAAAAATGATATCTGAAAATAAGTTTTTGACAATATCTAAATTCAAGTCTATGCGAGATTGGAATGTTTATATACTTATGAAATAACATTCAATTCTCCACGATTTGACACCTGAACCATCTCTGTGCGACTCGGGGTTCTTGAGCTAGAGCTTCCGGAAATATCAATTTTCGGTGTAATAGTGACCGCGCCTACCGGATTTCACCACTGGAACACCACCATGTCTTAATCAAGTTACCCATCAATAACGCGTCGTCATTTATCTCAAATCATGAACATTGGTGAACCTGGCACAGCCCCAAGAGGTGATTTTTAATTCTTGGTGGGTCGCACAGAGCTGGTTCAGATGTCAAACTGTGGAGGATTGAATGTGCTTTCATATGTTTGAAAACATTTCTTTTAGACATCATTTTTTCAATATGGCGGCGCGTACTGCAAAGATATAAATCGGAAAAGTACAAATTTAGAAAGGGCACATCAAAGTTTACAAATAGGGCAAATTGCATAAAAATGAAAAAATGTTGAAAATCTCTTTTTTTCAAATTATTTTCAATTTTTTTTCACATTCCTCAACGTCATTTTTCAATGGTATAAGGTAACAAGAAGAATTCACTTTTTCACAAAATAAAATGTTTTGTGTTAAAATCCGTTGAAAAATAAAAATGTTACAGCAATTTTCTTACGACAGTACTGAATTCCTTTTGGCGCCTTCACCAAATTTGCCTGCGGTAGATGGCAATGTTCCACCATTTTTTTAATTAGTGTTTGATGTCCCAGAATTTGATTGAGATATAGCCCCATATATTTCTTCTAAGCTGGACATCACCAGGCTATTCGATACCTTCTGCCCCTAAATAATATTCACCATTTTGAAAAAGGGACACTATTCAAATCCTAAGGGACGGAAAGAAAAGCACTGCGGGTCAAATCGTTTATTTAGGTCTCAGTTGTAACTCTGCCAAGTGGTTTGCCTTCATCATCATTTGCAACTTATATTCTCCATTTCGGTTGTACCACGTCCACTACATAGGTATATCCCGTTCACTTTATATTTTCAGTAGAATCATTTTCTGGAGCAAAAAAAAAGCGACAAGCTGGAGCGCTGGGAGAATACGGCTGATGGCCTCTGATAGTTTTGCTCCAAAACTTTGCAGGTGCCATCAGCCGTAGCCATAGCCCCCCAGCTTGTCACTTTATTTTTGCTCCAAAAAGTCATTCTACTCAATTTAAAACGTGAACGGCATATCGACGGTGGAAGTACAATAATGTCTCAAGTCCGATTTCACCGAAATTCGGTTTTCGTGCTCAATGGCAGCATATTATCACGGGGCATGTGCCTAAAAAATTTCATTGACTTTGCTGCAAGTGAAATACACCATTCACGAAGAAATGGTGAATATGTCCAATAACTCTAATATGACGCAACTCTCAAGTTGTACCGTATGAACAAAAACATTTCTACTCGCAGTCAGCCGGTAGGACTTGGTCTGAACTTGGTCATTGGCAAGCAAACGAGGCTGATTTTGGCCGGGCCACAGCCTACCGCAAGTATAAAAATTTTTGATCATACGCCATACGGTAGCAATATAGGTATCGTAATTCTTCAATTAGTTGCGCATGAAAAATGGAAAGTGAACTGAACAATATTGAAGACAACTCGTTAATTTATTTATGAGTGCTAAAAGTGCATCTTTTCGGTATGAGCGGTACCAAAAAGGGGAACACTCCATACTGCCGAATGTTCCACCGAAAGCTCGTAGCGCGTTAGCCGTTTCTACCCTGCAAATTTTGAGGCCGCGATGCCACTTGGCAGAAATGTTCTATGGAAAATTGTCTTGATTTTAAGAAGCGGTGCCACAATGGTGGTCGATGCGGACGCTGTATACAGGGTGATCAAAAATGAAAAAAATCAAACTTAGGAATTAAAAAAAAGAGTTGGAGCCATGAAAATCATCATGCAGACTCACAATTTGATGCTTATCAAGACAGAACCAATTGCGTCTGAATATCTTCGGCCGTTTCAAAAATATCCTGAAAGTGGTGGTCGGTTTCATGAAAATTGAGTTTATTTGATAACTCAGTGATTTTTCAAGATATTCGGATGAAATTTGATATATCCGCCAAGATTGACGTCAGAAATGCAATGCGTTGTGGTGCCAACGCCTTCGCCTATTAGGCATTTCCATTGACGTCACAGCAGTGTTGCCAACTGTCCAGAATTGCCCGCCAAATTTGAACCAAATAATGTTCGAGAACAACCGAACTACAGGGCGCTTATGGAGTTCCAGTTTCTGCAATTTTTTCCTCGGCTACCTTTTTGAGTTTGAGTTTGAAACTTTTGTATCAAGTTCAAAGCAATGTCCTTATTGCGCCTGCAAAGTAAGTTCTCGTGGAAAAGTGTGTTTTTTGTGAAAAAGCAAGCCAAACATGTTAGGTTAACTGCACAGGGTAGTGGTGAAAATTCATATTTTCCGACAAAATTGGGCATGAACTTTGCCACCAAACCTCACCTGAATGTTGGGGGTTTACATTCCCGGCATTGCTGGAGTGATATGCCTTGTGTGGGGCTAGGTATGTACTTCTTCGGTTTGTGCTTCCCAATCACCCAAATAACTACTTGAGGCCCAGCTTTTACTGCTGAATTAAAGAAACAAACAATAGTTTTTGTTTATATTTTATATTTTCAAAGTTCAGGAATGTTGTAACCTTTTTTTTCTGTTGAATTTTTAAAAAAGGTTCAGCATTGTGCAACTTTTTCTGAACATCTTCGAAAATTTCCTTTAAACCCTTAAGGTCATTTACGTACTCATCTCGATTTCCGGGAGTTAATTCCAAACTTTCGGTAGAAGTCAGATTGCTATAATACCGTCCGGAAAGTGGTACTTGGCGTCCAAAATTTAGAAATGCTGGTGAATAACCAGTTATCTCATGTTTTGCGGTATTGATTGCTTGGCGAATTTTATTCAACTCTTTATCCCAATCTTTGTGTTCCTTAATGTAACATCTAAGAACTTGACCAACAGTCTTATTGTTGCGTTCAACAAAATTACACTGTGGCGCGTAACGGGGAGAAAACCGAATTCGTGAATCGTACTTCTTAACTAAGTTTTTAAAGATTGAACTATTAAACTGTGTGGCGTTGTCACATATAACGAATTCAGGAACACCATACGTCAGGAATACTTCGTTTTCCAAAAATTTAACGATAGGCTCGGCCTTTGCTTTACGTAGTGGGTGAATTAGAGTGTATTTAGTGAACCAATCTCCGACAACGAGTAAATATGAATTGCCATGACGAGATCGAGGAAATGGGCCGATAATATCAATCGCTATGGTTTGCCATGGAAACTTCACTACTTTCTCTTTACCCATGAGTCCCATTCTAGCAGTATTGGATAATTTTTGCGAACCGCATACCTCGCAAGATCTGACATAAGCTAGGACGTCATTTTTTAATTTTTGCCAATAGTAATTTTCGGATATACGCGCTATAGTTTTAAAAAACCCGAAATGTCCAGAGGTAGGAGGATCGTGTGCTTCTTTGATTACGTTTTTCCGAAGATACTTTGGAACTACGATTTTCCAGTCGTTAATGTTTGTTTTGACAGGCGACCGCGAAGGTGCGAACTTGTAGATAACTCCACCTTCTACTCTCCACTGGAGGTATGATTCTGGACTCGTTAGAATTTTTTCTCGTAAAGTTCGATACCATGGTTCAAGCTGTTCTAAAGAGATGTCGATCATAGCTACTTCGGCGCTCGGGATGCGAGACAAAGCGTCAGGTACAACATTAAGCTTCCCTTTGCGGTGAACTAAATCGAACGTATGCTGTCTCAACTTTACTGCCCAACGCGCTAATTTTCCGGTTGGATTTTTTAGGTTATTTAACCATAATAGTGAATAATGATCCGTGATCACCGTAAATTTAATACCTTCGATATAAGCTCGGAAACGGTCTAAATTGAACAACAAGGCTAAACATTCTTTTTGTGTCACGCTGTAATTACGTTCGGCTCTCGTCAACGAGCGACTCGCGTAAGCTATAACTTTTTCCTCACGGAAAGGCCTAAACCTGTGTCTGAGGCATCACATTGAATTACAAATGGTTGCGTAAAATCAGGTTGGCAAAGAATAGGAGCTGAAACAAGAGCCTGTTTTATTTTGATGAACGATTCTTCCGCTTGAACATTCCATACGATACTTTCTTTTTTTCGTTTGCCCCGAAGCAAATCATTGATGGGCGACAACAAAGTGGAAAAGTCTTTAATAAACCCTCCTGTACCACGAGCACATTCCGATGAATCTTTTTATTTCTGTGGTGTTTGTTGGACGGGGGTAGTTAATCATCGCGGACACTTCATCCGGGTCGGCTCTTAAACCATTCTCGCCGACTATAAACCCTAAAAATTTTAAATTTGTTTTGAAAAATTCACATTTTTCGATGTTAATTGTGAGCTTTGCTTCTTTTAGGCGATCTCTTACTTCATTCAGAAGGGCAATGTGTTCTTCGAAAGTACTGGACGTAATAATTATGTCGTCGAGATATGTAAAGATTTTTGGTTCAAATCGGGGACCAAATATAGAATCAACCAAACGTTGTTGGACTTGAGCGGAATTACAAAGACCGAACGGAACGACAGTAAATTGGAATAATCCGCGACCAGCTACACTAAACGCAGTCTTTGGGCGTGATTCCTCGTCTAACGGAATTTGCCAGAAAGCTTTTCGTAGGTCTATCGATGAAATGTATTTAGCATCACGCAACATATTGATAATACGATCAATGTTTGGCAAGGGATACGAGTCGTGGACCGTAACTTCATTCAGTGCTCTGCCGTCGAAGCAGAATCGATATTCATTATTGGATTTCTTAACCAAAAGGACTGGTGAACAATAGGGACTATTACTCGGTTCGACGACACCTAAATTGATCATTTCCTCAAGCTCAGAGTTCAAGATTTTCAACATGTATGGCGACAATAAATATTGTTTCTTCTTGAAAGGAACCGAAGTACCCGTATCAATCCGCATTGATATCTTATCTGTTTTTCCTAAACCCATAGTCACACTGGAAATGTCATGAAATGATTTGATCACTCTGTCAACGGACTGTTTTTGACTAGAGGTAAAGTCTTCTGAGGAATTCAGTGAGGCTAAATTAACTTTAGAAAAAACGGTGTCTACAGGTGACTGTTTATTTTGGGTGGTCCAAGTGTCTTTAGCAAAATCAATCAAAAGAGCAAATTGTCTGGCAAAATTAATTCCAAAAATAAAATTGTGTTGTAGAGATGGAACGATTAAAGCCTGTATGACTCGACAGCAAGAGTTAATAGTTATTGGTAAATCTACGATTCCTTTTACAGTCTGTGGATCACCATTTGCGATAATTACTGTTTTTATAATTGAAGGATTGATTCTTATCTGGAGCTTTTCTAAAATTTCAACACCACCTTTACCTACTATTGATGTGGTGGCACCTGAATCTAAAAGAGCATTGATCTCTAAATCAAACAACTTCACCGAAACGTAAGGTCGACTGTCGAAATTATGTTTAGTAAAGAAAGGTGCTATTTCGCGAATTGGTTGTTTTTCTGTTGAATTTTTAAAATAATTTTTGACAAAAAGGATATGCGATATTTGTTCAGGAGACAAAGATTTTCTTGTTTTATTGGCCTGAATGAAAACGCGAGTTCGTTGGCCATTTCGGACTCTGCGATAATTTAGTTTTTTGAACATTTGGTGCACATTTTTACTGTGACGTTTGGTAAACCACACCGATAGCAAAATTTCTTCCGTGACTGGCGGCACTCAGAAAACACGTGATTTTTCTTATTGCAATTCCAACAGGTGACAGTAGGATTTGAGGAATTGGAAAGAACAACAACTGGTTTGCTTTCATTACTTTGATGATGAGAACTTGGTTTTTTGTCACTGTAGGAACTGTTTTGGCCGGAAGGTCGTGATTGTGAAGCAATGAAATTGACTTCAGGCAGGTACGTTTCATTTAATCGAACAGGTGTCTGAGAACTTTTCTTGTTCAATTGATAATTGGCTTCTTCCAATTTTCTTACTAACACAATTAGTTCATTTATGGTTTGCACCTCCGAAAGAGCAAGTTGGGTCACGTATTCAGGCAATAAATTACGACGAATATATTTGATTTTGGTAGCGTCGCAGACCGCACGAGGTAATCTTGAAAACAAGTTTTGAAATTTAGCTACAAAAATCGTGATGGGCTCACCTTTACGTTGTTTGTTACCCCTTATTTGTTCCCAAACGTCATCTTCCGCGTTTGGTGGTAGGAAATCAACTTTGATTTGAGTGACTTAAGTTGGCCAATCTTTGACAATTGTTTTGATGCTGCGAAACCACATCAAGGCATCACCTTCAAATAACTCTGTAGCGGAATCAAAGAGATCATCGTCACTAACTTTTCGTGCAAGTGCAAGCTCTGAAACTCTTTCTAGAAAATCATAGACATGACGAGACTCACCCTTGAATTTGATTCCCCATTCATGTATTTTGGGTTTTCGGGAGCACGTCACAATTACAGGTGGTTGTGGATTGGAAGTAGCGGAATTGGAAGGAATTGAAACGTTTGACTGTACCTGACTTAAAGGAACGACCTGAACTTTCAAATGGATTTCAGCGTCAAGATGCAGGCACGTAGCATATTGTTCGAGTTTAAACTCTTGAATTTGTCTGTTTAAATCCTCGTCGTCAACTTCAGGCAAACGATTGACGCGACCGGTAACGTGAGCTAGACGTGACTTTATTCTTGCAAAAAGAGAATCTGCTAGGTCGCCTTCGAAATCTATTATCGCTGTAGCAATACTTTCAATAGTCTTCGTGATCGCTTCGCGCTCTTCATCGATATCAAAATCAGCAAGATACAACTCTAGGTCAATAATATTCTTAGCCCCTTTTTCTTCTTTCTCTAAAAGTCTTGCCAAAATTTTGTTTTTGTCTGCTCGCGGCTTTGTTGTTATTACTTTTCTAATTTTGAGTTCATAATCGATTTCTTCAATCAAAAGATGTCTTATTTGAAAATGTTCATCCATGTTGAAACTTATTTCAAATATGATCTGATAACAAACACAAATTCCTACAAAATTTTAAAGATTTGACTAGTTAGGGAAGTTACAAGAAAATTCAGTAGTATACATTTCCTGACTTAAAGAATAAACACTCGGGCCAGCACGTTGTGCGCCATTTTTTGTAACCTTTTTTTTCTGTTGAATTTTTAAAAAAGGTTCAGCGCGGCAACTTTTCGTCGTGTAGAGGGGTCGTGGATACTAGTGTTTATTTTTGTAGATACTTACCGTCAGATAATGTATAGTCTTTAAACTGGGCGCCACCTGATTTCTTTATTTTTGGTGTAATCAGGAAAACCTTTTTATGATGGTAGGATTTGGTGTTTGTTACAAAAGATACTTTATACAATAAATAAGTATTGTTTATGAAACGGATGACAAATATTTACAGGAATAAGTTTCAGGAACTATATTACAAAAGGATGAATGATGAGAGGTAGGTAAAAACCAAGATATAGTTTAGGCTTAAATTGATGGAATTTAGGCAGAGTTCACCAGGTAACTTAACTCTTAAGGTATTTTGACTTAATATTATTGATCGATCGATAATATCGGTTTACCTTTTAATAGCTAAGCTTTGGACTTACCTTCTTCCAACCAATTGATACCTGTTCTCGGATAAATACCTAAATATGATTTTATGAATTTGTACAGATGAAAAAAATGATGAAAAAGGATGAAACGGACGTCTAGGAGAATTTTGAAGAAAAGATTATGTACAATAATTATTATCAGTTTGGTTTCACCGTCAAAAGAATACGGCACGGCCGACGGCAACGGTAGTCCAGCGGCACGATAATTATCAATTGCATGCACTGCTGATGATAAACGGTAGATCACGAGACGATCACCAAGAGATCAAGGCAGAATGCAGCGCAGCTGCTGACGTTAACGGTAGCCGAAGAGATAACAGAGGTAAAGAAGAAACAGCGCCAATTCACACCGAACGCTGGGCAAGTTACTTGGCGGTTCCGTTCTAGACGCTCGCTTGTGGCAGAAACAGAGCCATGTGCATTACTTCCTCGACATCAATGGCCTGGCATATCATGCCCCATACCATGCACCCTAAAATTGTACTAATAAGTTATTTCCTAAATAATTTAAAATGTACATACCTCGAACCATGGATGTAGGAATGGCTGGATAGAGCATAAAGCCAAAAACAATTGAATTTTTGGTACCCGATTTTGAGCTGAGGGGCGGGGCTTAAAGCGGAAGCGAGGCCTCCAAGGTGAACTTGATTTTTGAAATATAATCAACACGCTGTTCGAAACCGTCAACTGGCTGTCACAGAAATCGCGTCAGTCCAAATAAGTGGAATTGAGTGCATCAAAATTTGTAATTCTGAGTAAGTAATGTCTGATCTATCATAACAGCAACGAGAATAATGTTTTTTTCTACCAGTTCCAGTACAGTTCGTTTGTAATCCGATTCATTTTGCAGAGTTGTCCACGATGGTGTCCTGTAAATTGTGCGGGCTGTTGCGGACCACAACCTCAAGTTCAGAGGGCATTGCGCTTCATCGGTAAGTCAAGTTTGATGAATTACTGGCCGTAATATTCATGTTAATTCATTTTTTCCCCGAAAAACGCTCCATTCCACCACCTTACATAACCTCACTTATGCGATTTGACAGCACCTTCAGTGGCGTTACATCCATCAGGCATCTTAGAAAAAAGGGCTAAATCGCCCAACAAATTGCAATCTTTATTAAACCCACCCTCGGTTGCAGCATAAGAATTTAATCATGAAATAGCTAATTGAGGATTTTCTTTGGTCTGCCAGTTGACTGACCACAGGCGATGCATCTAAGCTGCTGAGAAATGGACATTTTCCCATATTTTTTTCTGTAAAACTGCATTTTTCATCAGGTACTACGCTAAAATTCAGCAAAAAAGCTCGATTTACTATTTCATGATCAAATTTTTGGTGCAAACGGGGGCTACATGATTATTTTTTAATGAGGTTCTGATTTCTTGCAGAAAATAGTGAAAACTCGGCAACTCCCAAGTCAACACTTCAAATAAAATTAGAAGTTTGAATGCTCGTTTGAATGATGGAGATGAAGATGAAGATGCTCGGGGATATACGTTGAATGGATTGGTTTTAGATGAAGAATTCCGTTCTTCGGCCTCGTTTTCGGACATATTTCCAAGCTAATAATATTTGCCTGAAAGAAAATTTGCTGACTGATACAAGACTTCACCAAGTGCAATGTGGAATGGCAAAAACTCTCGAAAAAAACTAGTTAGGATACTGCGTTTTGGCTGCTATCTACTGCCGTTCTCAAATGGAGAAAGACTTGGCTCACTTGTGCTGTCATCGAAGCTGCCATGCTGCCGAAACATCTTGTCCTGTTGGAAGTTTTATAATGCAACAAAAGCTTATGCTTTCACAAACGCTTTACCTTTTCTAGTAACTGTGTTGGAATTTGTTGCAAAAACAGTTGTAAAAATAAGTACCTTAGGTACAACAATGCTATAACCTACCTAACTTTGAAAAACTTTGGCCAAGTTCTTTCAAAATGTTTTCCACTCAGTTCACCAGTTTGAATGTTAGCACTTGAAGTTCCTTTTGAATTGGTACCAGTGTGGACAAAAAAGGAGGACACAGTCATTCAGTACTCAACCGGTTTTTTTCAACAATTTGGCCCAAACGACCTCCAATTTGGACATGTCGGTTGCAACTAACAGCTAAGATATGGACATATCCTAATTGAGGAGCATTTGGAGTCCAAATTGTTGCAAAAACCATGAAATAATGAATGACAGTGGTCTGTTTTTTTGTTGTCACTGGTACTACAATTATGTATGTTAAAGTTGAGATATCAGTGATTGAGTCCTCGGTTATCAATATACCAAGTACTCAATACTCAGTAGTTATATCTTGCAAGTATTAACCTTTTGCATTGAGCTCGGACTGAGATTCTCACACTTTATTGTAGGTAATCATGATTCTTAAGGTCAAGAAATTCCTGTGAAATTGTTGCTCACTTTGGTGTCGATACCACTGTCTACTGTTCCAGAAGTCAGAAGTGATTTCTTCATTATGATTGATATTATTAAAAACATGTTCGTAGATAGCAGTTATAATTATTTGTCTTTTACTAACTATAGTATAAGCGCCTATGTACCACATACTTCTATGTACGTGATATTTGAAATAAATTGCCTGTTTCATCCAGATATCCAATCAAACCTTACACTACACTTGTACGAGTAAACACAATTTTATTCGGTACTGAAACAAGCTCAAAATTGGAAAATTTTGATTTGGAGTTTTGAGGAGTTTGAAGTGGAGGCCAGTCACTTTTGCAGGTCAAATAGATCAGTTCTTGTAGGTTAGCCCATATAAGCAGACTCCTTTAATTTTCTACGAGCAGCTTCAGGCCACAATCACAAGTTGCTCCACTCCAAGTCCTTTCAATGGCTGCTTCTCAACGACATTGCTAAACTAGTCCAGGGTGGTTTTTTAATCAGAGGGGTTCAATTTCGGATTTTCACCTCCTTGGTGTATGAATAAAAGGTCACATTTATAAGCACCAAGTTCCCAAAGCGTTGCTACTGGCGGCGACAGGGCACAAAATTCTTGCAGCCTTGCCTGGCCGGATAACTGTATAAGGTCTCTTGCTGATCTGCTATAATATTGGCTGACCTGCATTTTCGTAAGACCCAACTGAACAACAACGCGATTTAGTCACTACCTCGGCCGCATTTTTCTTTATTATCTTCAAATTTTCTCAATGTACGTGATGGCATTGGCGATTTACGTTTTGTGACAGCTAAAATGCCAAACCCTTGAAAAAAATAATTGTGCGCCACTGTTACCCGACTAAATCAAGTTCACTTTGGAGGCCTTTTCTGACATTTCCGGTTTGGGAACCGCATTTTTGACGTAATGCTCCATCCAGCCATTCCTACATCCATGCCTCGAACAGAGGGATGAGTTGCACAAAAAGTCTCGAAAACGCTCGAAAGTTCAAAATCTGACGTATCTAATTTTTCTTATTTATCATTTCCGCCTTCAAACTTTTCGCATCGCCTACCTAAATTTTGATGAAAAATCTCCGAAATAAATACTTGACTTTTGTCACTCTCCTTATGACGTCTAATGTGCCTACTTAGTAAATTTATTCTATATTAGATTTTGGAATGCTACAATGTATTCACTTCGGTTGTAGAATATGGACAGAGGCAAAACATGGAAGTTTAACTCGAACAGCTGTTCGGCCACCGAAGATTGAAACATGACTGCTGCAGTACTGGATTGAGGGAAAGACTCGTGATGAGATCGGACGTCCACTCTACAAATATAAGATCGTCCAACAAATTGACAATGCCTCACCATCATACGTCTCTCTTTCGAAGATCATTTACCTTTAACTCTGTCAAACTTTACAATTCACTTCCCCTGGAGTTGTTGCAGTCGCCGGCCATCGCATCGTTTAAGACAAGTCTTTTCAAGTTTCTGAAATCGGGTACAGTTTAGAAGGATCATTCATTTCATCTTCTTGTTCACCTTCAGCACAACCTAATGTTTGATCTTCATTCTTCATGAAACTTTGTTTATAATGTATATATTTGTGGATAATTTTAGGTTCGGAGTTTTCAATTTGATTTATGTTATATTTACTTGTACCTAAACGTGTTGAGAAGGTTGAGTTGAATAGCAATCTGCTAGACTTCGCCTCTCAACAGCGATATGAAATAAAAGTCCTTTATTATTATTATTATTATTATTAAGATGTATTCGGTCACCGGAGCCCTCCTTGACAGAAATTTTACACCTGTTTTAACGATATTGAATTTTCAACTACAACTTGATTGTGTCAAGACACATTTCTTAAAAATACAAATATTAATTGTTCTATTGAGGATTCTAGGCTCCAAATTGTGGTCGACGTAGCAATTCCTCAGTCCGTAGATTTTCCCATTTTTAGATTGCCGAAGGCCACAATTCTTGACACAGGTACTTCCTGAAACTAGATAGGCTTAGCAACAGATAATTTTGTGCAAACATCATAACTGTATTACAGCAATTTAGTTACCCATCCTAATTGTTATCGGTACAACCTCCGTATATTTTTTCAAGTGTATTCCCGAGTGTATTCCTTCCTTCCTCCTCTCCATTTCTTGGCGCTTTGGGATACATTCTGTGATGCCTCGTACTTCCACAAGCCCCAGCGTTTCGAGAAAACCATGAATTTCTCATTTTTTCCTCAAAAAAAAAAGATTCAACCACTCCAAACTCCAACCCAACGTTCACGTTCATTGAGCCCTCTACATTTCTAGCCAGGCTTTCTCCATTGCTTTTGACAAGCCTAGATGTTTGAATTGACAATAGTTTCCATTTTCTACTTCACTGTAGTTGTAATATTTGCTGTGATATAAGCACATGTGAACCAGATGGGATCGGCTCCGATAGTATCTTCATCTTCTGTTGACCAAATCGTACACCTGACTTGACAATCTTGAATTTTCAGTTGATGGCTTCATCGCGGCAAGACACATTGCTTAAAAAATCCTGAAATTTCTTCTTGTAAGCAGGATTTGAGGTAACATTGTGGTCAACTTAGAAATACCTTGGTCGCTGGATTTTCCCATTTCACGATCGCCACAGGTCACAGTTTTTGTCACAGCCATACTTTCTGAAATCAGAAGGGTGCTTAGTAATGGATAATTTGTAAAATCATCTCACATTTATTCTGTATTCTGACAATTTAGTCAGCTTTTTACCTTATCGGCAGGCATATAAACTGGCATATTTTCTCCTTCCCAGATGTCTTTGAGTCGCATTTCTTGGCACTTTGAGATACTTCCTGAGATGCTCTTTTCTTCCAGGAATCTAGTTTTCCAAAAAAGCCACGGATTTCTTTTTTTTTCCGACGAAAATGATTTAGCACTCCATCAAACTTTCTTGTTTATTGAGCTATTTGGGGCAGCACATCTCCAACTATCAGTATTGATCGAAGCGCCAGAGTTTCGTGAACAATTATCACGCACAAACTTGCTTCCTACTGTATCCAAAATCTCAAAAAAGTACTTTTTTTACAATCATAACAACGCGGGTTGTTCCCTAACACTTTTTTGAGGTTATAAATTCAACTAGGTTGGCAACACTGACGAGCTCGTGACGTCATGTGGAAATGCCTAATTATTTTCGAAGATGAGAGAAGCAATTGTAATTTTTTTCATGACCGCCATTTTGAACTCACCCAGTATTCAATAAGTGGAAAATCGATTGGTACTAGTGAAATTGGTCATATGCAATAATCTGAAGGCCAACATAATCATTTCCAACAAGTCACTTCTTTTTTATTGGGTATAACGTGATGTTGAATCTATTTCTACGAGTTTAAGCTATTTTTCCCATGATATTTCAGACAAGACTCAAGATAATCCAAAATGGGTTTGTAATTCACATCAAAAATGAAGCTGAATTCTTTTAAAAACTCTTCCATCTTTTCAATGGTCATTTTGGCCATGGTGAGGGCCGATGCTGTAAAACCCCTAAAAATGGGTTCAACATCACCTTACGGCCAATAAAAACGAAGTGGCTTGCTGGGAATGACTATGTTTGCCTTCAAATTATTGCATATGATCAATTTCACTGGTACCTACCAATCGATTTTTTACTTATTGAATACTGGGTGAGTTCAAAATGGCGGTCATGAAAAAAATTACAATTTCTTGTCTTATTTTCAAAAACAGTAAACGCAAACGGTGACACCACATCGCATTACATTTTTGACGATAGTCTTGGCGGCAATATAAAATTTCATCTGAATATCTTGGAAAATCACTGATTTATTGGAAATTTTCAATTTTCATGAAATCGACTACTACTTTCAGAATTTTCTGAAACGGCCGAAGATATTCAGACGCGGTTGATTTGATAAGCATTAAATTATGAATCTACATGGTAATTTTCATGACTCCAACTTTTTTTTGGTTTCTGAGTTTGAATTTTTTCATTTTTGATCACCCTGTATACAGCGTCAGCATCGACCACCATCGTGGCACCACTTCTTAAGATTGAGACAATGTACCATGCATTGAACAAATAAGTTCAAAACTTTGACATTTTATTCTTCAAAATCTATCCGATAGACTGGGATGAAATTCGGCATAAAGCAACAAACTAAAATAATCTAATTGAATCTGCAGTTGGAGTTTTCCACCATTTCTCAACAAGACGTTACGAATTTTCAAATTTCCTCTTGGCCGTTGCCACCCGAGAGGGCCGCTCAACCGGATTCTGACCAGGGAACGACACACGTTTAGTGTAGACCTCAACTCAGATGGTCTTTTCTGCTCGGGGATTGACTTTTTCCGACAAATTTCAACTGATATCGAAAGTATATTGGATTGGGTGTAATGTAGGCCTATTTTCAAACGCGACGTGGTTTTCCGGCGGCTATTTTTTCAAAAAGCAATTGCACATTCCGTAAATTATATCCGCCGTAAGACCGGAGACGCGTCGCAGTTGAAAATGGGCATACATGACGCCCAATCCAATCTGCTTTTGATATCAATTGAAATTTCCAGAAAAAAATCAATCCCCGAGCTGGAAAGACCGTCTGAGTTAAGTTCTACACTAAACGTGTGTCGTCCTCGTCAAAATCGGGGGAGCGGCTTTCTCGGGTGGCAACGGCCAAGAGAAAATAAAAGATTCGTAACGCCTTGTTGGGAAATGGTGGGGAACTCCAACTGCAGATTTGATTAGATCATTTTGGTTTGCTGCTTTATGCCGGATTTGATGCCAGTCCATCGGATAGATTTTGAAGAAATGAATGTCAAAGTTTTAAACTCTGATATTTCTTATTAACTCACAAATGACAGTTAGAAGAGTACTTCAAACTGTTCTGGATAAAGTTTTTTTAAGGGTTTCGAATAGCATGCAAGTCAAGTTTTGTGAAATAAAACTTCTGTCATTATTTGATAATGACGCTTCCACTTGACAGATGACAGCCAAAAACAAATCAGCTCATTTGACAGCAAGACCTTGTCTGTATACCAAATTTCAAGTCGATCGGATTAACGGTGCAAAATTGGTTTTTTTTGGGTAACTTTTGACAACTGGCAGCCCCCAAGACGACTCGCTTTGGGGAGGCAGACTTGCGTTTCAGCAACTACCATGTGGGTGGCTATCACCACAAGAAGTATGGTGCGGTCAGAAATGACATGATCTCAAAGGCCGCTAGCTCACGGTCTATTCCTCTAACAATGCCGGAACCGTCCTGCTGTTTGTCATATGAAACAGTCCGGCTAAAGCAGTCGCTAATGTTCATCGGCGGACCTTCCAGGGAAAGAGCGAAAGAATCAATAAATCTTAGCAAGAACCAGCTAAGATGGGCAGTTGGACTATTTACGGGACACTGTTCGCTCATGAAACATCTTACCACCATAAAGGTGAAAGATGATCCTGATTGTAGGCTATGTAGTGAAGAGGAGGAGGAGGAGGGAACTCGGGAACTCTCCACATAGGTACTATCGTTGGTCTTGATCGTTGGTACTATGTCACTTATGTCAGTACTCTGCGGCCTGCGCCCTGCTCTTGGATCAGTCAGACATTCGTACTTTGGGGCTATGTATATATAGAACCAGAGGAGATAGAAATCCAACCCATGAGTCTCGTACTCAACTTTTTTGAGGCAACGGGGCTTATGAAGTAAACATCCAAAGGGCACAACAAACTGTTCTTTCAGTGCAAGGGGTACGAACCTAAACCCAAGAGAATATTCATAATACCTCCTAGTACTGAAGATTGTGCCCACTATAATAGTGGTTAATGTGATAACAAAAGTAGACACCAAAGCCAGAAATAATTAAGATAAGATTGATTGATTTACCGGCTAGCAAGGAAGGGAAACCATTGCACTTATAGAGAGCATACCTAAATGGATGCAACTATAAAGGTATCCAACTCTGCCGTGGTAATAATTTCTAATCTAAAGTTGCATTAAGTTCTATTAAGCGTGGAGTATCTTTCAGTTTGAGTTCATTTGTATGGAAAACGCACCCGAGATCACATACTTACGAACAGTGTGGCAAAACCTAACAATAATATAAATTAGCCAATCGTGATTATAAGTGGTATCGAACAGGCTGATATATACGAAGTCGACTTTGTATATCTCTGTTGCTTTTAATGTGTCATGTATACCAGCAATTTATTACAATGACTATTAACGATTCAAAAATATACTCAACTGGTTATACAATATAATTACCTGACGTGACCATGATGAGCTTTTGAATCGGGACCGGCCTCAACATTATTATAATAATCGAACATACCTATGCGTCCGCCCCAGAGCGGCACTTCGGCAAAGGGCTTTGAATTTTTATTGAGTGGGTACCATAAAAACGTGTTAATCCATAATTTCTGAATAATCTGACGATTTTGGGAATGTCTCCACCAATTCCCGAACTCGGGGCGTTATTTCTGAATCCTTGCGGCTCCCTATCATTGTGCTTTACCATCATGCCTTGTCCCTATTCTCTGTCTAATTCTGAATTCAAAATTTACTCGTCTTGTTGCGATGCTTCTTGGACATCATGTCTATCTAATGGGGTAATTAGTGAGAAAGTAGCATGTAATTAGAGAAAATGTTGTTTAATTGCTAATTGAGTTTCTGGCCGATGCGACGCTAGTTCCAATTTTAATTACCTAATTAAGTGAATACTTCAATAATACAGAAATGAAATAGGAGTCGTGTATAGAAGGCACAGTGAGACCGGATCAAATAAAAATCTCGCAATAGGCACTCCTAAATAAACTGGAAAAAAATTTCATTCGACATCCAACAGAGCCCATTGCTTCATCATGGCGTATCATGTAAACGTACTGAATAAATAACTAAAATGCTACAATTAATGACGTTGATGGTAAAAAAGTCGATCAATGACATAAATACTCATTTGAGGTGGTTGTATGGAGAATAGTCTGCAATAACTTTATATAACAATAAATTTGGAAGCATTGAAAAATATGAAAATAAAAAACTGCAATGTGCGCTCTCTGGGTATAGTACCTGAGCAGTGGCGACGCTAGCATTTTAGGATAGGGGGGGGCCGAGATGGGGCCAGAGAGATCGAGGGGTGTCAGAACTAGACGCGGGGGTTCGGGGGGCAGAGCCACCCGTTGGCGCCACAGGCAAATTTTTTTTCACAATTGGGCCCCTCCCCCAAAGTTCCCCCCGACTTTAAGTTAATTGCAAGTACCATTTTTGTAATTCAAAATTTTTAAACAAAAAATTGAAAACATTTGGAAGTTTACACATAGAATAGATTAGAGCTACTTACTACTCTTTCAGTTCTAGAATAATTCTTCAAACACGCAATTCTGATGGAGCTGAAATAAGTGAATGCTTTGGTTATTTCAACCACCGCTAAGGCAAGCTTCTTTCTCCTGCAAAATTTACGACTGAAATTATTTTCCTTTGAAAAAATTTTTGCAAAATGAATGCAAAACATGATTAATGATTTATCAACATGAAAATAAATGGCCCACCCTAAGATTTCCTTCAGTGGGGGCTGACGGACTCTCAGTGGGGGCCTGGGCCCCCCTGAACCCCCCCTAGCGTCGCCACTGTACCTGAGCAGCCAATGGAACTGTGATGATAGGTATCGTAGCTGCTTCCAAAACAATAATTTCTAAGGATTACATGGAACACGTTTAGCTTTCGATGATGTTTGTAATGATAGGTACACGACAGTATATTTTATACAGGGTGATTCAAAAATGGCGCATTTCCTCCCGTGTACGTTGTGGGAGACATCGAGGGAGCACGGAAAAAATAGTGAAAAAAATTGGCTCATTTATCCTTCGAGTTATGAAGAGGTAAAGTTGAGAATTTAACTTCTTCAGTTTGCATGATTTTAAAGCAAAGCATTGTTACTTGCCAAGATACACATGTCGTTAGTAGTTCCCGATTGAAAGTTTCTCTTGCAATTGAGATTTGAGTCGTATTTTCTAATCTCAAAATTCGTCTTTCACCTCAAAAGTGCCGTAAAATACATTTGGCAAGTATGTGGTATGGTCTGGCAGGTTCTACGGATTTTCCAGGGTAACAATACAATAATGCTATTGTGATGTACCTCTTTGATCTAAAGGTGCCAGGTAGGTACTAATGCAATGCTGCCAGATTGGACAGATTTGTTTTTGTGAATAACTTGCAAATCGTAGCCAATTAATTTTTTTTATTATTTTTCCCATGCTCCGTTAACGTCCACTATAACGTGCCCAAAAGGAAATGCGCCATTTTTGAATCACCCCGTATTATATTATATTTTACTTCATATCGAATCACTGAAAAAAAAAATCGTCGTCATGTCTGCCGCGGTACTTCTCATCGTAGCATCCCTGCATCCTTCCTGCAACGTCGTTGAAGAAAATTTAAACTATCTGTAAAATTGCCTTGATGATGCAAAATTATTTTTGTGCATGCACTTCTTCAATTATACCTACGTAACAAGAAAATTGATCAGTTTGAAAGTACCCATAAGCAATAACTGACTGAATGAAATCTGGTTCAATAAGTTCTCCTTGAGTTATTGAACGTCAAAGTTTTGCCTTAGACAGCTTATAGCTTTTGACAGATGATATATGTCATAACTTCCACACGTTCTGAATAGAGTTTACAAGGGCTTCAAAATGAGCTATCAAATATCAAAATCATTCGGTCAAAAATTTGGTCGAACTCGGTCAAACGGTTTAAAAATAAATGGGGGGGGGTCAAAAAAAACCTGACATACATACACACCTACAACATAAGTACGGACTAACATACGGATCAACCGACACGAAATTTTTTTTTCAACAGATCCCGACGGTTAGCATACAGGGAAGTCCAAAAAATGAATAATTTTTTTTTTCGCGATTACCTTTTCATTTTTTCAAGAATTCGATGATAAGTAAAAATTGAGAGGTATGGTAATCGCGAAAAATAACAAATAGCATATCATTGTACGACTTCCATATGATCTAGTATTGTTATGCGACTGTTTTTGGGGCACGACAAGCTTGCGAAGAGTGCTCCAAAGAAAAGATTATGACAATATGTCTCATTATTATTAAACAAGTATAGAGATCGTCAAGTGAGAAGACAAAACTAACGAGCTTCTAGCTACAAAAACCCTTGGAAACCGAGAATAGGTTTGAAGAACTGTCAGAAGAAGGACAAACTGGCGAAAAGATGGAAGAAGACAAGAAAAAATCAAAACCACCACGCATGCCACGCAATAATAACAATAGGTACCTATACAGAGTTGGAATAATAAGCCATCTACATGTCTTACTGAAAGGGATCACTTCAAGGCTGAACACTTATACAGCAGTGATAAAGGCGTTAGAAGAAAAAGATACCTACGCAATTTCGCAATGAAAAGACGTACAGAGTGGTGCCAAAGGGTCTAACTACATCACTCAACTGACAAAGATACCATAATATCTGATCTCAAAGAACTGAAACACGATGTTGTCATCAGCCACAGACACAGAGCTTCAAATAATCATCTACCAATATTTTTCATTGACATCAAACCTTGTGAAAACAACAGAGACATATACAAAATAAAAACATTGGGGAATACCTACCCAGTACCTACTGTGCATTTTGAGCCGCCACAAACGAAAAGAGAAATCTCCCAATGCTCAAGATGCCAAGAATTCAGGCACACACAAAAATTACTGCAGAAAAAACCACAAGATGTGTTAAATGCACAGGCACCCAGCTCACCAAGGACTGTAATAGAAAATCAAAAGATAATAAGGTAAGATGCGTCAACTGCAACGGGGATAACCAGGCGAATTACCGCGGAGGCATCGTGTACAAACAGCTCCAACAACGAATGTACTCAGCTTTACGTAATAAAATACCAGAACGCACAGAGCACCTCAGGACAACATTCACATCGACGGGTTCAACCTGGCATTACATTCGCACAAGACGTTAATGGTGACGACATTCCAAACAACGACGCCAACCATTCAACTCAGCAGACCGTCGGTAAGTCGGTCAAGTCATCTCAACAGGTGAACCAACTTATTGGCCGACAGACATCAAAAAGACTCCCGATGTACTGGACGTCTGCCTTACAAAAGGTATAGACCCAAAAAAATGTAAAGCTGAGTCGTGCCTGGATTTGTCTTCGGATCATTCACCGATTGTAGTTTCCTTATACGAAGAAATCCAACACAAAGAGAAGCAACTTTCCCTGTACAACGGAAGAACAGATTGGCAACTATTTCGAACAAGGTTGGATGAACTAATAAATACAAACATTTCACTCAAAACGGAAATAGAGATTAAGACGGCAGTGGAAGACCTGACGACAAGCATTCAAGCCGCGGCCTGGGAAGCTATTCTAAACTCCCATGAAAATTTTTGTCCATGCAATGTGATGCTTGAATGCTTGATGTTTGGAGCATTCAAGCGCTGGGGCCACCAAACGCCCTGTTCGTCGTAATTTCGTCAGACCCTCAACCGCAGGTGCAGGTGCAGGTATATTTTTACTCGATCCCCGCCGTTCGTTTTTGGCTCCATCTCGACCCCTGCTCACGCTAGCAGTTATCCACTACACATTGGCGTACTGCCGGTTGCAGGCGTGATACTCAGATGTTTGTTCAAGGCCATCCAAGGGAGATTCATTAGCCATTTCAGAACTAGACGGGGTCCGCCCACTCGGTCACTCATCCAAATTCTGACCTGGCTCCGCGTTGCTGCAGTCGAGTTCTGTCTTGACCTGAGCGGTGTACCACTGCGGGCTATGTGGTCCCCCAAATATGATAAGATTGCTACGTATATTTTCTTTTATAATTTGACAGCGCACCCTTTAGCGACGGAAAAAAAACGTAAGAACTGAACTGACACCTTTAATAATATGGATTTAAAAATAATTCCCCAATTATAAAACATGGAATACTAAATATTCTATTTGCATAATGAAAAACCTAAAGTTTATTAAGCTTCTGTATCAGTCGCTAATTGAATTTAGATACTTTTATTCGTATTTGCATAAAAATAATTTTAATTAAATGTTAATCTACATGACAAAATTATTGAGAAAATGTAAAAATGCTTCTAATATGAAACGAGTAGCAAAGTCCTCACGGGGTAAATTACTAAAGCGCATTTTCCCAGAGTAAAATGAAAGTGATAAAGCTGTAAGTTTTAAATAACCAGAGAGAAATAAGTTTCAACTAATTTTTCAATTTGTCTTTTTTCACTGTTGGAGGCGGAGGTATTTTTGTGATAAAAATATTTCGTAAGAGAGTATGCTGGAGTGTATTCTTTATTAAAATCGCCCGCACGTTGGTCGTTGTATACCTATCTCTTTCTGCAAGGTCAAAAATTTGATTCGATGCAAGAGCTTTTGTGTTTCCTTCATCGAACAACTCAAAATCCTCCAGTGCGATTTTGGTGGAATCGGACATGTTTCAGGGGATTTAATTCTAAACCGATCCTCGAACTTCCAGAAGTGAATTGTTTCTGCTTCAAAAGTGCATGCGTCACTTTTCCGATGATAAGTAGACGCCGGCTGGGCTCTTGCATTTTTTTGTCCCCGCAAGAGAAAATGATGCATCAAGTGGTGTTAAAGTGGTGTCTAGAAGGTGTTCGGAAATACTGAAATTATGTCGGAGACGAGAGGCATGACGGAGACGAGAGGCATGTCGAAGAGAGGAGCCAAAGACGTTGCGGCTGTGGTCCTGAAATTGAAGAGTGTCCTAGAAGAGCAGGAAAAGGAGCGTATAAAGGAGAAAGAAAAAGAGAAGACGCGTCTGGAAGAGTTGATGGCGGCTATGGAACAACACACGCGATACCTCGACGGCAACGTGAGAAAGCCAGCAGAAAAAATTGCCACGATGGAGGCAAACATGGTGCAGCTAGAACTACGGGTCCAGAGTACTACCGTAAGTAGTACGGTGGCCCCGATGGCAGCTTTGGCAGGTATTCATCGAGTGAAACTGCCAAACTTCGATGGCCAAAGCCCATGGACGACCTACAACAGGCAATTTGACGTTGTTACCGAAGTAAACGGGTGGAATGACGAAGATAAAGCTAAGGCACTAATCCTTGCTTCAAGAGGTCCAGCGTTGAAGGTGCTGCAGACGCTTCCGGAAAGTGAACAGAAGGACTTGCAGAAGCTTCTCAAAGTTCTGGAACTCCGCTATGGGGATCATCGCGGACGGCAGGTTCGTCAAGCTAAGCTAAGAGGCAGTCAAAGATCTGTGCAGTCGTCAAGTCAAGGCGGTGAGTGTTAAGGAATCACAAAGGAGGTTCACATTCTGCCGAAAAATCGTTCAAGGAAATGTATGAGGAGATCCCTAATGTTTTGTCGCGGAACAAACCCCAAGACGAGCCAAGAGCTAGAGGAAGATTGTGTTGCTTCGGCTGTGGAAGATCAGGACATTTTCGTCGGGACTGCAGGCAATGGTCGAGTTCAGCAGACCGTTCCATTGGGGAATGAGGAACTGCTTATCGATAAAGTCACCAACCGAGAGAAAGCAATCGTAGAGGATGGTCTGAGGAGGCGGTACACAATAGGCCCAAAAGCGAGCCTATGTTTCATCAACAGCCTAATAAAATTCAGAATTCTCTGCTTTTTTTAGCGCATTTCCGAAGTAAGTGTTTCATCAACGTTATATTTGTTTCGTTTTTTCGTTATCGTTTTACCGTGTTATATTTATCGGGGGCCGACCCGAGTGCCCCCTTTGCCGCGGCGGCTCGTAGAGCGTGGATTTATGTGAGTAAAGTAAACAAGGAAACTGAAGCTTCTCAGATAGAACTTCATTTAAGAAATAAATTTGAAAATTACCAATTTATTCTTCAACCTCTGCCTGTCCGTGACGATGCTTCGAGTGTAGCTTTCAAAGTGAGAGCTGACATCAGCCTCAAGAAGGAGCTGTATAAGAGCTCTACTTGATCCCAGGATGTCGTGATCAAGAGGTTCACCTTTTTTCGTGGCGCCGGCACCGGAGGTACAGCGAGGTTTTGAAGACAGCTGTGAGGAACCTGTGGCGGAAGTGCGAGGTGCTCAGATTGGCGATGCGTCCGAGCGTCGTCGGATGTGCATCTTCTACCAGAATGTGATGCTGATTGGTGATTTCAATGTTCCAGCTTTCGCTTCACCCACCGCGGGCGAAAATATAGATTCTCCAGACTCCTGAGTGATTACCTACATTTGCTAAATGCAAATCAGTACAATAAAGTTGTTAACGGTCATGGACGACGACTTGATCTTGTCTTCGCTACGAATGAATGTAGCGTGACGAGGGCTTATGATCCTCTGGTCGATGAGGATGCCCACCACCCGTTACTGCTGGGGTCTTATTCTTGAAACGGGGAACAAAGTTCTCATGCGGTGTTGATATGAAAAGAGAGCTATGATTGGCCCTTGCCTAGCAACTACACATGTGGACTCTGTTCCCCGTTTCAAGAATAGGGCCCCTGGTGCTTTTTCACATTCAGGGTCACCGCAGTTGATTCGCAGTTGTTCGGCAGGCAAAATATTCAACTTTGGAAGGGCCAATTTTCCTCTGCTGTATGAAACTTTGATTTGGCTGACTTGGAGTGACTTGTACAGTATCAATGAAGTCGATTTGGCTTGCAGCGAATTCTACAGGGTCTTGAACTTATATTTCCAAAGTGCAGTTCCTTACTTTAGGTCCGTATAGAGAGCAAAAGATCTTACCCTCATTGGTTTTCGGGTGAGGTGATACGCTTGTTGGGTCGGAAGCGGCGAGTACACAGTACAAGAAGATGTACTGAAGAGTGGAGATCAACATCTTTTGGAGAAATTCCGGGACATCAGGGTCTCCGTAAAATCCATATTGCCGCGAGACTATTGCGACTTTTTGAGTGAGACTGAAATCGTCTTACGACTGATCCTCGGGAGTTATGGTCATTCGTGCATGGTAAAAAGGATGGCTCTGGTGTCCCCGGCGTCGTGAGGGATGCGGATGGTGTTAAGTATGATGGTCCTGATTCCGTAGCAGAAGCTTTCGCCAAGTATTTCAGCAGCGTTTATAGTTTACCCGATGCTTCACTAAGCGTGGACACACTGCTTTTCTCCGGGGGTGGATCTCGGGGCTGTGTTGGTGCGGTGCCGGTGACTGAGGATGACGTGGTCAAGGCATCAGAAAAACTGAAAAATAATATAACCTCGGGTGAAGATACGATACCTGGATTTCTGGTCCGGGACTGCTCCCGCGTCTTTGCCGATCCATTACGGTATCTATTCAAGTTAGTTTCATCTACTTCCACTTATCCCAAGATCAGGAAGCAAACGCGCGTCTGTCCAGTGCTGAAAAAGGGTGACCATTCGATGCTCAACAATTACCGACCCATTTCCCTCCTTTCCGATTTTGCTAAGCTTTTTGATATCATTATTTATGATCAGATCTATAGTCGGATCTATCCATTGGTCAAGGGTCACATTCCACCGTCTCAGCATGGTTTCATGGAGAAGCAATCCACCGTCACGAACCTGGCATGCTTTTCGCACCATGTGTCTGAGATTTTTTAATCGCGCGGACAGGTCGACGTGGTGTACACGGACATCTCCAAGGCTTTTGATCAGAAAGATCTGAGCCTGCTGATGCGTAAGCTGGACAAACTTGGCTTTTCATCACCACTGTTGCAGTGTTGCAGTTGTTTTACTCCTATCTCTTTGATAGAGAGCATCGTGTCACGTGTCGCTTCACAAGTCCGGTCTATACGTTCAAACTTCTGGAGTTGCTCAGGGTACCAAGTGGGGACCATTGTTATTTCTGATTTATATCAATATTAGCTGAGGCAATTGACTGCAGTAGGCTGATGTTCGCTGACGACCTAACGATTTATTCTACGATAAATACAACGCTTGATTGTGCTGCCTTGCAGAGATGTGTGGATAATGTGTGTAAGTGGTGCAGTGAAAACGGCCTCTCCTTGAACGTTAACAAGTGCGTTGTGGTCACATTCACCAGAAAGTTGAAACCAGTCACGCATGACTATAAGATAGGCCGGGTAGTCGTGAGGCGTGGTGAGCTTATTAGAGATCTGGGAGTCGTCTTTGACAGTACTTTTTCTTTCGGGAATCACGTGGATGATGTAATGTCGTCTTAACTCAGGATGCTTGGGTTTGTATATCGCAGCTCTTGTCTCAAGGCACTTTATTGCAGTCTAGTAAGATCAAAGCTGAAATATGCTTCATTGATTATGTACCCCATTTACTGCACGCACGTGAATAGACTTGAATCAGTCCAGAGAAGATTCTTAAATTTTTTTATCATTTACTCTTGATGGTGTTTATCCTTCTCAGGGGTTCGACCATAATTTGTTGTTGATCCGACATGAAGTAATCTTGCTGAAGAAAAGGCACACAGTGTTGAGCGTCAGATTTTTATACAACTTAATTCATAATCTAGTCGACTGCCCAGAGCTTCTTGAGCGACTTAAATTTTTAGTGTCTCGAATAAATGCGAGACACTATTCTACTTTTCACTGCGACCTGCGACACTCCCAGCAACAATGCCCTGGTCAGGAGTCCGATATACACTGTGTGCAGCAATTATAACAGGCATTCGACAGACTGTGATACTTTTTTTGATTCTTTTAATGTTATACAGACCAAAGGATGTGGAAATGAATGGATTGTACACCGAAATGAAAAGAAGATCGCAACTTCTTATTAAAATGATATTTCAGAAATTTTCAAACATCTCGGAAAATAACCAACCATATGAAGCCACCAGAAAGAGTTGCAGTTGAGAAAATAAGAAAAAAGCAATTTTGCAGGTGGAAACTGGAAAAATATATCTTCACAAATTTTACTGCAATTTCTTGTGCCCCCCCCCCCCCCACCGCTGCGCTGGTCTCGTCTCTGAATACGTTCAATTCTCAACACAGACTTTTTTAGAAGTCCTGATTTGCCATCTCCAAGAATCGCGGGACTTCTCATCGTAGCATTGTTATTCCGCACTTGGGACCTCGTTATAGCTCAACTCCGCCGATTACTCGCTTTTGTCGCTCTGACGGTGCTTATACAGGGTGTTTCGGTGACCTTGCATAATACTTCGGGACGTGATTCCTCTCAAAAAAAAAAGTCGAAAAGTAAGAGTAACATTTTTTCTCAAAGTGATTCCTAAGGGAGTTACAGCCCCTCAAACGTACGCAGTTGAACAAAGTTTTTAATTATTCGCTGAAAAACCGCCAAAGGTAGGAAGTTCAAATTTAGTGCAAAAAAGTTTCTCAACAGTGCAAATGTACATGAAAAGTTTTAAACAAATCTAACCAGTGGCAGCGAAATTAGAGAGGAATGGGATTATGATGAAAATTATTGTAGACACGTTCGTGTTTTTTCACTTTTACTTCAGAACAATGCATCTTACGGAAAAAATGCAAGAGGAATAAAAGTTTTGGATAGAAAGAGTATATCAAAAATATCCAATTTGAAGCTCGTATCTGTGACAGTTCTTAAGCAAATAATTAATAACTTTGTTGCACTTTGCACCTTTGAGGGGCTGTAACTCCCTCAGGGAGCACTTGAGAAAAAAATGTTACTGTTACTTTCCGACTTATCTTTTTGAGAGGAATCACCTCCCGAAATATTATGCAAGGTCACTGAAACACCCTGTATAATACGACTGTTACCTTCAGGAATATTCCACCGGTTCTCTGGCGAATTCCACATTGACCGCAATAAGTAGATTTGCGGCAGCTCCCGAAAATTCCATCACATTCGCGGGCATATACGGGCATGATCTGGAAAGTGTGTGCCTCCGCCATTTGTGCAGATGTGTTCTACTCGCATGTTGGGGTCTCCAGATTGTTTTGAACGGTCTAGAACCTACGCGATACACTGGAATCGCACGAGAGCCTCGCAACTCGTAACAGTACGTTCAACGCTAGTGTGGTTCTAGTGAGATGATATTTCCCGATTTTTTTTCGTCCAAATGCGTTACATGGTAAGACGAGACTCGCAGCCAACTAAAATCACACTAGGGGTTGAACGTACTGCAGTAAATATACTTGCTGTTATGGTGCGCCAACAACTGCAGCAAGTATAAGTAGGTACTAATTTTCAAGTAAGTTTCGATGATGTTCTAATGACGCGGAGATAGAGGCTTTAGTAACGAATAAAAATAATTTCCGAGTATAGAAAGTGGAAAAATTGAATAATTCATCATGTTACACTTACTCTCCTTCCTCTGAATGCAACTTTGAAGCATATTTATGGCAGTAGATCCATTAAGTCTGTAGATGAGCTGACAGTTTTACTGTATTGAAGAATTCTCATAATTTATGCATTTTGTGGGATAATGTTATGTAATGTTGTGAAAACCGGAGAAAAGTGGTCTATCTCCAAGATCACAAGAGGTAGTTCAAAAAAAAATTCAGGATATGTTCAAGTATGTTACAAAGTAACAGGAATTTAAAAATAGTTATTTATGTACCAAGGCCGTAAAAGTTAATCTTTTTGGCCGAATCTGAAGGTGAGGTCAAAAAAAGACCTTTGGCCGAGGTCCATACAACATTTTTTAGGCGATTCACACAAAAAAAATCTTGAAAATAATCAGTTTTTACTCTCATCTATTTATTGTTGATTTTATGCTTTGCATTTTTATAAAAACATAGTTACCAATGACAAACAAACTTGACAAGAGAATCCTGTCAACAGTGGCGGCTCGTGAGTTTTTTGCAAGGAGGGCTCAAGTTGATAACAAATTCTCGAGCTGAGAACTATATGCCGATCACGTTTTAAATTCAGCAGAAATTAAAACGCGGTTGGCCATGTTCCCTAGGGTGTAACGGACGCTGACAGACCAAGTTTCGTGAAAACGGGCTTTTTGTGGCGAAGTCCAGTGAGGTTAGGAAATGTTGACATGAAATGCCAATTCTGGCGTCTCCTTGCATTATATTCCGCTACAGTGTTGCCTTGGCTGTTATGACTGTTATCTTGTCAGAATGGCAGGTAAGTGACAGAGTGCCGAGCCGTTCTAGGTTTTAGACACTAGGCCTTCATTTCTGACCATACATTTGAACAGTTTTCTCAACCTAGTATATAATATGATGGTATATTATGATTCACTATTTTATTCAAAAAAAACTGTTCACCAGTCGCCCATTTAAACTGGAGAAAGTCTACCAAAATCAAGACGTCTTGAGCGTTCATATACAATCTTGCAACAGCGGTGTACTCGATTGACAATACGAATTCAAGGTCATCTGGGGAAATATTGATCCAACATTACAAGTTTGAGCATCCCCAAATATCGCAAAATTGCCAACTTGGCGTGCAAAAATTACCGTTCTAGTGCTGAATTTAAAAGCTGATCGGCATATATATTGTTCTATCTTCTGCACTTCTTGTAGAAAATGTTTTTCGAACTTCGAACCAGCAAAACATGGACAAAATGTTTCCTGATATAAACAATATTAGATCAGAAACTAGAGAAAGAGGCTTTCATTCCTTTTCCGCGTTTCTGATCTAATTGTTCAAATCATGAAACATTTCGTCCATGTTTTGTTGGTTCGAAGTTCGAAAAACATTTTCTACAAAGAGTAGAAACACTCGAGACAAAAACTTTTTTGTCGTATCCGCATCACAACCATATGGAGTTTTAGCATTTACTGTTTTGTCAAAATTACGTGTGAGATGCACCACGAATTTATTCTTGCAAGTTTGATTTGCTTTATATTCAGTAAATCAATGCTGTAATCGGACGTCCGTTGTTTTTTTGCATTTATTTCTTCTTGTAGGCTTGGTGACCTAAATGTAACTTTTTTTAGGTCAGCTATCTTCATGTTTGCAAACTGTTGACTAATCGAAGAGTACATTAATAATTATATCGATTATTACATACAACGCCCTTGATTATTAGACCTACAAGGATAATAGTCACTTATCTAAATCCCACTGTCAATAGCAACGGAATAAAATTCATGTAAACAACAAGATCTGACAGCTGTCACTTCGGACTTCTTTTATGAAATAATCTTCAAAATATCACTCGTGCTCGAGATTTTCCCAGATAATTTTGGCCAGGCGTTTCCCTCGGGCTGATTGTCCCTGGATAAATGCCCTCCTCCTACGGAGTCGGGCATTTATCGCTACAATCAGCACTCGCGATCGCCTGACCAAAATTATCGTGAAAATCTAAGCACTTGTGATATTACTGTTGATTATTTCAATCGGCTGGGGGCTCGAGAAACGGAGCCCATATCTGTAGTATAGAGCGGGAGCCGTAGCCGCGTCTCGCGTTGCCATGGTTACGGCACATGTTTTGCGCGGGTGCACTTCGGCATCACCGCATCGGCGGTGGGCGCCGAATGCGGAGCCCAAGACGAACTTCTTCGACCGTGCGATCGCTTAGAATTATTTTGTTAAAATATTAATTGACCAATGACTGAACGTTTTTGCACTAAACCAAATCTTTGGAATAAGTATAATTATAAAATGCATTCCATGTCTTCCTACCGATAAAAATCTCTTGCCGCCTTTAGCGTTGGGGGGGGGCGCCGCCCTTGAGCCCTCCCTCACCAGCCGCCACTGCCTGTCAATTCTTTTTCATCCGTGTCACTTTCTGAAATCATTGTATGAAGAAAAACTCGAAGAAAAACGAGTGATTCATACAATTCTGAAACTCCGTCGGAAATAAGCGAAGCTGCAAATGCAGCAACTTTGCATTTGCTGCCGGAGAAATTGTGTCAAATCTATTTAAAAAAAATACGAACTTTTCGTCGAATAGCACTTTTCATCAGGCTGCATACGCAAGCCTGATCGAGTATCCATGGAACGATTGACAAATAAAGTAGTCAAGTCGACCAAACATGGCATCTTCTCAACGAAAGCCGCTTATTGCATTGTGCGATAATGACGTTCCGGGCGCATTATTATCAAACGTCTCGTGTTTGGAAGCAAACAGTAAACAGTGTGGCGCAGCTGAAGAGATGGCTGGAGTGCAGGAATTTACCACGTAGTGGCCAGCTGAGAGATTTTCTCCCTTTGACATTTAGAAATTCATAACTTGCTTTCGGCACACAAACTGCACCTCTTCAGGTGATTTTCATCACCAGTCACCTTTTGTGTGTTCTCACCCATAAACACGGTTTTCGGAAAGGAACAAAAGGTATAGACACACGCCGGCTATGTGACTTGCAACCTCCAAAAGAGCACCATTTTGTAGCGCTTTGCTTAAAGTGATCCGCATTCATGATGTCCATCCATATAACAGTTTAAGCTCATTTGAGTTCAACACGGTGAAATTATATCAGCACTTCAGGGGAAACAATATCCGAACAGCTACATGAGAAGTAGGTAAAAACTGATGAAAACCACGAACATACCTGAACAACCATGAGGCACAAACTCTCAACCAGGGATCACCCTTCCACATGACCTAAAGCGCCTACAAATCGCTGTCGCTGTCAGTAGTGTCAGTGTCAGCCAGGTGTCTGCAGGTATCACCCAGGATTTTTTGGACTACATTATCTGTCAATTCTCGCGCATGCGTTCAGTTCCGTGCAAAATGAGTATGAAGTGAATGGCCATGAAAAGACCTATGGGCCAGATCGTAAGAAGGGTAATAAATAGACCGAACCTCGAACCTGCTTTTCTTGCCTTTTTCTCCGACAAATCTACCACTCATGAGGCATCTTCCTACCTTGAAGCTCTTTACCAAGATTACCACGCTGGCGTCTTTTTGGCGTTACAATGTGCTGTCACATGATGCACGTCATTATTTTCTGGAATCTGGAAGCCGTCACGGCGTAGGACTAGGAGACGTCCGGGCGACGCCACGGACAATTCATTGTAAATTGTGAGTTGTGAGTTGTGACAATCAAAGAATGTGGCAATAGCAATAATTATTGACATTGCATTGACAGTCAACAAAACGCATGGTACCAACATGACGCAATTTCATTTCACCATGTGATTTTGCGAATTTATGTCTCCGGGTGGGATTGATTAAATTCGTACCATGCCTAATTCGACCATCTGAGGTTTATTATTGTGGTAATTCAATATAAACTTGATAAATCACAATTTCGTGAATTAGCAGAAAATACTTCAGAACCTTAATTATGCAACCCGTGCCGCAGCGAAAGGAACAAGTAAAGTCTAGCGGCCGTGAAGTAATTTTGACATAAGCGTACAAAAAAGTTCAAGTTTAGGGCCGCAACAGAGCACTCTAAACAACGTGTTTTTGGTTCATCGCCTATAATAGTATATTATTATACGAGTTTAATAAGACGAAGTTTGTCACACGACTGTTTTTGGGGCACGACGAACGTAGTGAGGAGGGTCCCAAAGGAAGGAGTGTGACGAAACGTCTTATTAAACGAGTGCAATATACTATTTTATCTATTTTGCCTCAAATATTTGAGAAAAATTGGAAAATTCTAGGGGTAGCAACGCCGTTCAGTGTCATAAAAGTCGAGCGTCAGTACGACACGCGTTTGCGTGTCGAAAAGTGTCCAGTACGATACGGAAATAGATCAATGATTTTTCGTAGACATGAAAGAGTGCCTTAGTAGAAATCATTCCTTTTGGAGGAGTTTCTACTTGACGAAAAAAATAAAATATTACCGATTCCCGTCAACAACTTTTTTAGTCGCATCAGAAACCCCTTAAGAATTGAGTTGAATCGGTAAAATAAGGCGTTGCGAAATCAATCCGTGTGGGTCCATTCCTTGACAGAAACTTACCATCCAGGTTTTTTTTGAAAAGCTACAAGGATGTACTTTGGTCTGAGCCTATAGACATTTTCAAAATCCAAAAATTAATTTTTCAAAACTTGAGTTTTTTTTGGATTTTGAAAATGTATATAGGCTTAAACCAAAGTACATCCTTGTAGCTTTGCAAAAAGACTTGAATGGTGAATTTCTGTCAAGGAATAAACCCACACGGATTGATTTCGCAAGGCCTTATTTCACCAATGTCCTTAAGGAAAATCAAAAAAATTAATTCTAGATTTGGGGAATGCTAATGGACTCAAACCAAAGTACACCCTTGTAGAATCTTGTAGCTTTCGAAAGAGACCTGACTGGTGAGATCTTGTCAAGGAATGAACCCACAGGGATTGATTCCGCAACGCTTATTTTACCAATTCAACTCCGTCCTCAACACTTGCAACAATATTCTTTAGTTTATTTTTGGAATATAAGTTCATTTCCATACCCAGTCTTTTCGGAAGGTACCTGGACGTAATGCGTTAATGGAAATGCGGGGTAATCATTTGCAGTTAATGGCGCTAGGGGTTATGGCCTGCGTACCTGAAGAGTGGGCTCCGTCAAAATCCGATATAGCAAATCCTCCGAATATTCAAATAACTCCATGTACTGCAACAATTTTAATCTCCTGATAATAAAAATGAAAATAAATGTTCACCGGCGCAGCATATACGGCAGCCGGGGTATAAATTATGGCCATCATATCGTCAGAGAGGGAGTAAGCCGGGCTATTTGTTATTTTTCATTTCGAAAAATCCAGTAATTTAGTTTCTGTAGTGTGTATGCAGGCCGCTCCCATATCACATTTCCTGCGTTTTTATGGCGCAATGATACATCATTCAATATCGGGAGTATTAATGGGGTATCGGGATGGCGTCGGGGCGAAGTGTCGCGCTAGATGCTGATGTTGCTACCACCTACCGCTATCCCGCTGCGCTCCTGCCTACCGCTATTGTACGTTCCTGCTACTGCTACGGCAGGCTACACCTACCCCGTGTGCTTATTTCCCTGCTGGAACACGACCTGTACCTATATTTATTACTACCTCACCTACAACTCGTTCATTATTTGAGCTTGTCCTTGTTCGTCGCAATTAAAAGTCATATTATTGAACCCACAGAAACAAATAAGTAATTTATTTTTCAAGATTTTAGTATAACAAATAACAATTGAGATTGTACAAGAAATGTACAACTTGTGTACCATTAGCTAAAATATTTCTACAAGACTATTTAGAATTGAAACAAATAGGCAGTTTCGACAAAATCTGGAAACTCAAATTCAAAATTGGGACCAGACCAGACCAGGCTGTAACCGTTGAATCTGTAACTGATGAATAAACCATTGAACTTCTCGAATCTTGGGATCTAGTCGGACGTAGATGACGCCCAATTGATGCTTGTGAAATATCGTTATTCATGCCACTTATTTTTTTTATCACTGGTGTCCCTAGCCCTATAATCCCTATATATCTTTCATCTTTTTCCACCTACCGTTCTCCTTAGTGTATAGTAGTTATGTACCCTGTATCGCCGGTCAATACAAACGTTTCTCTGGGTTAAAACATCTACTTTACACCAAGTTCATTCACTCACTACAAAGTGATTGAAAGAACGGTGCCGTAGCGCGACTCGACTCGACAAACTTCCTCGAGCTTCGAACTCCTAGCCTCACAGTCTTTGCGTGGGAATGGCAAATGGTTGCTAGGACAAGCTGTCTTGTCCTAAATGTGGGGTTGGTTGCTCCTGAGATTAAAACAAGTGAATATCCCCTCACGTGCGTGAGTTGCAATAGCGCATTTTTTTGATGCAGATCTGTCTTTGATGGGAATGAAGTCGAGCTTGAAAATAAGAACGTTCATCATACGAGACAAGAGTAAGTTGCAAGTTTCATGACAAATCGTTCCACCAATGAGAGATCTCAATATGGCGGCCAAGATGCCGGCGGAATCATGAATCTCAGCTTGAAAATAAGAATGTTCATACGAGACAAAAATAAGTTCCAAATTTCGTAACAATCGTTCCACTAATAAAAGATTTGAATATGGCGTCGAAGATAGCGGCGGAATAATGAAATTCAGCTTGAAAATAAGAAGTATCATATGAGACAAGGGTAAGTTCCAAGTTACCTACATGAAAATTGTTCTACTAAAAAAATTTCAATATGGCGGCCAAAATGGCGGCGAAATCATTCAATTCAGCTTGGAAATAAGAATGATAATATAAGAGAGAAGAGCAAGTTCCAAGTTTCATAACAATCGTTCCACTAATAAGAGATTTCAATATGGCGGCCAAAATGACAGCGGAATCATGTGGAATTCAGCTTGAAAATAAGAATGATTATACGAGGCAAGGGTAAGTTCCAAGTTTCATGAAAATCGTTTCACTAATGAGAGACGATCAGGCGATATGGCGACCAGGATAGCGCCGCAACCATGAAATCCAATTTACCCACTGGCACTGGCCACCCTTGAGGACTTGAGCTATCCATCGGAGAAAGTTCCAGAGCTCTAGCTTCATTCCACGAGGAGGAGCTCAACTTCTTTGAAAAACACAGGAAATATTTGTTTTGATAATAATAACGTCAACTATGTGTGCAGAAAGGATTCTCCGAGACCAAACGACCACCTCTAATCTACAATCCAATCTACAATGTATGGATGAAAAAAAATAATGTCCATTAGCCACTCTTGGAGACATCAGCTATCAATCGGAAAAAGCTCCAAAGCTCTAGCGTCATTCTCCGAGGAGAAGTTCAAATTCTTTGAAGTGCAAAGGAAATCTTTGTTTTTTAATAATAATGGTAACTAAACTACGCTCAAATCAATACGTCGTTCCAAAAATTTTTGCCCTTTTCAAATTGATATAAATTTGGATTACTGCAATGAATTTTCATTCTGTTTGAATTGTCTGTTGACTTGATCCTTTGGCTATCAGTTCGTGGTTTTGCAAGACACTAGATAATTCACATAAATTTTGTATAGGGTGTTCAATAAGACAGTGCAAAATTTCTGAATCGTCAAGACGCTCCCGTTCGAAAAAGGATTTTTTTCTCTTAGTACTAGCGGTACGCAGCTAACTAGTGAAGAATACTGCATTTTATGATACAAGCAACAGATTTGGTACACGTAACCTCTGAAGAATTCTAAGCGATTTGACCCGTAGTTCTTGAAAATCCCTTCGGGGGGAGCCGAGATATGAGGGGGGGGGAGAAGGGTTGATTTCTCTTATTTAGAAAAAATTTATATGGACCAAACTGGCATGAAAAATGTCTAATTCAAGTGATTTGAACATGCTGAACACACTGGTGAATACTAATTTCATAAAAAATGCGAAAAGTAGCCTTTTTTCAAAATGGCCGCCAATGAATGACAAAAAATCATGCATGAATAAGTTATTCGAGTAAGGTATCAATTTATATGTTTTCGAGAACGCTGAACTCATTTCTTTAATCGAAATCACCATATCGAACAAAATCATCTCTTTTGGGTCAGGGCAGATGAACCACCCCAACACTTGAAGTGACGCTTTCAAGATTTGAAGTGAATATCGAAAGAATAATATGAAGCTACATCTGAATAATTTCTTTTTTGATGATAAATGAAAATTACCCATGTAACTGACTACACCTCTAAAGTCACCATAACCATCTCTGGAATCCCCAACCACCCTTAATGGGAGGGTCTTGTATAGCCTAGCTTCCCTTGTATCCTTGAATCGCAGGAATTTATACCATTCAAAAATGAGTTTGAATGGTATAAAATAGTATAATAATACCTACTTGATAATATTTTACGTACTGTGGTTATTATCCATTCCAAGCTTAAAAAAAACCACAGTTGCCTATGATATTTTTTCTCCAAGTTGGACAATCTGATACGTTGATGGATTGGAAAAGTCGAGATGATTTAATCAAATTTGTCAGTGTGATGTTTGCTCTGCTGGATTGCCGTTTTAATTCAATTGACCTTTCCAATTTAAGGAGATAGAAAATACATGGTTTTTCGAGGTCACCTTTGACGTTTTGACGTTTATGACGTTTGGACGTTTCGTTTCTGACTTTTGCGGGAATTTTGAATCGGATAGCTATACTGTTCCCATTATCATGTGGGGAAAGTCACTAGAGCCCATAAGGGAGTTTTTAATGGACGAAGTAATAGAGTTTTTTCGTAGTAAGATGCACGTGTCTGGTGCAGCGTGATCCCTGCTGGTGCTGGTGCAGCCACACTTCCATCAAGTTTGGGTCTTTCGTGAACCGGTGCATGGTTGTGCTGGGTGTATTCGTCTTATTCTTGACTCGCATAGAGCGACACAACACCCTTGAACCATTTCTGTAAGTATCTTCTCAGTTTTCCACTACATATAACACACTTATTGGTAAGAACGAGGGTAAGAACAAGTGAGATAATGAAATCCATGCTGAAATCAAATGAATACACGACAGAGCGCTTGACAGATTCGAAAAATTTCCCATTGTCAGAAACGAAATGTCATATCTCAAGAAATATAGGGCGCTTTCCAATAACTGCGACAAGACGGATATACAATGTCAAAGTGCACTTGCCAGCTCAATTCTAAACTCAGCCTCGCCAATGTTTCGATTGTGTCGACATGTGGTGCTATTACTGCTATTGGAACGCTAGCTGTGTCAAATTGTGTCCATATGTGTCGAATTGTGTCCTTATACGCCTTATTGGGAAGCGCCCAATGACCTCGATTAACCGTCTCTTATACGCATGACGTCACAGTAAAGAGAGACAACGGAAAATTGGAGACCTCAATTGTTGGGTCAGATTTTGACACTGACACAATATTTTCATTACTTTTCGTTTTGAAAACGCCGTTAGGCACGTTATTTCAATAGTGAAAGTATTGAGAAGTGCAACAGTAAGAATATACAGTTTAAAAAGTGATCGAGGCGAACCCAGTTCTACCGCCGTAGTGTGATTTAGTCGCAAAGTGATCTCGTGACCTGAGCTCGTCGCGCCCTGTGAGAACCTAGGTACGTTAATTCACCCTCTCTTCTAGGATCATGAACTGTGATCCTGGCCGAAAGAAAGCGGCTGAGATCAGTGGGAAAACCTGTGACCTGCCGGCGACGCAGTCCCCAGGATGACAATTTGACAACACAGCGTAGTTCAGGTGAAGGTTTCATGTCAAACGGACACAAATTTGAACGTAACCTCCCTTGTATCAAGATGACATTAAACATCAAAAATCAGGGACACCAACAGAACTCGAATTTTTCATGGCCAGCTGTGGTTTTTTCAAACTTGGAATGGATTATATGAATAGATATGTTTATATCCCGTTCACATTTTATTTCCAGTAAAATGACTTGTTGGAATAAAAATAAAGTGACAAACTGGAGCGCTGGGAGGATACGGCTTATGGTCGCTGATAGTTTCACTCCAAAACTTTGCAGGTGCCATCAGCCATTGCTGTAGCCCCCCAGCTTTTCACTGTATTTTTGCTCCAAAAGTAATTCTACTGAAAATAAAAAGTGAATGAGATATACCTAGCTAGGTACGTATAAAAGCTGTATTACACTACACAATTTCTTGTACAATTTCTTGAACACAAAGACATTTCAAGAAGTAGTTTGTATTTTGTATTTCAACTATCTTGGATACTGTATTTTGTATTTTGTATTTAAATACATTTTTCGAAGTATTTTGCCCAGCCCTGAGTGTAATACAGCTATAACTGATTGACACGGATAAATTCTCACCCAAAATTGAAGTTAAAGTATTAAAGAACAATAGATTCGATTTGGATGTTTTTTCTCTGAATTCTGGGATGATTCTTCGAGGATCTGACTGGAAAACCAATTTTCGGATCAATGCTGGCTACGACCGAGGCTACGACGTGCCGGGTGTGCCATTGGTGTGGTGTTCTTTGAAACACCGGCAATAGCAGAAAATTCCAGTTATAACCAGCTGTTCCCCTAACTTTCCTTAACGTGCTCTTTTTGTTTTAAATTTTATCCTCGTTTTTAGGAGAGATGGCTTTTCCAAATAAAATATATTATTTTAAGTTAGGCATCCTTCTAGAGAAGGAAGGTCTCTAGACCTTTTGCCATCCTCAAGAAGATGTGTCGTATGATCCATCTGTAACAGACTCGACCCCCTTAGATAACACTTTATTTGTTGTGATGATTTTTGTGTTCTTTCGATCATTATCCTAGATAAGGGTTTATTCTGTAACGTTTTAACGGGTCAGTAAGATTTTAAAAGGCGCTGTTCACCTAGGAACGGTCAGAAATCGGCTTTACGATTGGCTGAATTTTTTTTAACGGCCTTTAAATTTCAACGGGTTTGATACAGAATCGCCCCCATGTTCGTATAATTTCTTTGACGTTAAAATCGTCTGAAAAATCATTTTTGCCGATTAGTTTGAGCCCACGACCTTCTAAAGGCTATATCGAGGGTACAGTTGCTTACTCCGGGTTTAATTTTGAACCCCATGAACATGTTTACAAGTGGTGAGGAATCTCAACTAAAAACTGTAACATCACATAAAATATTATTAAGTAAGTAGGTATCATACTATTTTACACCATTTAGTGGTTATTGACATAATAAGGCAGGAGAGTGAATCTTTACAGGGCTAGTAGGCATATTCAAGGACAAGCGTAAGCGAGGCCTGGGAGCCTACGTTCCCTGTAAAGACACTAACTTTCCTGGCGTATCATGTATAACGTTTTACCCGAAACTACCCAATAAACCACAAAGAAAGAAATTGGTACCGGAATTCTGAAATGTCATTCTGGCATAATTTGGCAAATATCACGTTGCTGGGTCTGGTTTCCAACAGTTTTCAGCAAATTTCCAGCAAACAAAACGTCTCTTGACGCAGAAAAGGAGGATTTCCCTGCCTAGGCAGGTTAAGTCTTTACCTGCCCAGGCAGGGAAATCTTACTTTCCTGCGTCAAAAGACGCTTGTAATGGACACTTTACCTGCCAATTTAGAATAAAAACAAGGATAAAAACGAGGGTAAAAACATTTTCAAAGCACTTTCCTATGACACAAGGAAATCTAGGTTATACAAGACCCTCCCATCAAGGGTGGTTGGAGCTTCCAGGGATGGTTGTGAGTTTTATGGTGCGATTCTCTAAAAAATTACATTCCATAAAGGCTCTGTTACGTTGTTATTACCTAGACAACAGCCAATGACTGACAGGAATTTTTACATAACAGAGCGTTTATGGAATGTTATTTTTTACAGAATAGCACCATAAATATGTAGTAACATCGGTAATTTTCATTTTTCAATCAAAAACATATTATTTATATGCAGCTCTATATTGGTCTTTTGATTATTCACTTCAAATCTTGAAAATTTCACTTCAGGTGGGGGGGGGGTGGTTCATTCACCCTGACTCAAAATGGATAATTATGTTCGATATGGTGATTTCAATGAGAGAAATGAGTCCAGCGACCTCGAAAACATATAAATTGATACCTTACTCGAACATCTTATTCATACATGTTTTTTGTCATTTATTGGCGGTCATTTTGAAAAAAAGCTACTATTTGCATTTTTTTATGAAATTATGATTGACTAGTGTATTCAGCATGTTCAATTCACTTGAATTCGATATTTTCCATGCCATTTTGGCGCATATAGATTTTTTCTAAAAAAGAGAAATCAACCCCTCCTCCCCCCCTCCCATATCTCGGCTCCCCCCGAAGGGATTTTCAAGAACTACGGGTCAAATCGCTTAGAATTCTTCAAAGCTCACGTGTACCAAATCTGTTGCTTGTATCATGAAATGCAGTTTTATTTTGCTTACCGCTAGTACTATCTTGAATTCTCACCACAAACAAGACAAGGTAGGTCTTAAAGTACAGGGTGGTGTTTGAATTCTCTGCTCAACTCCCTAACTTACAGAGTGGGCCCAAAAAAAATCATCGTTTTGGTTTTGCAACTTTTTTCCTCGTTGACCGATTTTGAAAATGTGCGGCTCATATTAAAGCTAAAACTATATCAGAATTTTTCTTCTGTGATGCTGCGCTCCACTCTCGACCGGGGCAATTAGGTTCCTACACAGCATGCGCGGAGTGTATACACGTTATTTCAATATTATAACACAATTTCAATCATGGAAAATTTGATTGAACCGAGAAAATACCCTGCATCGTGTATACACTCCGCGCATGCTGTGTAGGAGCCTAATTGCCCCGGTCGAGAGTGGAGCGCAGCATCACAGAAGAAAAATTCTGATGGTGTTTCAGGACCTACTCCACGTTCAATCGCACGCGATACTTTCAAAGAACGGTTCAGGGTATGTTTTGCTGGTAGGAATTCAGTACTTTCGATTCAGAACATTGAAAAAATTCAGTTTAAACTTGGTGTTGAAAATAGCTTACTCTTTGGAATGCCCCTCTTCAAGAAGATACACCATCAAAATTTTGACTCCACAAACGAATTCAGAGGATACGAATTTGTGGGAATCAATGTGTTGCACATCTCTTCATCAATTCTTTGTAGGTGAAAATAAAATAAAACCAATTTGTGTGATCTGCCGAAGAACTTATTTTTTTTCATAATAAAAAATCCCCGGGACAAGGCGATAAACGTCGTCAGTGTTTACGATATATCCATAAGTTTCCTTTTTGATTGATAAAACGAACTGATAAGCGGTTTAGTGGGAGTCCTAGCACCTTCAACTTTCAGGAGCCCCCCGAGCCCTCTTCCGGTGAAAATTTGGCGTGGCTCCACTTCTCATCTGAAAGAAGTGCTCATTCTGAGTATGTGTACCAAATTTCATGCTTTCATCACCATTTGCAAGGTTCATTCACCTAGTGCCCCCACTATAGTAATTATCATGCTGAGCCTGAGTCCCCTTATGCCATTGGCCATTGGTCTATGTAGAAATGTGGGCTATATGAATCCACTCTGTAAAACTATAAAATAAGCAAAAATTGTATCAACAGATCATACACTCCTCAAATGGGAAAGGATAGGCTACTTTTGGTTAGTCGCCGCCCCCAGATTCCGCCCCCAAACGACAAATAGGGCAACTTTCACAACTGTTACTGATTGAGATGTTTTCTAGAAACTGCCAACTCAAGCTGTGCAATATTTGCTTAGTCGAACGCTGCCGCTCCCACACGCCACGCCGCCCCCAAAGAGATAAATGAAAAACATAAACCCGAGGACATAGCGATCTAAGTCTCTCGCTATATTGATAGCTGAATAAAGATGGGGAAAGATAGGCTTCTTTTGATACGGCGCCGCCTCCAGCTTTCGCTCCCAAAAGAAAAAAGTGTAACTTTCAACAATTTCCACTAATTTGGATGCTAATGTTACTTCAAACATTTAAAAACTTTCACTCAAACTGTGCAAGAGTTCCTTTGTCAAACGCTGCCGCTCCCACACGCCGACCCCAAAATAAGAGATGAATGTAAAACATAAACCTGAAAACAAAGCATTCTAATTTTTTCGGTATATAGATAGCTGACTAAAAATGGGAAAAGATAGGTGCAACTTTCAACAATTTTAACTGATTTGGATGCTAATGTTACCTTAAACTTCCAGCTAAAACTGTGCAGCAGTTACTTTACCGAATGCTACCGGCCCCACACGCCGCCCTCAAAGTAAGAGAGAAATGAAAAACATAAACACGAAGACATAACGATTTAATTCTTTCGCTATATGGATAGCCGACTAAAAATGGGAAAGAATGGGCTACTGTTGATTAGTCGCCGCCCCAAACAAAAAATTTTTGTTGATTGAAAGAATTTCCATTCAAATCTATTTCATTGGCAAGTACCCCATTCCGATAACAATTAAATATCAATATCACAATGAGTTTCGATTGAAGAGAGTGAGCAAAGAATGGTTTTTCTCCTTCAACCAAATTTCTTTACATTCACAATATGCCTCTTCAAAAAAATGCGCTACTGAGACTCACGCACGTGAAGGCATACTCACTTGTTTATCTTTCTGAAGTATCACGAACAAACAAGATGGAAACGATTTTTCGAACCTACATCCACACCCAGAGTCAGTCAGCCCCACACACACACGTAAACATTTTGATGATTTTTAATTTCCCATATGGACTTTGTTGTTCGTTTGTGTGGTTTCGTAGCTGAATTTTCATTTACATTTGTCCCATTTTAATGCGTTTTTGCGGATGAAGGTGAATATGAGTTATTCATTAAAAGTGCGGTCGTTTCTAAATTACAAAGTTTGATTGACTTTCATAAAAATATTCATTGACATTGCTCTACCGGTTCTGTCCGAAAATAACAATTCGGACCAATTAATTTCAGCAGCGGTTTCTGCATTCTTTTTTATTTTGAATCAATCATTGGATTTCTAGGATGCTCGGAGGGCTATGAGACTAGCTAGTTTTTTTTTTCACGAGTACCTCGGTACCTACCTAATATTGTTGAAGGAAGTACACGATGCTGTAAAATTAATGATTAAGTTTCATAATGGATATAAAAGTTGAAACCATTAATTCAGTTTTACATTAAATTATTGTTATTAAATTTGTTCGCTGTTGAATTAGATATGGAACGATAAATACCTACATATTTCACCAAAATTAATTCGTTACAAATTAAGTACAATTCTTCAAGATGATTATCCACTCTGGAAAAAATGTATAACGTGTCAAGAGGTTTATTTTATAATTATAAATACAACCTGAGTTTGTGGATAATTATTTGATGTTATTACATATTTAAATTAGTTCTTTATTACTGCATAATTTACTCTACTAATTTATTTGATTGCATCAAATTTGGGTGATAATATACAGAGTGAAAATTGAAAAATAAATCTTCGAAATTCCATTGAATGAATATTTTCTTTCATTATTTAGCAACCTCATAGTCTCCTATTAAACATGTGAAGAATGTACCCCTTCATAGCCACTGGTATTCTACGTACAGGGTGAAATCAATTTTTTTCAATGTCTTTTATCTTCGTCGAATCAATCCAGACAAAAACCATTTCAAGCTCAGTTACAAGCCTATAATCTCTCATTCAAGATATAAAAATGTCACATTTCTCAAACTCGCAAAGCACAACCTACAGGGTGAAACATACTTCTTTGTTTTATTCTTCAGAATAATCTTATCTGCTTCACTGGAAAGATCAAAGTTTTCCACCACCATATAAAAAATTGGCATTTCTACTATCACTCCGACTTGATATAAAGGGTGTTTTTAGAGGTATAGAACTTCAATCAGCGATAGCGTTGGTGCTTGGGAAGATTTTGCTGTCATTTTTCCATATAAATACTCATAAAGGCTTGCCATTTGCTCATACTCACGCATAATCGCACGGCAGCTCGAAATTATTATTTTTAATTCCAATTTAGATAGGTTCAATTTAGGGTAGCTTCTTGGCAAGGATCAGGCTCTATCTAACTAATACGCCAACGATATTGTCCCCAAGACCCTGTACAGTTCGGGACTCATTCAGGAAAGCCAGAGACTTCACAAGCCCCAAATGAAAGAAGGCTAAGGAAGTTGAAATACAAAATCTTATCGGCCGGTAATTGGAAATTGGAACAAAAAATCCACAAAAAGCACGAAAATTCCGTATAAAAAAACAAGTTTCAATCATTTTTGAAAAACTGTCTGGAGTTGTGCGATTGTGCATGTGCGTGATCAAATGGCAAGCCTTGATGAATATTTTGATGAAAAAATGACGGCAAAATCTTACCAAGCACCACCGCTATCGCTGATTGAAGTTCTACATATACCTCTATAAAAAACACCCTTTACAAGATGAATTATATTTTGCTTCCACAGTTGTTGTGCGAGGAGTTGCTAGGGAAACTGTCCTCAGCAACTTCTCGTACAACCAAAATCGCAAAGATGCTTAGTGCTAAAGTAGCCAGTAGTTGCAGTGATTGCAGAATTGTAAATTTGTAGTATGTTTTGCTGAATACTCTAGGCTCTTCATTGAAATGGATAAGATTGTCATCCGAATTAATGTGACCCAGGAAAACAAAATAAAAGAAGGGAAGAAGTAGTTTGAGGAATGTGACATTTTTATGTCTTGAATGAGAGATTGTCGACTTGTAACAGAGCCGGAAATGGTGTTTGTCCAGATTGATTCGATCGAGATGAAATATATTGAAAAAAAAATTATTTCACTCACATGTTCAATAGGAGACCATAAGGTTTTTGAATAATGAAAGATTGTTTTTCTCGAGAATTATTTTACCGGAATGAAAAAAAATTGAAGATTTATTTTTTAGTTTTCACCCTTTATACTAAGTAGTACGCGTCACAGGGATGTATGCTTTCGATATTCTAAACAGGTGGGGATCTGCTAGCGATATAGGTATCAAAAAACCGTTTGAGAACTACTTCCTTCAAGCAAACAATCTAATTCAAATATACTAACATTTGAGATCAAAATTCTAATTTCAAAAATGCAATTTCTTTGAGATTTTTGTAACTTTGCAATGCATGCACCTATAACCGGCCCGAGTTCGAAACTAATGGCAGCTCAATAAATTGAAGTAATGGAACAGAACAATACATATAGGTACACTTACTTAGTAAACACACGTAACGTGCATTTGAGCATTGTAAGTAATGAACTTGGCACGCAGGTGGTGTTTTTTTTCACTTTGGTTTTATCAAAAATTTTAATATGCAATTATTTTTGTGCACTAAATTATTCATACGACCGCAACTTCGATGGAAATTATATACTCCTGGACATAATACCTACTTGGGTAGATTGATATTAATTATCATGTAATAAATTCAAACTCTGGAATAAAGCCTCTTCTTAATTACACTGTTAATAATTAAAATAATAAGCTACGGTTATTAAAGTGAAATTACCTAAATAAATTTTATGTTAAATTCTGTAAGCAATTACACCATAATTAGGTCTACGAAAATGATGATTGATCGTGCGGTTTCCATAACACATTTTTGTTGCATTTTGCATTGTGTCGTGTGTCTTTTTGTCTAATTTTTTTCGAGTATATTTATTTTGATAGGGTAATAAATAACAAGCAAATAATCAATTCTGCTGTGTAAGTATTCAATTTAATATCAAAAATTGCAATTAAACTGTAAGTAAAACCGTAAGTAAAACAAAGGTTTCCAAAGATGAATAAACAATTATTATTAGTGTTACAGCTGTTTCGCTCGTTTCAAATAGGTACGAGCATCTTCAGACGGACAAGTGCAAGTGTACAGATTCACATAATTATAAAATCAAAAATAAGTAACTTAGTACAATGAAAAACATTTTGGTTTCCTTTTACAACCATACATCGTCTAGTTTATCGTCTACACACTAGGCGTCGTCGAGTAGTGAGAGATAAGGTTCTGAAAAAGGCGGACGACAACCGATAACTCTCGCAGAAAAAAACAACAACAACCTGAAGATTCATCTGAAGATGCTTGTACCTATTCGAAACGAGCGAAACAGCTGTAACACAGATAGAATAAATGCCGTCAAGAGGACAACCACACTATTTTTTTAAATAAATATTAACCTTCACAAGCGATGAGCAGGAAATTCGACCAATTATTATAAATATCACGAAGTTTTGACTACAAGACACTTTCTATCTTCCTTTTCTTCTTTAGTCCAGGGTTTGTAGTTTTGGAAGACTGCGTGATTTGAATCTTTAATTGTACCATTTTCTTCTGAAATTTTCAAATAAAAATTAGTTACCTAAGAAAAAAATTGTATACTTTAATTATTTCTAATTCAATAACTTTTGGATGTACAAGGTGCAGCAAAATTGCTTTTAAGAGAGTAGAAACTGATTATTTTCATGATTTTCTTCTGTGAATCGCCTAAAAAATGTTGTATGGACCTCGGCCAAAGGTCCTTTTTTGGTCGAATCTGGAATTTTGCAGACGAGGCGCAGCCGATCACCTTTATGGCCTTGGTACATAAATAATTATTCACAGTCAATATATTTGTTGAATTGTGGATAAATTGGTCATTTGTTGGTCATTGGTCACAAGTTGGTCATTTTTCAAACCAAAAACAAATTTAATTCGTGTTCCATGGGAAGTACGCTGGAATAAACTGTGTAGAACACGTTTGTCTGGAAATCCCTCTCGTACTAGCCCAGGCATTTCAGAGTTTTGTCGTTATCAAATGCGTTTTGAGAAAAATCTATTGCCCACGGGAGGTGCGAACTGGCATGGAAATGACTCGATGCAATTTGGTGTTAACTGTGATGCTAAGAAAAATTGGTGAGATGTCACCTGTGGCATAAAAGACGTTCTAGCGTGGAAAAATGGAATTTCAACTAAACTACGCAACGAAATTATTGTCGTACTCCAAATTTCACCCCTTTTCAGCAGAAGAGAACTCCTGCCTGGTTTAAACAATTTCAATTTTGTTCGCGAAGCATTTGAGAGCTTGAAGGTGAGTTCAGTCAGCTTATTCAGCCGCAAGTTTTAATTTTAGTCGCAAGCGCAGCGATAGACTAGGCCCCACCATTAGAAGTTTAATTTCAAGAAGCATTTCGCATAACATTTTGCTAACCGACGTTTTTAGACTAACTGGACTTTGCCGAGTAAGAAAACCGCGGTTAGCAACTCGAAATCTTGACCGGAAACTCGGTATTCAAGATAGCGGCTCATTCGACTTCAAAAAACGGAAATAAAAAAAAAATAGATCTTTTAGAACGGGAAAAAACTTAAGGATATGTTTTTGGCACGCTAAATTCAAAAATAATATCAAACACAGTCCACCCTTGAACCGGAAGTGAGTATTTCAAAATGGCGCCATCATGGCGACGCCAGTTGAAAAAATATTAATTTTTATTGCATTTAGTACAATGGAATTTGAAAAAATCTGTACTTTAGGCTTAAGAGAAGCTGAATTCGAAAATGCATCGTAACGAGTTGGAGCGGGGGTGTCTAAGGTAGTACCTATAGCTAACAGAGTCATAACCAACTTCTTTGGAACTCGCATTTCTCGTTGTGAAAAATGCTTGAACATAATTATAATGTGGTTTGACTACGCGTGACTACGGTTTCTATGGTAGGTGTTCGTCTGAACGAGGAAATTTTCATTCAATAATGATAAGACAAATGGCTTTGCAGAAACAGGCTTTGATGCAGGAGAACCCCGACTTCCTGCAATTGCAATTTCTTGTTGCACATTGAGTCTTGCAAGCCTTTGGAACAAGATATAAAGTCATTAGAACAGGTACGAGTGCATTGCTCTGTATCTGTCATCCATATTCCTCTGAACGAAGGGTTTGTGGGCTCCGTAGATGAGCCTTCTTCCATATAGCAGTCTACAACACAGGAGAGAAATTTGATGCTCGACAAGGTTTTGTAAGAAATTATACGCTTCACACCGCGGACAATGACTTCTCTAGATATGAAGTCTTACGGCGTCACTTGTTGGAGGTAGATTTTCTGGCTTCAGTGTTCCAAAAAGGTGATATCGTGCTTCATCAGCAGTGAAAACAGAGCGTCCAACCTGAATGGAAAAACACCACTTTTGTCTTGCGTAAACTGAAAAGGAGATATCTTTCTTAGGTACCTACCTTGTACAATTGGACCATAAAGCCATCTACATTTTCAACCACAGAAGGATGGATGTCATCATCACCAAGACCAGCAAGAAGATTTGAATCCTGACAAAATGATTTCCATGCGTGTTTCTTATTTGTAACATTGTATAGATGTGAAGTGGTGTCACAGCCCGTAAGCGAATGGGAAGCAAGTATGTTTTCAGTTTACAAGTTAGTAAGTCTATGGGTGCAGAATGCAGATGCTGTGTACAGGAATGAACTTTCGGTATTTGGCTGTACCGCTAATCAACCACACTTGAGATGCTGTCATTTTTGACTTATGAGCAATAAAAAGGACAAGTATATCAGTATCCCTGTCCATCACAACAACAGAATCTAATGGACTGTTTACAGCATGGAGGACGACTCGAATATCTGCTCCCTCATGAGTGGCGGCAAGAGAACTGTCATCTCTTGATTGATTGGATTGGACTGCAACCTCATCCATGAAGCCTCCAGCAGTTACGATTTCTGTGTTGTATAGAAAAGAAGTCATTCTGCGTAAGCTCTAAGCTGAGAAAGTTTGCCAAATCTGCTTTATTCTCGGGAAGAGACATAAAAGACTTCCAGTCATTCGGCAGCGGTACAGCAGAATTCGATAGACATCTGCCTGTACCTGTCGAAGAGCACGTCTTCTCTTTTGTAAAGAGTACCAACTTTTTGATGATATTTATGGAAGCAACCGATGAGTTGTTGAATGTCAGGGCACCTACAGGTTCTCCTTTTGCTATAAAAACAGCTGACCATCAATAATAAGATGTGAAGATGATCTCTCAATGTAAATAGGTACTACTGGGACAGTCAAAATTTGAAATAAGTAAGGGTATACGTGACTCCTTCTCAGAACTTCTCAGGACACCAGACATTTCTGCTAATGAGAATGACACAGGGACGGGAAACAGCTCGTGTTTTAAAGTAGGTTTTAGGTCTATCATCTATCTGGCTCCCGGCCTCGTAAGCAACGACGAGACGGCGAAGAATTTCCCTATCGGCAGTCACAATTTATGTTGGGTCTTTTGTGGAATTAATCTTGTGAAGATCTGCGAGAGTCAGCGCATTATTCTTAGTCAGACTTGCATAAAAGGAGACTGAAGGTCTACCTGTGCCATCATGTATCAGGCGTTCTTGTACGAATTGGCGTAGTGAGACATGCCTATCTCCTTAGCACTCGAAAGTGCGTTGTGCATTCTCAGTTTCTTCTGTGGCTTGATCCTATGTAGCGACGTTGCACACGCTCTGAGCAGGATTTAGCAAACCAAATGACTTCATCAAAGCCACCAATGAGTCTTCGACAACTATATCTCATCGTCGTCTTTGAGCCGGTGTTTCCTTCCTTGAAAGTTCCAGATGCGTCAATACCATACATCTCAAGTATTTGAGTCTTCATTTCAGATCTCCAGTAATAAGAAAGTGTCCATCTCTGAAGAGTAACGGCGTCTTGAGTGATACCAGCAACACCACCAGCATCCTTGTTTATCCTTACAACCCACTCTTGAGCGTGATCAGGGTCAACTTGGGCAAATTTCTGATGAGAGCGTAGAACAACAAACGCGAAACTCAAATTTGGCGCCCTAGCTACCCTGAGCGTTCACAGCGCTGTTTAGTGGCTGAAAAAAAGTTTCTGTATACTTTTTTAACCTGCCAAACCCGCTTGATTGGTCTCCTGTTCTCTACGAGTATAATCTCTATTGGTCTAAACATAAGAACTTATCTTTTGCTTCCGAAGAAAATCGTGAAAAAACTGACCTGATGGTGGTTGCCATGTTGAAATACTCACTTCCGGTTGAGCTATGGAATGTTTTCGAAGTTGTTTATTGAATTTGGCATGCCAGAAACGTAGGTATCCTAGGCATTTTCCGCGTACTTGAAGCTCTTAGTCAATATTTCTCTTTTTTGAGACCGGAAGAGCCGCCATCTTGAATACGGAGCTTCCGGTCCATATTTCGAGTTGCTAACCGCGATTTTCGTATTCGGCAAGGTCAAATTAGTCTTAAAACATTGGTTAGCAAAATGTTATACGAAATGCTTCTTGCATGGTTAAAATAATGGTTTACAGCGAAATGGGCCTAGTCTACGACGCCCATTGGCTCTTATGAACCAGCCTCCTCAGAACAGCCAATAAGCGATGCAGCGCTTACGACTAAAATTAAAACTTGCGACTAAATAAGCTGACTGAACGCACCTTGATTCTCTAGGTATAGAATTGTATCAATTCGAAGATTGATAGATGTCAACTCGAGTTTCTACAGGGTGTTAAATAAGGTAGTGCAACATTTATAAAATTTAACATACTCCCATTTGAAATAAAACTGTTTCTTTTGAATTTTAACATCAATGACATGTAGCTACAGTTCATATCTCGAAACGGTTTTTGATTTATCTCTCTATCTCTTTTATTTACAGGGTGGTATCGAAAAAACGACTTTTTGGTCTTCTGGTGATAACATTTTCCCTTCTTTACCAATTTTCTGAATCCAGGGCTCATGTTGAAGCCGAAGCCTTAGGTAAGAAAACCCAATAAACATAATCGACTCAAGGCCAACATTCAAAATACAGGGTGTCCCGAAAATACACCGACAACGTTCTAGGGCAGCTTTCTCTCATCAAAACAAGAAAAAAGGTTCCCATGAACATGGGTCCGGAAACACTTCCTAAGGGAGCTACAGGCTCCTAAAGGTGGGACCCTGAAGATGGTTTTTATTCAATATCTCCGAAACCGTTGAGGGAAAATCAATCAAACTTGACACATAGACTAATCTTCTTATGCCCAACAAAATGAGGCAAGATTGATTCCAAAATAATTCACCAGGGGTGGGTCAGGCTGAGGTGTGGGGGTAAAAATGACCCTAACTTTTTTTATTGTGAATTGTTTTTAAATTTAACAAGAAATTATGGAATATTGGAGTTTTCTACCAAAAAAAGGTCCCTCTATTCAACCTCGATAGATGCACCGTTTACGAGATATTTGAATTTAAATGTATGAAAACGTGGTCAGAAATGCTGATTTTTTAATTACGATATTCAAGGCGAAAGAAAAACTATTTCAAAGCAACTTCATTTTTGTAACGCATTCAAATTTTGTTAAGCATAAGAAGGTTCATAAATGTGTCAAGTTTGATTTATTTTCCTTGAACGGTTTCGGAAATATTAAATAAGCAACCATCTTCAGGGTCCCACCTTTAGGGGCCTGTAGCTCCCTTATGAAGCATTTTCGGACCCATGTTCATGGGAACTTTTCTTCTTAGTTTGATGAGAGGAAGCTGTCCCAGAACGTTGTCGGTGTATTTTCGGGACACCTGTATAGGGTGGCATCAAAAGTGACATGTGGAAATGACAGGGTGGAAAATTAAACGAAAAACAACATTGTTTTCGGATGAGGCATTCATTATGAACACTCTTTGATGTTCCATAATTGATTGTCACCAGAATGATCGATGGAGGGACCAAATTAGAATTGAGTGTTTCTGAGAGAAAATCAGCTTTCTCGCTGGTCTGAAAATGTCCGTAACCAACGATACAAAATTCGGAACAATCGGGAACAGACAGTTTTCTTCGCTCTGTTTTCCGTAACACTGGTTACGGCATTTGCAGGTGAGTTATAGCGCTGCTTCTACCTTGGAAAACATGCCGCTGCAATTTGAACCCTACATCCAAAGTTCTTGCCACAATCAATCATGAAACATCAAAGAGTGTTCAGAATGAATGCCTCATCTGATAACAATGTTGATTTCCATTTAATTCTCCACCCGGTCGGATTCCTGGACAGATATATTCATATGTCACTTTTGATGTCACTCTATATTTTGAATGTTGGTCTTGAATCGATTATGTTTATTGGGTTTTCTCACCTGAGGCTTCAGCTTCAATATGAGCCATGGATTTGAAAAATTGTTAAAGAAGGGAAAATGTTATCACCAGAAGACCAAAAAGTCGTTTTTTCAATACCACCCTGTAAATAAAAGAGATAGAGAGATAAATCAAAAACCGTTTCGAGATATGAACTGTAGCTACATGTCATTGATGTTGAAATTCAAGAGAAACAGTTTTATTTCAAATGGGAGTGTGTTAAACTTTATAAATGTTGCACTGCCTTATTTAACACCCTGTAGAAACTCGAGTTGACATCTATCAATCTTCGAATTGATACAATTCTATACCTAGAGAATCAAGCTCTCAAATGCTTCAAACAGAATTGAAATTGTTTAAACCAGGCGGGAGTTCTCTTGTGCTGAAAAAGGGTGAAATTTGGAGTACGACAATAATTTCGTTGCGTAGTTTAGTTGAAATTCCATTTTTCCACGTTAGAACGTCTTTTATGCCACAGGTGGATACATCTCACCAATTTTTCTTAGCATCACAGTTAACACCAAATTGCATCGAGTCATTTCCATGCCAATTCTCACCTTCCGTGGCAATAGATTTTTCTCAAAACGCATTCGATAACGACAAAACCTTGAATACTTTTACAATTTTTACACTGGCATGGGCAAAGGTCTTCACTGATAATGATGAATTTTTCTGACTGACTTGACAAAATGTGAGGCATGAAAATGCCTAACGTAATAAATAATAATTCCTTCTTTCGAAGACCACCTCAGCCATCATGAGCAAAGAAAGTCTGTAGAGCTCAGAGGAACTCGAATGACAATACAATGTTTACAAGGCAGCAGTTTTCAGTCTTGAGATTACTGTTTTTGTGGAAAAATGATTGTACCTCACCAACCTTATAATAACCAGTCACTTCCTCAATTATTTTGTGAATAGTGAACGCAAGATGGTTCTCAGGATTGAGGAAAAAGGGAATGTGTTTTTCTAGAGATAGTAGGCCTAGACACTGGCTACCGATCATTTTCAATTTGTTACATTACTGAATAGAGAACTATGATGTTTTACTCCTCTATTTTGAAGATTCACTGATTTACCTAATTGAAAATCAATTTTCTATGCAAAAGACCAGTTTTTTCAGGATATTTCAGGAACGCTTCAGTACATCTGGAATGGTTTAATGAAGCTCCGATTCATGGGCAGGAACAGCCCTATGTATGCCGGTTTACGCGACTTTACCTCTTCCGGTTCATGAGTTACTTTTTTTTCTGTTTTCTTTTTCATGTATTTCACCCTCTATACAGAGCTGCATGTCTGTCGCCGATGGCTACACTTCTGAATTGAAAGATTATGGTCTATACAACAACTAGGTATATGCCAATAAGTGGCATGTTTCAACCATAAAATGCAGGGTGATTTCGTCTAACATCCAGACTATTTCAACAAAATCTCCAATTTTTATATTTCGTCATTTTTTGTGTTGACATTGTGATTTTGAGTTGAATTAATGATTTATAGATTTTCAGTTACGATTATCCACCCTAAAAAATTTCTAGAGAAGTAGAAAATCATTAAAAGCGGATCACTGTGATGTTTTGTTGATGAATAGGCGGCAAAAAACAAGAAAAAATGGAAGTAGTATGAAAAATCAAGATATCGGCGTTTGCTCGAATGGGATTTCTGGGAACTTTTGAGGGTTTGTTTCTAGTGAGTCTATAAAGATACGCTCCAAATTTCAGCTCGATATTTGAAATTTCCGGAAAGATATCTTACTGGCCTGTACTAAAAGTTTTATCCAAATACATTGGAAAATCACAGATTTTTTGGAAAATGTCCATTTCCATATGAAAGTGATCACCAAATTGGAAATATTTCAGAAACGGCTGAAAACATCCAGACGCGGATTGTTTCAGCTTAATAAGCATTGAATTTTGAATCTACCGGCTAATTTTCATGACTCCAACTTTTTTTATTCATGAGTTGGAGTTTTTGCATCTTTGATTACCCTGTATACTAGTGTATACGGCGTCTGCACGGACCGCCATTTTGGCAACACCTCTTCAAATTAAGGCATGGATATGTACAACATCTATTCAGCATTGGTCAAAGGTCGCTTGTGCAAAATTTCAAAAGGGACATATTTATTTGAAGGTCAAACCCTGAAATGCCTGTAGTGAGGGCACTAGGTGAATGAACTTTGCAAATGGTGATGAAAGCATGAAATTCGGTACACATACTCAGAATGAGCACCTTTCTTAGATAAGAGGTGGAGCCACGCCGAATTTTCACCGGAAGGGGACTCGGGGGGCTCCTGAAAGTTGAAGGTGCTAGAGGTCCCACCAAACCGCTTATCAGTTCGTTTGATCAATTGAAAAAGAACTCATGAATATATCGTAAAAATTGACGACGTTCATCGCCTTGTCCCGGGAATCTTTCATGATGAAAAAAAATAAGTTCTTCGGCAGAACACACAAATTGGTTTTATTTTTTTTTTCACCTACAAAGAATCAATAAGGAGATGTGCAACACGTTGATTCCCACAAATTCGTATCCTCTGAATTCGTTTGTGGAGTCAAAATTTTGATGGTGTATCTTCTTGAAGAGGGGCATTCCAAAGAGTAAGCTATTTTAAACACTAAGTTCAAACAGAATTTTTTCAATGTTCTGAATCGAAATTACTGAATTCCTTTCAGCAATGCATACCCTGAACCCTTCTTTGGAAGTACCGCGTGCGATTGAACGTGGAGTAAGTCCTGGAACACTATCAGAATTTTTCTTCTGTGATGCTACTATCCACTCTTGACCGGGGCGATTAGGTTCCTACACAGCATGCGCAGAGTGTATAAACATTATTTCAATATTATGACACAATTTCAATCATAAAAAATTTGACTGAACCGAGAAAATACCCTGCATCGTGTATACACTACGCGCATGCTGTGTAGGAACCTAATTGCCCCGGTCGCGAGTGGATAGTAGCATCACAGAAGAAAAATTCTGATAGTGTTTCAGGACTTACTCCACGTTCAATCGCACGCGGTACTTCCAAAGAAGGGTTAGGGTATGCATTGCTAGAAGAAATTTAGTAATTTCGATTCAGAACATTGAAAAAATTCTGTTTGAACTTAGTTTTGAAAATAGCTTACTCTTTGGAATGCCCCTCTTCAAGAAGTTACACCATCAAAATTTTGACTCCACAAACGATGTCAGAGGACACGAATTTGTGGGAATCAACGTGTTGCACATCTCCTTATTAATTCTTTGTAGGTGAAAATAAAATAAAACCAATTTGTGTGTTCTGCCAAGAACTTATTTTTTTTCATCATGAAAAATTTCCGGGACAATACGATAAACGCCGTCAATGTTTACGATATATTCATAAGTTTCCTTTTTAACTGTCAAAACGAACTGATAAGCCGTTTAGTGGGAGTCCTAACACCTTCAACTTTCAGGAGCCCCCCGAGCCCCCTTACGGTGAAAATTCGGCGTGGCTCCACCTCTTATCTGAAAGAGGGGCACATTCTGAGTACGTGTACCGAATTTTGGCTCTTAGCGCCCGCACTACTGGGCTAGTACGAGAGGGACTTCCAGACAAACGTGCTCTACACAGTTTATTCCAGCGTACTTCCCATGGAACGCCGTCAATGTTTACGATATATTCATAAGTTTCCTTTTTAACTGTCAAAACGAACTGATAAGCCGTTTAGTGGGAGTCCTAACACCTTCAACTTTCAGGAGCCCCCCGAGCCCCCTTACGGTGAAAATTCGGCGTGGCTCCACCTCTTATCTGAAAGAGGGGCACATTCTGAGTACGTGTACCGAATTTTGGCTCTTAGCGCCCGCACTACTGGGCTAGTACGAGAGGGACTTCCAGACAAACGTGTTCTACACAGTTTATTCCAGCGTACTTCCCATGGAACACGAATTAAATTTGTTTCTGGTTTGAAAAATGACCAACTTGTGATTCTAAACCTACTTTTTGGTTTAGAATCACATTATTCACAATTTAGCAAAGATATTGGCTGTGAATATTTATTTATGTACCAAGGCCATAAAGGTGATCGGCTGCGCCTCGTCTGCAAAACTTCAGATTCGACCAAAAATGGACCTTCGGCCGAGGTCCATACAACATATTTTAGGCGATTCACAGAAAAAAAATCATGAAAATAATCAGTTTTTACTCTCATCCATTTATAGTACAAAAAAGATAGATTTCAACCTCGGAATAAATATGGACGTCCTGAAAATTTGATATTCTGTTCAGAATTGAATGCTCTACTACATATCCAAAATCCCCAAAAAGCGCACCCGGGGGCTTTGAATTATTGGAGGGGGGTAAAAAATTGCAACCTTAAATGGAGGGGATGAAACCTGTCAATCGACTGGATGCAAATACATCGTAATTCGACGAATTATATCTCGTTTACATAATTTCGGTGCAAAAAGTGTCGATCATTGTTGAAGGGGGCTCGTGGGGATGCGAAGCTCGGCTAGGGCGTTCTTTTTTCTTCCTGCGCCATATTGAACCGATCACGACAAGTTTGGCATCTTTTCCGACTAAATTCAATCTCCTAAACTCGAATTCATTGTGTAAATTTGGATGAAAACAAGTTTGAACAAGTTAACTTGAGAAAACTTGTTTCTTCTTTGACAATTTTGACGAATTTTTTTTTTACTATTAAAGGTGTTCATCTTTGGAAAAATTTTAGAAGCCATTAAATTGAAGTGTATTCTTCAGGAAAATTGTTCACTCGATGTATGATTTTGTTTCTCGAGTTGAAAAAATCGATTTGAACCTGAGCCGGCGCGGCGCGTCGTGTACTACTGACCAGAACACTACAGCATGCACCTTTAAACAACGTGTTTTTGGTTGATCGCCTAAAAAAGCATTTGAGTTCATGTTTTTAATCAATTTAATATGGTCTAATAAGATGAGTTACGTTACGAACAACCAAAGTCTAACTTTGAATTCGATGATATTAGAATTATTTAAAAAAAAGTAAAATCCAAAAGTTCCTCTATTGTATATTTTCGTTGTACAGGGTGGGCGATAAAAAACCGTGCTCGGATATTTTCCTTCTAAAATTTTCTTTTCGCAAACAAATGTATTATGAAGGAATAGACCTTTCTTGTCAATTCATGACCACATTTTGCTAACTTTCAATAAAAAGCAACGAGAACAAAAGAAGGCCTATTTTAAATTGTTTCTGTCATCTTGAATTATCCCGGCCATTTTGAAATCCGGAAATGATAGCCTATTCAATCGGCTAACCAATGCTGAAAATTTCGATGAAATCGGTGGCGAAATAAATTTTTCAGAATTTAAGAATTTCACTGCACTGTGCACCTTTTTTGTTCATTATTTTCTTGAGTTTAGGTTCGTACCCCTTGCACTGAAACAACAGTTTATTGTGCCTCTTTGATGTTTACTTCATGAGCCCCGTTGCCTCAAAAACGATGAGTACGAGACTTATGGGTTTGGTTAGTTCTATATCCATAGCCCCAAAGAACAAGTTGTATAGTTCGTGGTAACCAATATACACACCTAAATGGTTTAGAAATTATCCCGAAATTTTGTCTCGATTAAAATGACAATTTCTCGATAAAACATCAGCCGATTTCGGAAATTTCTGTGGTCTGTGGTGCTTGATAGAGTAATTCTTACACTACAAGTTACCACCTTAAGGTGGGTTCAGTCAGCTTGGTTTTAGTTTTAGTCGTAGTCGTTGTCGTAAATTTGAAAGTAGAAAGCACGCGTCATATACGCGGCGTCCATACAGAGTTTTAGTTTTAATTTTAGTCGTAAGAATTCCGAACTTTGTCGTTTGATGCCGACTTGCAGGTTGCGTAATTACCGGTATAAGGTATGTGCATGGATGGTGATGGTAATGGGTTGTATGTATCAATAAAAAAATAGCATAAGCATTTGCTTCGATTTCAGAGGAGTTGTACTCCTCATAAATGTAAGCAAATACTTATTTATGCTTATTTTTTTACGAGTTTTTATATTAATACTACCCATTATGAACACGGACCGTATGAAGATGAAGGTTCGCGCAGTATCATTCGAGCTCCTATTGGTCAATTCTTACGACTAAATCTTGCTGTATGAACGCTCTTCTCCGTTACGACAACGACTAAAACTAAAACAGCGACTAAATAAGCTGACTGAACGCACCTTTAGATCACTCAACTGTTGACCTTATGTACGATATACAGGGTGACAATTAAATAAGCGCAAAAATGACCTGACTTCAGCAAGGTCCCGTTTTGAGAAAACAAGTCGCAGAATTCTCTAGGTAATACTCATGGAAAGCGTTTTAATATGCCGAAACGGTTTTGGACTTTTGATCGTATTTTGTTTTTTCAAAGAGTTAGTCAGTTTCAAAAAGTCAAAGAGTCAATTGGTGTGTAAAGGTGAAAAAGCATGAAAAGTTGGATGAATTCAACCGAGTCGAGCCGAGATAAACAACTTTCAAGATTTCAAATCCTGTTAGCGCCAATGCAATAATATAATTTATTCACAACCACTATGGTAATAGACTCATTATTACTGAATTTTGAAAAGTAGGAAAATGACGCTTTGTTGATGATTTTTTTTTCCGCCTCCGCAATCACTTTCCGCCCTGGTTAGAGGGCGAAAAATGCATGGCCTCCTTGATTGATTGACAATTAACAGATGGATGACGGAATGACAGGTGTGGAGGGGCTCGAATCGAAGAGTCAAACGCAGTTTTGTGAAGTTAAGGGTGCCAGTTATTATTATGGTGTTTATGATATAATTATTGATGATTTAAATAGCCTAATTGACTATTTAAACTCTGAATCTTCATGCTAACCATTGTAAATGGTTGTGCATAAATAGTATATTTTTCAAATTTCCACTTTTTTGCAAATTATTTTCAGTCTTTCTAATTCCAACTTCCCACCTTAAGGGACGTTCGAACAAAAATTTCCATAGGCTCCTGGATACTAAGCGGGAAAGTTTAGGGGTGACACGACACAACCGATTGTTTTTTTAATTGGTCACTTTTTTCGTTCTGCGTTTCCGGAAAGAAAGATCGATTTCTTGACTCAATTACAACTCACCGGCAGATAATGAAACAAGAGGTAAGTACCAAAGTACCTACATACGTTTTTCGCTCTTATGTTATCTAATTTGAGTTTTTACCTGGACTGTTTTTTCGATTTAAATTGATTTTCCCGCCACAAGATGGCTGCCAAATCCAGATTGAGATGAGTAGTGACAACCGAATTCTGATCCATTTTCAAACACACCCTACTAGCCTAATTCTGTTTTTTTTTTAATAAAGAGTAACAGGTGTCTAGGAGACGCAGAGACAATTCTTTCAGTATTTTTTTTCTAAATTCTCTTTATCTGACAAGACTTTTGCTTCGGGTTCAAGAAATAACTGTTCTCAGTGAAAAGGGAACAAGAAAATCAAAATTTCATCATTTCCAACTCTAAGTTTCTTCCTACGTCATTCAATATGAGCTACGCTTACAGAAATCCACAGAAATGATGAAACTGGAGTATTTATGTGGATGATATCAAACAACTTAACCTTTTATGCCCGGTAAAAGGTTCACCTCCATTGCATAAGCTGTCTTCCTTTTTTTTTGAGATGAGATGAGATGAACATAATTATTTTTTGAGGTTTTGAAAATATTTCGCACTATTATTGTAAAGTTAAAGTTGGATCACCCTTTAGACGTAGGAATAATAAGGAAGGCACTTACCAAAGAATCGTTTCTGCGGACCAACAATTTGATATCATCAGGTGTTATAGAAGATCTCTTGGCATGTCTGTAATTAAGAATATCATACTATAATTGCGGCTTTACAGAACTTCGTATGTCGCCGGCGACAATCCCCCACTCCACTGTAGTTGAATAATTTGAACGACACGACGACAGAAACTCGTGTCGCGGGAACGATATGGAAGGAGGTAGGGGAGTACAGGCAGATCGAATCCTATTGGCCAGCGCCACCAGCGACACTGTCGCCGGCGACATACGGAGTTCTATAAAGCCGCCATAAATCGAGCGATAGCGATATAATTGTATTATTATTATTATTATTATTATTATTGTTATGGTAAAGTTCGTTAAAGCGCTGCAGTGAATCATGACTGAGGCGAACAGATACGAATGACACCCGAATGGAGCTGCTGGTGGGCTACCGTATCAAGTATTTTTTGCAAACTTCTCTGGTGGGTTAAAATCGACTGCAACTGAAAACTCGAAAATTAAAGATCGTAAAGTGAAATGTGAAGTGACACTGATATACCTAGCCTATAAACTTCAAATAATACATTTGGTGAGAACAGCCCCATGACGCAGATAGGGGTGGTTGCGCCTCTTTTATCATCCCTAATTTTTTTCTTACTGCAAATTTTTTTAATCACAGACATTTTCAAGTTTTTTATTCAATTTTGAACAAAAAGTTGCTCTTGCAAAATTTCAATGGGAGGCTTACTTTTTGAGATAATCCAGTTTGAAGATTTCTAGTCAATCTAGCAACTTCTCATAATTGCTTAAAATTTCCATTGCTACATCGTTGGAGATAATCAGTTCTAAATTCATACAATTGATGTTGAGTTCATTAAGTATCATAACGTAAGAACGATTTTGATCTGAACAATCCAGTGGCGTAGAATTTGGGGGTTCTCTTACTCACATCAACTTATCTGCTACGCCACTGGATTTATTTCAAATATAATAATTTTTCTGAATTTGCCTCTCGATTCGGAGAAAAAAAATTGCTCTTGTAAAATTTTGATTGGAAGCTTCGTTTCCGAGTTATTCGAATTTCAAAGTTTGAGGTCAATGGAAAAAAAATTAACCGTAATTCAAGTCATTCAAGTCCCTACTATTCAGAGGCAGATAGGTACCTATAGGACTGGAGAACAAAAATAGTTGTAACATGCATTGACTAACATGCAATTTTCTCTCTCATACCGGCTTCCATTCCGCTTAATGGAATTTGTTTCCTAGTTCAGTTTTCTCCAAAATTGATGAACTGTAAAATCAAGATAAGTGTAGGTATGAACTCACACAACATAAGTGAAATCAAAAGAAAGGGGTACATAAATCAACATGAATAATTGAAAACAAGATTGAAGGTTTTGCTGTTTTGGTCGGAATGCCAGCCATTTTCTTGACTCAAACTTCAAAGTTCGAATAACTCGAAAACGAACTCTCCAATCAAAATTTCATTAGAGCAACTTTTTTTCTGAATCAAGACAAATTAGAAAAATACTAATTAAAAAAATATCCAGTGGCGTAGCAGATAAGTGGATGTGGGTAAGAAAACTCCCTAATCTACGCCACTGGATTGTTTAGATCAAAATCGTTCTTACGTCATGATACTAATGATCACAACATCAGTTGTGTGAATTTAGAAATGATTACCTCCAACGATGTAGCGATGCAAATTTTAAGCAATTAAAATTATGAGAAGTTGCAAGATTGACTAGAAATCTTCAAACCATCTGTGCTTCAAACTGAATTATCTCAAAAAGTAAGCCTCCTATCGACGTTTTGCTAGAGCAACTTTTTGTTCAAAATTGAATGAACAAATTGAAACACGTAAAACCCCTTACATTCCACTTTCTTTCTATTTTGATAAAAAGGTTTCCTTCGCCGCCGCCCCCGGTCAATAATTCGAGATTTCTGGTGAACCAAACAAGAGATCGACACGGGACAAAAACCAACGTATTTCTGGTCGCTAATCCATCACAGGAAAAACAGTTTGCGCCGCCTCCGCCGTCCCCGTATGCCGCCCTCGATCAATAAGTCGCGAATCAAAAATGTCTCAAACACGTGATAAAATTCCTCACATTCCACTTTCTTTCTATTTTAATAAAAAGGTTTCCTTTGCCGCCGCTCTCAATCGCAGCGCCGCCCCCGGTCAATAGTCCGAGATTTCTGGCGAACCAAACAAGAGATCGACACGGGACACAAACCAACGTATTCCTGGTCGCTAATCGATCACAAGAAAAACAGTTTGAGGCGCGTCCGCCGTCTCCGTACGCCGCCCCCGATCAATAAGTCGCGAATCAAAAATGTCTCAAACACGTGATAAAACCCCTCACATTCCACTTTTTTCTATTTGAAAAAAGGTCTTCTTTGCCGCCGCCCTCAATCGCAGCGCCGCCCCCGGTCAATAATTCGAGATTTCTGGCGAACCAAAAAACGAGATCGATACGGGACAAAAACCAAGTCGAATAACAATACTTTGAGGCGCCGCCAGCCCTTTACGCCGCGTAGCCCCTTCGTTTGCTTTGAAATCAAAGTTGCTACTTCCTCAAGCCTGGGGCGTAGCCCATGGGTCCACCTAGTGTTACAAATAATAGCCACGAGTAGTGTTAAACCTCAGTGATCAAACGTTGCCGACTCTCTTTGGCTCCCTCGCTGAAAAAGACTTGTCAGCGAGTGAAGCCGTCACGCTATGCACACGCCTGTGTATCATCTGTGACTGTGACAAGTAAGCCCCTTAGGTAGAGAACGGTAGAGTCCTCATGCAGCATTTTGGCAGGACGGACTGGCGGAACTGACATCGACATTCCGCGAAAAAATTTACTCGTTTAAACTTTTTAGCGGATTCTGTCGGCTCAAATGCCAATTTGATGTAGAGAGGTGACATAAAAGTGGCATTCAAGACGCGACGTAGTTCTCTGATAAGTTCAAAATATTCAAGCTTTTTGCCGAACATCAATGTCAATTCAGCGATTCAGCGAGGCCAAAAAGCTCCAAGGGGACTCGGCCTCACTCGAGGGGTTAACCACCTGGTAAATGTGGTGTACAAGGGTCGGTAAATGTGGTAAATGTCTAGTAAATGTGTAAATGTCTGGTAAATGTCTGGTAAATGTGGTAAATGTGGTAAATGTGTGGTAAATGTATGTAAATGTGGTAAATGTCTGGTAAATGTGGTAAATGTCTGGTAAATGTGGTAAATGTCTGGTAAATGTGTAAATGTCTGGTAAATGTGTAAATGTCTGGTAAATGCGTAAATGTCTGGTAAATGCGTAAATGTCTGGTAAATGTGTAAATGTCTGGTAAATGTGGTAAATGTCTGGTAAATGTGGTAAATGTCTAGTAAATGTCTGGTAAATGTGGTAATAAAAAATAATAAAAAATGCTACTCTCCAGCGCCAAACAGAAAATTTGCGTCTATATAAAAACCAATACAGGGTGATTTTATTAAAAGTTTCCACCTCCGATATTTTCCCGCTCAAATTTTTCCTGCAAAAAAGCCAAAACTCATAAGTTTTGTTTTTGAGGGGACATCCAACCAGCATATTTTCAATCTTGCTGTTTCACCTCACTATATAGACAGGGGCTGCCTTTAAAATCTTCAATGGGACTAGGGGTCTCCAACCTGTGGCATTTGAGGGGTGATCACTAATAACATAGGTAAACAAATTGTCAACAACCAATTAGCGCGTTTTTCAGTAATCCATTTGAAACAAGGTAGATAGTAGTAGACCCTCAAGTAGCACATTTCTGGCGCGGCTTCCTATTAAACACACCGCAAGTAGCGAGTTTTTTTGCAATTCCTGCAGGAAGTTCTCTGTTTCCATAACAACAATGCCATTTGGAATAATCATACCACCTTCAAATGTCAATTTCAACAATTCATAAACTTCAATATACAGGGTGATTCACCACCAAATGGACATAGCTTAAGGGTAGGTCCAGTTTTCCCAGGTGAACCAGGATCTGGTTTTGAAATTTCCATGAAGTTGTTCGTTTCGAAGCTACAGGGTGATTCATGTATTTCGTAGAATTTTTTGACAAGCTGTATCTTCAGAACGTCTCAATGGATTCGATTGAAATTTTGTGAGTTAATTCTTCCATTGATAGCTGACACATCGCCTTATCAAACAGTCAAAATTTCCAGGGCCGGCTTCGAAAAAAAAACTTCAAAGCTTTTTTCAAAAAAAGACATTCTGTATGCATATTTTTCAAAATTTATTTTCATATTCAGAAACCACATGGAACATGCTAATAATATCGCAAAAAAAATTGCTTGGCACCATTGAGCTGTCAATAAAATTTTGATGATCCTGAAAATTTTTGAGGTTAGAATTTTTTGTAAATTGATAATTCAAAATATTTGCAAATGATCTATTATGGCCTTGAATTTCAGCCATTTCGTCAAAAAAAATTTAAAAATTTTTTCACGTTTTTTCGGTAGCAAAAAAAAATTTCATCGGAATTTGAAAAAAAAAAATTGTTACATCCCTCAACTTCACTTCTATCCCACATTGAGCTGAAATTGAGAGACGTGACATAGATTTTTCGAAAATTTTGATGAAATTTTTTGTTACTCCTAATTAGGTAGGTACTGGAAAACGTTGAAAAATTTTTTTTATTTTTGTGACGAAACGGCTGAAATTTCAGGCCATAATAGATCATCTGCAAATATTCCAAATTATCAATTTACAAGAAATCCTAACCTCAAAAATGTTTAGGACTACCAAATAAAAATCGAAAAAACTTTGAAGTTTTTTTTATCAAGGTCGGCCCTGGAAATTTCGAACTGCTTGATTAGGCGATGTGTCAATTATCAATAGTAGAATCAACTTACAAAATTTCAATCGAATCCATTGGATCGTTCTAAAGATATGGATTATTCAAAAAATCGACAAAATACATGAATCACCCTGTAACTTCAAAACAAACAGCGTTAGAAAATTTTCAAAGCCAGATCCTGGTTTGCCTGGAAAAACTGGACCCACCCTCAGGCTATGTCCATTTGGTGGTGAATCACCCTGTATTGACAATTTTCTTCACACATTTGTTGGCAACTGCCGCATGAGGGTGCTGAATCGGGCGGGATATTCAAAATGTGCAGAGCGGCTATACTGTAAAAAATAACATTACATTAACGCTCTGTTATGTAAAAATTCCTGTCGGCCATTGGCTGTTGCCTAGAGAATAACAACGCGACAGAGCCATTATGGAATGTAATCTTTCAAAGAATCTTACCATAAGTAGGTAACGGGTGTTTATAAATGTCTGTGATCGCATCGCCTTTGGAATCCGCCTTCAATCACTACAATTGCGCCTGTTACTGCGTTTTTCGGCCTGACCCATGCCTGCCGCGATCACAGATTCTTATAAACACCCCGTATAAGTAGTAGTAGGTAGGAGAGATGTGCCTGAGTTGGCATACATTTTGTGTTCAGGCTTATATTTTTTTTCTTAACGCTCAGAAAACAATTCTATTTGCATTGAATTGAAGCCTAATATTTTGTATTAGAAATTTCGGGGCCTATGTAGGGCTCTTTTGATTTTTTGTTTTTATTCTCTATCAAATACTCATAATATGCCAACACCATCTTGTCCTGACTTTGTGCAGGTGAGTTGACATTCATCATGTTCTCGTCTTTAGCGACGACTACTTTACTACTTCACTTTACTATTTCACTAAGTGTACTTTATTGAAGAATAATAGAACGTCATACAAAAATCTCATTCAAGTTGAAAAAGAATCCAAAAAAGAGAATGTGTGATAAAATTTCCAAACTTCACTGAAAATAAAAGTTCACAATGCACAATTTTGCGCAACGACTTAGCGCATGCGCTGAATAACGAGGTGATTCGTTCTGGGTCTTCCGTATGTTACGCTGTGAAATATATGATTCTCAAACTAACCTCAACGGACTATGCGTTGTTTTCAAGTAGAAGTGATTACATAGAAAAATCAAAGTAAGCCTCGCAACCTATTCATGAGAGCACATTATATGTGAGGGATCATTCCCAAATGCCCCAAATTACGGAATAAAAAAAAATGGAACACTTCAACCATAACATTCAAATTTACGGCGAAGTTGTATGGGGATATTTTACCAAATCAGTGCTGCACTGTATTGATGACAGCATGAGTCTTTTTCGAGCTAATAACTTTTTATAACCGGTTGGTTAATAGCGGTAGACATTAGATTGACTGATACCTACTGTCATTTTTTTGACATCTGAAATTTCTCGCTAAAACGTTGCGGTTATAACTTTGCATGGTTATCAGCATTTGGCGGGAAAACAGTGAATTTAATTGACGGAGAAAATTCTGAGGTACTTTGGCGGTACCGGCAAGGGAATAGAAATTTAATTTCCTGGAAACTTTTTGTTTTTATCTGAAATATTGGTATCCTATCCTAATGTAAAACCCCTAATAAATCTAAGGTACCGCCGAAAAACAATTTGAAAACTCCAACTTTAAAGGGTGATATCTTGGTAAAAAAGCTATGATTTAAAAACGACGTGGATGGCACTTTTGCGCAAAGAGACTCCCCCCCCCTTGAAGTTTGTAACACCAGCTTGGGAACACCTTTTTGAACACCTGTGGAATCCGTTCAAAACTTGAATCATAGGGGTTAACCATAGGCGGCCTTCGGACTGATGGCCTGATGTTCTTGTGGGTCCATCGCAGAGGAGTCTTCGATTCTTCTTCCCTCGTCGCCAAGTCAAGTTTTTGAGGTTAGGTTAAGTACGTCTGATGTTTGAAAATTCTGGACCGCTGCTTTTTTTCAAATTCAAATCTGTTGCCGCCACAATTTGTTCCCCCACCATAACAATAACCAGCCCCATGGTCAGGTTATGAAATGTATAGGTCGCGGGAACATAACTGTCACCTTGGCACCCGCTCAACGTTGCAAGTATGCATGACGTGACAACTGCACAATGCGCATCCCTTTCGACGTTGAATTGACATAAAACGCTCGCGCAAGCGCAGACAGGGTGCCAGGGTACCGCTGTAGAGATTCGTTTGTTTTCAACATTACTCAGACAAATCTTAAGTTTAGCACAATTATTTTTTTAATAAAGTGGCAATTGTTCAATAAATCATTTATATAATTTATTACGACTGAAGAAAATGGTATTCACAAGTACTAGTGAGAATAACATTATACCATATACCCATCTTTTGTTCCCGCGACCTATAACCGATGATGATATCAAAATGGCGGCACTTCCTTTACCGCTTATAACCAATCCTCGCTCAAACGTCAAATTCTATAACCAAGTGTAACCGGTCATGAAAAGTTATTCGCTCGAAATAGACTATAGTGTGACGACAGTCAGTTCTCTGAGTGGCACACACTTTTTCGACCGGCGAATATCCATTTTGAATCGAAAAACTTCACAACTTGCTGATAAAACTGAACAGACAACAGAACGTCAACGTCAAACACAAAAGTCAATTTCACTGTCGAATTTTGAACATGCGCGGTGATAACTTCTCACTGTTTTCTTAGTTCGCATGACATCCGTGACGGAGCGCCACTTCCGCGCAATATTGTGTATTGAAAGAAAAACATTTTCCTGTTGGCATTTTTGGTTAGAGCTCTACCTGTTATGAGCAGATATCACAAATAACATTTTTCAACGCTCTGGAGACGCCAGTACACTCTGAATAGTATGCCATCTCGCCCAAGCCTCTGGTTTGCCAACTAGCCCTAAAATGAACTGTGTTAAGTTTATATTTCCCGCCGATTCATTTCTTTCGCCAACACTTGAAGGTCATGATGAGAACACGAGCTCATAATACCAGAAATCATACATCAATTTGTTGAATTGATCCAGAAGGGCATTTTGAAGATAAAGACTATAACATTTACTTACCAGAAAAATAACGTTTTGTACGTTTTGTAAATAACGTAGGTACTCTCCCATCAAGTCACGTTGCGATTAACATGGTGGCATTGACAAGCAGTTCTATCAACATTGCAGCAGAGCGCAGCGCAGTATTTCAAATAGTTTCCCGGGAAAAGGGCCTTATGCCAACTCAGACAGTATACCAACTCAGGCACATCTCCCCTACTATAAATAAATATAGGCTTTAGCAAAAAAGCGCCATTCAAATTGGCAGTGGCGTACCTTCAAGCTTGCGTGGGTAGGTACCTATCCTCTATGGGGAGGGCAGGGAGGGCGTCGCTCTTCGGCGCCGATCAAGGGGAATATCAATTAATAGCGAAATTGCTTTTTTTTTCGGAGCGGAAGATTTTGCTTTTCCACTGAGCTTTTGCCTCGGCTTTTGCTATTCGTTGCTCTTGAACATCGAATACTTAGATGATATCATCAATAGCATCAAGGTATAGCCGCCCGTACCCCGTACCTTGAAATTATTTTAAGCGTTGCGACGCCTTTCTTTAGAAACCCTTTCTCACAAACCCCCTTCCGGACCTCCATTACAAATTTTGTTCCGGTTTCTACAGGATGGTCCAGGTTATAGTAGCAATCAAGAATTCACCACTGGATGGTCAATCGAAAAATAAGTCGACGTGAATAATTTTAATTTTTCAAGAACACCTCCTGAGGAAAATAAAGCCCTTCAAAGTTGAGCTTTGAAAATCCGTCTGGTTACCGTCAGGTAAATATCTGGTAAATGTGTAAATGTCGGTAAATGTGGTAAATGTCTGGTAAATGTGTAAATGTCTAGTAAATGTCTGGTAAATGTGTAAATGTCTGGTAAATGTGTAAATGTCTGGTAAATGTGTAAATGTCTGGTGAATGTGTAAATGTCTGGTAAATGTGGTAAATGTGGTAAATGTCTGGTAAATGTGGTAAATGTTAAATGTGGTGTACACATTTTTCCTAGGTGGTCAACCCCTCGGCCTCACTCGTTCATTATGGTTTCACCTCAGGACTACAGTGTTCATACAAACTTTTCTATATACCTACTTTTGGAAGGCTTCAAGGTCTGATCCGTAAAGCTGTAATTTTCGCCACACCATTTCTGCTATCAAATCCAAGGTATCGGATTCGAATTCCATGTCCAAATTCGCTGACACTTCACGAACTACCTTTCTAGCGGTAGTGAAAATTGAGTATTTTACTCTCTGCAAAAGGAAGTACTTCGATTAAATACTATCAATAGTAATATAACAGTGTTCTTTTTTTAAGGAATTTAAAACATTTAACCAGAAATAAGCATAATGCATGAGTCATATTTTGCACATTGTTGCCAAAATGGGCTACAAGTAGGATTTATATTGATAGTTCCAATGAATTATCATATCATCGAACTGTCTTTTAAAACTACGAATGTTTCACTAATGTCCGGTTGCAAGAATGAGGTAGTTAGGTTTGCGGAGCAAATGTATTCCGGTTGCAAGAACAAGATATCAAAACACGGTACCAAAACCGGTCAGTATGTGTGTAACTTAGTATGTAATGACTATTTTGAAATTTTGAGATTTTCCGAAATGAAGATTTTGATGGGTAAAATTGAATTGCCTCAAAATTTTAAAATAGCTATTGCATACTGACCGTTTCGATAAGTTCAATTAAATGCAGTTTACAGTTTGAAAAAATTCTCATTGATTCTCATTTTATACCTTAAAACGTGTTTTCCCCTTGGTTTTTCCAGGTTTTTGTTTTCTATCATAAAATAAAAACCGCTGGAAATTTTCGGAAACTTTTTACACTTGTCCACTGAAACTTTCCAAGACCTTTCCAATGACGTATCACTCAATATTGTGCAGAGGAAAAAAAATGTGTCTCAAATTTTGAGGTGCCCTCGTACTCAGAGTTTTGGTGAAATAGTTTTGTTGCCATATTAAACTTGAACAGAAAAAGCAGCTGATCACAACAGTTTTTGCCGCAATTCGCTATCGTTGACCAATCTCTAGAAAAAAGGGGTGCACATCTTTTTTGAATAACCCTGTATTACGCACCTACAAGGTGGTTCAACACTTTTGATTCACCCTGTACCTATTTATATATTTTTTCAACAAAAGACCTGCTAAACCACGTTCTATATGTATAGGCGTGAAATGAATAGTTCAAAATAGTAAACTTGAAATCGTATATGCAACCTGAAACCCCACAATAATATTTTCAAATAGAAGCGCAAAGAACACTATCTTCTTTGTACAACTCAGTTGAGTTGCTTCGAAATGAAGAAAAGTAAAATTCGGTCACATGTGTCAATAAAGCCATACCGGGTGATCATTTGAAAACTATTCACTGCAATAAGTCCCGATTCCTAGTGAAGATGACTTCGAGCAAAAACTGGTCGATGTTTATATCGAGGGGGACATCTAAAACATAGGTAGGTTGGTACATTGGCGAATTTCTATCTTAACCCCTTGCCCCTACCCACCCCAAATTCGAAATTTCACAACTACAAAAATAAAATCTAACCCTTCTTCCTAAAATTCTCTGCGTGTCCAAATTAATACCGGGTGTTTATAAACGTCTGTGATCGCATCGCCTTTGGAATCCCCTCTCGATCACTACAATTGCGCCTGTTACTACGGTTTTCGGCCTGACCCACGCCTGCCGCGATCACAGTCTTTTATAAACACCCCGTATTATTGACCTCCCAATTCTCTCCGTCCAATTGAATGGGGAAGAGGGGTTAAAAATGTTCAAAATATGTTTTCAGAAAGAGAATTCAGTTTCATTTGATTTGATGTAGGTATCACAAAAGTACGAAGCGGCTGAAGGGACATATTATTCATTATGGAAAAAATTGGATTAACTTTGTGATAGTATCACAAAGTTAAGTGGAGAGGGGGACTTCAGTACGACTTACTACCACGAAGTAAAGTGGTGGGGAGAGTTGACTACGAGATAGCACAAAATTAAATCGGGAGGGGACTTCAGTACGACTTATCATCACGCAGTAAACTTTAGTACGACTTACTATCACGAAGTAAACTTTAAAGTACAAGTTACTATCACGTAGTAAACTTTAGTACGACTTTACTATCACGAAGTAAGGTTGAAAAGGAGTTTACTATGTGATAGTAACTCGTACTAAAGTCCCCTCCCGATTTAATTTCGTAATACTATTCCGTAACTTAACTTTACTAGGTGATAATAACTCGTACTAAAATTTACTTCGGATAGTAAGTCGTACTGAAGTTCACTACGTGATTTAAGTCGTACTAAAGTCCCCCTAAGTCGTACTGAAGTTTCCTACGTGATAGTAAGTCGTACTGAAGTTAAAATTGCAATCCAAATTTTTTCATAATAAATAATATGTCCCTTCAGCCGCTTCGTAGAGAGGAAGTTTAATACGAGATAGTATTACGAAATTAAATCGGTACTTTACTACGAGTTACTATCACGTAATAAACTTTAGTACGACTTACTATCACCCGTATCCTCCCAGCGCCCCAGCTTGTCACTTTGTTTTGCTCCAAAAAGTCATTCTACTGAAAATACAAAGTGAACAGGATATAGTGTTCTAGTGACATGAAAATGCTCTCAGGCGCTCTGCACATTTTGAATATCCCGCCCGTTTCAGCACCCTCATGCGGCAGTCGCGAACATATGTGTGAGGAGAATTGAGGTCTCCAATTTTCCGTTGTCTCTCTTTACTGTGACGTCATGCGTATAAGATACAGCTACTATAAAAGGGTAGCTGACTCGTCAGCCATTTTGGTGCAGATGTCAGTCCGACGTTCCGATGTCAAGCGTCTTTTTGCGTCACTTTTGCGTTTAGTGAACCTAGTTTTTCGAAGACAACGTTAGCTATGGACGTCAAGTTTGCCGTAAATGCGTCGTTGTTGACGTTTCAGAGAAAAACTGACAGATATGGTAAGTGTGCACAATTCAACTGCTCTTATCGTGATTTTTCTGGTATTTAGTTAGTATACATGACCGAGTACATGACAAACAGAATAATTTGGGACATCTAGCTCCTCATCCGTCGTGGGAGGGACCATACCTACACCGTGGTGGTGAAGAGGATATCAACGACGTCGTGAACGTCGGACCAAAGAGCCCCTACAACCGAGATGAGTTTTTCACCTGGATCGACTCGCACAATACTGAGGGAATAATGAAGTGCCTGAGTCCTTCATGCTCGCGAGCTCGCGAAGAACAAATAGAGCAATGTTTACCTCGTACGACAATTCATGTGACTTGTGAATTAGCAGTACCTATATGCAGCAATAAAACAGTGAAACAATATGTGTTTGAACGTTCCTCCCAATTGTTGAAGTAGGTAGGTACCTAGGTACCCAAAGCAAATTCATAACACTACTTTGAATCCTCTTCAGCCAGCGTGGTGTACCAAGGGGAGGGCGACGTGTGCGGTTCGCTCCGGGTACCAGCAGTAAGGGGGTGTGTCAGTGTTATTGGATTATTCGGGGTATCGGGGTGCAAAAAGGATATACAGATCTGGGGCGTAAGGTCTTGGAGGGTGCAAAACAAACTGGAAAAGCTCAGTTTTCTAGGGCGTGATTTTTGATCCCAGAATTTCCGGGGCGCAAAACTGCTGAATCCGACACGGGTTGGGGGGGTTTCACTACAGTCAGCAGTTCTGCAGCTCATTCTCTAGGTAGGTGGAATTAGATTAGGGGTCACGCCGCTGTCGGCATTCATTCATGGACAAGGCGAAGCTCATCATAGTTGAAAAATGATACCTCGTACAACGAGGTTGACGATTCATTTTCAAATTTCCCGCTATTAATTATCCACGCACCACAACGCGTGACAGAGTGCGCAAATGTGACATCTGCACCAAAATGGCTGACGAGTCAGCTGTCCTATAGAGTAGCTATAGTATAAGATACGGTTAATCGAGGTCATTGGGCGCTTCCCAATAAGGCGTATAAGGACACAATTGGACACATATAATCAATTTCACGGCTATCTGCATTAGAGCAAGCTATGGAAAAATTATTTTTTGTTGGTAGGAATGAGTAGGAATCCATAACCGTCGTCGCAGATAGTTTGTGTAAATGTGGTATGTGAAAAGGTTAGGTATTGTGGCAGATGTCACCCGTCGCGCGGTGTGATGCACATCATGTCAAAATGTTTAGTTTTATTGGGGAAAACAGATAAACACGTGTTCCTCGGAGTGTAAATTTGTTAGAAACCGTCTTCACTGGTTGGTGGGTCTTTGCTTGTGCTCTGGTAGTAGCGGCCAGTGAGTCAGTGTATAAAATGACGCCAAAGGAAGTCAGCGGCAGCACTAAAGGAAAGAAAAATTATTGAAAATGCCTGTCCAGTGGCCCCAGTGAGGTTGAGAAAATTCGCTTCCATGGACATTGATTTATGGAGTTGCACTGTACAAGACAAGACAGTCGAGACACGACGCGTGAGTGCACTCTGTGTTGGAAGATCTTCTCAACATGAAATTATTGAGCATTGTCCCTTCTTCATCTTCTTCTGGCTTGTATGCTGTTTTAGTGTTGTAGAGCACGTAGTACTTCCTACTACCAGTCTTGGTTCTCTTTAGTGCTACCGCTGACTTCCTTTGGCGTCATCATCTGTGGGCGTCATTTAACACACTGGCTCACTGGCCGCCACTACCACAGCACAAGTAAAGAGCCACCAACCCGTGTCCAGCTAATTGACACTTCGAGGAACACGTGTTTATCTGTTTTCCCCAAATAAACTGAACATTTTGACTTGACGTGCATCACACCACGCGACGGGTGACATCTGCCACAAATGCCACAAGACCTAACCTTTTCACATACCACATTTACACAAACCTTCTACGACGACGGTTATGGATTCCTACTCATTCCTACCAACAAAAAATAATTTTTCCACAGCTTGCTCTAATGCAGATAGCCGTGAAATTGATTATATGGACACAATTCGACACAGCTAGCGTTCTAATAGCAGTAATAGCACCACATGTCGACACAATCGAAACATTGGCGAGGCTGAGTTTAGAATTGAGCTGGCAAGTGCACTTTGACATTGTGTATCCGTCTTGTCGCAGTTATTGGAAAGCGCCCTATGTTTCTTGAGATATGACATTTCGTTTCTGACAATGGGAAATTTTTCGAATGTGACAAGCGCTCTGTCGTGTATTTATTTGATTTCAGCATGGATTTCATGATTTCACTTGTTCCTCCCTCGTTCTTACCAATAAGTGTGTTATATGTAGTGGAAAACTGAGAAGATACAGAAATGGTTCAAGGGTGTTGTGTCGCTCTATGCGAGTCGAGAATAAGACGAATACACCCAGCATAACCATGCACCGGTTCACGAAAGACCCAAACTTGATGGAAGTGTGGCTGCACCAGCACCAGCACCAGCAGGAATCACGCTGTACCAGACACGTGCATCTTACTACGAAAAAACTCTATTACTTCGTCCATTAAAAACTCCCTTATGGGCTCTAGTGACTTTCCCCACATGATAATGGGAACAGTATAGCTATCCGATTCAAAATTCCCGCAAAAGTCAGAAACGAAACGTCCAAACGTCATAAACGTCAAAACGTCAAAGGTGACCTCGAAAATCCATGTATTTTCTATCTCCTAAAATTGGAAAGGTCAATTGTCAAAATTGAAGTTTATGCATTGTTGAAATTGACATTTGCAGGTGGTATGATTATTTAAATGGCATTGTTGTTATGGAAATAGGTAACTTCCTGTAGGAAAAGTATAAAAAAAACGCAACTTTTGGCGCTGAAGCAAATCCGCAGAGTGCCCATAGGGGATCGTCACTTACGTAATCAAGATGGCGGCATATGGCGCGAAATAGAGTGTCCTGATAACCGCCACTTTCCCCATATGACTAAATGCTAATGCGAAATGCTTTCATTAAAATTCTACGATATTTTGACGGCAACATATGCTTGCAGACGATTGTTCCTGCTTCTATCTGTATACACCTGAAAGATTATTGAAGATTTCTTCATAACAAGACATAGAATAATCATTATAGGTGAACGTGTTGTGCGAGTTTGAGGCACGGTTTAGTTCGCGCACGTCTCACTAGTTGGCCCTTGTGTCGACGAAAATTGTCACTCACTGTCGACTGAAAACAAATTTTTATACTTGGAAGCACTTCAGAACACGGGAAAACTTTTTGCAACGTCAGATCTAGACGCGGGAAGCTGAAAAATGTCCGAATAAATGGTTGACGGTCTGGTTGGCAACAGCAAAAAGTGACAGTTTTCATCGACACAAGGACCACCTAGTGAGAAGTGCGCGAACTAAACCGTGCCTCAAACGCGCACAACACGTTCACATAAAATAATTTATCCAATCCTATTGAATAATGCACGCATTATCAAGCGCATACATGCCTGCATTTTTCAATAAGACTGGATAAAGCATAGTATTCTACTCGCGGGTAATGGCTATTACTCATTTGGATGCTTTACGACACTCGCCAAGGCTCGTGTTGGCAAACTGCATCCTCATGAGTAAGAAGCAATCATTACCCGCTTGTTGAATAATATACTATATTCTACGTCTTGTTATGGCGGAATCGTCGGCAATTTTTCAGGTGTATAATAAAAGCATAAGCAAACTTCTGCAAGCATACGTTTCCGTCAAAATAGCGTAGAATTTGAATGAGAGCATTTTGCATTAGCATTGAATCATATGGGGAAAGTGGCGGTTGTCAGGATACTCTATTTTGCGCCACTCCCTCCAAAGTCACCACCTCGTGACGTCATGTGACGATACCCTACTGACACTACTGACAGTCGATTCAAATTTCGCGGGTCGAATCTTGCCGGGTGGGAGTCACTACCCTTGCTTGTAGCCCAGGCGCCAGGGAGCAAAAATCAGCTCAATAAGGAAATAATTGTTTCCTGGCTGGAAACTAGCTTAAAACGATCTGTGTGGCTTAGGTTTTGACGGACTAATTTCCTCCCTTTCGGAAATGTCGGCGTCATGTCGCCATCATCAACAAGAAGTGCACCAGCGTGGTTTTTGCCGAATATCTTCATTTTGGGCCATCTGACAGCAAAAAAATGTGAGAAGTCACTTTGAAACCAATGAAATTCCCTACAGGATAGTTTTTAAATGACCTTTCTGCGACCTATGGTTTTTGAGATAGAGCATTCTGTGATAGAGCTTCTGGAAGCGAGATGCATTGTCGTAAAAGCTCCATGGCCACTTGACTCGAAAAACTAAAATGTCGATGTGACAAAAAATTTCAAAATGAGATTTCTTGAGAATCCTTCATGCTATAGTTGCGGTGATGGTCTTAAACTCTTTCTCTTGAACCGTTGATTACGAATATAGAAAAGTCAAAAACGTCACATTGTACATACAGGGTTATTCAAAAGTCTGGAATAAAATTCATAATTTTTTTCCATATTTATTTCGGGAAAAACGCTCGAACCGGTCGATTTTAGAAATCGGTAAGTCGTTTTTTCATTACACGTGTCATGTTCTACCGTCAACCCCCTAGCCCCAAGCTACCCTTGGTATTTTTTTTCAAATAGCACCCTATGGCTTGTGGGGGCTCGTTGGAAAGCTGATCAAAAAGTCTATTCAGATCTACCATTGAAAATTAGATTGGACGCTTCACCATGAAGTTTTAAGGAACCCCAGTTTTCCTTAACAGTCCGGAATAAAATTCATAATTTTTTTTCCATATCAATTTCGGAAAAAACGCTCGAACAGGTCGATTTATAAAAACGATAAGCCGTTCTTTCATGACACGTGTCATGTTCTACCGTCAACCCCCTAACCTCAAGCCACCCTTAGTATTTTTTTTTCAAATAGCACCCTATAGCTTGTGGGGGCTCGTTGGGAAGCTTGTCAAAAACTCAATTCAGATCTACCATTGAAAATTAGATCGGACGCTTCACCATAAAGTTTTGAGGAACCCCAGTTTTACTTAACAGTCCGGAATAAAATTCAAAAGTTTTTTCCATATTTATTTCGAAAAAAACGCTCGAACAGGTCGATTTCTAAAAACGGTAAGCCGTTTTTTCATGACACGTGTCATGTTCTACCATCAACCCCCTTACCCCAAGCCACCCTTAGTAGTTCTTCCAAATGGCACCCTATGGCTTGTGGGGGCTCGTTGGAAAGCTTGTCAAAACTTCATGGTGAAGCGTCCGATCTAATTTTCAATGGTAGATCTGAATAGAGTTTTTGATAAGCTTTCCAACGAGCCCCCACAAGTCATAAAGTACTATTTGAAAAAAAATACTAAGGGTGGCTTGGGGTTAGGGGGTTGACGGTAGAACATGACACGTGTCATGAAAAAACGGCTTACCGTTTTTAAAAATCGACCAGTTCCAGCGTTTTTTCCGAAATAAATATGGAAAAAAATTATGAATTTTATTCCGGACTGTTAAGTAAAATTGGGGTTCCTCAAAACTCCATGGTGAAGCGTCCGATCTAATTTTCAATAGTAGATCTGAATAGAGTTTTTGATAAGCTTTCCAATGAGCCCCCACAAGCCATAGGGTACCATTTGAAAAAAAAATACTAAGGGTGGCTTGGGGTTAGGGGGTTGCCGGTAGAACATGACACGTGTCATGAAAAAACGGCTTACCGTTTTTAGAAATCGACCGGTTCGAGCGTTTTTTCCGAAATAAGTATGGAAAAAAATTATGAATTTTATTCCGGACTTTTGAATAACCCTGTATACAGGGTGTACTGAGGGAATCAAATCAGATCAGAGAAATTTTACATATTTCTTCGATTTAGCCTATATGCGACACTCTAAGCACCTAACACGAGTCCAATATCAATATGGATTTGCTCTATAAGCTTCACTTAATACACCAAAGCAGTGGTCAGCTCACAGCTTCACTGTAAAATGTTTTGAAGGCCCTCTGAAATCATCAAAATATTAAATATTTACAGTACCAAGGAATGTATATAACAGTATATTATATACCAAGGGACCAAAGTGAATTTTTAATTTGGGGATTTGGACCCAAAGGGCCCTCGAGCAACAAACTTCACCCAAGGGATCAAAAATTCACTTTGGTTCCTTGGTATATAATATACTGTTACATACATTTCTTGCTACTGTGAATTTTGATGATTTCAGAGGGCCTTCAAAACACTTTACAGGAAGGCTGTGAGCTGACCACTTCTTGAGTGTATCAAGTGAAGCTTACAGAGCAATGCATTTTGATATTGGACTCGTGATAAGTACTTAGAGTTTCGCATAGGCGAAATCGAAGAAATATGTCAAATTTTTCTGTTCTGATTTGATTCCCGTAGTACACCCTGTATATGTACAATGTGACGTTTTTGACCTTTCAATATTCGTAATCTACGGTTCAAGAGGAAGAGTTTAAGACCATCACCGCAACTATAACATGAAGAATTCTTGAGTAATCTCATTTTGAATTTTTTTTGTCACATCGACATTTTAGTTTTTCGAGTCAAGTGGCCATGGAGCTTTCACGACAATGACTCTCGCTTCCAGAAGCTCTATCTCAAAGACCATAGGTCGCAGAAAATTGATTGAAAAACCAAACTGTAGGGAATTTCATAGGCTTCAAAATGACTCCTTACATCTTTTGCTGTCAGATGGCCCAAAATCAAGATATTCGGCAAAAACCACGCTGGTGCACTTCTTGTTGATGATGGCGACATGACGCCGACATTTCCGAAAGGGGGGAAATTAGTATGTCAAAATCTAAGCCACACAGATCGTTTTAAGCTAGTTTCCAGCCAGGAAATAAGTATTTCTTTGTTGTTTTCCCTGGCGCCTGGTGCCGGACTTGCCAACTATCTATACATGAGGCAGTATAATCTTGGTAATAAAATTCGCGAATGGCCAAACCAAGGGCTATACCAGGAGCGGACCAGAAGCCCAATCTCCAAAGATATTCTCATTTCTCCTAGACGATTTCCTCCTTGGATTTCCTAGTCAGAGGGCATATTCTAACGCAAGGCATAGCGCGGTGGTGCCATCTATTGGATAAAATTGGAAGTACAAAATAAACCTACAAAAAGTTTTCGATTTTGTCCGTTCCGTACATTCACGAATCACGAACACGAACTTGGACTCCTACTCCTACCCGTTCGGTTTCCGTTATTCTTATCATTGTGTCAATTATGTCTATTCCGCAAAATAATACTGGTTTTCTTTGTTTATGTTGAAACCGCTGAAACTAAATAGGAAGAGTTTGGAGTAGCACGTACGCAGTTCACACTGCAGTACTGCACATTGTTCATGTTTATGGTTTATGTGCGGTGAAACTAGAAGACGGTGCAATTGATTTATGTAAGTACTCTGTAACCTTTTTATTTACACCATTTTTCACAAAAGTTGAATAAAATATTAAAATGTCGGATGTCAAGCAAGGCAATAAGTAGGTTGATATGGTGCACATATGGTGCAAACTGCAAACTGAAGAAGGAGTAGGTAGGTAAAACAACAACAACAACTTGTTGTACTCACAGAAACTGATGCGCATTTGAATCAACTTGATTACATCTACGGGTAACCGGAAAAATAATGATTTTTTCAATATTTACCTGATCTTTCGACATACTGCAACCTCAAAAAGTGGAATGCTTAGTCGTGAAACTGTTTTCAGCTCTGGTCTTGTGAAGTTTATGATTCTGGGAGCAAAAGGCAAAAGTCTTGTCATTGAAATTCGAGATTGAAATGGTCGAGAGATGGAGGTTTGTTGTATGGAATGGATAGTAAATAGGTAATATGCCATGCTAGCCTGTATAATGTGTTGCATAGGTATTAGGTATATAATATAATATTGCTTATTGCAGCTACTAAAAGCCAAACGAGACCCATTCAAAGCTGATCATCCTTCTATGCTCTGAATTTCCATGGGTCAGTCCGTTATAATAATATGTTAAATAAAAAAAAAGTTGTAACCGTGATTAGCTCAATTTTACTTTACCTGAAACCCACCACGAAACTCGCCATATTGTTGACCTTATTTCTCGAGTCGAGACCTTGGATGCTCGGGACTGAGAGATCAGGAAAGTACGTTCAACCCCTAGTGTGATTCCAGTTGGCTGCCAGTGCCGAGGGTTGGCTGGGAGTCTCGCCACGCGACGCCTTTGAAAAGATGAAATTCGGGAAATCATCAATCAATCACACTAGGTGAAAGTTGTAACACGAGCATAGCAAGTGGCTTTTCAATCACATGTGTGAAATAATCACTCGTTTTCCTTGATGCTGCATACAAGATTATTCAAAACTTCAAAAGTGTCGGACCAAAATAATAATACGGTATAAGGAATCTTTTATGAAGCACACTATAAATAATGAGAAAAAAACATTTGAATTTGAACTTACAATCAAATGTCCCTCGAACCTTCTCAGTTTCATTATCATTATGTTGAAAGAATTTAATAAACCTGTTGATGGTAGAATGATTAGAAAGAAATATCAACCACTGGATATGTGTATTGAGTTTCTGTCTTCTATACAGGGTGAGTCGGAAACCTCAAAACCTTTTTCTTTAGAAACGCCTCCCAACTATTTGGTCCCTCAACCGATGTTGAGCAGAAGATCACAGTGTTTTGTAGCAAGGAATTTTTTTAAGAAATTGCTTTTCCCACTTCATGACTTACCCTATAGTTATAGTAATTGAATATCTCCTACGCACCATTTGTACACATCCAGTAGTTGATATTTTTAGCGCATTTTTGTAAGGGTGGGTTCAGTCACCTTATTTAGCCGCAAGCTGTTCAGCCTCCTGAGAACAGCCAATAAGCGATGCAGCGCTCACGGCTAAAACTGAAGCCGCGGCTAAATAAGCTGACTGAACCCTCCCTAAGAAAATGACGCTTATATGGCCAGGTTGTATGTTTGTCTGTCTGTCCGTCTATCTGTCCGTGTAAAAATTAAGAAGTTGTACTCTTCCTTGGGGAATGAAGCTTTTTCTGATGAATAGCTGATATCCCCAAGGGTGGCCAATGGGCATTTTTTTTTGTAAATTCATAGATATCATTATTATTTTAAAAAAACCAAAGATTCGCTTTGCACTTCTAATAGGAAGTTGAACCCCTCCTCGAGGAATGAAGCTAGAGCCCTGGAACTTTTTCCGATGCGTAGTTTAGGTCCTTGAGGGTGGCCAGTGGGCCGATGGTTTTAATTGGATTTAATGATTTAGCCGCCATATTGAAATCTCTTATAGGCCAGTCAAATTAGAACAAATTTTTCCGTTTGAGGGAAAAAACTGTTGGAGTTTTGGAAATTTGACAGTAATGTCCAATAAGGTGTACTGTTGAACACACTAAAAGTCCCCAACTCTACCTATTGAGCTCGAGCCGCCATCTTGGAAAAATGGTCCTTCGATCCAGTTTTCTGCTCAAATTCCGCTAACAATCAGAGATATTCAATTAAGTTTAATAAAAAATCAAGGCTATAAAATAGTCTACAAAAATTGTTTTATACCGATTTTTTCCCGTATCTGTTGAAATTAATTAAATTAAATTAACAGAAAAAAAAAACAAAAAATTTGCGATTTTTTGCCTATGGCTAGAGATATTGTCTTCAAAATTTGTGAAGATGTTGGCAGTCTACATCAAAGCTAAACGTGACAGTTGAGACAGAAAAAAAAATTGCGAAAATATTTTTTTATTTTTTTTTTTAATTAAGCAAAAATTTGGTTTTTGAGTTTGACATTTCCAACACGGCGGAGTTAAGGTTTCAATCGAACATCAATCAGTTTTGATATTTACATATTGCAAGACAAGATTTCATCAGTATTGTGCCTTCACGAGCTTCTGGAATGCTCGATATGAATTAAACTGAAAGAATAATAGCCAAGTCCAAAAAGTGTTGTCGATTGGTTCTGAAGGTAACATTTCAAAACAAAAGACATCAGCAAAAGATATACAGGAGGTCCAAAGGTTATTCAACTGTATATAAGCCCCATATTGATGTGCCTTGTCCAAAATAGTACAAAAGAATCAATCAAAATGTTGAAATCCACCCTGTATAACAAAAAGTAACGATACAAAATGGAAGTAGTAGATCATACCTGGTGCCAAAATAGAGCCTTTGCATTTCTGGGAAAAAGAACAAAATTGATTGATTTATTTGAAAGTTATTAGTCCTCAAACTTGACTTTACAAATTTCAGCCAGTCAAATGGGCAAAAGTAGAGAGAAGTAACTGTCGGAGTTTCAGAAATTCAACAGGGATGTTCGCTAAGGTATACTTATAAACATACTAAAAGTCCCCGCCTTTACCTGTTGTACTCGAGCCGCCATCTTGGAAAAATGGTAATAAACTTGATCGAAGGACCATTTCTCCAAGATGGCGGCTCAAGCGCAATAAGTAGAGGTGGGGACTTTTAGTATGTTTATAAGTATACCTTAGCGAACATTTCTGTCAAATTTCTGAAACTCCGACCGTTACTTCTCTCTACTTTTCCCTATTTGACTGGCTGAAATTTGTGGAGTCAAGTTTGAGGACTAATAACTTTCAAATAAATCAAATAATTTTGTTCTTTTTTTCAGCAATGTAAAACCTGTATTTTTGGCACCAGGTATGATCTACTACTTCCATTTTGTATCGTTACTTTTTGTTATACAGGGTGGATTTTCACATTTTGATTAATTCTTTTGTACTATTTTGGATAAGGCACATCAATATGGGGCTCATATACAGTTGAATATCCTTTGGACCTCCTATATATCCTTTGCTGATGTCTTTTGTTTCGAAATGTTTCCTTCAGAACCAATCGACAACACTTTTTGGACTTAGCTATTATTCTTTCAGTTTAATTCATATCGAGCATTCCAGAAGCTCGTGAAGGCACAATACTTATGAAATCTTGTCTTACAATATGTAAATATCGAAACTGATTGATGTTCGATTGAAATCTTTACTCCGCCCTGTTGGAAATGTGAAACTCGAAAACCAAATTTTTGTTTAATTTAAAAAAAAAATAAAAAAATATATTCGCAATTTTTTTTTCTATCTCAACTGTCACGTTTAGCTTTGATGTAGACTGCCAACATCTTCACAAATTTTGAAGACAATATCTCTAGCCATAGGCAAAAATCGCTTATTTTTTGATTTTTTTTTTGTTAATTTAATTTAATTAATTTCAACAGATTCGAGAAAAAAATCGAAATGAAACAATTTTTGTAGACATTTTTATAGCCTTGATTTTTTATTAAACTGAATTGAATATCTCTGATGATTAGCGGAATATAAACAGAAAACTGGATCGAAGGACCATTTCTCCAAGATGGCGGCTCGAGCTCAATAGGTAGAGTTGGGGACTTTTAGTATGTTTAACAGTACACCTTACCGGACATTACTGTCAAATTTCCAAAACTCCAACAGTTTTTTCCTCCAGCTTTCCTTATTTGACTGGCCTATTATTAGTGGAACCTTTGTCATGAAACGTGAAACTTATCTTGTCTCGTATGAACATTCTTATTTTCAAGCTGGACTTCATTTCTATCAATGACAGATCTGCACTAAGAAAATGCGCTATCAAGACTCACGCACGTGAGGGGATATTCACTTGTTTATTTGTAACTCTGCCACCAACAGCTTACTATTATTTTTGAAAAAACGAAATTATACCATTTACAACTTTATTTCAAGCTTCAACCTCATTTTATTTAATTTCATCCTGCCTAAAATGAATTCCACAGTCCAGGAAACAGATTTCATCCCAATGGAAACGGATTTCGTCTTCACGGAAACAGATTTCATCCTAGTGAAAATCAGTTTCAACCTCATGAAAACAAATTTCAAACGAAATCCATTGAAATCCAAGCTCGAATAATTGAAGTGGCATAATGTAATTTCAAAGCAGTTCAAAAGCTCTTTGGGGCCATTATTGTCGAAGTCGTGGAACTTACCTAAAGCTGGGTTCCCAGATGCGAATATTCAGACAGAAAATGCGATTTTATTTGTCAAATTTTGAATTCGAGGGCTCTGATTGGCCAATATGACAACTTTAACATTAAATTTCGCATTTTCTGTCTGAATAATTACAACTGGGAATCCAGCTTAATACTTGCCTGGTGTTACTCACCTGGTTATTTAACACTTAAAATTTCGGGTAGAAGAGAGACGATCTATGGCTCATTTACATAGAACTGCAATAGAGCAGCGCTAACGTTATTGTAGAAGTTTGGACCTGTAAATTTCAAGGCATCTCGGCTTCACGCATGAAGGGTACAGGTTCAAACTTCAACACTAACGTTAACGTTGCGCTTACAGTTCTGTGTTACATGACACTTCACTGAGACTGAAGAGACTTCGAAGTATCTTACAAGACGTGAAAGAGACTATACAGTTGTGCGGTGTTCATTTGAAAAGTTGTCACCCCTGATTTCTCGCCGCCAAAACTTTTCACAGGAAAACGCCGAAACAGGTCGATTTTTGTTTCGAGGGGGGCATCTAGGGCACATACTACCAAATTTTTACCTTCAACCCTTTCGTCCCCACCCCACCCTACTTTGGAATTTCAAATACCATTATCTATCTTGTGATACATCAAATTGAAGGCAATGAAATACTCTTTCCGCCCTTGTGAAAATCCTCTCTTTGTTGATGAAAGGGAACTTTTTTCCCTATAAACTCCCGATTCTTGAGAAATATACTTCTCAGCAGAAACCAGTCGAAACAGCAGCAGAATTTTCATTTCAATGAGGTTATCTAAGACGTGTATGTCCAAATTTTCATCTTCAACCCCTTCGTCCCCACCCTACCTTACTTCAAAGTTGAAAAAAAAAATGAAATATGTAATTTCATTGTCTTCAATTTGATGTATTACAAGATAGGTAGGTAGTGCTATTTGAAATTTAAAAGTGGGGTTGAAGGGGTTGAAGATGAAAATTTGACCGCACGTGACTTAGATGACCCCCTTAAAATAAAAATCGACCTGTTTTTGCTGAAAAGTACATTTTTCAACAATCGGGAGTTTATAGTGGGAAAAGTTTCCTTTCATCAACAAAGAGAGGATTTTCAGAAGGGCTTTGAGGTGGTTTAAAAAAAATAGAAATATGTTCGACGGAAAGAGTATTTTATTGCACCTTCAATTGTATCACGAGATGGGTAATGCTAAGTAGGGTGGGGGCGAAGTGGTTGAAGATGAAAATTTGGCTGTATGTTATACATGTCACATGTCATCGTCGCAACAAAAATTGATCTGTTCCGGCGTTTTCCTGTGAGAAATTTTGGCGGCGAGAAGTCAGGGGTGACAACTTTCCAAATAAACACCCTGTATACATTATTAAGAGGCCCAAATATATACAATGGCATGATGAGTCGATGATAATAACCGTTCAAGAGATAATAATTTGATTCAAATGTCAATAATCTGGAAATAGGCTGAAAAAACTATCGACAATATTTTGAAAACGCTGTAAATATCGAGAAATTATACAGGTGACATTTAGAAATCCAAAGTTGATCTCACCTTCGGTGGCTTCCGAAAGTGCGAACAACTCTTTGATTTATCTAAAAGCTGAACTTTTTTCTGCTGAATGCTAGTCGATTAACTACAAAAAATGCCTGCAATCTGTAGTAGACCCATCATCTTTGCACTACTGACAGACAAACCAGCATTACCATTGATCAGTCAGCTACAAATTGAAAAATAAAAATCGCGAATCAACTGATCTTGTATTATCTTTTTTGTGGAACCCCCGGTCAATTTACCATATGAATTTCGAAACAATAACGATAATTCGGGCGGTTTTCGAAAAGCAGGGTAGGTATAGACAATACAAATAGAGAAGACCATATGTTATCACCACCGTCGTCACGGATATTGGGGCATCAAAAATCAGCCAACCTTTTTTTGAATGATGGACTCGCCTGGTTCCTACGCAACCGTAAAAATCCGTGACGACTATGGTCTTTTCTATTTGTATTGTCTATACACGTTGTTTCAGATTGATTGCTATCTCAGTAGGCAATGGAAGTATATGGTGAAAGTCGCTTTAGCTTTGTCTAGTTCTAAAACGTTTATTGTTTTAGTCCCAAGTCAATGTGACATGTCAATCAAAATCACCTGGGAAGTTTTTTACTGTCGTCCAAACTGTCATGTTTCTGTCCACCTGGGATAGCTTTTGGAAAGAAAATCGTAATAAGCACCTATCAATGCAAGTTTTAAGAATCTGAACGTGTTACTTATACAGTTACTGTTGTTCCTGTTACGTTATACCTACTGTTATTGTTGTGTTGTTCCTTCATTGGTTTTGATTACCTGATAATTTTCACGCCATGTGTGGGGATCCAGCTCGTTTGTCTGCAAGAGAACGTGAAATACTTTGCCGCTGTTACGAAGAATACTTCAGAGATTCCAACAATGCAGCTGCCAGCATTCAGCGCGTTGCTTTGATCTTTAGTAACGTACTGCACGGTCAAACGCATACTGGCAAAAAGAATCCAAGGTGTGTCACTACAACCAAAAAGTGGCCGTGGATCCCTGAACCCAGTCGAGAAAGAAAGCTGCCAGGCGCCCGTTCTCAATCAAAAGAGTAGGTATAGTCGTTGAGGTATAGTACAGTCTGTTGTGCCATCCTACCTGCTATTTCGTGCTTCTGTCACCATGTGCAGGGTCCATGTCACTAACCTCTGGACTACAGTAACACCAAAAGGCTCAGTTGAAATAGAACAGCGTAACTCGGCTTTAGAAGCAGATCTTTCTTGATATCTGATCCCTCTCAAGGCCATGGAGTTTGTTTTACTGCTTTACTATCTACCTATGTGATATGTGCACAATGTTGATTGAGACTGTGGCAAGAAGGAAATCTACTGACTCCCTAGGTACCCATTTTTTTTTAGTCCTGAGATCGGAAACATACGGTTTGACAGCAAAGTTGCATGTATCTTTCTTCAAGTGCACCTTGAATAAGGTGCCGCACGTGATACTCGATAAAAAATTGAAGAAATACTTTCTGACTGAAAGGAGTGAAAGATCTGACTTATAACCTGAAAATAAATAATGAAGTTTCCATGAGATTGACACTTTTGATTTGACGGTTTTTGTAACTGAATCTAAAGCTGCATTTAGATTTTCATGACCTACTGGGATAGCAATATTTCTGAAAACGTATATGTCATTTTTCAACAGGACAACGATGCAAGTACTTTCTGACCTCTGGTTCCACCAAAGTTTTATGAGCGGATTAAATCTATCACGCTGATAGTTGCTATGCACCAGCCAATAGCATGGCCACTTGCTTAGTTACTATGGGAGTGATAAATTTAATTCACTGATAAAAGTTTGGTGGAACCGAACGTCAAAGTGTCAAAATTTGCGATTTAAACTTATCTTTGGCTCACTCTCAAACAGTCAATTACCTTTGGTAACAATTTAAGAAATAAAATTATTATCCAATATCCAAGTCATGAACCGATGAACTTTAATCGATTTGTAATAAACAATATACAAGTAACAATAATCTTTAAATAGCCTGAAAAAGCTATCAACATAAAACCTAAAAAACAAGTCCATATTACTTCACCAAGGTCTCCACATGTCACTATTAGCTTCATTGTTACTCTTTGAAGAACTGGCACCATCACCCGAAACTTTCTGGGCACTACTAGGAATTTCTACAGCATGTGGCGGTACCAATTCCACCCCCGCAGTTTTGATCACTGTGATGGGACGATAATCCTGTCCCGGAGGTGCAGTCACCAACAATCCTTGAGGCTGAAAAGCTTTTTTATTTTGAAATCGGTTTTCTTCAAAAGCTACCGAATCCTCTCTTGCTTGTGCTTGTTTGTACCGTTCTTGTTGGTTCGTAATGATGCAGAGCGGTTCAGCTGTCTTCTTTGGACTGAGCACTCTCTTGTCTTTTTCTGGATAAACGTGAATGGGATACTTCAAGGGTTTAATATCGTTCTGTATCACTGATGTGGACGAAACTTGTGGTACTTGATGTTCTTCGTAGCTTGACGGCGTGAATTTGGTTAATTGGATTGGACGAAATCCTTGCGGAGATAAACTTGAATAAGGCTTTTGAGGACTCGGTGGGTTGGATTCCTCTTTGGTGGCACTCGACGACGGCACGACCGTGACGAAAGCACTTGGCCTGGTCCTTTGTTCGTTTATAGGAAACATAGGCAAATTGCTGGAGTTGGGCACTAGTAGGGCTATCTCGCCGCTCGAAAGACGGCTAGGTATCAGCTGTATGCTTTGTGGAATTTGCATTGAGGATCTACCGTTGTTGTTTTGATCCCCTGATGGCTGCTCAGGGGCAGTTGAGCTGCTAGGTGTCGACATGGAAGATGACATGAAGGCTAAACTGGAAAACCCTGGTAAACTCATGTGTGCACATTGGTCTATTCCAGTAATGCACTTATGGAGATGATGTGTCATCCTCTCCTTCAATCCGGAATCGGCAATATCCATTTCCTCTATGTATTTATCAATCTCATTGGTGCATTCGTTGAAGCCGTTTTTGAATTTCCGCAGGACGGAAGAGTCAGTAGCAATGGCTAGGGCTAACTGTTGGCGTTGAACGCTTTGGAGGTGTTTAACGGCCATTTCTAGAATGTCCGCTTTTTCTAGCTTTGAGTGTCGTGCCGGCTGGAATGAATAGATATTTTATTATTTTGTACTGACACTTCAGTACCTACCTATAGTAGGCATATACAAGATGTTTAAGTTTTAACGATGAATAATTTGGGATAAGATTCCTCTCATCCTCCTGATTCAGAAAAATATAAATACGTGCCTCTTACTCGCTTCCTAAGAAAGATACAGGGTGTCAAATTTAACTTTTTTCGATTTTTGAAATATTGTAACTTACGAACCATTAAATCAAATTGGATTCAATTTAGCATAGGCTGATTTGTCGGAATTATCTACCTATTAAAAAATATATATATTTATATATATATATATATATATATATATATATATATATATATATCTTGATGAATGATGTATTTCGGGCTCATTTTTCTACATCCATATATTACTTTGAGCTCAAAATTATATATTGGGCTCATGAGTCCAAAAACTGGACATATTTATATAGTATTTTGAGCTCGTCAGTAGTTACACCTCTGGCTTTTGATTAAAAACCAATTATTGTGCTCCGTTGCCACAAATACAACATACCACAGTCTGATATTTTGAAATCGGGCTAGTCGATCCTGAGTTTTTGTTCATCCTCATATTTGACCGGAATCGGGCTCTTATAGCTGTCTAACGCTCTAATCGCAAGTGCGCACTTGAGATAAGACCATTGGTGACTGTGCACTGTGCATGATTGTCAAGTACTTTGATAGTTATGATTTGTTAAGTAGGACCTGTAGTGGGTCTCTGATGCATGAAATAGTTTCGTACGGCCTAAGTAAATAGTACTCTGATGGCAATATAACCGCAAACAGCTCATCTCCTGCTGCCTCTTACGCAACGCTCTCAATTGAACACTTTGAGTGCAAGGGAGACGGCACCATTTAACGGCAGATCTTTTCAACTGTTAATTGTGAATTTCAGTTATTTTAAATCTTCAGCCAAAACACTAGGCTGTCGCTGCTTATTATACCAGTTGAAGGGAGAAAGGAGAAACTGTATACAATCGCTTAGTGCGGGAAGCCACGCCCTACGCAGACGCCCAACATCACAACCAATGTCAACTCTAGTCCAAGAACTTGCTCACATGCGCATGCGTCTGAATTATTTTGCACTTTTAACAGAAACTTTCTTTGAAATCTGATACTTATGTATCTAAAAGTCAATCATGACGTGAATCAAGCCCTTGAAAAAATTTTGGGCGAAAAAAGAAAAGTGGTATTTGTTGAGAGGCGTATGGCATTGTCGTACAAAATGATATGTTGAGAGCCCATTCTTCACTTTGGATAAGCATGTGAGCCCGAAATACGTCTTGAACATTTTAAACGTGCTCGTGCATAATGTAGATTGGGCTCCCGAAGATTTTCGTAGAAAAAGCCAGAAGTGGATAAAAAAACGGCCTATAAATTTGTAAAAATGGCACCGTGGGACCGGTTCGACCTAAAAACTGGAAATTATTCAAGAATGGATTTCTGAAGACATCCAAAACTTGAAATAATACCTATTCTGCACTATTTATTACCATGGGAACCTATCTTTTCTGGAATTTTTGCAGCTGTTCAAACCAAATCTTGGACAAATTTTGAAAAAAGAGACTAAATAACTTTGGAATCACGTTTCATAAGATTGAGAGGTGTTTGAAAAGAAAATATGACACCAAATGGCATTTTTCTACAAAATATTGTAGACAGCCCAATTCACATTCTTCATGAGTCCATGCGAGTCCGAAATACATCATGAACTCTTTCGTCGATCCCGTGCATGACGTTAATTAGGCTCCCTAGAAAATTTTGAGCGAAAAATAAGTTGAAATTATCAGAATGACAACGTCACGAAAGTAGTATTTGTTGGTAGGCGTCTAACACAATAATAATTCACCAAAATGGCAGGTATGTGCAAAATATGTTGAGAGCCCATTCCTCATTTTGGATAAGCATGTGAGCTCCAAATACGCCTTGAATATTTCAATCGTACTCGTGCATAATGTAGATTGGGCTCCCGAAGGTTCTTGTGAGAAAAGTCAGAAGTGGACAAAAACGGACTGTATCATTGTAAAAATAGCACCGTGGAACCTGTCCAACTAAAAAACGTGGAATTATTCAAGAATGGATTTCTGAAAACATCCAAAACTTGAAATAAAACTTATTCTGCACTTTAACACAATAACCTATCTTTTCTGAAATTTTTGCAGCTGTTCAAACCAAATCTAGGATACATTTTTGAAAATGTGACTTAATAACTTGGGAATCACGTTCTAGAAGATTGAGAGGTGTTTGAAAACAAATATTTGTAAACATATGGCATTTTTTTACAAAATATTGCAGAGAGCCGAATTCACATTCTCGATGAATCCATGTGAGCCCGAAATACATTATGGATTCTTTCGTCGAGTCCGTGCATGACGTTTATCAGGCTCCTGAAAAAAAATTTGGGCGGAAAAGAAGTTGAAAAAATTGGAATGACAACATCACGAAAGTAGTATTTTTATTGGTAGGTGTCTAACAGAATAATAATTTACAGAATGGCAGGTATGTGCAAAATATGTTGAGAGCCCATTCCTCATTTTGCATAAGCATGTGAGCCCGAAATACGTCTTGAATATCTCAATCGTGCTCGTGCATAATGTAGATTGGGCTCCCGAAGGTTTTTGTAAAAAAAGTCGGAAGTGGACAAAAAACGGTCTTTATCATTATAAAAAATAGCACCGTGGGACCTGTTCGACCCAAAAACTCGAAATCATTCAAAAATGGATAACTTGGGAACTTTATTCTCTAAGGTTGAAAGACGTCTTAGAACATACATAGGTAAACAAATGGCATTTCCCACAAAAATATTGTAAACAGCACAAATTGAATTCTCGATGAGTCCATGTGAGTCCGAAATACATCATGAATTTTTACATCATGCCCATGCATGACGTAAATCAGACTCCTGAGATTTTTTTGGCGGAAATGAGGTGGAGGAGCCTGTATGGCAACATCAAGAATGTAGTAGGTATTTGTTGGGAAAAATCTAACACAATAATAATTTACCAAAATGGCAGGTATGTGCAAAATATGTTGAGAGCCCATTCCTCATTTTGGATGAGCATGTGAGCCCGAAATACGTCTTGTACACTTCAAGCGTGCTCGTGCATGATTTAGATTGGGCTGCCGGAGGTTTTCATAAAAAAAGGTCTTAAGAAAACAAAAACGGACTATTTTGTTGGAAAAATAGCACCGTGAGACTTGTTTGAACCTTAAACATAAAATTATTCAAGAATGGATTTCTGAAAACATCAGAAACTTGAAATAAAACCCATTCTGCACTTTACAACGGGAATCTATCTTTTTGTTTTCAATTTTTGCAGCTGTTGAAACCAAATTCAGGACAAATTTTGAAAAATGGGACGGAATAACTTGGGACTCACGTTCTAGAAGATTGAGAGGTGTTTGAAAACAAACATTAATAAACAAATGGCATTTTTTCACAAAATATTGCAGATAGCCCAATTCACATTCTCGGCGAGTCCATGTAAGCCCGAAATACATCATGAATTTTTTTGTCGAGCCCGTGCATGACGTAAATCAGTCTCCCGAAAAAAATTTGGGCGGAGAATTAGTGAAAAAGCCAGAATGACAACATCACGAAAGTAGTATTTGGTGGTAGGCGTCTAACACGATAATAATTTACCCTCGAATTTACCAGAATGGCAGTTATGTGCAAAATATGTCGAGAGCCCATTTCATATTTTGGATGAGCATGTGAGCCCGAAATACGTCTTGAACACTTCAATCGTGCTCGTGTATAACGTAGATTGGGCTCTTGGGTTTTTGTGAAAAAAAAAGTCAAAAGTGGACAGAAACTGTCAGAAACCGACTATATCATTGTAGAAATAGCACCGTGAGACCTGTTTGACCCAAAAACTCAAAATTATTCAAAAATGGATTTCTGAAAACATCCAAAACTTGGAATAAACCCTATTCTGCACTTACAACGGGAACCTATTTTTTCTACAATTTTTGCAGCTGTTCAAAACACATCTATGATAGATTTTGAAAATGTGACGAAATAACTTGCCTATCACGTTATAGAAGATTGAGAGGTGTTCAAAAACAAATTATGTAAACCAATGGCATTTTTCCACAGAGCTCAATTCACATTCTCGATGTGAGCCCGAAATACATCATGAATTCTTTCATCCAGCCCGCGCAATACGTAATTAGGGCTCCCGATTTTTTTTTTTGGGCGGAATTGACGTGGGAAAACCTGAATGGTAACTTCAAGAATACGATATTTGTTGGGAAGCATCTGACAAAATAGTTATTGAAAAAATGACATTCATGTACAAAATATGTCGAGAGTCCATTCCACATTTTGAATGAGCATGTGAGCCCGAAATACGTCTTGTACACTTCAATCGTGCTCGTGCATAATGTAGATTGGACTGCGGGAAGTTTGCATGACAAAAGTCTGAAGGGGACAAAAGCGGACTATATCATTGGAAAAATAGCACCGTGAGACCTGTTTGACACAAAAACTCAAAATTATTCAAGAATATGGATTTCTGAAACCATCCAAAACCTGAAATAAAATCCATTCTGCACTTTACAATAAGAACCTATCTTTTTTAAAATTTTTGCAGCTGTTCAAACCAAATTTAGGACAAATTTTGTGAAATGTGACGAAATAACCTGGGACTAACGTTCTAGAAGATTGAGAGGTGTTTGAAAACAAATATTTAAAAACAAATGGCATTTTTTCACAAAATATTATGGAGAGCCCAATTCACATTCTCGGTGAGTCCATGTGAGCCCAAAATACATCATGAATTTTTTTGTCGAGCCTGTGCATGACGTTATTCAGGCTCCCGAAAAATTTTTGGGCAGAGAATAAGTTGAAAAACCGAAATGACAACATCACGAAAGTAGTATTTGTTGGTAGGCGTCTAACACAATAATAATTTATCAGAATGACAGTTATGTGCAAAATATGTCGAGAGCCCATTTCATATTTTGGATGAGCATGTGAGCCCGAAATAGGTCTTGAACACTTCAATAGTGCTCGTGTATAACGTAAATTGGGCTCCCGAAGGTTTTTGTGAAAAAAAGTCAGGAGTGGCCAGAAAACGACTATATCATTACAGAAATAGCACCGTGAGACCTGTTTGACACAAAAACTCAAAATTATTCAAAAATGGATTTCTAAAAACAATCAAAACTTGAAATAAACCCTATTCTGCACTTTACAACTGGGAACCCATTTTTTCTACAATTTTTGCAGCTGTTCAAAACACATCTATGATAAATTTTGAGACTGTGACGAAATAAGTTGCTTATCACGTTATAGAAGATTGAGAGGTGTTTGAAAACAAATTATGTAAACAAATGACATTTTTCCACAAAACATTGTAGAGAGCTCAATTCACATTCTCGATGAGTCCATGTGAGCCTGAAATACATCATGAATTCTTTCATCCAGCTCGCGCATTATGTAATCAGGACTCCCGAATTTTTTTGGGCAGAAATGAGGTGGAAAAACCCGGATGGTCCTTCAAAAATGTAATATTTGTTGGGAAGTATCTGACAAAATAATAAATCAAAAAATTACATTTACGTACAAAATATGTCAAGAGCCCATTCCACATTTTGGATAAGCATGAGAGCCCGAAATACGTCTTGAACTTTTCAATCGTGTTCGTGCAGAATGTAGATTGGACTCTCGAGGGTTTTCGTGGAAGAAAGTCAAAAGTGGACAGAAACGGATTATATCATTGCAGAAATGGCACAGTGAGACCTCTCTGACCCAAAAACTCAAAACTATTCAAGAATGGATTTCTGAAAACATCTAAAACTTGAAATAAAACCTATTCTGCACTTTGCAACGGGAACCTATTTTTTCTAAAATTTTTGCAGCTGTTCGAAACGAATCTATGATAAATTTTGAAAATGTGACAAAATAAGTTGCAAATCACGTCAAAGAAAATTGAGAGGTGTTTGGATACAAATTATGTAAATAAATGTCATTTTTCCATAAAATATTGTAGAGAGCTCAATTCACATTCTCGATGAGTCCATGTGAGCCCGAAATACATCATGAATTCTTTCATCCATCTCGCGCATGACGTAATTAAGGCTCCCGAAATTTTTCTTTGGCAGAAATGAGGGGGAAAAACCTGGATGGTAACTTCAAGAATGTAGTATCTGTTGGGGAGCATCTAACAAAATAATTATCAAAGAAATGGCATTTATGTACAAAATATGTAGAGAGCCCATTCCACATTTTGGATAAGCATGTGAGCCCGAAATACGTCTTGAACTTTTCAATCATGTTCGGGCTTAATGTGGATTGGGCTCCCGAAGGATTTCGTGGAAAAAAGTCAAAAGTGGACAAAAACGGACCATAACATTTTAGAAATAGCAACGTGAGACCTGTTCGACCCAGAAACTCAAAATTATTCAAGAATGGATTACTGAAAACATCCCAACTTCGAAATCGAACCTATTGTGCACTTTACAGAGAGAACTCAGCGTTAAAAAATATTGCGGAGAGCTCATTCACATTCTAGTACAGGAATTTTAGCCGAAATATCACTTCAACCTCAAAGTAAATACTGTAGTCGTGAAAATCACAGGTTCTGTTCAGAATTTTGTGCTTTTTCTAAATTTTTGGGTTTCAGAAAAATGATGGAAAAACACGATGGAAAATTTCATAGTTCTGTTGGAATATTTTGATTTTTTCTGTCAAATGTATATGATACAGGAAAAATAGTAAAAAAAATCGCTAAAACCTTGAAAAAAAAAATATGGACGTTCTGAAAATTTGATATTCTGTTCGGACTTGAATGCTCTACTACATACCTAAAATTGACAGAAATCCCACCCCTGGGTTTTGAGTTATTGGAGGAGGGGAGTTATTGCAACTCAAAATGGAGGGGATGAAACCCGTTAATCCATTGGATGCAAATACATCGCAATTTGACGCATCATATATCGTTGATACCATTTTGGCACAAAAAGTGTCGATTATTGTTGAGGGGGGGTCGTGGGAGGGGCGGAGCTCGGCTAGGTGATTATTTTTGTTTTCCTGGTCATATATAACCGATCACGACAAGTTTGGTATCTTTTCCGACTAAATTGAAACTCCTGACCTTGAATCCGATGTGTAAATTTGAATAGAAACAAGTTTGAACAAGTTAACTTGAAAAAACTTGCTTTTTTCTTTGACAATTTTGACAGTTTTTTTACTGTTAAAGGTCTGAATCGTTCAAAAATAGTTCATGGTCCATTGGATTGTAGTGTCTTTTTTACGAAAATCATCCACTCGATGTTCTGTTTTGTTTCTGGATATTAAAAAATCAATTTTAACCTGTGAGTCGGTCCGGCGCGGTTTCTACCAATAACCAGAACACTACAACATGCACCTGCAAATGAAACTAGCTCAAACTATTGAACAAATAATAACTTATCTTTGAAAGTTCGAGGATTTCTGCAGAATTGAATTTGCTATAACATAAAACAAAATCGCTATAGGTCGCTCTGCAGGGTTTTGAGTTTGAGCTATTTATATTTGCAGGTGCATGTTGTAGTGTTCTGGTCAGTAGTAGATACCGCGCCGGATCGACTCACAGGTTCAAATTGATTTTTTGATATCAAAAAACAAAATAATACGTTGAGTGAATGATTTTCGTGCAAAAGACACTTGAATCTAATGCCTTTTGAAATATTTTCGAGGATTTCAGACCTCTAACAGTGAAAAAAAAAACTGTCAAAATTGCCAAAGAAAAAAACAAGTTTTTTCAAGGTAACTTGTTCAAACTTCTTTTCATTAAAATTTACACATCGAATTCGAGGTCAGGAGTTTGAATTTAGTCGGAAAAGATACCAGACTTGTCGTGATCGGTTCATGACCAGGAAAACAAAAAGAACCACCTAGCTGAGCTTCGCCCCTCCCACGACCCCCCCTCAACAATAATCGACACTTTTTGTGCCAAAATGGTATCAACGAGATATGATGCGTCGAATTGCGATGTATTTGCATCCAGTGGATTAACAGGTTTCATCCCCTCCATTCTGAGTTGCAATTGATTACTCCCCCTCCGATAACTCAAGACCCCGGGGTGGGATTTCTGTCAATTTTGGGTATGTAGTAGGGCATCCAAGTCTGAACAGAATGTCCAATTTTCAGGACGTCTCCATTTTTTCCAAGGTTCTAGCGATTTTTTTACTATTTTTCCTATATCATATACATTTTACAGAACAAATCGAAATATTCCAATAGAACTATGAAATTTTTCATCGTGTTTGGTTCAGAATTGTTCAAATGTTCATTCTCAACATGTGCAGTCTCCACATAACTGTGTGTACTTGAAATCTCATGAAAAATTGAGCTTAATTTGAAATTATTCGGAATTATAAGTTTTCAGATTTTTGACAGCTCTAAAAAAAAAGCCTCCGCTGGGATTTTTCTAAAACCCAAAAATTTGGAAAGAGGACAAAATTCTGAACAAAATCTGTGATTTTCACGACTACAGTATTTTTTTTGAGGTCAAAATCTATTTTTCTTGGGCTATTCTTGATGAGCCCATGTGAGCCCAAAATACATCATAAATTCTTCGATTATGTCCGTGCATGACGTACACCGGGCTCTTGAAGAAATTGTGGGCGAAAATGAGGTTGAAAAACTCGGATGGCAGCATCAAGAAAGTAGTATTTGTTGGGAGGCATCTAACAATATAAGAATTGATCAAAATGACATTCATGTACAAAAGAAAGAATGTAATAAGGAGAGGAATTTGAATTGGATTGAAAGCTGTCGCGTGCCCATTTCACATTTTTGATGAACATGTGAGCCCAAAATACGTCTTGAACGTTTTGATCGTGCTCGTGTATGATGTAGTTTGGGCTCCCGAAGATTTTTTTGAAAAGACATTATGGACAAGAACGGACGCGAACATTGTAGAAATGGTGACGTAGGACCTGATTAACCCAGAAATTTGAAGTTATTCAACTATAGAAAAATGGAAACGTCCCAAACTCGAAATAAAAGCTACTGTGCACTTTACGACAGGAACTCGTTTTTTCGACAATTTTCGTAGTTGTTCACCCGAAATATAAATGATACGAGTACTTTAACAGTCAAATCGTAACAAGCTAACTTGGGAATCACGTTCTATGAGGTTAAGAGACATCTGAGAACATAAATTCATAAACAATGGGCGTAATTTCGCAAATTGTTGTATAGAGCCCAATTCACATTCTCGATGAGCCCATGTGAGTCCGAAATACATTATGAACTTTTCGATCATGACCGTGTATGACGTAAATCAGGCTCTCGAAACATTTTTGAGAAAAAATGTAGAGTGGAATAATCCAGACGACAAATCTCAATAGGAAGTTCATTGAAAGGTGACAAATGATATAAATACGTGAACAAATGCATTTTCTTTTCAAATTATGCCGGGAGCTCAAAATACATCATGTACATTTAGAAATATATATATATTTGAAAATCAACATTGGCGATGGGATTACCTGAAAATTACGTCCTAAAATGTCATGAGACGTCCAACAATGTGAATCTGTGGAAAAAATATTTTTTTTTACATTGTTTGTCACAAAATATGCCGCGAGCCCGAAATACATCATCCATCAAGATATATATATATATATATATCCCATACACTTTTTGTTTTCAGTAAAATGACTTTTTAAAGCAAAAATAAAGTGACAAGCTGGAGCGCTGGGAAAATACGGCCAAGGGCCGCTGATAGTTTCGCTCCGAAACTTTGCAGGTGCAAAGCCGGTCATCAGCCGTAGCCGTAGCCCCCTAGCTTGTCACTTTATTTTCGCTCCAAAAAGTCATTCTACTGAAAATAGAGAGTGTATGGGATATGCCTACTAAATTTCAAAAGAATCCAATAAGTGGCGTGCTGGGGATAACATTGATTTAAAAGGTTCTTTCTTCAGATGCTTTCAATGTTCAAATGTTCTCCCCAGAACTCATACGGCACTAATTGGATTTTTTCGAAATTTGGCAGGTCGGTAGATGATTCCGACAAACCAGCTTAATTATGCAAAAGCCAATTTGGTTAAATGGTTCTTGAGCTGCAAATTTTCGAAAATCGAGAAAAGTGAACTTTGGCACACCGTATCTTAGAATGCGAGTGAGAGGCACGTATGGTATATTTTTCTAAATCTGAAGGATGAGGAGAATCTTATCCCAAAGTTTGATTGGTTTTAACTGAAACACCTGTATAGTACAGTTGCGGCCTTTTTAAAGTGGACGACAGTTGACAGATTTTTTAGGATTTTGGCCTGAACGTCGCATGACAGCAAGCCAACTCTTTGACATTGTCGTCCACTTTAAAATGGCCGCAACCGTATGTATACATATTAGTAGTAGTATGTATATCCAACTCGATGACACACTTTGGTGATAATTTGCGGTTTTAAGACCACCACAGGCAATTGAAAAAGAGTAATTGAAAAAATCTAGACAGATGCAAGGTGTTTCTGAGTGGACTCTATACAAGGTGTTTCAGGGATGATAGCAAAAAATTTAACTGTGAGTAGATCTCGTCTAAATACGACGACCTATATACCATTCCGCCTAGTTCGGCCTAATGACGAAGATATAGCCCTTATTGAAAGTTCACTTATTTCGGATTTCAAAACTTTTTAACTTAGGAATGTTTCGACAAAATCAGCTTGAATTCACCATAAGCTGGTTAATCAATATTATCTATCAACCTGCCAAATTTTGAAAGAATCCAATCAGTAGCATAGAAATTATGAGGTGGGTCACCTTAAGTCAACTTTTCTTCGGATGCTTCTAAATTATTGACTATCGTAACTCCTACGCCACTGGCTGGATCCTTCCAACAGGTCGGTAGATAGTTTCGACAAACCAGTCTGTGCTGAATTTAGGTTAATTTTGTCAAAACGGTTACAAAATCGGTCCTGAGTTACAAATTTTTAAAATCTGAAAAAGTGAACTTTGAAGGGCTGTATCTTCGTCATTAGGCCGAACTTTGCGAAATGGCATATAGGTTTTCGTCATATTTTGACGAGATCTACCCACAGCTAAATGTTTTGCTATCATCGCTGAAACCCCCTGTATACTGCTGTGGACTCGGAATGCGATACTTTTGAGACACTCTGTATTGTGCCGCTTTGGTACTCGAGACCTTAAGGTTTGTTCAGTCAGCTTATTCAGCCGCAAGTTTCAATTTTAGTCGCAAGCGCAGCGACGCCCATTGGCTCTGACGAACCAGCCTCCTCAGAACAGCCACAATGCCACAAAGCCAGATCCACTACAAAGCTGGATTCGAAAGTTGCTTCTACATGGTGACAAAAGGTTACCATGACATCGCTTTGTTTATACAGGTGTCTCAAAAGTATCACATTCCGAGTCCAGAGCGACATATGGATTTCACTCAGGAACACAGTGAACATATTAAAAACAATCAATGACGTTCATTTCCTAAGATATAGGTTGTTGTCAAAGGGTGGAACTTCGCTTCCCTCTGTTCTCTATACTCGAAGTGATTTTGGGGAACTGTTTGTGACAGACTAATTAGTAAAAGTTATCAACCGTTGGTAGTGCACACAAAGTTCTATTCAATGTACAGGGTGATTTCTAAATCTCAAAAATTGATTTTCTTCAAGAAAACGCCAGTAAAATTGTTCTGTGGAAACGAGCAGAGTCATGTCTTGTTCTTAATTATTTTAGGGATAAATGAAACATTTTATAGGAATTATTGAAGAAAAACTGGATTTTGTGTTTTATGACTCACCCTGTATCGTAAACGAAACTTCAGTGCACACCCACTGGTTGATAATAATTTTTACTGATTAGTTTATCGCAAAGAGTTCCCCAATCACGTTGAATAACGAAATAGAGGGAGGCGAAGTCCCACCTTTTGGCCCCTATATTTTTATCCGATAGTACCTACTTGGAAACAACCTGTATTTTCACCCAACGCCTAAAAATTGAAACACCAACCTACGTCATCACTAATTGAGCGCATTGCATTTTAGCGGTATATTGTCAAATTTCCGCGGTATATCGCCCATGCGGACCTAGCTGAGCCATGACAAAGATCGTGTCCTTTCTGCAAACACCATACAGGATATTACATTCCAATACGCGATTTTTTTTTATATTAGGTGAAACTTCTCGCGCAGACACCCGGTATAAAAGTAAAATAACAATAATGGAAGCAATCGAGAAGGTAATTCTTACATCTTTATTCATTGCTTCTAGTATCAGGGCCTTAATTTCGTTTAAGCAATGGTTGATTCGAGCTCTTCTTCGTTTCTCCATAATGGGTTTATGAGTCTAAAAGTTGAAAAAAATTATTTTAAACTGTGTGTTTTGTATTAAGTAACTCACCTTTCTCAGTTCTGCTTTAGACATCATGATTTCTCGTTCTTCGATTCTTCCGAAGTAGTAAACTTCTTCACTTATTGACATAGTAGATGTTGAGGGCCAAAGTTTCCTGCAATAAAAAATAGTATAGTCGTCATTGCCATTGTCGTCAATAGCACATTTCGTGGAACTTATGCGCAAGCGTGATATCGAACATTGACGGATAAGCGAGTCTGCCGTCAACTGTCAACTGTCGAATTTTGCGCGAGTTCCGTTCTCTCAGAGATCCTCCAAGAAAGTTCGAATTCGCTTAAGTGAACATGATGTGCCGGCTGTCTGATTTGCAGCCCCCAAAGGCGCACCATTTTGTAGCGCCTTGTTTTAAACGATGCATGTTCATTTCCATGTGGAAATTAGCACGTTTGAATTTCACGCTTTGTTGGTTATGTCGGTTTGTTATTGTTATTGACTCGCAGAACTGTCATTTTCTGCCAAAAATCTCGTGCATGCGCTCAGCTCCGTGCAAAAAGTGTGACCTTGAAAATTCCATGAAATGACCTATTTATTTCGTAAACTACTCATGGCCCGGTTCAGAAAATAAAATACCCAAGATTGTGTATTTTATCTGTGAATTCCAGCTGATCTATTGTGTAAGGCTCAGTAGCACTTTGTCTTGAACGGATCAGTAAACATTAACTCAAAAAGGGCTACGTAGCCTGAAAAGCCATATTTCTTGAAAAAAGTTGCCTTAAAAATTAACATGTTGATTCTCTGTTGGAAATACCGGGTGTGTTTCTAATGGATTTGCCGAAAGTCTCAGTAACAGGAGCAATAGACCTATTTCTTCTGTGGAAGAGAGACGTTCGCAGGACAATGATACAATGACTCCGTAGGAGGAGGGCATTTATCTAAGGACAACCAGCCCGAGGAAAACGCTTGGCCAAAATTATCTGGGAAAAACTCAAGCACGAGTGATATTTTGATGATTATTACAAAAAATAAGTCCAAAGTGCCAGCTGTCAGATTTTGTTGTTTACATCTATTTTATTTCGTTGCCATCGACAGTGGGATTTAGATAAGTGAATATTACCTTGTAGGAATGTAGGTCTATTAATAAAGGGCGTTGTATGTAATGATCGATCGATAATTTCCCTATTGTGTAATAATTAGCATCTGAATGGTTGATTTCAAAATTGAAAAATTCAATGGGATGTTCAGGACACTTCAGTGTGCCTGTATGCAAAAATTTAGCTATTTCAAAGTTATGGTAAAAAGTGTTCCCTATTCACCCTCTTCTACGTATGCAGAAATAATAAAACGCAGTTTGTTTCCAGATTCGTGTTCAGAAGATCTGGAAGCATGAAAAAGTGATAGGTGTCGGCTACGAACAGTGCACGTGTTATCTGGGGGAGGGGCAACCTGGCGATTTTTCAGCCTCGCCAAACGTAGTGGCGGAGGCTATTTGTGGCAGTTTTTTTTTTCGTGATTTTTATTCCCCGTTCCTCGTTTCCTAACAAAATTCGCCTAAATCTTCCGTATTTTCCGAACGGTTGAACATATTCAGTTCATTCTTTCGTTAATCGAATTTTAACTATTGCGGATTGGTGCCGACGACGTTTAAAGATGATCGGTCAAATATAAACAATCTTCAACAACAATAAAGTATGTACAAGTCGCGAAACTTATTTAAAATAAAGAAAACGCATACATGCCTACCTTTGCATCATCATATCTTTCGATCCAATAAAGCTATGTGCTCAATTTTTTTTTTAATTGAAGTACATATTCGGGCCTTTGTTACAGTGTGACAGCGATTGAGAAACAATGGTTGATTATTTATTTATTTAGTTTATTAACATTTCCATCGGCTATAAATGCATCATGATTTTCACCCAGCGAGGGAATATTTTGTTTTCCCAATTTTCTATATACAACCAGCGAAGGAAATGAGGCCAAAGTATTGGAGAATTTTTTAAAACAAAAAATTTTGATTGAGGACTTGAAGTTTTTTAGATATGATTTTTTCTGGCGCAACTAACAACTATAAAGAAGTGGTGCGCGCATGCCACTTATATACAGGGTGTTACAGAAGTCCCGTACAATATGTATAACACGTTGTTGCTGACATGTCAAGGGATCAGGGAAAAATGCTGAAAAAAATTAAGCTGCTCTATTCTTTGAGCTATAGACATAAAGAAGTTGGTGCAATTTGGCAACATGGCACCTATCTAATTTGCCGGTGGCCGGCTTTATGTATGGTAAATAAAATATCCACGTTCACTGTTGTTATGGAAACTTTTACCTTTAGACAATTTATTACCTAAGGACATTTTGACATTTCCTGAAAATAAGGTGTAGGTACGATCTTGTCGTGAGTCATGGCGAAGAGTACGTGGTTTTGATGATTCTGAAACGAGAGAAAACTTAGAAGTGAAGAAAGAACTTTTATTATTTTACAGTTCAAAGAAGGTGTTCAAAATTTTCTCCTGCGGCTGCGTTTCTGTTCCGATGACATGATGAGTAACATGTCTACATATTCATCGTTTGTAAACATTTTGCACGCAAACTGCCAAACCGAGTGCCAAACTGACTTATGGCAACAGAAGTACAAGAATGTGTTTCAAGCTGTCGTCATCGTGATGGCTGAGAACCAGTCATTGACAATAATCAATCTGTAGCGCTGCCAGCTCCTCGTTCACCGCACCTCGATAGAAAATTATGAACTTTGTTTTGCAAATTTAACGTAAAATGTTGCTCTAATACATAAATTTCTATTTGAAGTTGAAAATATAAATTATTCATTGTATCCCCGAAGCTCCATTTCACAAATATCATTGGAGATGGAAATGTTGAAAATCAGACTTCAAGTCTTCGTAGTTCGAGGAATATGGCACCGGGATTTTTTTCAGCATTTTTCCCTGATCCCTTGACATGTCAGCAACAACGTGTTATACATATTGTACGGGACTTCTGTAACACCCTGTATACAGTGCAAAATGCACTACATTGACTACTGAGGTGGGCGTTTTTCGTATAAAGTTGAGCTTTTACTGCTCTTGACAAAAAAAAAAACATGGTACCCGTTTAGGCTAACCGAGTTATGGGGCGAAAGCCGCCCTCAACGGTGCAATGGTGTTAACATAAATGCGAGCGTAAATAGGTATGATGGAGAGGAAACTATTCACCGCTAATTTCTACATCGAAAAGACCCTATTTCGAACATGCTTTGTTCATTATGTCTCTCAAACTTTAAAATTAGTGAAAATGATCATCCGTATCCCTTACGTGTTGCATTCAATTTTTATTCTATGTATTGTATGTAAATTCTATTATTTATTCTACGATTTGTAGAGAAGGGGGGGGGGATTCTTGGCGATAGGTAGTATTTTCACCAAAGAAACTTGATTTGAATAACTTACTGGTTAAGTTGGATTCCTTGTTATTGTTTTGGAAAAAGTATCATCTGATGAGACATTGAGATTTCTCTCTCTAGAGATTTTTTTTGCAGCGACCGGGGCTTGAGCTTGAGACTTTTTGATTCCAAAGCGAATGTCCTATTCATCAGATCACTTTAATCACTGCCCTGCATAATCAAAAATAATAGTCAAAAATGGGGGTAAAATAATTATTATGGATGATTTTTGCGTCGCAAATTTTTTTTACTGCGTCTTGCATTCGGGCCAATAATTGAATTTGTGATAAATCTGCCACCTACCTGACTTGTGTTATTCCATTTCATTTTTAAAAATTGTCACTGTTGTCTTTTTGAAACTTGCACCGGAAACACAAAAAAAAAGTCCACCACTGGAAGTGAAGTTCTCGAGAGACTTGGTCAAAAATTGTGCGTGTGTGTGTGTGAAGGGGATGTTTTCAACTGATGGATTTAAAACTTACTAAAGTTACCATCGCCGGTATGATTGGGTGTTTTCTGTGCTATACATTCCGACAGAGCGTGGGAATGAGCTAAATTTCCCCACTCCATCGCATAGCAGTAAAGCGCCGCATGGACAACACAGCACCCCGCGAGCACCCTTCCAGGGTGCAATAGCTTCCCATGTTCAGAAAGTTCCCACGCGTAAAGGTGTATTTGGCCATTCAAAATAACTGTACACACACGTTGTCGTAGGTACTGGTGCGATGATGATAATGAAGGTACCATCAGACCTGTGGCATTAGCAGCCTCCTGTGAACTTGGGTGCATTGGGATTCTATGTAGTAGAAGTGTTTGATGCAATAATTGAGAATAAATTATTATATAGCGAGTATCTTATATTACTACGTTCGTCTGTCATATCCTAAAGATTCGCCTACATAAAGGATCATCACTTTCAACTTATTGACTTTAGCTCCGCATAATATTGTCGTATACCCCTTTCTTGGCATCGAAAACCGCACTCCTGCGAATCTTGCACTCACCCCTCCCTTTCTTCTTCAGATGCATTTACTTACATCATACATCGATACATGTTTTTTTTACATGTTATAATGGAAACTCCACTTGCTCAAAAATATTTTTTTTTGCATTATTGACTACTTATTTTATCTCAGGTCACATTTGGCAAATATGTTTCGATATCACTTCATTGAAGTTTTAGAGTACTACATTGTTATTAATTTTTTGCCAAGCAAGTTTCAAACAGTTTCCAAGCTAACAACAAAACAATAACGATACTTATTGTATGTGTGTACGTGTTTTATGTGTACTTCTTGTAATAATGTACCAAAATGATTTATTGCTGCGAAGACCTTTTTTTGGGCGAGGCTTCCTATTAGACACACCGCAAGGTGGGGAGATGGACTGGTTTCCGCTTGACATATATTACAAAAATCACAGTGAAATGAACTAGGTATCGAGCAAACTGTTATTAATGACAGGATTAATCATTAATCGGTACCTGGGTTGTCTGTCATAAAAAAAAAGATGATAATAATAATAATGTAACTGTTTCTTGATTTTGAAGCTATAAGCCGACAGACCTCCACTTATTGTAGCATTGTAGGTAATATTATACCTTTACAAATAAAAACTCATTTAATGCTTCACTTTCACTCGCACTCCTGACCCCTGCGAAGAATCCCCTTTTATTAACCTTGCTGCTGTTACCTGTATTGTGGTCGTGTGCGTAGGATGTTAGGGTTGCCTTCCACGGTGAGAACAAAGACGAAGTAATGTTCTCACACAGCCGAACTTTACCGATCGGAAGCTAGATTGATAAACATATTTTAACATGTGTTCCGAGGGTCACAGGTTTTCACTACCTACCTATATACTAGTATACCCACCTCCATAATCCATACACATGGTGGTAGGAGGGAAGAAGCGTTTCCGGTCAAAAACAGTCGAAGCACCTGTACTTCCTAGTGTATTTTTTGCGTACATAGGTACCTATCCTATATTTTAATTATCACAAGTACACTTTAACAGCCTTGGTTTGGGTAAATCGAAGGGTAAATCCAGAGAAGGTAAATCATGAACAATTACTGCGTTTATATCGCAGCTTTGGATTCGATCGAAACTCCGATCCGTTCGGGTCGATCCGCTTGAAATTGCCGATATAGACGATCAGGATTGAGATTTCTTTGTTATGGACGGCATTTCCTAGTGTTTTTTCTTTAAACGTGAGTTTCATGAGATTCAGTGGAGTAAGAGACTTTGAAAAAACAAGAGTAATCTAAAATCTAGAATGAAAATTAATTCAAATAAGAATTAATAATAATTATGTATTTAATTCAAAAGTCGAAAAACTCTTTTTTTTTATAGTTTAAAAAAAGTCTCATTCCCTTGCCAGCCCAGATTTGAATGACTCTTTTTTTTTGTTACATTTTTAGCTGCTCAGATTTGGCAGAAACTCACGCCATAAGAATCGATCTGTTTCTCTTGCGCTCTGCAGCTAATCCGCAGTCTGTTTCAGCCATTTTTTATGCTAGGAAATGCCGTCCTTAAGAATTAATTTGTTTTTTCCACTCATTATTCTTTGTTCCCATGAAGAACAAAAGATTATTTATTTATTTATTATTATTGATTTATTTAAGTCGATCCGGTGCTTTGGCCGGGTTGATTTGAGTCGAACAGATCGAGACTCGCATCTGCTCGTATTTTGGCCGATGTAAACGGGATCGGATCGAAGTGATAGACGAGCGACTTGTATACAAAGCGTAATTTTTACTAAATATCAATACATAGTGCAAGCGGTACACACCTAAAAACACATCGATACTGCACTTTGGAGTGCAGTAACGAGATTTTGTATGGGCATACTTTATACCAAGACAAGCGATTTGACCCGCAGCACTCGATATTTTGTCCCTTAGGGGGCCAATGGGGGCCCTCCAAATTTTCAAGATGCAAGAACTTTCACATGACGGTCATTGAGTATCGTAATGTATATCATAAGTGAAGCTTACGAGTCTATTGAAAATGTTTTCATCGATTGTCGTCGTGTCCGATTCATTCTTCACACTTGAAAAAAAAATTCTTTGGCAGAGGTCAAAAAAACTGTTTTTATTTTTTCTTCTATGTAAGGAGACGATAAATTCATATGTTTTGTTGCGTTCCCAACTAAATAGCATTCCCTAAACCTAATTATGAAGAAATTTTTCTTGTAATGGTATTTTTCAAAGAAGTGGTGACCTCTTCAGTACCTCTTTTCCAGGAGCATTTCTTTCTATGTCCCCATTGGATATCACTCGTAATTTTTGCAGGCATGGAGACCTCGAACTCTCTTCCTGGTAGTTGCAAAGCAACATGACTCTAAAATGCCCAAGGGAACCCAGAAAAAAAAAATTCTGCTGGGCCGTCCAACTTACGATATTTTGATTTTATAGTAGGAGAGACGCGTACCAGTATTCAATCCAGGCGCAGGCGATTTTGTTTCAACAGAAAATATTCTTCCATGCCGTGTTTTATTGCAGTACAACAAAACGCAGAGTCGTTAGGTGTAAGTAGGTATATTTTCCGGTAGAACTTACTCGCCTAGACTAGATCTTATTTATTTGCGCGTCTCCCCTACTACAAAATCAACATGCCAAAAATTTGACGGCCCAGCAGAAAAAAAAGTTTTAGGGCTCTCTTGTGTGTTTTGAAGCCATGTTGCATGAAAATTACTAAGAAAAGAGTTCAAGCTTCTCATATCTGCAAAAATTGACAGTCTTATCCACTTGGAACATTGAAAAAAATGCTGTTGAAAAAAGTGTACTGAAGAGGTCACCTCTTCTTGGGAGAATGATATTGCGGAAAAATTGTCTTCATATTTGGGCTTACGGAACGCGATTTAGTTGGGAATGCAACAAAACATATGAATTTATCATTTCCTTGCACAGCAGAAAAAATTAAAACAGTTTTTTTGACCTCTGCGAAAGATTTTTTTTTCAAATGTGAAGAATGAATCGGACACGATGACATTTGATGAAAACATTTTCAATAGACCCGTGAGCTTCACTTATGACATACATGACGATACTCAATGATCATTTTGTGAAAGTTCTTGCATCTTGAAAATTTGGAGGGCCCCCATTGGCCCCCTAAAGGACAAAAAATCGAGTGCTGCGGGTCAAATCGCTTGTCTCGGTATAAAGTACGCCCATGCAAAATCTCGTTACTGCACTCCAAAATGCGGTATGCTTTTGCGCACCGCTCCCACTACAAGGGATGCTTCCCAGCCATTGTGAATAAAATACACCATAAAATTCAGTCCCTGAATCGTTTCCGGTTTGGTGAAGTGTGACGCGTTGTCGTGTTTTAAACCATGTTGTTGTCTCCTCTAAATTCTAACCCAAATTCTGAAGGAGTGAAACGGGATTGAATGGAGCGGATCGAACGTGCGACGGTAAAAACGCGCTTGACTGAAGCCACTTTGGATCCGATCCAGTCTCTCCTCTCCTCTCACGAGCCAGTAATAATGACTGCGTTTCTATCGCAGCTTTCGATCCGATCGAGTTTCAATAGCACATTTCGTGGAACTTATGCGCAAGCGTGATATCGAACATTGACGGATAAGCGAGTCTGCTGTCAACTATCGAATTTTGCGCGAGTTCCGTTCTCTCAGAGACTCTCACCAGGGCCGCTATTCTTGAATCGTGTGAAAAAAGTCCCTGGGAGTTTTATATAATCCGTACTACACTTCTGTAGCGAAAGTTGCCTAAAAACCACGATTTTAGGCAACATTCGCTACATCAGTGTACTGCGGAATGTATTTTACTCCCAGGGACTTTTCTCACACGATTCAAGAATAGCGGCCCTGCTCTCTGTTTTGTGATGCGTGATGGCTTCATCCTCCAAGAAAGTGCGAATTTGCTCAAGTGAACATGATGTGCCGGCTGTCTGATTTGCAGCCTCCAAAAGCGCACCATTTTGTAGCGCCTTGTTTTAAACGATGCACGTTCATTTCCATGTGGAAATTAGCACGTTGGAATTTCACGCTTTGTTGGTTATGTCGGTTTGTTATTGTTATTGACTCGCAGAACTGTCATTTTCTGCCAAAAAATCTCGTGTTATGCGCTCAGCTCCGTGCAAAAAGTGTGACCTTGAAAATTCCATGAAATGACCTATGGGATGCAAAGTGACTTCAGTCAAGCGCGTTTTTATCGTCGCACGTTCGATCCGCTTCACTCAATCCTATTTCACTACTTTAGAATTAGGTTAGAATTTACGAGAGACAACAACATGGTTTAAAACGCGTCAAACTGCGCCAAATCGAAAAAGATTTCAAGAGTGATTTTTCTTGGTGTATTTTATTTACAATTACTGGAAGGCATTCTTTGATTTCGTAAAAATCATGCTTTGTTTACAAGTTGGTCATCTGTCACTTCGATCCGATCCCGTTCACATCAGCTACTAATACGAGCGGATGCGAGCTCGATCCGCTCGACTCAAGTCAAGCCGACCATAGCACGGGATCGACTTGAACTGGTGGATTCGCGCAGCGTTCATCGAGGCAGCAGCACGCTTGTTGTTTATGCTTGTAAACATACCTATTAAAAGTATGACCACTCGTTCCAACTCTCTTAAAAAAGACATGAAGAGTGACACCGTGAAAAGTGACAACTCCACCCCAGGTGGAAAGAACAATTGTGACGACATTGCAAAAATTGTGCAAGAAGCGGTGAAAAAAGCGATGTTGAACACCAGAGCATCGGGTCTGGTAGAAAGTGCAATATTATGTTATTTCAAGTTTATCGGGGGTGGTTTTCTCTATGTTGGCGGCGCAATATAGACATCCAATATAGCCTAGCCCTCCTTTGGGAGTGGCAGCTATGTAACAGCGAAAAAATTAGAAAGCTAGGTCGTCTAGTTTGGGAGGAGTTCGAGGAACGGACGGACGGACGGACAAAGCGGTTGCAATAGCGATTTTCATCAAGATGGAAAATGCGCTAAAAATCACCAGTTGGAACAAAAAATCACTTGATTTTAAACGAGTGCAGGGACCAATGGCAGGGAAAGCGTAAGCTTCGCGCGGGGGGGGGGAGAATGCATCGTGTTATTTTCATTATATTTTTGGTATATCGAATCACGTAAAAAAGTACTTTTCAATATTACAAATCAGAAATGCCAGAAAACAAATGGTTTTGGTCCTCATCCTCGTCGGAAGACGACGACATTTTCGATAATTTCACAACTAAAACAGATCAAATGGGTACCTACTTCTCTTGTCTACTGCAAAACAAATCAAACTTTCAGTACTTACGTTTTACGTTTTACGTTACATTCGATAGCATTGAAGTTTGAGTTTGACATTAATAATTGACATTGACAGTATTGACGCGATTGGCATACGAAACAACATCAGAACTCAGAATGCACAACATCAAAGTCTGAAAGTCACTGAAAGTGAACGGAAATTGGACAGGAACAAACAGAAATAAATTTTGCTGAAATGGAAAAATTGAATTCGACATGGCTATTCAGTATCTCGTAATTTTGTAGCTGGTTTGGGAAAAATCACCAGAAAGTAGGCGTTTTGCAAAAATAATCACTAGGTGATATTTGTGTAGGTGAAATCACCAGATCTGGTGACAAATCACCACCTATGGCAACACTGTGGGTGACAGACTGACAGAGGTGGGTGATTGATACAATAAAAGTGGGGTTGTGAGTTGTGAGTATGACATCTCATGTCACCTCGAGCTGTCAGTTAAATTCCGCCTTTCGCGGCCATTTTGTGGCGGGAAAAATTATTTAAATCGCGAATACAGAGTGGCTTCAGTCAAGCGCGTTTTTATCATCGCACGTTCGATCCGCTTCATTCAATCCTGTTTCACTCCATTGAAATTAAGTTATAATAATGAAGGATTTTCTCTTGGGGTATATTTTTGGTAAGTTATAATTTAGGAGAGACAACAATATGGTTTCAAACGCGTCAAACTGCACCGAACCGGAAAAGATTTTTGTATTGAATTTGTTTGGTGAATTTATTTACAATGGGGCCTTGCACTGCCACTTTTCCATAAAAGCTTTGGTCGGAGTTTTTTCCAGATTGTAGTGATTTTACCGCCTGGCCTACTGGGACTTATAGTTTTTTAGATATGATTTTTTTTCTGACGCAACCAACAACTGTAGAGAAGTGGTGCGCGTATGCCACTCATATTCACTGTGCAAAAGCACTACGTTCACTGAGATGGGCATTTTTCGTATAAATCTGAGCTTTTACAGAAATAATCAGATATTTGCTCTACAAAAAAAAACAAGGCACCCGTTTAGCCTAAGACCACCCTCAACGGTACAATGGTGTTGAAGTAAAATAGGTATGATGGAGATGAAACTATTCACCCCTAATTTCTACATCGAAAAGGTCCTATTCTAAACATTTGCTCTGCTCGTGTCTTTCAAACTTTCAAATTATTCAGTTGAATAATCTCCCATTTTACCGCAAATCGCAAAAAGAGGTATTCTTACGTGTCACATAGGTACAGTTTCTCTTTTCCTTCCATTCCCTTTATATTGCATTAATGACTAATTGCTGCGAAGACTTTTTTTTTGGGCGAGGCTTCCTATTAGACACACCGCAAGGTGGGGAGATGGACTGGTTCAACAATAAGGCTGGCACAGGGGAAACGACAAATGCCTCCATTATTTGCGTAAGAGTTGTAAGCTTGTATTAAGACAAATATAACGAAAAAGTAAGGGGGTTTAACAGGTCTTCTTGCACCTTCAAGGCATCCTTTACCTTTGCTCAGATATGGAAGAATCAGCACAACTCGTTTTTGGGCGGAAACTCAGGGGTAGATACCTTCCGACCTAACGAAGAGTTTGACACCATAAAAGCTTTGGTCGGAATTTTTTCTATCCAGAATGACCTACCGCCTGGCCTATTATATCAGAGGTTTTGTGCTTTGGTTTTTTTTTTCAAAAATGACGGACAGTTTGTTGACCTAGCTGCAAAAACCGTACGAAAAAAGCACTGTAGTTTCATTCCATGTGTGTTCCCATTAAACATCACCTTTTAGGCAACCAGTTCTGCACTGAAAACTGCTTTTTCGTTCTTTTCAGAAAACTACGAGCGGATTCCATTTTTTAGTAATGCAGTAATGCACATGAACAGCATTTTTTCGCATAATCTAACATGGAAATCAGGAGTTTTTTGTCATCTATTTCCCTTTTATAAATTGATGGCTGAAAATCGGCCGGTTTTGGACTATTCCTAGCTCGCGCAGACGCATGAGCTTCATCCCCTAGCTTTGAGAACCTACAGCGCATGTCATGCCGCTGAATATCGCATATTAGGCATGGTGAGAACACATGGAATGTTCAGATAACCTGGCGATCTGGGATCTGCCGACTGTCAAAAATCCTCGGACAAATGACAAGAGTGAAGTTAAGTTTGCGCATATCTCAGTAGATGGCGCTTGTGTCGACAAAAACGTATCGCGAGTCACTGAAACAACCACCGAACGCACAATGCTTGTTTGTTCCCACACAAGCCTTCGATTTCCTGCATTCTAACATGTTCAAACTTTCCTTGCCACTTTATCGCTGAACCACTAACCTAACTTTATCTTATTAAATGTGTTAAACGTTTGTATCTGAGGATTTCGCCGTCAACTGTCAAGCTGCGGCTGCCGTCTGTCAAAAAACCGGCGCATGCTTCCCTTACATGGCGAGAGCCGGGAACTACCCTATAGGGTGATTGCATGAAATGCGTTCACCTGATCACCGGCAGGCAGCGCAAGGATCGAGAGTTATGTTTTGACGTTTGTTAGCGAATAGGCGAAATTCAGTGCCATTTCTGCGCTGGCGCAACCATGCTAGAGGATTTGAGAATAGTGCCGTATGCTAACACATGTAAAAAGCGTAATTTCAACATTGTCTATTATTGAAACGGCTGGAAATGAAACTTTCAAATAAGCTATGGAAAAAAGAGTGTTTCTGGATCTTTCATTGTGTTCAAGACCAGCAATGATGGATCAGTTCTAGATACACAATGAGCGAAAATATGGTAACGTGTTTATCAGTTGGTGTGTTTTTGAAAATACCGCCCTACTTCTGGTATTCTTCTCTGCCTTACGGTTGCCGTCCTGTCTGTCAGTGGCATGAAACTGCATGTAAACAAATGGTAACTAAAATTTTATCGGGTTATATGTATAATATATCAGAGGTTTTGTGTTTTCTGTTTTTTTTTTCAAAAATGACGGGCAGTTTGTTGAGTGCCTGGCTGCAAAAACCGTACGAAAAAAACATTGCAGTTTCATTCCATGTGTGTTCCCAAAAAACATCACCTTCTAGGCAACCAGTTATACACTGAAAACGGCTTTTTCGTTCTTTTCGGAACAATACGCGCGGAATTCATTTTTTCGACAGCAATGCACATGGACAACATCATTCCACATAATCTAGCATGGAAGTCAGGAGTTTCTTGTCATCTATTTTCCTCTGTTAAATCGATGGCTGAAAATCTGCAGGTTTTGACTTTTCCTAGCTCGCGCAGACGCATGAGTTCCATCCCCTAGCTTTGCGAACCTACAGCGCAACTCGTGCCGCTGAATATCGCATATTGCATTGGGGCACGTATACACTTCTGTAGCGAAAGTTGCTTAAAAACCACAATTTCAGGCAACATTCGCTACATCAGTGTACTGCGGAATGTATTTTACTCCCAGGGACTTTTCTCACACGATTCAAGAATAGCGGCCCTTGTGTGGTGTAAGGCATTGTTAGAATGATTAGAAATCACAATCTCGATCTCGTAAACGCCGAATAAAGCAGTATGTGAACAAAACACGTAAGAATTATAGTATTTAGTGAGGTTAGCAGGTTAGTCCGGTTGACGTTGACTCCGACATGAATGAAACTTGACAGATGACAATGACACTATTGACATTTTGCCATAAACTCCCTCTACATGCAATCACCCTATACATCCTTTTCGTATAAGGGCCATCTTAGCGCAAGCGTCAGCAGGGTGGTACAAATTCTGACAGACGACAGTCAACGGCGAAACAACAGAAATTTTAGCTGTGTTTTGACACATATTTTCAAGGTTATGTCATTTCAGAACGTGATTTGCTTAGAAAAGCAGCTTCCTTATTAATCCTGCACTGCAGAAGGACCTGATATGGTAATTCCATGGTCTAATCGTCCTAACAAGCCCAACTGGAAAACAAACTGTCAACACATCTACTGTTCCAAATATTCGTATCAATATTTAGGAAGGAGTCAAACAGTAATCAACGTTGGAGCTCGTAATAGAAAAGTATTTTGTACTTTTTAAGAGCGGCACATATTGGCATTTTGCTGGTAATTGGCAGTTACTGCTAGAGACAACCAGATGTACCCAGGGTAGTGCAATCCTTCCATTTACATTTCAAGAGTGTTGTAAGTGTTCATATCATATCGCAGAGAAAGTCATTTGCAAAATCATGGCTTATGTTTTTACGTTTTGAAATTATATCGAATGTAAATAGTAATATAATGGTGGGCTAATGGATGGGTGAATCTATCAAATACATATAAAAGTTGTATACCTAACATCGTTATCAATCACTTTCGCGTATGTTCTAGTCGAATTTGTACCAACCTGTTCGAATATTCAATTACGCGCCGGGAATCTTACTCATTTGCCAACCGAACGCAAGCGCACTGTAGTGGGAAAATAGTGTATTGGCTGTTACTTACGAGGTTGCCTAGGTAGTAACAACGTAACAGAACTAACAGAGTCTTAATGGAATGTAATTTTTTAGAGAATCGCACCATAAAATAGGACTGTGTATCTTACGTGTTAACCGGGCCCATGCGCGTACAATTCGGCGCTTGATATGAAACTTCCAGACAAATAGCGTCTGTTAACACGTATCATGATTAGAAAAACTATCAATAATCGTTTGTGTAAGTGAAATTTTCAACGATTGATGCTCACTGTTTGTGAGTTGTGAGTCTGATGTTATTTTAATCTTTCAAAAATCAAAAACAATCATTTTGAAGGTGGAATAGGAAGGCACACACGCTTTCGGTTCTTACAATAAAAAAATGGAAATAAACATTGTGTCATGACAAGCGTAGAAGCAAGAGTCAATACGATGAAGAAAAAAGTTTTATTTTATTCCGTTCTCGCGAACACGTGGCGTGAAAGTTTTGCTCAGGGCCCTCTCAGAGTCTCCTCTAACTAAAACCCTCTGGGGCCAAAGGTTGGCGAGCCGCGAGAGCCACTCTCACACGTTACGTTTTAGGCAATCCTTGTTACATCAATGTACTGCGGATTGCATAAGACTATCCGGACCAGAAGCCAGGCTGGAGAACGACTGAAGCCTCGTTCGGGGTTGCCAAGTGAACAATAAATAATAATTTCAATATTATTTCGATATAGTAATTTCCAAATTTTGAACTTTTATTCAGTATGGTGTCAGATTTCCTAACTAGAAACGCGTAAGGAAACATATTGCAAAACAAATTGATTTTATAGTGACTATTTGAGGTGACAGTAATTGTAATATAAATTATCATTGGTAACGGCGGCCATGCCAAATCCGACAACATCGCGATTAACAGACTGTGGATCATTTGCGAAGTAAGCAACGAACGTCCAATATTCTTATTATTTTGTGAAAAAGAACTATACAAAATAGAAATTTGCCTTGCGACTGGTTATTCTTCACATTTTTTGTAACTTTTTTTGTATCTATCTGGAGACTTAGTCATGAACTAGCCTGGTATTCCATAGAAAAGTCGATATTTGTCTGGATGTTTCAAATTTGGCACTAAATAGCGACAGTTGCGTCCATGTTGCTTCTGCGCCGTCGGGTCAGGAGAACGTACTATTGAAATCGAGTTATAAATCGCATTTAAGGGTCGGACTATCACACATTCACCCTGTATTGGAGAATTTGAGGGTATTATATCTTTAGCATCAATGAAGTGGTATTTCTCGTTTACGAAAACCTGCACACTAAAACCGTCTCGTTCGGTTGCGAGATGCGAAACTAATTTAAGGGTTGCAGGAACGCTCTGCGTGGCTGTACTATATTGCCCAGAACCTTTTTGAGGTTGCCTTCAGGTACCATCCTTTTCCTGCAAGCATCGTTACATAGAAGAAATCATCAAATAACTCTAAAATATCGGTGACATAGACGTTCCACCCCGTATCAATAAAAACAATCGCGCTACGTCACCAACTTCAATTAAATCGTTTATTATCCAATCCTATTGAATAATGCACCCATTATCACGCAAATACATGCCTGCATTTTCCAATAAGACTGGATTTATTCAGTCTTATTGCGTAGTATTCTACTCGCGGGTAATGGCTATTACTTATTCGGATGCTTTACGATACTCGCCAAGGCTCGTGTCGGCAAACTGCATCCTCATGAGTAAGAGGCAATCATTACCCGCTTGTTGAATAATATACTAATTTCTTTTTATTAAATGCAAACTTGGAACGTTTCCATCATTTGAAAATATGAACATTACCTAACAATTACAAGAAGTTTTAGCGAAGCTGTACTAAACACCAATCACTGTTCGCAATTGCCTACCTTTCTGAATTTGTTGTAAAAGAACCACAAATTAAGATAAAATAGAAATGGTGCTCCTTCCTTTTTCCACCACTTCGGAAAAAATTCAGAAATACCTCAAAAATGTTAGGTCGAAATTTACGTTTCAGCGTGTATCTTCGAAAATAATGGCACCATCTCTTCGGAGCCAGTTTTGTTGGATTTTACGTGCACAATTCGTGTCTTTTTCCGTCGGACGAACACAAATACCACCCAGTCAACCCATCTCTTCAGTGCTGGTGGCCGGTGGCCTTCTCCTATTTTCACACAAAAGTGTCGAACTACCCTAATAAACTTTCTAAAACATGTCACACAGTACCTACGCGCCCCCTGCGCCTTGCTTACCGCCCTCACGACCGCGACAAACAAAGCATTCACATCTGGTGACCATGCTTGCTATCATAAAACACACCAACTCACCTACCTGCCTGAGTGCCTGCCTAACACAATAAATATCCGATCGAAAACAAATAAAATGGTACATGAGATTGAAAAGCCAATTTTATTTTATTTTTGTGAAATATGGTTAAGAATGAAAGTCTTGAGGGGTGGAGCCATTTTTCAATTTTTACCAGGGGAGGAAGGGGAGGGGGTTGTTCTGGCTTTTTGGGGGCTTTTTGGACCCTTTTTTTGCACTCGATGTTGTAAGCGGAAGCGAGGTGTTTTCTAGATATGTGATATGTCTGGATTTTTTCAAGTGGTGTAGCCACCCCCTTCTCTTCTTGGGAGGGGGCTGGGGGGGCTCAAGTTGACACATGTGGCCGATTTTCACTTTTTCTTTGATTTCGAACCAATATCGGCAAGTTGGGTATCGTTTCCGACTAAATCACATCTTCGGAACTTGACCATGACGTGAAAAAATCGATAGCGACAAGTTTGAAACAAGTTGTGCAGAAAATATCATGTTATTTTGTGCTCCTCTTTAAAGACATTTTTTTGGGGTTGTTTTAGGAATTTATGGTTGAATTCCATTTCAGGTCTATTATTTTGAACTATTCTGCGTCTAAGGAACGTATTTTAGCACAGTATTTTGTTTTTGAAGAGTCATGCGGGGGTCGGGTGGAAATAAACCATAATCCCAAAGAGCGGGAGCCTTGATGGGGGTGTAGAATCTGAGGGGGTGGAATATTTTATTCATAATTTATGAACGGGCTAGAAACAATCTTTTCACGGTTTCTGATCCTATTTATTTTCGTGAAATTGGTCTTAAACCAAACTCAGAAGGGGTATTAAATTTTGGGCTTGGTGACTATTTGAAAATCGCTACTGCAGCAGCAGTAACCCAAGTTTCGCGAGGATGATTGGACATTTTTCCACCAGGTCTGTGCACCATCGAACGCTCAAGCAGGGACTCATAATTTATGAACGAGCAATTTTTTCATGGTTTCTGATTTTATGATCTTATTGGAGTATGTTGGTGAAATTGGGCTCATATCAATCTCAAGGAGAGGGGGGGATTACTTCCGGGCTTGCTAGCTGTTTTTGTTGTAATCAATCTCATCTTGAAGGGGGGTGGGTGGTAGGGGGACGGGGGAGATTTTCTGATTTCGACCTTGATGGTTACTTTTGTTGCAACTTGCAAAAGGTTTGTATGATAATGATATGTATAATCTAGTAGATACTGCCATAAAAACTGCCGAGATAAAACTTGGGCCAAGAGTAGGTAGTCCAGGTATGTTTGGCGCGACACCTACCCTAATGGGTTTGGTGTGTGTGATAGTATTTTAATGGCCGGAAATTCCCAAAACTTGGGATGCACACAACAGAGGTCCCCCAAGACGATCAAGACCATTTCCAGATTCCAGAATGATATCTGTCTATCTGTGTGTCACGGAATTCAACTTAGAACTTGCGATATGTTATTGGAAGGCCCCGTGAAAAACTGTATCCAAAATAGTTGAAAGCTTTTCTTCACCTATTATCTGTCAAAAAATAAGAAATATCAAAGTTTGAAACTTTGCCATTTAATTATTCAAAATCTATATAATGGATTTGAACCTAATTCGGCTGGAAGCAACACAACAAAAGAATCAAATTAATGCTGAAGTTGGAGTTTTCCATCGTTTCTTTGACAGGCGCTATAAATTTCCAAACCTTTTCCTGGCCGGTATCAGCGGTACTTGCCGTTAACCTGCCTTTGGCCCATTTCATTTCCTTGGATACCAAACCTGTTAGTGTACTTGAAATTTAAAAAAAAAAATAAGATAAATAATATAATACAGGGTGTCCCAGAAATGGCGCATAAACTCTCCAGTACGTTGCTGGGAACTCATCATAGAGTCTGGGAAAAATAGTAGAAAAATTATTTGGCTTTTATTTATTAAGTTATCGCCAAAAAACTGAACGGTCAATTTGGCAAACGTGCACGACTGCACGTGTTCACCTACATACGTACCGCTAGGTAAGAATACAATTATTGTTCCAATATAAACATGGTCATCATAGAAACGGTCATTGTCAGGGCCAATTTAGACATTTCCTTGTAGGTACTGATACTGGTGCCTAATGACACAGCTACTGGCTTTGATAGCTACCTCCATGATAGCTACCAATCGCACCTCTTTCGTAATTTCAACAACTTTCGCGCATTCAGAAAATAAACTTGTAAAACTGCGTTTCTTCCATTTTTATTTAGGAGTTACTAAGGCTGTCCCAGAAAGAAATTCACTTTAAAAAACGCCACACCTTTTTCACTGATTTAACTTGTTCTGAACTAACAATCCAAAGAAGAATCCTTGCAAATCATGTGTGAATCAACATCCGTCAGGCTTCGTGGTCAGGCTCCTTGACGATAGGCGTTGGGACTACTCGTATTCGAGGAAAAAGTAAGTGCATGCAGTCTCGGTGAAACTTTGTGAGCCTTTCGATTTGGTTTATTCTTAAGCAGTTCAAAAACGTCCTTTTCCAGCATCAGGCATCAGGAACCGTACCCTCACATGACGAGGGCGGCCGCGATCTGCTTGTAATAATACTGATGCTACCTGTCCTGTCCGGTCCTTCTGGCTCTGTCTTCTGTTCACATTATCACATGCGATCGGGATGCTTTCTTTGAGGGTATTGCTGGGGGTAAACAATGCGTTCCGCCTGCAAGTGATTGCTGCGGACGTTCGCCCAAAATCAGTAACATAATCAGTGTATTCGCAAGCCGCATAGGTACATTATTCGCGGAAAAGTGAAAACGAGGCAGGAATGATGCAAAATGACACTGACTGATCTTATTGTCAGAAATTGACTTCACTCGATTTTTTATTTATTCAATGTCAAATTGTAGGTATACCTGGGTATACCTACTCATTTGTTTTTCACCGATGATGCCAGATCCATTTTCTGGGTAATTTGATTGAAAATTTGCAAAATTTGGAATTGGCTGTAGCCGTTAATCAAAAGTTGTTGAGGATTTTTTCACCAGAAAATGATGAAAGGGCTTTGTCCCCATGAGATAAATATTGCGGTTTTAAATAAATCACAGAAATAAAGAAGTTGAGTTTTCAAATTCAAAGTCTTATATCTCGAAGAGTGGTCAAGGAGGATTTTTTTCACTATTTTTCTCGAGTTCCCTGGAAGGTCCGCTACAACGTACTGGAGAGTTTATGCGCCATTTCTGGGACACCCTGTATAATATATAATATAAAATAATATAAATATAAGATATTTTTATAGTAAAAAAAATATCTCTTGCTTGAAGAAAGTAGTTCTCAAATGGTTTTTTGCTATATGGTTAGCTCATCCCCACTTGTTCAACATGTTGAAAGCATACATTCCTGTGACGCGTAATACTTAGTATACAGGGTGAAAATTGAAAAATAAATCTTTGAAATTTTTTATTTAGATGGAACAATCCTCGAGAAAAACAGTCTCTTCTTATTTAGCGACCTTATAGTCTCCTATTGAACATTTGAAAAATGTACGCCCTCCATAGTCGCTGGTATCCTACGTACAGGGTGAAATCTTTTTTTTTCAATGTTTTCTATCTTCATCAAATCAATCCAGACAAAAGCCAATTTCAGCTCTGTTACAAGCCTATACAATCTCTCATTGAAGATATAAAAATGTCACATTCTTCAAACTCCCTAAACACAACCTACAGGGTGAAACATACTTTTTTTTTACCGGATAAAATCTATTAGGATAATAATCTTATCTGGTTTACTGGAAAGCTCAGAGTTTTCCGCAAGCTATATGAAAAATTTGCATTTCTAATATCACTCTGACTTGATATACAGGATGAATTATATGTTGCTTCAACTTTTGTTGTGCCAGGAGTTACTGAGGAAATTGTCCTTAGCAACTCCTCGCACAACCAAAATCGCAAAAATGCTTGATGCTACAGTAGCCAGTAGTTGCAGTGATTGCAGAAATGTAAATTTTTGATATGTTTTGCCAAATACTCTAGGCTCTCTTTTGAAGTGGGTAAGATTATCATCCTAATTAATGTGACCCAGGAAAAAGAAAAAAGGGTGTTCCACCCTGTATGTCATGGTTCAGCAATTTAAGGAATGTGACATTTTAATATCTTGAATGAGAGATTATAGACTTCCAACAGAGCCGGAATTGGTCTTTGTCCGGATTGATTTGATCAAGATAAAATTTATTGAAAAAAAATTGATTCCACCCTGTACGTAGAATACCAGTCAGCTATCGAGGGGTGAGTTTTTAACACATTCAGTAGGAGACCATAAGGTTGCTGAATAATGAGAGGCTGTTTTTTTCGAGAATTATTTCACCGAGATAAAAAAGTTTAAAGATTTATTTTTTGATTTTTACCCTGTATACTAAGTATTACGCGTCACAGGGATGTATGCTTTAAACATGTTGAACAGGTGAGGATGAGCTAACCATATAGCAAAAAAAACCGTTTAAGAACTACTTTCTTCAAGCAGAAATTTTAATTCAAATATACTATGTGAGCCAGCGGCCAAGAAAACATTGAGGTGTAGATATAAATCTGAAGCCCTCTATAAATCTGCGCTCAACTCCGCAGACTATTTTCATTAATTTCCATATGAAAACCTCTCCTTCCCGAAGGGGCGCTTCAATCAAAATTATTACTGACGTTTCTGGATACCGCCGGGAAAGTTTTAGGGTGACACAACCAATTTTTTCTATATGTTTTGAACTGCTTGACTGCTGAACTCACTCAAATTTTCATCCCTAATTTTTTCTACAATTTATTGAACAATCTTTCTATAGGCTGTCTGATTTCTACGTGATTCTAGTGGGCTGTGTTTCTGGTCGCCAAATGTTGAAATCAGACAGCCTATATTAACAGAATAACATGAAGTTCATTGTTTTCGGACACTATTTTGGCAGATTGTTCAAGAAATTGTACAAAAAATTGTATAGGTAGTGTAATTTGAATAATACAGCTTTCACACTACACAATTTCTTGAAAAATCTGGCAAAATAGTTTCAAAAAACAATTACCTTGATTGTTCAACTGACAGATTTGGTCAAAAGTGCCCAGTTGCGTAAGTTAAGGAGGGGGGTCTCTCCTTCTTGACCCCCTATTTCTTACGCCACTGAAAATATTTCGAAATGGAATGCATTTTTAGATTTCTTATCTTACTTAATTGAAAAAAAAGTTACTTTTGCAAGATTTTGATTGAAGGCCCAATTTTCGATATATTTTCGAATAGGGTCTGTGCCAACTTCACTGAGACGGGGCTCGTATAAGAAATGAATAGTCTCTTGTCCCCTTCACGAAGGAGGCCCACGAGATCAATTTTTTGAACCTGCGGTATACCTGACTATGCAGCTTCTGCAAAAAGGCGATGAAAAATGACTCGAAATACATTTCCAGATTTCCACATTGAAATCTGCATCGATCCACAAAATTTTGTCAACTTTCGAATTTATTTTGGGTTGAAACTTATTTGGACTGGACTACAAGAGGAATTTGTAAGCATTATTGGTGGACTCAAGGTGCGTTCAGTCAACTTATTTAGCCGCAAGTTTTTATTTTAGTCGCAAGCGCAGCGACACCCATTGAATTGGCTCTTATGAACCAGCCTCCTCTTAGAACAGCCAATAAGTTATACAGTGCTTACGGCTAAAATTAAACTTGCGGCTAAATAAGCTGACTGAACGCACCTTTACGCATGGAAATTTAACATTTAGGAATATGTAGTTCTTCTGTAAAACACACTAACGTGAACGTACCAATGTCTGAAGGTGGGTTCAGTCAGCTTGGTTTTAGTTTTAGTCGTAGTCGTTGTCGTAAATTTGAAAGTAGAAAGCACGCGTCATATGCGCGGCGTTCATACAGAGTTTTAGTTTTAATTTTAGTCGTAAGAATTCCGAACTTTGTCGTATGATGCCGACTTGCAGGTTGCGTAATTACCGGTATAAGGTATGAGCATGGATGGTGATGGTAATGGGTTGTATGTATCAATAAAAAAATAGCATAAGCATTTGCTTCGTTTCAGATGAGTTGTACTCCTCATAAATGTAAGCAAATACTTATTTAAGCTCATTTTTTTACGAGTTTTTATATTAATACTACCCATTATGAACACGGACCGTATGAAGATGAAGGTTCGCGCAGTATCATTCGAGCTCCTATTGGTCAATTCTTACGACTAAATCTTGCTGTATGAACGCTCTTCTCTGTTACGACAACGACTAAAACTAAAACAGCGACTAAATAAGCTGACTGAACGCACCTTGACACCTTAGGGGCCAACTTTTTATATTTTCTTGTCTAGAAATGATTCAGAAATACTTAGAGTAAATTTCGCAGGTAACATTCATGATATAACATTGATTATTTCGCCTAAACATGCCTTATGTTTTTGTTTAGGAAATCTTGAAAATTTGTTTTCTTTTGCCCAATACCTGACATAGCTTTTCCTGACTTGACCCTAAGCCTGACTTCAATCGAACCAATGCCTGACCCACATGTAAACAGCTCAGATGTGCTATTTTGAGGAACAACAGTGAATGAATTGCAAAAAAGAAACTTCTATTGAACTGATAACAAGTTAGATACTAGTTAGTTATATGGTTGGAAGTATGGAATCTGCAAAAATCTATCATTGCTAGTAGCTGACACTATAATAAAGCTAGTGGCTGACCTAAGGCCTCATGTATTGGAACCACTAAAGATATCAGTATGAAATTTTTACACCAGCATACGCCTATTAAATTTTTGTTATAAAGCCTATTACTGCTTTCATTCTTCATTATCCAGGAGCTGAAACACTTATTGTCAGGCATTGGACTTGTCTATATTTTCAAGAGCCGATAGCTGACACCCCCGAATATGACCATAAAACGCTGAAATCATCTAAAATTGATGTTACGGCATCTTTCTCCATTAAAACGCAGCAATTCTATATGAATGTTTCAATTAAACTAACCAAACTTTAGTTTTTATTTCACAAAATCATAGCAGAAATATTAGTGTTTCTGGAATCAACTGTTGCGCCATCCTTCAAACGGCCGCAGACATTTTAAAATTAGTATTGCGAACTCCACTCTATGAAAAATCTTTTGCTAAATTGTTTGCAGACCTTGATATTTGAAAAGAATAGGTCTAAAGTCAATCATTCTGCCTATTTACCATGAAATAAATAAAGGTGTCAGGTTAAGGCACAGTGTCAGGCATTGGTACATTTACGTTACAGGTGGAAGAGTTCCTGTGGAAAATTGAAATTCAGGATTTAATTTGAGATTTTAGATTTAACCCTGGGTTGGACCAAAAAAATAATACGCAATTAACGCTAATACGAAATTAAAGGGATTTCAATCTGGCCAATCCTAGTAGGATGAGCATGGGAAACGCATAAAATCTTCAGATAATCAATCACTGGATCATTGCCTTTTGTGAAACCAGGATTTCTATTATTCACCAACAAGTGTACTGACCAAAAGAAATTCCACTAATCTCGTATTATATGAATTGAGCGTTGGTGCAACCCAGGGTAAATTCACCCATTGGTTTCCCATGTGACCATTTTTATACATAAAACTCAAAATTCAACATTCAATTAAATATTTTATAAGTTGGTTTACTTTCAACTTCGGATTTTAGGAAATGAGGTGGCACTTGCGCACAATTTGACAAGCGCTGGTTCCCAAAACGTCACAATTTAGGGCTTTCTGATTTTATTTTAGTGACACCTCTGATTTGGCACAATTTGCCAGTCCCATTCAAAATCTTGAATTAAGCTGCATAAATCCAACTCCGGCATTTAATGCAAGTCCCATAAATCTCAAATTAAATCTTGAATTTTCAATTCCCAATTTCCATGCATAAATCCACCATTATCAGAACGAAAATTGCATTGCGTAAACGACAACCCAACAAAGCGGATAGGACTTGAAATATTTGTTTGCTTTGTTTCGAATTTGCCGCGTTTTCCTTCGTACACGTTCGGTTTCGTTCGTGACCCACCAGCCCCACCGCAATAACGCGATCGTGTCGCCATTGCATATTATTGCATCGCACGCGGTGGGTGGAAGCCGCATGTTGAAAAAGCCAACTAGAGCAGACGCCATTTTATTTGTCGGTCGACTGGACTTCATCTATCATTATCATTTCCAATCTTTCATCCCACACCATAGCTCCACGCGAGGTTCCAGTTTATTGAGGTAAATTTCTTATAGTTATATTTTTAATGAAAAATGTAGATTACCTGTTTGTTGGAGAAATTCTCCAAAGATCTAGCTTTTTAGAAACCTACGCCGATTGCCGAATAGCTTTCGGACTTACGGTGGATTCATGCATGGAAATTTCAAATTTAACATTCAATTTTACTACATGGGAAACCAATGGGTGAACACTTGGATGTTAAATTTTAAATTTCCATGCATGAATCCACCATTATGAAGCGTGATTTCCGGTTGAAAAACGTAGTGTCTTTGTTTTCATGTTCAATCTTATTTGTGTATTTCAGAGGCTACTAACTGGATACTAATGGACCAACCGGGTCGAGGCTCCCGAGGTAGGGGAAGGGGAAAACCTCCCCAACAGCCCCAACAACCTGGGGCTGGGCAGCAATTGCCGCCGGCAGGACAACAACAGCCCCAGAGACCGGCTGCGGGTCCACGTACTGGACCTCCAGGACCACGTCCCGGGCCTCCAGGACCACGTCCCGCACCTCCAGGACCACGTCCCGGACCTCCAGGACCACAGGTCCAACAACAACAACCCCCACAGCAGCAAAGCGCTTGGGGCAGGCAACCTGTTCCCGCCGCAACTGCAACTGGCCCCGCCCCTGCTCCCGTGGCTGCTGCAGCTTCGGTAAGTTTGCAGTGCTTTAGCTACTGTCGCAGTACTGCTAAGAAGTAAATATGTTATGTTTTATTGTTTTTTCCATTACAGCATGTCCCATCAGGGCGTGGTGACAGTGAAACAGCCAAGACTGAAAAAGGAGCAGTTGCAGAAGGTGGTGCTGGTGCTGCATCCGGGGCTCGTGGAGGTGGAAATGCTGTAAGAGGCAGGGGAACTGGCCGTTTCGAAGCCCTCATGCTACACACTAAACCGAAGTCTTGCGTATCTAAAAAAGGTAATTATGATGTGATTATTGTTATACCGAGGTTGAGAATGTTTCTTTTCACATTTTGCTTTGACAACAAATAATTAGTTGAACAGTTAGTAGCTATACAATCCAATCACTCTAATAGTATAGGGCGATTCATTCTCCACAATTCTTGTTTTATTCAGAAGCCTTTCATCTGAGACAAGCCAAATTTGCAGGATATGCTCTCATAATCACATTCTTTTGGAAAATATGGTCGTTGATAATACAGGGTGGTTCAAAAACACAAGAAATAACTCTCAGATAAATTATAAACAAATATTTTTTCTCACTTCTGGAACCCTTGTCCTCGAAGGAGCCTTATTAATATCCATTTATACAGGGTGTCCTGAAATTAGCCTGCCATACTTCAGCAGTAGATTTTATGATCAAAAATAAGAAAAAAGTTCATATAAACTTGGGTCGAAAAATGCTTCTTAACCTTCCGTTAGTGGCGCCCTGTGTGTGAGACCGACCATGCACTTTTTTTGCACAATTCTGGAAAACAAAAACTGAGCCATTTCTCCCTCTATGTATCTTATCAGTGAGTTGCGCCCGAAGTACAGTACCGATTTGAGTGTTGCAAGTGGTAGTCTACCGTAATTATAACTTATTATAATTAGAGCATCTTATTGGAGTTTGCCAGGAGTGTCGAGAAAATGCTCTAAACCAAGTTTGAATATGTTTTTTTTTTATATTGAGAAAGAGTTCTATTTTTGTCAAAACACACTTTGTGTTGTTCCGTTTCTTTGTTTTTTCATGTGCCTGAATAAAATGCAACATTGATTGAAAACCACTATTATCATTATAGTATCATTATTCGGTGGAGACTTATTTTGACTAAACTTTGGTTAAATTTGAGTAAAATCGGTCCAGCAGTTGGAAAGTTACGGTGAAAAATGAAAAACCGATTTAAATAAGTCAACTTCAACACCCTTCATCTTTTCAAGGAAGCATTTTAGAATCATGAGTTTTATCTCCATTCGGCTTGATTTTTGATGGGGAATCGTCCCTCGAAGTTTGATCACCAGAACCTAACACCCTGTATGTACACCAATCACATCCCAGTTTATTTAGTGGGCCGTATTCATATCTCGCTTTTAAGCTGAAAGCGCATTTAGAGGTGCGCTTTTAGAGGCTGTCCATTCATATTTGAGTTTTCAAAAATACTTGGTACAATTGAGCGGCTATATGTAATTGTATTATGCAATTTTGAACACTCAAATTTAAATGGACAGCCTCTGAAAGCGCACCTCTAAATGCTCTTTTAGCTTGAAAGCGAGAAATGATTACGGCCCTTTGTCAAGTGCACTAGTGCATACCCCGAGCACTCAAGCCTGCAAAACAAAAGCGGCTACCTGCTCGCAAAACAAAAGCTGTACGAATTTCTCTGAAAATACATATTACAATTGAGCGGCTGTATGTAATTGTATTATACAATTTGGAACACTCAAATATAAATGGATAGCCCCTAAAAGCGCACCTCTAAATACATTTTTAGCTTGAAAGCGAGACATAAATACGGCCCTTTGTCTAGTGCACTAGTGCATACCCCGAGCACTCAAGCCTGCAAAACAAAAGCGGCTACCTGCTTGCAAAACAAAAGCGGTACGATTCACTCTGATAGACATTTCCAACGTTGCCTCTTCTTGCATAAATCCTCAGTGATCATGAGAAGTTCAATTTACTTCACTTGAGTTATGAAAACGGTATAATATCTACACAGCTTGTAAAGACAAAAAAAAACTAATCCTCGAATAAACTTCGGCTATAACTAAAAAGTCATGGAGCATTTTTATGCGAAGTTGTTGATGAAATTTGCTTCAAACAGTTGCTCGGAAAGATAATTTAGGTGCTACAACAACGCCGCCCCACCCATGCAATACAAGTTTGGCACGTGTAATGGACACATTTCCGTTCCACTGAGAGCGAAAAGATATTGCCCTCTCGTTTTAAGGTGGCCCGAACCTTTTGTCAAATAACACAGTTTTCTTTCAGTTCCAGTAACCTTATTTTCTGGAAGAAAATTATCATTCAGGTCTCTTTTGAAAGCTACAAGAGTGATCTTCAACTTAACGAGCTCAAATTTTGAATTTTTGGAAAAAATAAAATTATGAATAATTTGACTAATGACTATTTATTTTATCTCAGGTCACATTTGGCAGATATGTTTCAACATCACTTCATTGAAGCTTTAGAGTAGGTACTATTACTATTAGTTTGTTGCCAAGCAAGTTTCAAACAGTCTCCAAGCTAACAACAAAACAATAACGATACTTATTGTATGTGTGTACGTGTTTTATGTGTACTTTTTGTAATAATGTACCAATATGATTTATTGCTGCGAAGATCTTTTCTTCTGGGCGAGGCTTCCTATTAGACACACCGCAAGGTGGGGAGATGGACTGATTTTCTTTGCGAGGTTGCAGCCCTGCGCCCTGACACCCCGCGAAAATTCAAATCTTCATTATTTTACAGACCTATTTTAATTTTGGAGCCGCGAACAGCGCCGTCGCCCTTGCTCACGTGTCAGGGCAATCCCCAAGCTCGTGCTGCGCGCTTTTCAACCTGAATTGAGCGTCAGCCCCACAGACGTCTGAGACGGTGACAGTGAGATTATGTCAAACATTTAAAATTCGTAGTCGCAATCTGTTGGTGTAGAATCAAGTAGCCCCAGCCCGGGACACGATGACGTCATCCCGCAGCTGACACATCGGTGCATGGAAGTTGCATGCCTAACAGTTTTTGTGTTTTAAATTTACAAAATAAAATAATATATCAAGATTTTCGAAAAACCTTTCAGTCTGTGGTGCTATTTGGCTACCAAAGCATCATTGGAGGCAATTTAAAAAAAACGTGCAAGGACCCTATTGATTCCTCTCGAAAAAGTAAATCGAAAAGTAGTTGTAACGTTTTTTTCTCAAAGTGCTTCCCAAGGGAATTTGCTGAAGAACCGTGAAAGATGGGAACTTCAAATTTAGAGTAAAGAAGTTCCTCAACAGCAACAGTTCAAATGTACATGGAAAGTTTTAAACAAATATAACCAGTGGCAGCGAAATTAGAGGGGAATGGGATTATGTTGAAGATTATTCTAGACACGTTCGTGTTTTTTTACTTCAGAACGGGTCCTCCTGCAGAAAAAATACAAGAGGAATAAAAGTTTTGGATTGAACGAGTCAATCGAAAATATAAAATTCGAATCTCGTACCCCTGACAGTTCTTGAGCAAATAATTAATAAATTTGTTGCACTTTGCACCTTTGAGGGGCTGTGACCCCCTCAGAGAGCACTTGAGGAAAAAAATTACTATTTTCGACTTATTTTTCTGAGAGGATCACCTCCCGAAGTATTATGCAAGGTCACTGAAACACCCCTGTATAAGGACAGATTACCCGGCGAAGTTGACCAAAGCGATATATCCAATATCAACAATATAAATTGACGTGGATTTAGTAGTACGCAGTAATAAACAGAGTGTTTAAACGTTTGTCTCTCAATTATAAAAGTACCCAGCAAAATTTCGTAACAGTAGCATTAATAATTTTAATAATATTTTTTTTATTACAGGCACAAGCGGTAGAGAAGTCAGATGCCAGGCCAATTACTTGCCCCTGAAGCAAACACCAAAATGGTGCTTGCACCAGTATCGAGTTGATTTCAGTCCTGAGCTGGACTTGACCAGAACTCGAAGATTTTTGGTCAGACAAGCTGTCAAATCGGCCAATCTTATGAAGGATTACCTTTTTGATGGAACTGTGTTATATACCACACATTTCATGCCCGAAGAGAAAGAACTGTTTGTTGAAGAGGGCGAAGTCAAATACCGCATAACCATTCGTCGTGTCGGCGATCTTCAATTCGGCGATTACCATTACATCCAGGTTTTCAACATCATAATGAAAAACTGCCTTAGGATGATGGGCTATCAACTAGTCCAACGGAACTATTACAGCCCCCAGGACGAGGTATGTGATTTTTATTATTTTGATATATTGTTGCATAACATGACATTTTTCTAGATCGCAATCCACGACTTCAAACTGAAGTTATGGCCGGGATATTTCACCAGTATGCGACAACATGAGCGGGATATCCTGCTCAACGTAGACTTGCAGTTCAAAGTCCTCCGAACTGACAACGTTTTGGAAATGCTGTTGGATTTCAAATCAGCACCAGATGGAAAACGCGCGTTCCAAAATGCCATTATCGGCAACATTGTGTTGACTGGATACAACAATCGTACATATAAGATTGATGATGTGGACTTCAATTCCAGTCCGCTGAGTACATTCAAAAAAGCTGATGGAACTGAAGTGACCATCATGGACTATTACCGGGATGTAAGTACTTGCTTTTTTTTTCCTGAATGTTGACAGACATTTACAGGTTGTAACAAAAGTTCTATTACAAACTTGACACTTTTTCATCATGAACAATGAATTCGAGAAATCTACGATATCGATGCTCCAGAATGCTTCATAAAAAGTTGCAGGATGAATTTTTAGAATGGATTCTCTGATGTAACTTTTAAATCGTTTGAATCGATTTTGGTCAAATCTTGACCCGTCTCCTGAAATCAGTAAAAAAAAGTGCATTTATGCTCGCAAAAAAAATGAAAATAGAAACGATAAGAATAAAAATTGAAAAATGTTGAAAATGAGTCTTCAGGTTGAAGCACTTGTAGACCGTGAGCTAGCGGCCTTTGAGATCATGTCATTTCTGACCGCACCATACTTCTTGTGGTGATAGCCACCCACATGGTAGTTACTGAAACGCCAGTCTGCCTCCCCAAAGCGAGTCGTCTTGGGGACTGCCAGTTGTCAAAAGTCTCCCAAAAAAATACAATTTTGCACCGTTAATCCGATCGACTTGAAATTTGGTATGCAGACAAGGTCTTGGCTGTCAAATGAGCTGATTAGTTTTTGGCTGTCATCTGTCAAGTGGAAGTGTCATTATCAATAGATGACAGAGGTTTTATTTCACAAAACTTGACTTGCAATATGTAATTTGGAAGCTCTAAAAAAAATGTATTCAGGACAATTGAAAGTACCCCGCCAACTCTCATTCTTCAGTAATTAAAAAATATCAAAGTTCTAAACTTTGACATTTTATTCTTCAAAATCTATCCGATCGACTGGGATCAAATTTGGCATAAAGCAACAGACTAAAATAATCTAATCAAATCTGCAGTTGGAGTTTCCTACCATTTTCCAACAAGGCGTTACGAATTTTTAAATTTTCTCTTGGCCGTTGCCACCCGAGGGGGCCGCTCAACCGGATTCTGACCAGGACGACACACGTTTAGTGTAGAACTCAACTCAGATGGTCTTTTCTGCTCGGGGATTGACTTTTTCCGACAAATTTCAACTGATATCAAAAGTAGATTGGATTGGGTGTAATGTAGGCCTATTTTCAAACGCGACGTGGTTTTCCGGTGGCTATTCTTTCAAAAAGCAATTGCACATTCCGTAATTAATATCCGCCGGAAGACCGGAGACGCGTCGCAGTTGAAAATAGGCATACATGACGCCCAATCCAATCTGCTTTTGATATCAGTTGAAATTTTCAGAAAAAAGTCAATCCCCGAGCAGGAAAGACCGTCTGAGTTGAGTTCTACACTAAACGTGTGTCGTCCTTGTCAAAATCCGGGTTAGCGGCCCTCTGGGGTGGCAACGGCCAAGAGAAAATGAAAAATTCGTAACGCCTTGTTGGGAAATGGTGGGAAACTCCAACTGCAGATTTGATTAGATCATTTTGGTTTGCTGCTTTATGCCGGATTTGATGCCAGTCCATCGGATAGATCTTGAAGAATAAAATGTCAAAGTCGCTAGTTTAATTACTGACGAATGAGAGTTGGCGGGGTACTTTCAACTGTCCTGAATACATTTTTCTTCTAGAGCTTCCAAATTACATATTGCGAGTCAAGTTTTGTGAAATAAAACCTCTGTCATCTTTTGATAATGACACTTCCACTTGACAGATGACAGCCAAGAACTAATCAGCTCATTTGACAACAAGACCTTGTCTGTATACCAAATTTCAAGTCGATCGGATTAACGGTGCAAAATTGTTGTTGTTTTTTTTTTGGGGGGGACTTTTGACAAGTGCCACTGGGTTGTCAGATATACCGAGCGTTCATAAATTAAATGAATCAAGGGTGCCTGTGACTTTGAAAACATCTGTCGGAACTAGCATCGTTCAGTTGATGTCTGAAATTTTTTGGTTATCGTAATTTGTCAAACCAGTCGCAGTTTTCAATTTATGTCCGAATTATCGCGTTTTTGACGTATGAGGGAAATATTCGGCATAATTTTGTCCGCGGTCGGCAAAAACCTAATAGCCTTGGCGAAGACTCACCAACCAGTGAAGACAATGTCCCTTATCGTTCACACTGCAAATCACTCAAAGGAAACTAACAATTCCTCGCATATTCTCGAAAATTTTCATTTCTGCGTACATGACTCCCCAACATGAAGACAGCTAACTGCCAACAAGTCGTTGTCAACGTGTCATTCGTACCAACGCAACCCATTTTTTTTCATAACTTGCCCTAATGCAGAAAGCCGTGAAGTTGATTATTATGTAACTCGTTAAAATTCAAAGACTGTTTAGTGGAGCGAAATCGGCCTGAAAAGTCGTTTTTTTTTTTGAAGGTATAACAGCACCAAACCTTATAGGTCCTATAGAGAATCAAATTCCACGTATGTATGGTCATTTTGGGGATGATCTTGTGGTAGGGACCTTTTTTATGGGCAAAAAACCTCAAAAATTGAAAATGAGCAGTTCAGCATTCACAACGTTATATCTCTGGATCCAGTTGAGCTATCGGTCTGTTTTTTTTTTTTAAATAAAAGTACATGGAAAAACCTTTCCAATGGTACATCACTGACTAAAGATAATTGTTCACGAACGTGTTTATAGAACAATAAACATTATATTGACCAAAAATGCAGTCCCTTTTTGACCATGCGAAGAACTTCTTTCCTTGTAGGAATTTTTAGATACAACCTGCGAGGAAAATAAAGCCAAAAATAAAGCGGCAAAGCTCCCGGCACGGGAGCCGTGCCGCGCTCACTGTTCGTTTGCGGCGATTTACTGTATGCAAGCCCACGCCGAGCGACGTTCCAACTCAATGCGCCAGAAAAAAATTTATAACTGACAAACTATACGGCCTAGATCAATGAAACTTCCTTTAAAATTTTCTTTCATATTTTGGCTTTATTTTCCTCGCAGGTTGTATCTGAAAATTCCTACAAGGAAAGAATTTCTTCGCATGGTCAATAAGGGACTGCATTTTTGGTCAATATAATGTTTATTGTTCTATAAACACGTTCGTGAACAATGATCTTTAGTCAGTGATGTACCATTAAAAAGGTTTTTCCTTGTACTTTTATTTAAAAAAAAAGAACAGATCGATAGCTCAACTGGATCCAGAGATATAACGTTGTGAATGCTGAACTGCTCATTTTCAATTTTTGAGGTTTTTTGCCCATAAAAAAGGTCCCTACCACAAGATCATCCCCAAAATGACCATACATACGTGGAATTCGATTCTCTATAGGACCTATAAGGTTTGGTGCTGTTATACCTTCAAAAAAAAAACGACGACTTTTCAGGCCGATTTCGCTCCACTAGTTGGAAAAGATCAAGCCGATTTTCCTAAAAAATTGTATTGTTCCTAGATGACAAGGGGCGTATAATCTTAACAACCTAACTCATTGTTCACTCAACAACTACACACTTGTATATCCCATGCACTTTCTATTTTCAGTAGAATGACTTTTTGGAGCAAAAATAAAGCGACAAGCTGGAGCGCTGGGAGAATACGGCCGATGGCCGCTGACCGTTTCGCTCCCAAACTTTGCAGGTGTCATCAGCCGTAATCGTAGGCCCCCAGCTTGTCACGTCACTTTATTTTTGTTCTAAAAAGTCATTCTAGTGAAAATCGAAAGTGTATGGGATATAGTATCAAACTTGTTGTCGCTTTTATGAAATAGGCCTCCTGGACCCTTTAGTCCGGTGGTTAAGCGTTCTAACTATGCATTTTGAGCTTAAGCAATGCGCTTTTGGGGTTTGATTGGGGGTCCCTCAACCATTATTTCAAGAGTTGGAGACATCGGTGCACTCGATCCGGAGGGAGTCTGGGGGGCCCTTGAAAGCTGAAGGTGCGAGGCTTCCCACCAAACCACCATACCACCACGTAATTCCTACTGGGAGGCCATCAAACGACTCTAACCTGTACATTGACAACATTTGTTACCATGTCCAAATAGTTCTTCACACTGAAAAAAATTAATTCTCATGACAGATCGGAAAAAACAGTTTTTCTCAATTCTTCATCCCCACAACGAATAAACTGCCAAGTGTGGTGTCATTTTGGAATAAACGACATCCTCTGATTTCATTCACCGAGTCAAAATGTTTGTGAGACCACCGTGCAAAGAATGGCACGCCAAGAAGTGAGCATTTCCAAGCACCTCATTTAACAGTAGTTTCTTGGCTGTTACCAATCGATATGATTGATAATTTTGTTATGGATCAATAACTTGAACTCTTTTGTAACAGTAATGCATGGGCATACAACTCGACACCAGCGTGAAGGCCTGAAAAAAAATTCTCCAGCGGACGAATTTTTTTTCACGCCTACTGAGCGTCAGTTCGCTGGGCTCAGGTAGGGAGCGTTTGGATAGCTTTGGAAGCAAAATTTTCATATCTATCTAAAAAAGTTGAGCAGTTTAATTCTGGAAATTGATTTATGAATCATCAATGATTGTTTTGCCGGTCAGTTCCCACATGGGGGCTAACTGCAGAGGTGATGGCTAACGGCGGAGGGAATTCAACGTCCAAGATCTTATTCTCTGCCACTCTGACAGTCATTTTCACGGTTGTTTTTATAGAATTATTTCTTCGTCAAACATAAGAAAACTTACACGTACAAAATGATAACAACCTTGAAGGTTGGAGGTTGGTAGAGGAAAAGAGAAAATAACACTTTAAAAGTTGAATGCCCTCCGTCGTCAGCCATGATCCCTGCAGTTAATCCCCATGGGGGTACCAGTGATTGTTGAAATAATCTTTGATGATTCTCAAATCAGTTTCCAGAATTATGCTACTCAGCTACATAGACAGATATAAAAATTTTGTCTCCAAACCTATCCAAACGCTGCCTGCCTGAGCCCAACAAAGTAACGCTCAGTAGGCGTGAAATAAATTCGACCGCTGGAGAATTTTTTTTTTCCAGACCTCCACGCTCGTGTCGAGCTTCATTCACATGCATTATCGTTACAAAAGAGTTCAAGTTATTGATCCATGACAAAGTTTTCAATCATATCGATTGGTATCAGCCAAGAAACTACTGTTGAATGAGATCAAAAATGCTCACTTCTTGGCGTGCCATTCTTTGCACGGTGGTCTCACAAACATTTTGACTCTGTGAATGAAATCAGAGAATGCCGTTTACTCTAAAATGACACCAAACTGGGCAGTTTATTCGTTGTGGGGATAAAGAATTGAGAAAAACAGTTTTTTCCGATCTGTCATAAGAATTAATTTTTTTCAGTGTGAAGAACTGTTGGGACATGATAACAAATGTTGTCAATGTGTAGGTTAGAGTCGTTTGATGACATTCAAGAAGGAATTACGTGGTGGTATGGTGATTTGGTGGGAAGCCTCGCACCTTCAACTTTCATAGGCCCCCCAGACCCCCTCCGCATAGAGTGCACCGATGTCTCCAACTCTTGAAATTGAGGGATGGGGATCCCCAATCGAACCCCAAAAGCGCATTGCTTAAGCTCAAAATGCATAGTTCGAGCTTTTTTTTGGCGCTTAACCACCGTACTACTTGACGTTTTGAACGAATATTCAAATTTTACAGAATTGGCACTATTATCATTATCACTTATAAAAATGACTAGACATTTGTCATCATTCCACAATCTAAAAACTGCTTTTTTGCCTTATACTTGCACAGTTTATTTCTTTGAAATAACGAGTGATCAAATCAATTTCTCCTCAAGTCTCCTACTTTGAGGAGAAATTTATTCGATCACTCTTTTTAAACTTGTTCTTGTTCGTTTGCAGCACCATAAAGTGACAATCAGCACACCCCACCAGCCCATGCTCGTGTCAAGGGCCAAACCTCGCGAAATCCGTGGTGGCATGTCGGACACCATTCTGCTGGTTCCAGAGCTTTGCCAGTTGACTGGACTCAGCGACCAACAAAGGGAAAACTTCAACCTGATGAAACAGCTTGCCATTTACACACGCATTGGTGCGAGCGAACGGATTGGGAAATTGATGGAATTCTCGAAGAAGCTCAACAGTAAGCCGGAAATCGTAAACGAAATCCGCAAGTGGGATTTGAGCATTGCCAACAATCTTGTCGAGTTTCCCGGGCGCGTCCTACCTACTGAAAACTTGTTAGGTGCCAGTGATGCCAAATACTCAGCTGGCCATGAAGCCGATTGGACCAGAGAATTGAGAAGCAGGCCGATGTTTGCACACGGCAAAATCGACCGTCTTGCCGTGATAACACCATCGCGCTGCTCCAGACAAACTGAAACTTTCTTACAAACTTTGGAAAAAGCAGCAGGATCAATGAAGTGGTCCATCGGCCAGCACCGGATTTTCCAAATCCCCGACGACCGTTCATCCTCATATTTGGATCAGATTGAGCGAGTTGTGAATTCAGCTAAACCAACAATGATATTTGTTGTGTTGCCCAGCAATTCATTGGACAGGTACTCTGCAATCAAGAAGAAATGCTACGTGGACAGAGGCGTTCCTTCTCAGGTAATTGAACTAACATTTTGTTTCCAACAGATCCATAAACACTAAAAAGGGTGGTACGGGTATCTGAGCAAAAAAAATTTCACCATGTAGCCATCTATGTAGGCCAGTCGATAGTTGTTTCAACCTTGCAAGTTTTGGTGCCGCGATTCCATCTGGCGAAGTTGCTCTATGGAATATTGCCTCAATTTTGAGAAGTGTTGCCACAAAGGCGGTCGGTGCAGACACCCTATACAAGGTGATTTAAAATGCAAACATTCAAACTCCTAAATCAAAATAGTTGGGAGTCATGAAAATCATCATGTAGGTTCACAGTTCAATGCTTTTTAAGATAAAACAAACCACGTCAGAATGTCTCTGGCCGTTTTTCAAATATCCTGGAAGTAGTGGTCAGTTACATGGAAATTGAATTTTCGATTGAATCTGAATTTTTTTTAAGATATTTCGATGAAATTTGATATTCCCACAAATGGCGTCAGAAATGCAATGCAATGCGGTGTGTTGTCACCGTCTCCGCCTACAATTTTCGAAAATTAACAAAAAAAATCAACAACTGTTTTATATGACCGCCATTTTGAATTCGCCCATTATGAAACAAGTGGAAAATTGATTGGTACGAGTAAAATTGGTCTGAGTATGCAATAATCTGAAAGTAAAAATAACCATTTCTAGGCAAATCACTTTCTTGTTATTGATCATAGGGTGATGTTGAACTGGAATGTTGAACCCATTTTTATGAATTTTATAGCACTCACAATGGCCAATATAACCACTGAAAAATTGAGGGTTTTTAAAAGAATCCCACTTCATTTTTACGCATTTTAGAAGCCGTCCGTGTAGAAATTGAGAAGTTGTACTCCTCCTCGAGGAATGAAGCCAGAGCCTTGGAACTTTTTTTGATAGATAGGTGATGTCCCCAAGGGTGGCCAATGGGCATTATTTTTTTATACATTTATAGTTATCATTATTATTATCATCACAAAACAAAGATTTCCTATGCACTTCTAAGAAGTTGAACTCTTCCTCAGGAATGAATCTAGAGCCCTGGAACTTTCTCCAACGAATAGCTCAGGTCCTCGTGGGTGGCCAGTGGGCAGATTGGATTTCATGGTTGCGCCGCCATATTGAAATTTCTTATTAGTTGAACGATTTTCATGAAACTTGGAAGTTACCCTTGTCTTGTATGATCATTCTTATTTCTAAGCTAAATTTCATCATTCCGCCGCCATATTGAAATTTCTTGCTAGTAGAACGATTTTCATGGAACTTGAAACTTACCTTTGTCACGTATGATCATTCTTATTTTCAAGCTAAATTTCATGATTCCGCCGCCATCTTGTTTATGTTCATTACGAACCCATTGTGAATCATCTTTGGTCATTTCTGAAATATTCTGCGATTCCTCTTTCAAGGGCTTGTGAAAGTATTTTTTTTTAATTATGGGCAAACAATTAGGAAGTTGCATGTTTTTTTTGTGGTCGGCAATGGATAGAGCATCCAAAAATACAGCTTATCAAATTATAAAAATAAAAAATTTTACCCATGATTATTGCTTAAAAAAATTATGAAATTCGGCGCCCAATTCTGCACATTCAAACGGACTAAATTATTGGCGCGCTTGGTGGTGCTGACGTTCTTTCCTATTGGTCGAAATCTCCTGGGGAAATCTTTGTTTTCACCAGTTCAGTTGGTAACACTGGTTGTCACAAACACATGTTTGATGACGGAATTGTCCAAGGCCAATCGGATAACTTACCAAGAGTAAGTGCCGTGAGTATGATTACTGTTCCTGACACACTACACTACTTTTTCGAACACCTCTTTAACTTTCAACACCTGTTTCTAGCAGTTTTCTAGGCAACTTCTAGGCAAGAAGACCTTCTAGGTTATGTTTTATGTCAATGTCAGTGCGCAGGGTTCGGAAATGTCTAGTTTTATTTAATTAACTACATTATTTACATCAACTACATAGATTACATTAATTACATGTAGTTAATGTAGTTTATGTAGTAAATGAGTTTCATCTGTCATTAGTGTCAAATGTAGGTGGGGGAGGGGGGGCGGTCAAAATGACGTTTCCTTTAGGTACTTCGCGTGCTTTTTGCCGTTGGCCGTTTGCGATTCTGAGTTTCAAATTGTGGGTATATAAGTTTAGTGGGTTGTGTGACCACAAGAAGTTATACCCATAAAAATCATCAAAAATGGGTGTTCTCTATTTGAGCATGTCAAATTCAAATTATTCAAAAACAACACATTTTTAAATTTCGCTCCATTGAGCATGCGCACATCATTATTTACGTTGTCGTTTATTCATGTTGTTTATGTAGTTTTTACCCTCATGTAAATAATACAAAAACTACATGTAGTAAATGAGGTAGTTTACGTCCGAAATAACTACTTCCGAACCCTGGTCAGTGGGCTTCAGTGCAGAGGGGGCAATGAAAGGGGAGACCAATCAGAAGATCCTTCGACCCTAATACCAATACATCACACCAATAGAAATGCGTTTGCGGTCACGTGATTTTTTTGAAATTTTTCTGGATTTTCAAATTGATTATAATCAGAGAAAAAAAAATTATGTGTGATTTTACATAGAGAGTGTACAATAGTATGCTTAAAATTACAGGAAACAAATACTTCCAGTCATTTTGAAAAACTTGCAACTTCCTAATTGTGGTTCATTTTCCTTCTTGCTTGAAATGATAACTGCATAAACGTGCACCGTGTCCAGGTTCCGCATCTCGCCTGTAACGGCAACAGTATGATTGGTGATGTAGGTACCTTTTAAGCTGAAATTCAGCAAACATACCTAGGTATCTCGAAAGATTCTTCCATTTGTTTTTCCTTTTCGTCTTTTGGAAATAAAAAAATGTACATGTTTGCCGCTCATTGTACCAGCGACCGGCGAAGCAAATGAAGCCAAAGTATTGAAGAATTTTTTTAAACACAAAATTTTGATCTAGTACTCATTGTGCAAAATGCACTACATTAACTATTTTTTTTTATACTGAGGTGGGCATTTTTCATGTAAAGCTGAGCGTTTACAGAATTGCTCTTTACAAAAAAAAAACAAGGACATGGTCTTGACGTAAAATAGGTATAATGAAGATGCAATTATTCACCGCTAATTTCTACATTGAAAAGGTCCAATTCCGGACTTGCTTTGTTCATGCCTCTCAAACTTTAAAATTAGTGAAACAATCATCCGCACTCCTTACGTGTTGCATACAATTTTTCTTCTACTTTCGTTTTCTTACTTCTTGCAATAATGGCCATTTCATCTCAGGTGACATTTGGCAAGTATATTTCACTTCACTGTAGTTTTAGAGCAAATAATTTTTTGACAACCAGCTTTTTAGGAGTTTTTAGGATAACAACAAAACAATGATGAATTTATTGGATGTGTGCATGTGTCTTATAGCTGTACTACACTACACAATTTCTTGAACAATCTGCCCAAATAGTGTCAAAAAACAATGAACTTGATTGTTTAATTGACAGATTGTTCAAGAAATTTTGTAGTATAATACAGCTATTGCATAATTATACTTTCTGTAGTAATGTACCAAAAACCAAAATGCTGCTGCGAAATAAATCCATTTTCTGACCGAGGCTTCCTATTAAACAAAGTAGGGAGATGGACTGTTTTTTTTTTTGAGATGAGTGAAATTCAATATTTTCACGAAGAATGACTTCTAAATGCGGTCATAAAAAAACTTTCTTTTTTTTAAATGATAGGTGGAGATGGTTGCAATATATCGCATTCTATTTTTACCCGATTGTCTTGGAAAATTGCTGATTTATAGTCTTGATAAGCATCAAATTGTGAATACATGATCTCCATGACTCCCAACTCTTTTAGTTTGTGAGTTAAAATTTTTGCATTTCTGATCACCTGTTTGCGCCCGCACCGACCATCATCGTGGCAGCCTCCGTGGCAGCACTTGAAATTTTCAAGGTTCGTCCAATTTATGTCGCTTAGCCGCGCAACTAATAAGGGGAAAGAACATAATAAGGAACTGCAAATTTCTCTTGCAAACTATCAAATTTCATGCTATTGCCACAAAATGCAGTTAGTGTTCATTTTATTCATCATTTCTGTTTTGTAGGTGATTTTGGCAAAAAATTTAACGCACAAAAATGCGTTATCTATCGCGACGAAGATTGCTATTCAAATGAATTGCAAAGTTGGAGGTGCGCCTTGGTCCATCGCCATCCCATTGACCACCCTCATGATTGTCGGCTATGATGTTTGCCGCGATACCGCAAACAAGAAAAAATCGTTTGCTGGCATGGTGTCCTCATTGGATAAGAGTTTCACGCGTTACTTCAACGCCGTGTACGAACATAAACTGGAAGAAGAGCTTTCGGACAACATTGCCACGTTCCTAATCATGGCTTGTCAAGAATACAAGAAACATAATGGTCAGCTGCCTGACAGAATCGCCGTCTACAGAGATGGAGTTGGAGAGGGGCAACTCCCATACGTGCACGAACACGAGGTCAATAATATTAAAAGGAAGTTGGCGGAGCTATATGGTTCGGCTGAAAAAGTCAGGCTGGCCTTCATAATTGTCTCGAAGAGAATCAACACGAGAATATTTGTCGACAGGAAGAACCCCTTGCCGGGAACTGTGGTGGACGACGTTATCACACTGCCTGAAAGGTTTGTTGTTTTTTTCTCTTCACTCTTGTAGTAAATCTAAAACCATTATTTGGTGGTTGTGTGTAAGAACAGCTGAAGCTGAACTCCGTCACAAATAAAGGCCTATATTATTATTATTATTATTTTTGCAGATACGATTTCTTCATTGTGTCACAGTGTGTGAGGCAAGGAACGGTGAGTCCCACCAATTACAATGTGATCGAGGACACTATGGGCCTGAATCCAGACAAACTACACATCTTGACATATAAATTATGTCATATGTACTACAATTGGTCTGGCACCGTGAGGGTGCCGGCACCATGTCAGTACGCCCACAAGTTGGCATTTTTAGTCTCACAGAGCCTGCATCGTCCGGCTCACGCGGACCTACAAACCCTGCTATACTATTTGTAAGCAAGAAACTCGATTGCTTTTTTTTCATTTAATTCCTTTGTTCTAAGAATATGTTTTTTTTTTCGTTTTCTAGACCTTATTTGTCTAGACTTCTCACTTCTAATTTGAATAAATTGTTCTGTCACTTATATTTGAACGTTGACTCTTCGGTACAGCTATTATATCAAAATATTTTGTGTATCTCTGTGCCATTAATTTGGTGCCTAAGAAGTACTATTGTTTAAGAGTGTTATATTTTTTTATGACTTTTCTAATAAAATGTTCCTTATAAAAAGTTATGTTCATTCTAGCTAGGGATATCTCAAACGCTAAAACTTATTTAGGGGGGGGGGGGGGGCTTGCTATAGCTCTTTGATGTCGGAAGCAAAAAGATATTTATGTGTATTTATGAGCAATGATTTTGTTGGCTCGATTGGGAAACTCGCGCGGTTCTGACTGGACGTATATCCCATACACTTTCTATTTTCAGTAGAAGTCATTCTACTGGAAATAAAAAATGGTATGGGATATATGGTAAGCGGACGCAGTTTGATAGGGTGAGGGTGCGTTGGTTTGTTCCGACCATAGATGGTTTTGACTACTCATTGCTCACCCTCGTTCGGTCCGAACTTGGGTATACCAGGGCATTTTCACACAAAATTCAACTTTGGCACCCTAACTACCCTGAGCGTTCGCAGCGGTGTCTAGTGGCCAAAATAGAACGCACGTCGTGGTCTCCAACAAGATTTGTATAATAGCTGTATAATGGTGCTATTCTGTAAAAAATAACATTCCATAAACGCTCTGTTATGTGAAAATTCGGGTCAGCCATTGGCTGTTGCCTAGGAAATAACGTAACAGAGCCTTTATGGAATGTAATTTTTTAGAGAATCGCACCATTACACTGCACAATTTCTTGTACAATCTGCCAAAATAGTGTCAAAAAACAATGAACTTGATTGTTTTAACTGACAGATTGTACAAGAAATTGTGTAGTGTAATAATACAGCTGTAACAGGCGCTATATTCCTATAAGGCGCTCTGCACATTTTGAATATCCCGTAGGCTAGATTATCGACAGCTTTGGCTACAAGGGTTACGCAATCATCCCTTGCTAAGGGCCGATGGGAGGGGCTAAAATTCAGCTGTGTCAAAATTTACCATGAGCGGAGCAAAAAGGAAATTTGCGGGGTCCGGTGCTGTTGCTTGATGTCCGCAACTCAACATACATGAAAATTTCATTTCATCTAGAGGCATAAAAGACGTGTTTTGAAACTCATCCACCCCGCACATGAATTCGTACACCTAAACCCAAAATAAACACGCTCTTGACAGCTAGAACCCGTTGGGACGTACGCCTATGGCTTTCCGTGAGGCCAACAGCTGTCAGTCCTTGACTCCGTGAGGCCGTTCAGTAAACAAACGGTCGGTTAGAATGCGGTACCCTTAAGCCGCATCCACATGGGATTAGTGCAGTAGAAACGGTATGGTAGAAAAGCTAAACTATAGGTTTTTGCATTGAGCGTTCACATAGACTTACGGTAAGAAACGAGTGCAGTTGGGATGGCCAAAGTTTTCTGGCATTCTGCACGCGTGATCCCTGTTCTGCACTGCCCTTGCCAATTTTCTTGACATCACGATTCCGTTGCTAGGCTATTATTGCGGCGTGATGACTTGACTTGACTGAATCTGCTACTGTGAGATGCGAATGCCAAATTTTAGATGTTATGGCCCGTCTCCAATGGTCGCTAAACGTTAAACGCAGAACGTAAGGCAATCGCAGAGGGAACGCAACACGCAAGAAACACCATCGCAGAAGTCAACCAACTTTCCTGCGTGTGCTTGCTGCAACCTTGCGTCAGCCAATGATAAATCGGAATACGATTTGTTTCCGCGCCAACGAGGTTTTGTTTTTCTCCATGGTTTTCTGCATCTTGTTGACGGCTTTCATCCCGTGTCATCCAGTGTCATCTTCAGTACTAGGTGGATGGAGGCCAGAGCTCAAGAGCTCTTTTCGATCATCTCTTGCTGGTCCAGGACTTGGGAAGTAGGTACAAGGGTCAAGGGGGACATGACAATTTTTTGCAGCAAGGACTAAACGCTGCTATCGGATCATGCTTGATGCCGTTTCTGCATGAATAACACAACCTGCAGTTCACGATGCTGCCACTGTCAGAATGATAAGCCTGTTGGGAGACAAGGTAGAGCATCAGTCAGTTGTGTCATGGGGGGTTCCTGGATTAACAAAGGTTGGTCGTTGAAGGGGATGTGTGGGGTATCATTTCTGACATAAAAGAGGTCTGCGAACTCGTTTCTTTTTGTAAAAAATATGATTGGTTTGAAACTGTGGAAAATATAAGGGGTCAATATCGTCATAATTGATTGTCAAACATTCACGATTCGCACTGAATTGAGTTTCGCAATGGACGCAGCAACGCAGAAGTTGACCAAGCTCCAACTTTCTGCGACCTGCGACGTGCTTGCGGCTGCATAGCGTCAGCCAATCAGCTGAATCCGGAAGAAGATATGAATTTTCCTGTATTTTGGGGCATTAGATGGTGTTGCAACTATTGAAACAGATAGGTATGAATAACCTTTTTTTCACTACTAGCTGTGAAGTGCATCATTATTAACCTCTCCCTGAATTAGGATGGCGATTTTCTAGTAGTAAAAAAAAATACTATATAAACCACGGTCGAGAAAATTATTATAGCTTCAGCGCCTTATATCCCTCAGCTGCGCTTCGGGATCTAAACTGGCGCTTCAGCTATAATAATACTTTCTCAACCTTGGTATATAATATATAGTAGGTTCACTTGTACCGTGATTCTAGTTGGCTGTGAGATTTTGTTTCTAAGTTTTCAAATCTGATATTTGAAAACTCCCTAGAACTTGGCAGTTGGTTGCATCGATATTTGAAAGTTTAAGCTTGACGACAAGATCAACAACTTTACCGTTTGTCAGATCGAGTGTCAAATAGACTGAAAATCACGAGTTTCAAGAAAATTGTGGTGAAATTATGCCCATCACTGTGAAAACTGTGTTTGCGCCTCAGCTTGTGTCTTGAACAATAACGTCCAGTGCCCATTTTAAAGTCCTCGAGAGTGCCATCAAGAACTCGCTTCTGGGAGAAAAAATGGCCGGAATGGGTGCTGGGCATGTACCCCATAACGTTCAGATTTGCGGAGAAGACGTGAATCTATTTTCAAAAACCACATATTATGGAAGCATTGTGAACTATTCCTGGTTTTTAAAAGAAGTACCCACACTCTGGAAGGCTGGAAACGATGGGAAGCTGAACCCTCCTAATTTTTGTGGTGATGGGATTCATCGGCGTTAATACTTGATTTCATTGCTCAGGACATCGTACTGGAACAAGAAATTTGTGGAACTTGTGAAAGGTGAACAACATCCACTCCATATTTGCAATTTGCAAAGTTGATTTCGGTAAATTTTCCATTTTTGACAGCAACAGTCAACACACCATCACACCAACATAACCTATCTTTCGAAGCCAGACGCTCAGGCGCACACTAGGCAGTCGGACGTGAAGTCTACAATGCCAAACTGTGAAATTTGCCCAGCCTACTAGAATCACGGTACAAGTGAACCTACTATACTATTTTTCGAAGTGAAGGTAGCGGTGAAGTGGCAGACTTCGATAAGAATTATTCATGCCTCGATCCCGAAAACCGTAGCCGCTCCTCCTCAGATTGGGTATCAACGTCTCAAGTGCCCCAACCAACATTGTCCAGGGGCAAAGCAGTGTAGTCATTATCTGGTGTTGAAGTTCTAAAAGGGAAAATGGAGAACAACTGCGGCTTCACTTAGTATGTAGACAAGCTGGCTGAGGGGGATCTGCAAAGGAAATTCCAAGAAAGATTTCCAACCTGCCCTGTACCACAACGGCATCAAATAGAGGCTCTGAAATATAGTGACATAGGTCCTGGGCTTCGTGCCAGAAGAGAGAAAGCTGAAATGCGATATCGATATTTTCAGGTTTGCAGAAGCCCATAAGGGGGGGGGGGTGAAGTGACCATCCCAGAAAAGCAACTGAGTATGGAGGAAATAAGTAAGCATTATAAAAAAACTGTCGTTGTATATCTACAGGTGATCCCAATAAACGGTCAAGAGAACATCACCAGGTCTCTCTGGACCAAAGATACTCATGTCTACCATTTTTCAATCATCACATGTCAATGATTGGAGTGATTCTCCCGAAAATTTTGCCCCATTTCAAATGGGATACCTATCTTGGCAAAAAATTCACCGATTTCAAAAATTTTTGTTATTTTGGATAGCGTATTCTGTTGACTATAGAAATCTTTTGATAGAATTACCCACACGAGAGTCAGGGCCACACGGAGTTCCACGGGAAGAGGTTTCCGAATACTTGTCTTTGCAAGGAAAAGAGCCACAAGCTGAACTAAACTGCTTGACAATTGAACTGCAACACCTAAAAATAAGGTGCGTTTTCAAATTGAGATAGCTCAAAAAATATCTGACGGATTCCAGAAATTCAGGCATGTGAGGAAAGATCATTTCTTTGACCATCGAGTGCTGGTATTGATGATAAGTTTGATTGCACAATTTGTCATATACAGGGTGCCAACGAAGAGCGTGCAGATTTGGGCAATCTTGCACCTTGTGCAACTTTCGAAAAAAAAGTCCGAGATTTTTTCTCTCGCGTGCTTTTGAAAGGTTAAATCATTATGCCGAAACGGTTTTAGAATTTTGACCCTAACTTTTTTTTTCAAAAAATTGTGCTCAATTTTCTGAAATATGCACTTTCTGATTAAGAAAAAGAAATAGAGACATTGTTTGTTTTCAAACGGCGTCCATATTGAATTTACTCCGGAGGTTTTCATTTGAGCCTCCACATCCCCTCGAAACTACCCCTTTTGGGACACCGTCTCACAACAAGATATGCAATGCTTCATTTAAAAGGCCTAAGAAAAGTACTCATCAATGATTGGATTGAAGTAAGTATACTAGGATGACCCCACACGTACAGATCCCTAAAAACCACCCCTTGACTTCAAGGGACAGGGTTGGTATGATAAGACATGCAATAGATGAAAATTCCAATAAACGTTTTTTTCAACTGTTCCACTAAAAAAGTGATGCTACACGATGACCCTTTACGTAGGTCATCCCAACAGTACCTAACCTCTCGAAAAAAGAACTACCCTTCAAAAAACCAGTACTTCCGCAATACCTCATTTGTTAGGATTTTTAAAAAATCTGTCGCAATAGTTTGCCGCTACGATGATTTCAGTCACATATCTACCCGAAACTACCCCTTCAACCACCCCTCCAATATCGCATAGCCTCTACCTTGATGCGTTATTTACGAGTTGAAAGAACTTTTGCCTACTAACCGTTTCATTGAAATGACGGTGTTTTCTACGATAATAGTACAAAACCTTTTCTGAAACTACCCCTAGAAATCGCCCCTTTAGTAAAAGGTACGCAATACCTCATTTGGAAGCTCAGAGTTTGGAAGCTCAGAGAAGGTGCGATTGAATAAGTTCAAAATGATTTCGCGATGACCTTACACGCATCAAGGTAAAGGCTATGCGATATTGGAAGGGTAGTTGAAGGGGTGGTTTCGGGTAGATATGTGAATGAAATCATCGTAGCGGCAAACTATTGCGACAGATTTTAAAAAAATTCCAACAAATGAGGTATTGCGGGAGTATGTACTGGTTTTTTAAAGGGTAGTTCTTTTTCCGAGAGGGTAGCTACTGTTGAGATGACCTACGCAGAGGGTCATCGTGTAGCATCACTTTTTCAGTGGAACAGTTGAAAAAGACGTTTTTTGAAATTTTCATGTACATATTGCATGTCTTATCATACCAACCCTGTCCCTTGAAGTCAAGGGGTGGTTTTTAGGGAGCTGTACGTGTGGGGTCATCGCAGTATCCTTATTTCAATTCAATTATTGACGAGTAATTACCATATGCCTTTTAAATGAAGCATTGCATATCTTGTTGTGAGACGGTCTTCCAAAAGGGGTAGTTTCTAGGGGATGTGGAGGCTCAAATAAAAATCTTCGTAAGAAAATTCAACATGGACACCGTTTGAAAACAAACAATTTCTCTATTTCTTTTTCTTAATCAGAAAGTGCATATTTCAGAAAATTTAGCACAATTTTTTGAAAAAAAAAGTTAGGGTCAAAATTCCAAAACCGTTTCGGCACAATGATTCAACCTTCCAAAAGCAGGCGATAGAAAAAATCTCGGATTTTTTTTTCGAAAGTTGTACAAGGTGAAAGATTGCCCATATCTGCACGCTCTCCGTTGGCACCCTGTATATGACAAATTGTGCAATCAAACTCATCATTAATACCAGCACTCGATAGTCAAAGGATTGACCTTTCCTCACACGCCTGAGTTTCTGAAATCCGTCAAATATTTTTCGAGCTATCTCAATTTGAAAACGCACCTAATTTTCAGGTGTTGCAGTTCAATTGTCAAGCAGTTTAAATGATCAAACTTTTGCAGCCAGATTCGCGTATATTCGTGAAACATCCTCATGGTCGTTCTCTTTATTCATATACCTAAACATGCAGGCTGTGATAACGACCTTCTTCACGGCGATCACAAATAATCGGCCTAACCCACCATTTACGATGCTGATGTCGTCGCGGTGGACCTTTTTCGATGGATCGTTTTAGCAGCGGATGTCTTCGCGGTGGCAGAACTCGGGGATAAATGAGTCGTGGACTTTTTTCCGGTGGGACGTTTGAGCTGTGGACTGATTTTCACTGTGGACCGCTGAGTGGGCTCCCACAATATCAACAATGTTGTCATGTCCGCTTATCTTCGGATGGTCTTCAACTAGTTACCTACTTTTAAATGACATTCCCCATTTTCATAAAATCGTTTCATGGCCGTTTGGAAGGAGGTGATGAAAGACTTCAATTTTTTCTACAGATCCGTTCGTTGGCGTCTTTGGGTTGTCGAAATAATTGCCAATGACTTATTATTGGCCTATTAGGAGGTCACAAAATATTGTTTGTAAAGGTATTCTTCAGATGATCTAGGAGAATACAAAATACCGTTTCTGATATTCTTCTTCAGATGGTCTTTCAATCATTTGAAATTATTGGAAATGGAAACATAGTTTCCTGAGCCATTGGTGTTTTTGAAAACTTTAACCACTCGCTGATGACTTGCTGGTCTATCATGGCTTCGCAATGCGTTCCCCCAAGCAACAAATTAGGGCCAAATTAGGTTAAAATCTACCTCACTTTTGGTCAGCGACCAATTTTCAATAGGTCGGATTTACTTTAATCGACGTCGAATTCAGGTAAGTGGGGAAAAATAAGTGGGTAATTTAAACGTCGAAAATTGGGCACATAGGTTGATTTGACTTATAGGTCAGATACCTTGTTAGTCGGCTAAACCTACAATAAGTTACATTTTTGGTAACAATAAGTAATTTAAGACCTATTTTACTAATTTGCGACCTGTGTCTTACAAGACTTGAATAGGTATTATTATCCACTATGGTACCTATTATTTTGGGTTTTCCCGACTTATAGTTGGTCATACGACTTTAAAAGACATTAGTGCTCAATAGTGTTGTTGGTGTTACCATAGTGATTGAGTTTCATGGCGGACCTCCATCCTTCATAGCAAAATATACCTACCTACCTATAGCACGAAACATTTTGCGGAATTAGTGATTCCTCCCTGGTCATAATATTCACACGAAGGAAATATTTCTGACAAATGTGCCTCTTGCACCTCCAAATATTGCAATGCGCCTTGGAAAAATCGATTTTTTGCAGAACTTTCGGAAACAACAACAACCGGAACAGACCGGAACGGCGTTCCGGTTCGTGAAATATTTTTAAAAACCGTTCCGTCTTGTGAAATTTCTTCGAAAGCCGTTCCGTTTCGTAGAAAATGTGCCGATGAGACGTTGAGACTTGTCTTTCAATATAATTTTGTCTCTTGTTGAATTATTTTGATTTCATTGTCTCGTCATCATATTTATTCTTTCAAGAAATTATAGAAATTAAATATTGTAGGTATCTCTATCCATTCATGAAGAAAATTCACTAATGACGATTATTGAGCTGTTCGTGAACTTTAACGTAGAGTGATGAAATGACCGCAACTGATTTTTTTCTGGAAGTCCAGCAAAATATTTTTTGAAGGAAACCAGGCTCGATCCAGTATTTCATCTTACAATATTCCCCGATCAGCACAAGGAGTACCCAACATTACTGAATTTATGTACATCGCAAATGGGATATTAATTGTCTACTCATTAGCACCTATCTTGAGCACGCATTGGAATTATCTGAAGAGAAAAACTGCCTTAACTTTTGAATGCAACAGAAATAAGGATGTCTCAGCAACTTCTCCCCTTCTCGGAAGGGAGGGGAGGAGGGGTATTGTCGCCTGCGGCTCTTGCTCGCTTCGCTCGCATCGAGAGTCCGAGCGTTCCGGTTCGTGAAAATTGCCATTTCGACCACTGTATAGTTGACATTATAATGACGTTGCCCCGAATCAGCCGTTCGACACGTGCGTGTGACGTCATGTGGAAATGGTCTATTGCTGCTTGGGCCACCGCCATCATATTTTTTACTTGATATGTTCAGAATTTGATCATCAGGGCCGTTCGAGGGGCCGTTGGTGTCGTCTTGAGATGGTCATTCTCTCCCTTGACAACTTCTGATGCCGGCATCGTGTCTTCCAGTGGCGGCCATCCATTTATTTCGCTTATTTTCTTCGGCAGGAAAACCGTGGAATGCAACATTTGGGGGAAATGCTGTCTTGGACTTTGTGCGGACAACTTTTCACACAACATACGCGCATTTTTCGAATTCGAGAGTGGAGCGTAGCATCACAGAAGAAAAATTATGACGGTGTTTCACGACTTACTCCACATTCAATCGCACGCGGTACTTCCAAAAAACGGTGCAGAGTATGCATTGCTGGAAGGAATTCAGTAATTTCGATACAGAACATTGGAAAAATTCTGTTTGAACTTAGTGTTGAAAATAGCTTACTCTTTGGAATGCCCCTCTTCGAGAAGATACACCATTAAAATTTTGACTCCACAAACGAATTCAGAGGACACGAATTTGTGGGAATCAACGTGTTGCACATCTCCTCATTAATTCTTTGTAGGTGAAAATGAAATAAAACCAATTTGTGTGATCTGCCGAAGAACTTATTTTTTTCCATAATGAAAAATTCCCGGGATAATACGATAAATGCCGTCAATGTTTACAATATATTCATAAGTTTCGAAAATTCGTGAAATTTCGTGAAAATTCGGCGTTGCTTCACCTCTTATCTGAAAGAGGGGCTCATTCTGAGTACGTATACCGAATTTCATGCTTTCATCACCATTTGCAAGGTTCATCCCGATTTTGGCTTTTAGTGCCCGCACTATGAGGAGCTTGTTCCCTTTTCTGGCTCATCTGTAGCACTTCACTTCTACCTTCAGGTTATTCACAAGTACTTCTTCAAAATATCCTTCCGCACCATACTTCAACCCTGGTATCACGCTGGTTCCCCGTCATTTGATGTATGGCTCGATGTGACGGAGAAAAAGTGTCTGCCCTGAGCGGGGATCGAACCCGCGTCCTCCATTTGCCGGATGGGTACTCTTACCACTTAGCTACCGAGGAGATAACAGTTCCTCCGCCACATGCCCACATGAGAGCCACCACAGTACTCCCCCTCCAGAGACGTCGTTTTTGTCTCGTATGTACCCCTGCGTTCGCCGTACTTATGGACCGTTGACCGTTGTTCACTACCCCCAGCTAGGGCGACGGATAGGACGTGGGTGGACGTAGGGCAGAGAAGTGGCGGTGCTGTTCAATTGTTCATTGTTTGCTTTGTACGTGTTTGTTTGTGTTCTGTGTTGCGTGCGTGTTGTTTCTGTTCGGGGTCACCATTTATGGCGCGATGTGACGGAGAAAAAGTGTCTGCCCTGAGCGGGAATCGAACCCGCGTCCTCTATTTGCCGGATGGGTACTCTTACCACTAAGCTACCGAGGAGACAACAGTTCCTCCGCCACATGCCCACATGAGAGCCGCCACAGATGCTTACACTTATAAACAAGTGAAGCGTTGTCGAGTCTGTGGGTTTGCATCGTGGCAAGACTTTTGCTCCACATTTTGGTCTGCTCTACTGACAACTGATGACAAATTGTAACATATCGTTGTCAGGGGTAACGAGAAGTAGAAAGTCACTGACACTGACAGAAGCTGCATTCCTTTTACATGAAATCTCAAATAATCTCACCTCAGTTAGAGAGAGAAAAAGCGAGAATTGAGGTCTCCAATTTTCCGTTGTCTCTCTTTACTGTGACGTCATGCGTATAAGATACGGTTAATCGAGGTCATTGGGCGCTTCCCAATAAGGCGTATAAGGACACAATTCGACACAATTTGACACAGCTAGCGTTCCAATAGCAGTAATAGCACCACATGTCGACACAATCGAAACATTGGCGAGGCTGAGTTTAGAATTGAGCTGGCAAGTGCACTTTGACATTGTGTATCCGTCTTGTCGCAGTTATTGGAAAGCGTCCTATGTTTCTTGAGATGACATTTCGTTTCTGACAATGGGAAATTTTTCGAATCTGAGAAGCGCTCTGTCGTGTATTTATTTGATTTCAGCATGGATTTCATGATTTCACTTGTTCTTACCCTCGTTCTTACCAATAAGTGTGTTATATGTAGTGAAAAACTGAGAAGATACTTACAGAAATGGTTCAAGGGTGTTGTGTCGCTCTATGCGAGTGCGAGAATAAGACGAATACACCTGGCATAACCATGCACCGGTTCACGAAAGACCCAAACTTGATGGAAGTGTGGCTGCACCAGCACCACCAGGGATCACGCTGCACCAGACACGTGCATCTTACTACGAGAAAACTCTATTACTTCGTCCATTAAAAACTCCCTTATGGGCTCTAGTGACTTTCCCCACATGATAATGGGAACAGTATAGCTAACCGATTCAAAATTCCCGCAAAAGTCAGAAACGAAACGTCCAAACATCATAAACGTCAAAACGTCAACGGTGACCTCGAAAAACCATGTACTTTCTATCTCCTAAAATTGGAAAGGTCAATTGAGAGGGAGAGAGACACAACTAGCAACTGAAGTGAGAATTCTCAGTTCAGATGATAAAAGGAACGCAGCTATAAGCCACGATGACATACTCTTAAGGAAGTTGGAAAATCTGGGGTTTTCCCCCGATCTGGTCAGACTGTTCAGGTCCTATCTGGTCGGTCGAAGGCAGTTTGTGAGGGTTTCGGTCACAGTTCCGAGAGCTTCGAGGTTGTGTCGGGGGTCCCGCAGGGATCTGTGCTGGGTCCCCTACTTTTCATCATTTTCATAAATGACATTGGGCTGAGCCTCAGGAGCTCGTTCCTCCTCTATGCTGACGATCTGAAGATCTTTTCACCTGTGAATTCTTCTGGGGACTGCTCTCGCCTTCAGGAGGACATCGATGCATTGGTGGGATGGTGCACTGCGAACGGTCTTGACTTGAACGTGACGAAGTGCATGGTCATGTCCTTTTCGAGGTCCTCTGGACCCCTGGAGTTCCCATACAAGATTGGCGATCACATTCTGGCCAGACCCAGTGTCATCAAAGACCTTGGCGTGTACTTCGACCCAAAGCTTTCTTTCTCAGAGCACATTTATTACGTGCACAGGGCAGCCTACACTACACTGGGTTTCGTGACACGGAACTCCAGGGACTTTTCCAACATCGAGACATTGCAGCGTCTCTTTTCGTCCTTGGTTTTGCCACGGCTGGAGTATGCATCCGTCATCTGGTGCCCCTACCACGAGAAATATGTGTCCTTTCTGGAGGGTGTGCAGCGGCGTTTCCTGAAGCTGCTGGCCCTCAGGGTCGATGGGGTTTACCCTTGTGTTGGTTTCCCGCAGCAGTCGTTGCTGGCCAGATTTGGTCATCGGTCCTTGGAACGGTTGGCTACCTTCTTTTCCTGCATAGGCTTGTTTCGGGTGCGGTAACCTCCCCCAGTGTTCTTTCAAGGATCTCCCTAAATGTTCCGAGACAGGGCCTGAGGCGGAGTGATGTTTTTTATGTGAGGCCCACACAAAAGCTCTTTTACTTCAATCCTCCTGTGAACCGCCTTGCTCCAAGGAGGTTATCCTTGCTCTGATATACAATAGGTTCCAGGAGAAGTTCGACATTTTCAACTGCAGTGCGGCGGATGTCAGGCGAGTTTTTGATTGAGATGCAATCGACGCATTGTTCTTGTCTGTGAGTAGTGTTGCGACGGATTTTCTTTTCTTCGTTCCGCGGTCACGCTATTATTGGACTTGTTAGTCTGTTGCGTGCCCGTATATAATATAAAAAAAAAATTGCGGCTTTGTGACGCCACTGGAGTGTCAGCTGTCAGTTTGTTAAACATAACCTCTCTCTATTCTTGCTCTGAATCAAGACAAGAACCATGAGCCAACTGATCTTAAAACGAAAATAATACAGTGAACAGTGAAATACCCATTGATTTCAAGCTTTGTCCAACCAACTTCCCAGGGATTCAATATGAATATTCAAAAACTGAGCTTCTTACGAGGTAAATTCACAACTTAGGAACTGAAAAAACCCATTAATTCCTATGATCCTATTATTATTTCAGTGGGTACCCCAAACCTGATTCAGTTATGTGGAGTGAAATACTACCCTCCTCCTCCAAATTACGACCGTAAGTACCCAGCAGCAAATTGTAGTTTGTTTTTTTTCTCTGAAAACAAGTTATTTCAGACATAGATAAATCCTTCTTTGAAAAACCAAAACTGCGATTTGTCGATAAAGCCCCAATAATACCTCCTGGACAAAAAGCTATAAAAATGCAGAAAAAATTACGCCTAATGAGAGGACCGGAAACTGTCCACAATTTCCTTCAGCACAAGCAGTATGGAATTATGGTTTGTTTTATTCTCTTTTTGTCTGCATGCTGCATATATTTTTGTATTATCTGTACTTCATTCAAAATCAAGAAATTATTCGAATACATTCTTCGCACGTAGGCACTTGGAGGTGGTCGTCTCAAAATCAATCATTTTGAAATGATGAGGTTGAATTTGGGCCGCAATATGGACATTAGTCGAATGTTTGCCGTTTGGAGGGTCGATGCTCCATGGCAACCTGTCACCGAAAAAGGCGCGGGGCATAGAATGGGCGGCGGAAAGGATTCCATTGAATTTTATGTGACTCCTATTAAAGCAGGTTAGTTTTTGTCTAATAACAGTAGTCTTCTATTTTGACGGTTGTTTTCAAGGTCGAATTATACTCGAACTGGGAGGTAAATGTGAATATGCTGAAGTTGAGAATATCTTGACCAACATCGCAAATAAATTGCCATTCAAAGCCATGGCAGTATCTCAGCAAATTTTAGAAAAACGTATGCTAAAAGAGGAGTTTGAAAAGAAGTACAATCAAAATAAATACACTATGAAATATATGATGCAAAACAACATGGGAGGTTGTCAGTCATGGATGTCGCCATTTGATTATAAGTTCTTAGGAAAATATATGTAGTGATTGAATAAATAAAGATGCAGAAAATTCCAAGATTCTCGTTTTTGGAAACACAAGTAGAACACAATTACAAATATTTTATTTTACTGGTTCATATGGTAACTTACATATTGTACTTATATAATATTATAGGTTTTAACTGTTGTAATAAACACCAATTTATATGGATGACATACATTTCCACTTATAACTAACGAAAAAGTTCAATAAGTAAAGCAAGTGCAACATAGTTTTGTACTTTTGTTGAAGAAATTTTCAAATAACACAAATTTTTAATCTCGAAAGAATTGATATGTTACTCGAACCTCACTTTCGCAAATAACTGGTCAATTCAAAAAATGTCAAGCAACTAAGACAAGCCTACAGCATAGGAGGGAATGTTGTGTATAAAATGCTCTAATATTGATTACCTTCAGGAACTACAATTTATTGTGTAACATTTAATTTCATTTATTTTGAAAGCACAATATTTCTTCAGGGGAAGTTCTAACATTTTTACTTATATTACATCAACAATTATAACTTTTCATATTATTCAATATATTATATACATTCACAAGCAAAATATTTTCAGAATTTGCGACTTGAAAAAAATATATGACGAACTTCTATGTTCATCAAATTTATACGAAATGCAAGGGAAAATCAGTGCTAAAGAGTGAGGGTGCGAACAGACCTGAACATTTGCTCGCCCACGAACGTACTTTTTATTTTGATTCGGACCGAATTGTGCGCCGTGGGCATGAGCTGTTGTCTCTGAAAGGGGCTGTGTAACTTCACACTTTGTGTTCCCCCACACCATGGGAGCACTTCATCTCGTCCCCATTCGCGCAAGTGTTCACGGGATATGATAAATGTCACCCATGGTGTGTGGAAAAACACACAGTTCGTTCAGAGGCAAGAACTCATGAGCATGACGCTCAAGTCGGTCCGAACAAACGTTCGTGCGCGAGCAAATGCTCAAGTCAGTACACATCCTTAATTTACGTGGATTTAATATTTGAAATGAATAAAATGATTGAAATATTAATAATATTATCACGACTGAACAACATTATTACAGCAACCACTCTCCACATTGAAAGATCTCAAAAAGATGCATCACAATCACAACTTTTAATACTGGTGCCATAAGTGAAGATATGTCGCTTACAAATTCTCCTTTCTTAGATTACGCAGAAAATTGTGACACGTTATTATTATTATTGCCAATAATTAACCAATATTCACTGGTTTAATGTCATGGATTAAAAGTCTTGTAATACTGTCATTTTGGTGTGGAAGATTAATTATATTGGGTGGTGTGAATAGAAAGTAGTATTATTGTTACTATATATTTAGATTTTTAAAGCATTCATTAAGCAAATTCTTTTCATCAACTGCTCAAAAATTTCAAGGAGGAGCGCAGCAAATATTCTATTTTTAATTCATATCACCCATTCAGATGGAAAGAAAGAAACTTCAAGTCGAGCAGATTTTTAAGATGGTTAGGTATGTCTCTTAAGTCTTAAAAGCATATTCTCTACATATTTGATAAATTATTATTGAAGTTTCTAAAAGTGGACTAGAACTGAGAAGTTACCTATAAAGTTATAAGCAATAAACCTACCTAATATATACATAAAGAATTCTCAAATAATTTGATTCAAATTTACAGAATACAAAAAATATATATATATATATCAACACAATAACATAAGATCAGCCATCTTGAGAAAAATTAATACATAACATCAACATACAGTCCCTTTTTATTATCAGTCAGGGAAAAATATAATAACCTACTATATACATAATTCTCGGAAACTGTACAAAATCGAATAACTAAAACAAAATTTGTATTTGCTACATAGGTAAGTGTTACTTGATAAAAACAAAAAAATGTGAATCCAGCACAAAGCATACCTAGTATCAGGAACCATATTTTGTGCATCTATATGTAATAATTTATATATTTATGTTTATTATTATTTAATTATAAGTAGGTATGGCATTCTTTTATTGTGCATAAAATAAAGCTTAGATATTTTTTTTGACTAGATTATATCAGATCACTGCAAACTTCCGTTTGAACATTTCATTAGCCGTTTTCACTTCTTTGTGTCACATATACACTTTTGGGATATATTATGAAATTAGAATAATAATTATACAATATTAATATGTACCTATGATATAGGTTTTACATGAATTAACAAGGGAATTTAGCCTTGTGATCTAATCAGTATAAAATTAATTTTTCAAAAGTTCCTACAAAGCAAAATATTCTACAACCAGTCATAAAACTCGAAACTTAATAACAAGCTAATTATTCAGTCTTGCAGATTGCATGTATTATTATTAGTATGGGTATACAATCGATATTAATAATTATTAGAAGAAAGAAGGCTTTCTATTCATAATTGACCCTAAGAAAGGTATGTGATTAAGCGTATGACTCACTCAGATGGTCAAAGAAGTAATCAAAACTTTGGTTAATGTTAATTACATGGTATGGGCTTGCGTTGTCGTTCACTGCGTTTGCTCTATACTGTTCGCTGAATGACAACAAAATGTCTCGGATTTTTGCAATGATCTCTTCTACTCAGGCATTTGATTCCTGTAACAAACATTTCAGATTTTTTCCGTGATTTAAACGATATTACTGTACCTTCAAATTTTCAAAATAATGCATGATTTGATCATAGTCCATGTCTAACTGTAGGTCATCTAAACCTGGAAGTTCTGCTGCAGGCGTAGTTTTAGAAGTGTCTTCGGAAAACATTGGATTTCCGACAATTGTGGCTCTTTTCACTTCTGCACTGCGTCTTCCTACATTTTAGCAATATCTTAGCAACAATCCGTTAAAATTCTCCAACTTACCAATCCCATTCGAGTTTGGAGATTTTGGGTACTGTATGAACTGTATAGTTTCTTCCTCATTTGGTTTCGTTCTCATCTTCACTTTGCTTTCTTGTACTGCCCTGGCTGCCTCTTGTGGTTCATCGTCGAATTCAAAAACATTCGCCATGGGTTCTTGTATCGAAGCAATTACGTAATCCTCGCTGTCTTGTCCTGCACATTCATTGGGAGCCCTGTTGCAGTCGCTGGGAGACGTGTGGCGATAATCATCTTTTTCTTGATATTTACTGTTCCTATGGTGATGATGATGGTGATGTTTTCTTTGTGGCGTAGCTTCTAACGAACTGGGAGGCCCTGATGATGTGGTAATGTTCCTGTGTGGTGGCACCGGAGGCCGGTAATCTTCAGCGATCGGTTGCACTCTTGGTTTGTTGAGTTGCAAGGGAATTCCATGGGGCGGCAATGGAGGAGGCGGTGTGGGTTTGTTCCTTAAATAAACGAACAATCCAAATTATTTTCATCATCACTTCCTAGAAAGAAAGAAAACTTACCATACTTGTAAACTGTCGTTGTTGCTATCTCCTACTTTGCCTCTGCTGTAAGTGCTGCTATCAATGGGCTTGTTATTGTTCAAATTGATATCGGCATTAGATCGACTAGGTAACTCAATGTGGCTAGGATTGCTGAAGCTCGTGGCTAAACAGTCATCAGGATCGCAGTAGTTCATATTTAGAGGGTTTGTGGTGATACGAATTCCGTTGACGCTGGAATTTACGACGCTGGAATTTCTGTTGGAGCTGTCCAGAGTGGCTCGGCCCAGCCAAACCCAATCATGAACGTTAGTTGTGGTCTCTCTTGGTTTCCGACTTTCACGATGGACCACTAAGCTTCCGCCACTAGTCGGCGACGCGCGGACACCCGCGGTGATCCCAGCTTCGTCAGTTTTGAACTTCGAAGCGTACACCACGCACGAAACCACGAAGACTACAATGGCGCAACAGAATGCCGCCAATAAAACATACATGCTGATTTCTAGCGGTGTCATGTGTGTGGAGGAGTAATGATTACGTGTTATTCCTTTGTTGTTGCCTTGAAACTGACGGGCTTGTACATTTGGTTTCTGAGATTCGTCATTTTTCACTGGGGATCCTGCAAAAGAATTATTATTATGATGATTCAGTTTTATACCATCATGAGGAACCTTTGAGAATGTCCTGCAAATCTTGGAAGTTGTTGCCGCCTTTCGAACCGCCATACGACCCCCCGTCGTTCTGCAATATGTCCGGCCTGTGAGCCAAATCACTGCTGCTAAAGTCGACGGTAACTGATGCCGAAGCGGTGGCCAGAGGACCTGCACCCTTAACCTTGGTCCTTCCACTAGTCCTGCACTCGTCAGACAACAGCAGCGTTACTTGCAGCAAATCGCCATTTCCTTCACCAACAGCTATGACCCGCGGATGATGGGAAGCGACCATGGGTGCGAAAGCCACAACTTCCGAGTCCAAACTTTCCACAACCAAGTGATAATCAGACTCGGCTATGTCACGAAGCGGCGTGCGGGTGCCATCAGAAAACTCTAATTCTATATCCAGCAAACCCTCCTGCAATAAATGAAAACTTGAAAACTCAATTTCTTGTGACAAATCTAAAAACTAACTTGATATTGCGCCGTTAATTTCCTGGTAACGCTAGTTTCCGCTATGTAGCCGTTCTCCACGGAACTGTCGGGCGATATGTTTAGCTGAAGTCCGGAAACGACTTGGACTGACAGTCTTGAAAGTGCAACTTTGTCGTTCCCGACGCGGATTTCTTTGGCACCGATAACTCGTCCTGTTATTGGCGATAAAACTTGAACCTCGCTTCTGCCCATGCTACGGCCTTGTAATATCCTGCCGTGCAAACTGGCTATCCTGGGATCGCTGACTCTCAACAAAGGCAGAACCAAATCGGTGACCCTCAACCAAGTTCTTCGGTTAATCAAATACGAGATACGTCCCGAATCGTGATCGCTAGCCATGAAATGCGCGTACACATCTACTGGGCTTTGCTGGTATCTCAACCTGCACGGGGGTTTTTCCAAGACATTTCCTAAGTCATCGGGCATGCTGGTGCCACTCCAGTTGTTACTGTACGATCGCTTTTTTCGTCTAGATTTAATACCGCTGTAAATTACATCTTGAATTACAATATTAACGTACAATGATATTTATTTTCGCTATGAATGTTACTTTGCTAGCAATCGACCTTTGATAGTGCCTCGTGCATTTGTACTGTCTTCTTGCAATACCTGTCTTAAAATTACATCAAACATAACTACGAATTACTACCAGTACAAATTAAAATTTGTCGTAGGTACCATTGCGACCTCCAACCAACTTCGCTTTGTATCATGAGACAGAAAACTCGATGGAATTTCAAGGTCATTTCTTGACGTTTATAACGTTTCGCTCTGTCAACGTGGTGGAATTTCACGGGAGAAGTAGAGTGAAAAAATATATTCATAATTCTTTCTCCAACTATGACTTGCAGCAAGTCTGTACCTAGAATGAAAAATGGATGAATTTGCTCCTCAGTTTTTTTCAATTCACGGAATGTGCATGTTTCATTTTGAAAAAATCACCCCCGAAAAACCGAAACCGTGTTGCATTTGAAAATAAGCCTACACGACGCCCAATGCAATCTACTTTCGATAGCAGTTGAAATTTTTCGAAAAAGACGATCCCGAGAAAGAACGTCCGAGTTGAGTTATGCACCAAACGCGGGTCGTCCTGGTCAAAACCCAGGTGAGCGGCCGTCTCGGGTGATAACAGCCAGAAGAAAACTTGAAAATTCTTAGCGCAAGACTAGGGAATGGTAGAAAACTCCAACTGCAGACTTAATTTGATTCCCCTATTGTGTTGCTTCCTGCCGAATTTGGTTTCAATCCATCAGATAAATGTTGAATAATTATACGTCGAAGTTTTGAACTTTGACAGGTGACAGTTGGAGAAATACTTTCAACTGTTCTAAATATAGTTTTTCATGGACTTTCAAATAACATATTATTGCAAGTCAAGCTCCGTGGGATATAGCTTCTGATAGCTTTTGTCATTTTTTGGCAGTGACACTTTCGTCTGACAGATGACAGCCAAAATAAACTGGGCTCACCGCAGAGTGAAACTTTGACTATAGTCAAATTTCAACTCAATCGGATCAACGGCTCGACAGTTATCGTGAGAGATAAATACACACTTGATATAATCAATTTCACGACTTTTTTTTGTAAAAGTGAGCTATAGAAAAATGTGTTGTGTTGGTACGAATGGTGCGTAAGTTGATGCTAACGTCGTGCCAGCTAAATAGTTGTCTACTTGTGTGATATGTATGTATTTTGTCGGTTTTACATTTTCAACTGGAAAATTCCAGGGAAATTGGAAAAAAAAGTTCAAAAACCAGTTACCTCTTGTGAAAAAAAAAGTGGTGAAAATCTGTTCACGGGATAAAAAGTTGGGAAATGTGTAGTTTTACCAGAGAGGAAAACTCGAAAACCGTTGCGTTGGTCCGATTTAAAAAATTTTTCGTCTAAAAATTAATTCCATCTTTTCTCCAACTTCATTCCCAGCATGTCTGCACCTAAAATGAATATTTCGTGGGGCTCACCGCATTCACGGAATGTGCCGGAACCGTGTCGATTTTGAAAATGGATCTACACGACGTCCAATCCAATCTGCTTTCGATATCAGTTGGAATTTTTCGAAAAACGTCGATCCCCGAGCAGGAATAAATTTTTGAGTGGAGTCCTGCATCTAAAGCGAGTCGTCCTGGTCAAAACACGGACAAGAGGCTCTCTTGGGTGGCAGCGGCTAGGGAAATTTTTGAAAATTCATAACGCCCGACTGAAAAATGGTGGAAAACTGCAACTGCAGGCTTAATTTGACTCTTTTGTTGTGTTGCTTCCTGCCAAATTTGGTTCCAATCCATCAGATAGATTTCGAATAGTTGAATGGTAAAATTTTGAAATTTGACATTTTTTATCATTTGACAGATGACAGATATGAGCTTCAAAAATTGTGACAGCCAGTAACCGCGACGACCCATAACCGCGACACACACAACAGCCGCTACACGTGGCAACGCTGCACGGCTGCCAAAAAGCAAAATAGCACATCTTGGAGATAAAGAGCGAAATGTGGACAAGCCAAACTGATCCCCCTGCACCCTATTGGCCATTCGGCAATGCCGCATTCAAATGTCAAAATGCACGTGCTCCTTTATTCGCGATTTAAACTACCGATGGGGGCGCTGTGAACAAGATGGAGGATTATAAGTTTTTCTGTCACCTGTCATGGGACGTTGTATAACGGTTGTATTTGTGTTAGATAATTATTGATCGCTATTTAACAAAAGTTCCTTTTCTTGAATAACTCGGTATAGGCGGGTTCCCTTTGCTCGCGGCTCGTGCGCAAGTCTTCAAATATACAAGCTCGAGGAGCGCTTTATCGATCGGGCTGGTTGCATGAACTCTACCAATGACGGCGCCAATTAAGTGAACCTGCGCCCCGAGGACCCCAGGTGAATGAGAATGGCTATACGAGTATTTTGACAATTCGCGCGATTGTCGCTGGTTATCTGACAGAAATGACGTGAAAACTTACAATAAACTATATAGTTTCACCATTTCAGCCGCCAGAAGGCGTCTAGATTTTTGTGATCGCAAATGGTACTCCACAACAATGAGTGATTAGAAGTCTGAAAATGACATTCAATACTGGAGTTTATACTTTAAAAAAATATTTTCGTCGATGGAATCGGACACTACCTACATTGAAAAATAACTGACCCGTATTATTTTATTTATCCAAAAATCGTATCATTTGGCTGCAATGAATAAACAAAATTCCTATATTCTGCCTATTTCTGCCGTCATTTACACAGGCAATATAGACGGTGACTCGCTGTGACGTCAGAACTAAACTGCTGGACAACGAAGTTGTCGGTATCGGAAAAATGGTCCGACTTTGGAGGTCAATATCTCTCGATTGCCGATTGCGATTTCCATTTTGTTTGTTGCGTTAACTAGCTTAATCTTTCCGTAACCCATCCTACAACAGCGAATGTTGGGAAACTTCATGTAAATTTTCTACAGGGTGATACGTAAAATAGTGCAAAATTGCAACGACTTTATCGTACCCCCATTTGTCAAAAAAAAAAAAATATGTATTCTAAATACAAAAATTATGAAGTGTGGTGTCTTATCTCGGAACAGTTTTGGAATTTCCCGGATTGGAAGTCCAAAGTTGAAGATGTAAATTTTTATGTTGAATGTTGCAGATTCACGAAACTCAGGCATAGTACAAGCACAAAAAGGATAACGTCCAGGGGGGCCTTACTCTACTCGGACTCTGAAGTTTCACATCGTTACCATGTTCAGGTGCTTGAATCTGCAAATAGAACATGTTCCATATCTAAAATTCTGATGAAATTCTGACGAAATCCAACGTACGGAAGACAAGCAGGGACAACCACTAAAAAAAGTCCCCCCTGCTTTGCCCCACACCAAATATTCGGGTTGCGTTAAAAGTTAAATTGTTCTGGACTGTTGTACGAACAATCTTGCTCAATGTCAACATCCATTCATCAGAAGTGACTTAATCTCGCGTGCCAACAAGGCAAATCTGTAGCATTCAAAATAAAAAATATCTTCGATGTTAGACTTCCAGCCCGGATAATTCCAAAACCGTTTCGAGGTAAGACACCACAATTCATGATTCTTGCATTAGAATACATAAAAAAAATCGACAAATGGGGGTACGATGAAGTCGGTACAACTTCACAGCATTTTACGTATCACCCTGTAGAAATTCTACATGAAGTTTCTCAACATTCACTATTATAGGATGGGTTACGAAAACATTAGGCTCATCAACACAATAAACAAAACGGAAATCGCATGCGGCAATCGGAAGTTATCGGTCTTCAAAGTCGTACCATTTTTCCGATACCGACAACTTCGTTGTCCAGCAGTTTAGTTGGTGTTATTTATTTATTGCGCCCAAACAGTACGATTTTTGACTGAATAAAAAAACACTGGTCAATTATTTTTCAATGTAGCTTCCATTTCAATCGAAACATTTTTTTAGTATAATACTCCATTATAGTTTATTTCTGCCCAATTTGAGTTTCTTCAACTTAAGAAATAGCTATTTTGGAGCCAGACATGACCATTGAAACACCCTGTATCCGCTATGTGCATTTAGTCGTGTAGTGACATCTCGCAGCCGAAAACAACACAAATAGGCATAATTCAGTTTCTGCCTTGAGCGCTGATGTCGACTCCTCCCGGTGAACGCACATAGCGGAATGGCCATGAGCATTCAGTCGAGTAGCGACATCTATCTACCGAAAATAAAACAAATTGGAATTATTCAGTTTCGTAAATCGTCACCTTGAACGCTGATTTCGACTCCTCCCACTTTTTTGACGAACGCACATAGCGGATACCTGTTAAAACCATGTTAACATTAATTTCGTTTCATTCCTATACTATATTTTCAGTATACATACGTTTTCATATTATTGGATCACTCAAATCATACGACAAAGACTATACCTGCTACTTCTTCAGTAGTAAGTCACTAGGTGTTGCGAAAAGACGTACATACAAAAAATGCACTAACACAAAAAGCGTTCATTAGTTATGTATTATGTAGGTATGTATTACGCAAGGGTCATGACCTAAAATTTTCTTTTGAATAAAAAGATGGAAATTTACCTTGGCTGATAGTCAGGAACTCTCCATGATTTTAACTGTGACAGTCTGGTATCAGTCAGTTGCAAATCTAAAGGAAATTCTGGCATCCAAACCGTGAATTTAGCCAGTCCAATGTACGTTCCGTATTTGACCAAAACTGAACCATTTACCGAGCCCCTAGCTTCACTTCCGTCTACATAAACTGAACTGCATGATGAAGAAACCTGTAAAATCAACAATAATTGTTATCAACAATTTAACTCATTTTTGTATGGGGTACTAGGGATTTTTAGTCGGAGCTGCTTTAAGCGTACAGAGGACTCTTAAGAATCTCCCAGCTTCCTGAGATTCTGATTGATACAGCTGAGATATGAGTCTTTGAAACAGTTTCAAACGAGTCATTGTCTTCTCTGCCACCAGGTTGTCGACCGAGGGGCTGGCTGGTACCAGAGCAAAGTTTGTACCACAGTGGATTAGATAGAAGTAAATGACGCCATGGTGACAGTTTGACGTCACAGAATATTGGGCCTCTTTCTCAAGAGGATGTTCGATAAGGTAAAGATATTTTCCTGTCTTTCATTTTATGAACAGGGAAGGCGGTGGCTGTACCCTCCCATTAGAGATATGTCAGTTACTTTAACTGTTACCTACTTGGCGAGACCGGAAGTGCGCAATAATAATTGTAATTGATGGAATATTTTGTAGAAAATCTTGGATGAACTAGTTGCAATGAGATCTAAATCTCAGTCGGGATGAAAGCTGAAGGTAGCTTAGCCACCCATCGTAATAATATGAAGTACTTACGTTAGTCTTAGTAGTAAGAATAGCAAAACAATTCATTAAAACAAACCTTTAATACGCTATCATCTTCAGAGTGGCATGAAGCTTGGAACGTCACGTCAGCTGCTTTTCCCGCTTGAGAAACTATGAAAACTTTCATAGCTTGTGATACTTGACGTCCAGTAAGTACCGCTGTATTCAGAACTTCCCAATTCTGTAGAAAATAAATTGCTTTTATATTTTAACGGCCCACGTCTTTACGAAAAAAACAACACAAAATAGATCCGAAGATGAGTCAGTAAGAAATTTTCCTTACGAAGGTAAAAATTACAGAAAAACGCAAACCATAAGAGAAGGAATGAAACAAACAACTGAGGCAAAAACAGAATGGAAAACTTGAAACGCTAAAAATTACTCACTTTGCTAATAGGAACAACAGCTTGAATGTCATCCTTTTGCAGTTCAAATCGTGTAGTAGATTTTCGACCTTCGGTGTGCTGGATCTCTCCATTCTCGGCTTCATCTTGATGGGGTTCGAACCTAGCAGACCAAACAATTCTAGCCCCTTCATAAGGCTCAGAATCATCTTCACCAACTTCAATTAACCACGTGAACAACTCCGTTACACTGAAAAAAAACACTATTATTTTTCAACAATCAAGATCAAGAAAGATTGTGAAAGAACAAATGACAACAAAGTTTTCTAGTTCCCAACTTACTGTCCATCGGAAGCAACAATTTGGGAGTCGGGTGGTTCTTTCCTGACGAGAGTCACCGAAGCCCCGGTATGGCGCGGGTTGATTTCAACAGTCACATTCCAAGCCGTTGCCCCAGAAAATACCGCTTCCAAAATTCGAACACCGCTTTTGACTCGAGCTCTTTAAAAATATTTAGAGTTTAAAATATACATATGTCTAGCTTACAGGGAATTACCTAATTACGATAGCTGTTAGTAACTTGGCTCGTTGCTTGTCGATGAAAACCGGAATATGCATCCTCGATTTTGGAAATAAAGGTGGATGTGGAACCAGCATCATGATTGCTTCAGTGAGTTTCAGCTCCTTGTACGCCCCCTTTGCGGGAACTAGAGGGACCATTCCCAAAATCGTCGATGGTTGGATTTGCATCTTGGGATGGCACCCTTCTGTATCATCTGACCGAGGCTCCATCACTGTGTATGCCACTTGCACCAGCCTTGGCGGCGTTTTGGTGATCTTCCCGGGCCTTCCATCTTTGTCTGGCGAAGGTAAAGCCGGCCACCAGGATGATGGGATCGTAATTTGAGCCAAGCAAACGCCGTCCTCGCCATCAGGACTGCAAGCCGCGTGTAACGGAGTTCTCGATCCCAAACTGGCATGGAGAATCACGCAAACTCTTTGGTGGTGGTGGTTCAACAGGATTTGCCGGCGACCTCCCGGATCGGTGCCAGTATGGAACAACACTCTTAGAATAGGTGAGTCCCGCGGGATTTCATTGCGTACAATGTGCGCCGACATATCCAAGTGATGGGTGGCAAGATCTTGCATATCTATGGAAGGACCTGAGAAAAACAGTATTAAATACGGTCCCCATCTGATGGATGCGAAAGCAAACCTGTCGTGTTCAACGGCAGCGGATCTGGAACGACGTATCTGGCAGGTACTGTCTGTTTCGTACTGAAGGGTCCGTAGGACGCCCTGACGGATATAGGTTGTGAGCTTTGGAATACCGTGAAACGGTCGGTCGACAAGGGAGAGCCTGTGGTCGTGGCGCCGCCACCCAAATCGGTGGACGGCGTGAAGTGTTGTCGAGGTGACTGTTTCAGGAAGAAGCCTCCGTCTTTGTTTTCGAAATGAACATTCACACATTCTGAGTAACCTGGAAAAGTGAAAGTACAACCGACATTAAAATTTGATAGCAAATAAGTGTTGATAGTCTTGGAGGGCAGGCTAGCCGACTAGCTCTGATGCAAAATGACTATGACTCCGGAAGGTCCGGTAGCTCAGTGCGAGTTCAACTTTAAACTTGGTTTGATTGTCATAGGTAGATGAAATTGTTGCAATACCGATCTAATAAAACTAACTTCAATTAAACTCGAACTGAACAACTGGCCGTTAGCCGTCCGTTAGTCGTAAGGGGTGAGGATTGGGATAGTAATTGAGTAAGGATTCCATAATAGTACGGGACTTGGCGTAAACCTTGCATTTTATTCTGCTGGGATGAAACTCGGGTTTCTGATATGCGACTAAAAAAGTGGATAAGTATATTCGGTTTTTGAGGGTTTCTAACAAAATTTTAATAGAAAATTTGATTTCGGCACGTGATTTTCTAAAAAAGAAAATCTAAAAAAGAAAATACAGGTAACGCAACGCCACACAAGAAATGACATCATAAGGGTAGTTGGGCTGCAGATGTTGTCAATAACAATCAGGAGAACGTTGCATAGAAGTGGGCTGCATGCCAGAAGATGTGCATGTTATGTTGTCCTCTGCTAAACAGAAACCGACGAAATTTGGGCGACACTCATTCAGACTAGAGCAAAAAATGAAGAAATCGTATGTTCTCCGACGAGTCCAGATTCAATTTGTTCCGGCCTGATGGGCGCAGCCTGAGGATCTAGAGAGGTACAAATACAAATGAAGCTCATAGGAATAAGATGATGGAGCCGCGGGCCGCATGCGGTGGAGGAGTGACATTATGAAGAGGTATAATTTTTAACCTCATTATTTTGCGTGGGGAATCAATGAACACTCTTTGGTGCCGCATTCGATGCATATTGCTGCTGTGATAATTTGCCGAACTCTTCATGGAAGACTTCATATACGTAGAAAATAATGCCCGCCCACACAGAGCTCCATTGGTTATAGAGTGCCTGGAACAGCACAATATCAATACTTATCACAATATCCAAAGTCTATTGGATACTTGGCCTGCATATTCACCAGACCTTCACCTAATAGAGCATGATTGTGTGGGCTAGGTTGGGACGTCAATTGTTGCTACTGGACAACCCACCGGACAACGTTGATGAAGAGGTTGAAGTCATTGGTTGAAGTCCTCCACGAACAGTGGCAATTGATACCACGACAGTTTATCAATAATTTGATTGAAAGCATGCCGAGAAGATGTTTAACGGTTCTCCGCGCAATTTTTCAAGACGTTTGCCCAGATTGTTACAATTGAGTCGATTATTAGTGTGACTCTACATCCCATTGAGGAACTTGGCCTACAAAGCGGAAGGTTAGAGCTTCCGTTCATTGTGTTCACTACCCGGTTGTCGCGGACCCCTGGAGGCCCGAGGTGATACCATCACGCCTTAGACAACCGCCTTATCGATTATTAGTTATCGATTATCGAGTCGATTATTAGTTATTGTTTAATTTAATACCACCGGGATTATCATTTTATGAGAAATAGATGTTCTTACCCATTTTCCAAGAGTGACACGTTACTCTTATTGTTTCTTCTATGGCGTATTTCTTGAGAGGGCGTACTCACTATCATCACATCCATATTCCAATGAAACTGTTGATTTCTCTATGGATTCCTTTCAACTTCCATATAATGCATCAATAAAACCTGTTTTTTACTGAATGGGGTGGTACCGTTGCGGCCTTTTTAAAGTGGACGACAGTTGACAATTTTTTTAGGATTTTGGCCTGAACGTCGCATGACAGCAAGCCAACTCGTTGTTCACACACTTGCTGATTTTAACACTGGCCGTTATTAGCACTTTTTCACTTACCATACCTGGACTCACCATAGCAATGAATACTGGCTACGTTTACACTGGTGGACTAAAACTGGACTGACCCAAGCACTGACCTAAATTCCACCTGAAGTAATTCTTCTCTTCCAGCATTTCCACCAGTAGACTAACGCGGCCGACCTATTTCAAAATATGAACTTGGACTAAATAAATCTAAAAACTAAATTTACTTTAGTCCACGGCTAACCGGAGACCTGACCCAAGCTACATGGTCCTAATTTGGTCCTTGTCTGCGATCGTTTACACCACGTGAACTAAATTTATTTGGGTCGAATTTAGTGCTTAGGTCGCGGACCAAAGCCACGGTGTAAACGTAGCCACTGGCTGATGTTAAAATCAACAAGTGTGTGATCGGCGACGTCATGAACTCCGATTATTGTGGTTCCTGGACTGTAAAACAGAATATCTGGCTTACTGGACCAGGTACAGACATCAGCGACACATCAATGGAAAGCCCAAAAAAAAGAGGATTTTTTTCATCTTGAGTATTTTGTTTTGTCGGCCATGAATTTTTGAATTCTTGTGACTCGCCCGATTGAAACTGCGCCCCCTCAAAAGAAAGCTAAAAGGTCAGACTTCCCCCCAATTGAAATTGGTTTTTTGTTGCCTTGATATTTTCTGAGAAAATCGCGCTGGATTGCTTTAGCTGGGACACCCTGTAAAGTCGGGAATGGCCTAGGTACTTCAAACTTTTACAAAGTCAGAAACGAATCAATGAAGTACTATGGTGATTGTGAATAAAAATATTCTTTGTGCTGTCATAACTGAAAATTCCAATATTCCAATCGACGTTCTTGCAAAGTGAAAAATACAGGTAAAAATAAACTGAGCTTGCAAAATCAATCACAAATTAGGAGAGAAGCCTGAGCAAATCTTTCAAGTACTTCGACTCTGGAAAGCTTACTCTGGAATAGTGATGATTGTTGCTATTCACTTGTGGTTCGGAATCCATTTAAAACTGTAGGCCCCTATTTAGTATGGATAAGCATAGGAGCAAGCCAATAACCATCAATGGGTTGTTGTATGGCTAACAATTTAGTTTTAATAAAATAACATGCATTTGAGTGCGTTGGCGCGTCGCTTCAATAGGATGATTGCATGTAGAGGGAGTTTATGGCAAAATGTCAATAGTGTCACTGTCATCTGTCAGGTTTCATCCATGTCGGAGCAACGCCGTCAACAGGAACGAACAACTAATCTCACTAAATACTGTAATTTTTACGTGTTTTGTTCACATACTGTTTTGTTCGGCGTTGACGAGATCGAGATTATGATTTATAATCATTCTTACAATGCCTTACACCTGTTATGGGCTCCAATGCGATTCCCTAACAAACGTCAAAACGTAACTCGACCCTTGCGCTACCACCGGAGATCAGGTGAACGAATTTCGTGCAATCATCCTATTGCGCATGGGTCCTTGTGCTCAAAGACAAAAAGTGTGTCAGTGAAATTAAACCTGCAATATGCGAAGCAAAGGTGCTTCGCGTGTCCTGGGATGGCACATGTTCCTTGTCCTGGGATGGCACATGTTCCTTGGTTTCTTACTTCAATATTGGGTTTTATCGTCGCAATAGCTGTATTATACCACACAATTTCTTGTACAATCTGTCAGTTGAACAATCAAGTTCATTGTTTTTTTATACTATTTTGGCAGATTGTACAAGAAATTGTGTAGTGTAATAAAGCTATTAGTCTTCTTTTCAGCTGGATTGAAATGTATACCGTGAATCCTGTGATGCTGTGTAGGCTGCCACGAGTCCTTCCCACAATCCCTTTTATCTGTGAGCTTCATTCATTCAGGGCACCCAACGTTGTATAGGTTAGTACTTAGTACCTTTGCTTCTGCGACTGAGTCTATCCATTGGTACTTACTTCACGGCAGGGATTTCATGAAACGAACAGTGACTGATGTGATGCTGACATTTGTTTGACAGATCTGAATCATCTGATACATATCTCCCATCAGGAAATTCGATGACATTCTTATGGTAAGTATAAGTCAAGTAGGTGGCTACTTTACTTATACTGAGTGATAGGTACTGTTCCACATTTCCATCATACAGCATGTAGGTATGCGTCGCGGAAAATTGCCCTTATGCTTAGGTTTCTGGATACTGGGTACACTCTTTGGTAAAGTATTATGGTAGGTACTGTTGTGGACTTTTGAAAGTGGACGACAGTTGACAGATTTTTCAGGATTCTGGCCTGAACGTCGCATGACAGCAAGCCAACTTGTTGACATTGTCGTCCACTTTATTTTGGCCGCAACAGTACATGCCCGCGATGAGAGGTTCCGCGGCAGAAATGACTATTTTTCACTACAGGACTCGCTACACGATTGTTTCATTGGGAGATCCCCTTTATCCTTGAGGCTAAAATGAAACATAATGGCACATGTGATTTATAGCTAAAATTTGATACGTATCTATTTTACACTGAAATTAATCATAATTGAAACTGATTTTGTGAAGGTATGTACAGCTGTGATATAATTTATTGGGACGGCTGCAACTATCAAATAAGTATGTAGGCGAATTCTGGACATTTCAGACCGTTTTTATGTCTCGATGACTTGACATCGCCGATTTGATAATTGCAGCCGTACCAATAAATTATACCACAGCTGTACTTAATAAAATTATCATTATCAATAAAGTCACCAGCACGATCACAAAAAGAGCTTTGAATGGAATGAACACTTATTATTATTCACTACTCACTAAAACCATTCCCTGATCGTATTTTTCCTGATCGTATTTTGTAAAAATACGATAAGCCACCTCCATGCTTCCATCGCGCTCTTAGGCGACAAAAAAATCATTAAGTGGGCCCCACATGAAATGTATTGGTCGACGGCGGCGGGCGTCTGGCCAGCATACTGTTGGTTTCAAAGCAAACTCAATGAGCTCCACGCAGAAAAATGCACTACAATACCTACCACTAATGAGAAATCTTCGTCTTTTTCTACTCGATTCGACATTTCTCTCATATGATTAATTACTATACACACACAAATGGTCTAGGGATCACCCCGAAATTTTGTTTCGGCTAAAATGACAATTTCTCGAGAAAACATTGACCGATTTTGGAAATTTTTGTGGTGCTCGATAGAGTAATCTTTTGACTACAAGGTATCACCTTAGGTCACCCTGTTGTTGACCTTGGGCCGTATTCATATCTCGCTTTCAAGCTAAAAGCGCATTGAGAGGTGCGCGTTTAGGGCCTACCCGCTCATTTTTCAGTTTTGAAAAATACATATTGGGTAATATAAATAAAAAATAAGTATAAGCAATTGCTTAGATTTTTGAGGAGTAGCTGAGCAGATTTTCCCTAGCAATGCCTATGAAATCCAAACAAATGCTTATGCTTATTTTTTATTAATACTACTTACCCATTACAATTGAGCAGCTGTATGTAATTGTATTGTGTTATTTTGAACACTCATAAGCAAGTATAAGCAATTGCTTAGATTTTTGAGGAGTTGCTAAGCAGATTTTCCCTAGCAATGCCTATGAAATCCAAACAAATGCTTATGCTTATTTTTTATTAATACTACTCATTACAATTGAGCAGCTGTATGTAATTGTATTGTGTTATTTTGAACACTCAAATTTAAATGGAAAGGCTTTGAGCTTGTTTACGCGAGGCTTAGCAGAGATTTTAACAGTGGTTACTGGTTAGTTAAGAGTGTTTACGCGCGCCGACCCAAATGACAGCCGACAGCCCCTTAACCTAGGCCGCTATTTTTGAATCGTGTGAGAAAAGTCCCTGGCAGTAAAATACATTCCGCAGTACACTTCTGTAGTGAAAGTTGCCTAAAAACCACGATTTTAGGCAACATTCGCTACATCAGTGTACTGCGGATGGGCATAGGCGTTTACGTGCGATTGCCAACACTTGTTTGCTTACTAAATGCAATTTAAAATCACATTTAGCTGAGCTTAACAGCTGTTGCGAAACTTGCGTTTAGAGGTGTTTATGCGGACGATAACATTGATGTTACGGACCTTAACACCAATTTTAAACCTCGCGTAAACAAGGCCTATGAAAGCACAACTCTAAATGCGCTTTTAGCTTAAAAGCGAGATATGGATACGGCCTCTTATGTATGATGTATAGGGTGACAATGGGAAAAAATTGGTTACTATAGCAATCGTAATGCAACGGAAACTTGCCACTGGTTCATTTTGAACCACCGCGGGCTATATTCAACATGTAATACAATGTCGCAGCATGCTTGATTTGTCATAGTCCCAAAAGAGGTGTAGGTCCTTACCACTTCTGAGGGTCGATGGGATCAAATTGTTCCATGATACATTTGACAGAGCTATTGTGTGACTGGGCAGCGGGAGAGGGGGTAAAATGTGATGAAGACATAAAAAATGTTGAATCATGAACCAAAAGAGGTACAGTTATGAAAGTTGCCATACGTATTCGCCATTTTACGCCAATGAAGGTTTAGCAAACCGATTTCAAAAATATCTTATCATTTCCAGAGATATTTCCAAAAGTATATTTTTTTTGTAAACATTTCATTGTTAAAAAATGTCGAAGACTTTTGAAGATGGAAAGATGAAACTTGACATTTTCGCAATTAGTATTGTTAGAAATATAGTCGTGACTGGCGAAAATTCGACTTCAGCCTACTATTTTAGGAAACAAGACCGTCAACTGTTTTCACCAGCTTGGCCGCCATATTGGATTTTCTTTTGGTGCATTGTTGCAAAAATGACAGGGGACTGTGAGTATGGTATCATTAGATCATTTCAATACGGAAAGTGACTTCCCAGAGGGGGTTAGTTGCTTCTTTTGCGAGAAAAATTGCCATTTAGTTATCTCCGGCTCCAGCACGAATCCAGTGCCAATTATGGCTGATTTGGAGCTGGAAGCGGCACAATACGTTTTTTACCATAAAACTTGATAGTTTATGAAGCCAACCATCAAAGTTTATGATCATGAATCGAATGGTTCATTGATGGTGATTGGTTGAAGCAAAGTGTGCTTGAACTTTGACATTTTCCAATATTTGACAGACAGAGAAAAAAATTTAACAGCTTTGAATAGAGTTTTTTATGGGCTTATGGGGCTTTTTATCCGTCTTTGTTCACAATACTTCCCCTCCTCGTTGAGTAGTGGGTCGGGGCAGTAAAAGTATCTGTTTCCATTAATAATGAAATTTCAATTTCAATCAAAATTTCAATTCTTGACAGTTCTACAACCTAGTTATAAATGGTTATCCCATAGGCACCATACTTTTAAATTCTACGTCTACGCGGTCAAAAAAACATTGCAGCGTCGTATTCACACAATCTCCTTGTATAAAACAATTATAAATCAACCTGTATATGTATGTATAGCATTAAGAATCTGAAGAATTTCCATGTTCCGCCAATAATAACAAATCGAAGTGTGTATTAATTAATATTCAAAACAAACGTTTTATTAATAGAAAACTGATGCCATGCAGTTATTCATTATTAGTAAGGCCAAGGCGTTTATTAATTAGAATCGAGTTTCATACCTATAATGAGTGAAATGAGAAGTCACCTATACCTACCTAGAGGAAATCAATAATAGAATGTCAGCGAGATGTTGATGTTCTCTGTGGAATGTTTGTTCAGTTTCGTCATAATATACCTAAGTACCCTACATAATCGAAATATATTTTCTTCTTTCCATTTGATAAGAGAATTATCAATGCTCAAAGCATCGATAGACCCTTCCACAAAATTGCTGGTAAAACAGAATCGGTGCTACTTTGGCGGGTGCGCCGGGATACCGGCGGTGGTTTGTGCCGGGGATTTTATAAGGTTTCTTTTCTATATGGCATATTACATCTACCCTTGTAGTAGGTAGGTACGAGTAGGGTCAACAGATAATAGACGTCAATAACTGATGAATTATGTCCCTTTTTTAATTCACATTTCCCCATTCTGGGGGGTGACCCTACGCCAATACGAAAACGTGTGTCGTGTAGGAAAAACTTGACTGCTGAGTTGCCTACATTATTCTCGATCCAAAATTACTGGGTGGAGCAGTTCAATGGGAAGTCGATGACTTTTTGAACTAATCTTTTATTGATTGAAAAAAAAGACTTCCGCGTTGGTATTTTTCTCACAAGGAACGTGGTGGTATTTTTGTTTTGTTTACGTTGCCAAATTCGCAAAGCACTTCTTGCTTCTTGTCTAAAGATGTGTATAAATATTATTTTAGCGCATATTTTCGTCGTTCGGTAATAGCACTAATTAAAATGGGAGTTAAATTAGGACTCATGTTTATCTGAGCAAGCATCCTATGTGAGATGATCAATGGAAAATGAAACTGGGATTGCTTTGGTCTGAAAATAAAACGGAAGTAAATTTTTGTGAGAGCCGATCCAGTTTCGGTGGTGTGTAGGATGAATGAGTTTGGCTCAAATAAGGGATGATATTGGTGGTAATTCCCGCATACTGGCGCCTTTGGTGGTTACAGCACACTTACCGATGGCAAACGAAAATATCCAAAAAGAAATGGGTAAAGACTTCTTCTTCATTTCGTGTTTACGAATGCTCCATGTGTCCTACTCGCGACCGTACCAACCACATAATATCCGAGTTGAGCACTGTGTTATTGTGTATGTCGCCCCGAGTTGCGGCAAAAATTCAAGAGACTGAGACAATTAGCCAATTAAGTGGAAGAATTTGCCACAAATACACACATGTGTCAATGGAACCACTCACACACGCGCGCACTACTGCTGAAACCTGAAACAGAACGTAAGAGGGTACACAGAAATTCCGTCTGTGATGTTAGCCTGTGTGTACGGCTGGTGGAGTATTGACCGGCAAAGATTGTCTTGCGCCGAAGTCTGTGCCTGTGCCTGTCCCCCGCATTCAGGGGCGGATCGGACCAAAACCGATGATGAAGAACTTGTAAGCTTTTACGGAGGGAAAAGTTTTAATTGTGCACCCCATCCCCACGACATGTCGCATATTTCACAGCAACTTTGTCGCTGTCTCATAGAGGGTAGATACAATGTCCCTCCAGACTCTTATGTAAATGTTGACGGCTTGATAAGCTCCACACTCCACCACCGCCCACCACACCCCTAAGAACTCTTATCTCAAAGAATTATTTTTTTCTTATCAAGGTGCAATCATTTTAATACTGAATAGGTGTCGTTACCCTATAAGACGCAATGACGCATAATAAGAGGGCTGCATTGAGTAGTATAGATACCTATTTATATAAATAGTTAGAGTTGGAGGCGGATCTGTATCTGGTTCCGGTTATCCGGCAAATCCGGCCGTTTTGCCGGAGACGAACCCAGATCCGGTCTGACCGGATTTCGATGAGAATCCGATCGGATCTCAAAAAATTATGATTTTTGTGCCCTCACTAACTCTGAGAGGTCGAAACGCACACATATACGAAGCGATTGAGAGAAGAGAGCACTATTCATTTTTATACATTTTCATTGCAATAAATACACTCAATACTGAAAGAGGTCTTGAAAACAATACGTAACACACTAAACAGTTGAGTTTCATTTTTTTATTATTTCAAAATATTGTCTTCGATTTCAACTATCGTGTGATCAAATGAATTCTTATTTTAGGTATAGGCTGAGGCCTAGCCGAACGCAGCTTCGCACCCCTGAATTTGACCAGGTCACAGCCTACCTAAAATAAAAATTTATTTGATCACACGATAGTAATGCTATAATAAGCTGCTATACATACTTTTCATAAACTTGTCGCTAATCGGTCATTCGTGTTGAAGAAACCTGTGCGAAATTTCACGTAAGATCCGGCGATCCGGTCCGGTTCCGGCCACTAAGGGACTAAGGCCCGTATTGATAGTCAGATCTTATGTCTTAAGACGACCTTATTCAATTTTGATACGCTGATTTCTCCCGAACACAACCTTGAGGATATGTAGGGGTATTTTATTATGCTATAAAATGTTCACAAGATGATAACTGTATGTGAAAAACCATCTTTGTTCAAGCCTGTGTCTAAATAAACATGGTCTTAAGACCACCTTATATATGTATAAGATCCGACTATGAATACGGGCCCATGATTTGGTTCTGGTTCTGGGATTCGGTTTTTTGGAATGGCCGGAAGTTCTCCATCTCTATATACTATTGCGGCATTTTTAAAGTGGACGACAGTTGACAGATTTCTCAGGATTCTGGCCTGAACGTCGCATGACAGCACGCCAACTCGTTGACATTGTCGTCCACTTTATTTTGGCCGCAACCGTACCAGGTGGGCCATAAAAAACCGTGCTCAGAATTTTTCCTTCTAAATTTTTTATTCCGCCACCGATTTTATCGAACTTTTCAGCATTGGCTAGCCAATTAAATAGGCTATCATTTCCGTATTTCAAAATGGCCGACATATTGAAATTCAAGATGGCAGAAACAATTGAAAATAGGCCTTCATTTGTTCTCGTTGCTTTTTATTGAAAGTTACCAGAATGTCAAAAGCAATAATGTATCATGAAAGAATAGACCTTTCTTGTCAATTCAAGACCACAACCAGTAAAATCGGGTCATCGGCTGAGGAGCTATTGCGAGTTGGAGCAAAGCCTACTTTACGTTTTTTCATTTCCGCATAATTGATCCAAATTTAGGTATCTTGACCGCCAATCCGCCATTTGCTCATTTCTCAACCGATTTTCTCAAATTTGGTATCAATGGCTAGCCAATGGGACAGGCTATCTTTTTCATATGAAAGAATGACGTACATGTCAGAATTCAAGATGGCGGAAGCAATTGAAAATAGAATTTCTTTTGTCCTTATTGCTTTCAAATAAAAATTTGAAGAAAGTCAAAACCAATAATTATTATGAAGGAATAGACCTTCTTTGACAATCCAAGACCGCAACCAATCAAATGGGGTCATCTGCTGGGGAGCTACGGCAAGTTGAAGCGAAGCCTACCTACCGGTTCCTTCATTCCCGCATAAATGACCCAAATTTAGGAATCCTGCCCGCCATATCCTCATTTTCCAACCGATTTTTTCAAATTTGGTATCAATGGCTAGCCAATTGGACAGGCTGCCATTTTTCATCAAAGAAAATGACCAACATGTAAAAGTTCAAAATGGCGGAAACTTTTGAAAATGAGCCTTATTCGTCCTTGTTGGAATAGAAAAACGGAAAGTAGGCTTCGCTTCAACTGACCGTAGCTCCTCATCAGATGAATCGATTTGATTAATTGCTGTCTTGAATTGTCAAGGAAGGTTTATTCCTTCATAACAATTATTGGTTTTGACTTTCCGTTCATTTTTATTAAAAAGCAATGAGGACAAAAGAATGTCTATTTTCAATTGCTTCCGCCATCTTGGATTGTGACAGGTCTGTCATTTTGTCATATTTTTAAGGTAGCCTGTTCAATTGGCTAGCCATTGATACCAAATTTGAAAAAATCGGTTGAGAAATGAGCATATGGCGGATTGGCGGGCAGGATACCTAAATATGGGTCAATTATGCGGAAATGAAAAAAACGGAAAGTAGGCCTCGCTTCAACTCGCAATAGCTTCTCAGCAGATAATCCTATTTTATTGATTGTGGTCTTCAATTGACAAGGAAGGTCTAATCCTTCATAATACATAATTGGTTTTGACTTTCTGGTAACTTTCAATAAGAAGCAACGAGAACAAAAGATTTCCTATTTTCCTATTTATATGTTCCTGTTTTCCTATTTTTCCCTATTTTCAATTGTTCCTGCCATATTGAATTTTGGCCGGCCAATTTGAAATACAGAAATGATAGCCTATTTAATTGGCTATCCAATGCTGAAAAGTTCCATGAAATCGGTGAAGGAATAAAATTTTCAGAAGGAAAAATTCAGAGCACGGTTTTTTATGGCCTACCCGGTATAGTATGGCTATGGGCCGTGCCGCCGAGAGGGTGGTTCAGAAGGTGATATATCACCGGGGCCCGGAGCCCCGTAGGGGGCCCTCGAGCAAGAGTTAATTTTCTTTTTCTAGCTCACTAACAAAAAAGTGAAAAATTAAAAAACCAAAAACAAAATCCCAATTTTTTTACTGTCTACCTTTTACTACTTAATATGTCACAAATTCAAAGACAAGCAATTTCGCACAGCAGAAGATGAAATTCACAAACAAGCTACTGTTTTGGTGATGGAAAATACCTATTATTATCATCATCTGCCATTGGGCTCGCTCCGCTCGCGGACTGAAATCATTTTCTATTAAGGAGAAGCCCTCGGGGGGCCCGCAAATTACATTCAACATCGGGGCCCGGCAAAGCTCTCGGCGGCCCTGGCAATGGGTATACTTAGTGGGGCACATGCCATGGCATGGGCACACTTTGATCCCTAATCAACTCCAGCCATCAATCTGAGTTTTCGAATGATTCAAAAACTTCTGTTGCGCTGTTTCAAGAGGAGCGTCTACGCGAACAGTTTTAAAGCGCAGTTTAGGAACGTGCATGATTTCGGCCAGTTTTCACAACATCAACATCAACCAATAAAAAATGTTCATCCTTATAGCCATCAGCCGCCAAACCCGCACGCTCCAAATCCGCGGTTCGAAATGGCAAAACCGTCCATGTAAAGGCTACTGTCAGTTAAGACTGCAATTCTTACTTCTCATTGGGCCTGGCCATGAACATAGAAGATTCACCTACACTTTCGTTCTTCACAAATCTACCTTCTTTCTCTGTTTCAGTTAACACATTTGCTCCAATGAGTCATCGTTCATCGATATGCGGCTCCTCCGCCACTTGTGCGGGTTTGCAGCTTTCTTAAGCATATTGCAGTCTCCCGTGCATACCGCAACAGTATAATGGGGAGTTTGCGTGCCCACGTACGTACGGCGCGGCGTAACGTAATAACTTTCAACGTGTAAATTGGCGAGTTTGTTATCTGCAATTCATTAGTTACAGGGGAGTTTTCACGTTCTACGTTGCGTTACGTCGCACGTTCAATGAAATCGCAAACTCCCTAATATTCCGAGCGATTTTTATATGACATTTAGAAAGAAAAGAGAATAAGGCCCATTTTATGAACTAACGCAGACGTTACGTGGACGTAAGAGAAAAAACTATTCATTATCAACCAGGAGGGAGGTGCCAAGGTTGTGCCATTTTCTCACGTTTACGTTTACGTCAGGCTCACGCTTCGCCTGCGTTAAATCAAGAAGCGACAATGACTGCGTTTCTATCGCAACTTTCGATCCGCTTGAGTTTCGATCGGATCCAGAGTGGCTTCAGTCAAGCGCGTTTTTATCGTTGCACGTTCGATCCGCTTCACTCGATCCTGTTTTACTCCTTTGGAATTAGTTTCGAATCGACGAGAGACAATAACATGGTTTAAAACGCATTAAACTGCGCCAAACCAAAAGAGATATTAATTTTGAATTTTCTTGGTGTATTTTATTTACAATTACTGGAAGGCATCCCTTGATTTCGTAAAAATTACGCTTTGTTTACAAGTTGGTCATCTGTCACTTCGATCCGATCCCGTTTACATCGGGTAAAATACGAGCGGATACGAGCTTCGAGCTTCGATCCGCTCGACTCAAGCCAAGCCGGCCAAAGCACCGGATCGACTTGAACTGCTCCATCCGATTGAAATCTCAATCCTGCATGACCGTTTACATCGGCCATTTCAAGCGGATCCACTCGATCGGATAGAATTTCGATCGGATCTAAAGCTGCGATGGAAACGCAGTCATTGACAAATAGGACTTAAGGGCTCCCTGGAGTGACAGAAGATTTTGATACAACCGATTGTGATTCTTTATGGCTCATTTTGAAGCGTCGCCATGTCAATAATTGAAAAATGTCAAAGTTCAAAACTTGGATATTTAATTATTCAAAATCTGTCCGATGGATTGAAACCAAATTCGGCAGGAAACAACACAACAAAAGAATCAAATTAAGTCAGCAATTGGAGTTTCTCACCATTTCCAAGTCGGGCGTTACGATTTTTTTTTCCTGTTCCCGTTATCATCCGAGACGGCCGCTCAACCGGGTTTCGACCAGGACGAACCGCGTTTGATGCAGGACCCAATCAGTCGATCTCCCCTCCTCTGGAATTTACTTTTTTCGAAAAATTCCATCTGATATCGAAAGTAGATTATTGCATTGAGCGTTGTGACCCATTGTCAAATGTGACAGGGCTCCAGTTTTTCGGTGGTGATCTTTTCAGGAAAAATTTTTGAAATCGGACGAACGGTTTTAGAGTTTTCTTCCCTGGAACAATTTTCACCGCTCATCGCCGATGAGAGCTTGATATACAGGCTGTCTGTCCAGAAAATGGTGGAAAAGCTCTCCAGTACGTTGTAAGGGACCCTTCAGGAGATTTCGGAAAATGTTAAAAAAATTCTACGACTTTCATTTTTGGGGTTATCAAGGGCCAAGGGAGTCAAGGGACGGTTCTTTGAACCCTTCTACTTCTGGTAATTCAAAAAAAAAATTCAGTTGACTGTTAACGGCAGAGTTATGAGAAAGAAATATCTACCACTGGATGTGTATTCAATTTTGTTTTTATCTACAGGGTGATGGAGATTTGTTGATTTTTTTTCTATTTTGGTGTCGGTCTGGTGAACTCTTTATCAGGTATTCATAAACTTTTCTGATTCTAACACATATTGTAGGTCGTAGGTTTATAAAAGACATGATTGTGTGTTGACACTGAGAGCGTTAGCACACCGGATGCCTGACCATAAAGTCATTAATTGCCCCTATAGGAGGGTTGTCTCTTCCCTTTATTGTTTACCGTAGTGGGCTCTCGGTTTGCAGAACCGCATAATATACGGGTCTACAAAAGAGGTCCATTATTACTATTGCACGGTCATTATCCTAGGGGATGACTTGTGACTGATGACTTTTTTAGAAAACAAACATAACAGGCCTTCCTTATTCTAGGCGCTATATTGCATTGCAAACGAGAAACCCATAAATTGTTCCAATTCAAAGGCAACACACTGAGACGTGGGTACAATCGCATGCAAAAAATTCTAGACATCTTGGTTTTGATACATTTTAGTGGTAAGTATGGTGTCAGTCGACCGTGCTCAAGTTTGACTCAAGTTAAGTTATTGAGCTATTAGTCCGGCCGTTAAGAAATTCCATCCTGCATTTTGTGATGAAAGCAAGCTTAGCTACTTATTGGTACATTATACCGGGTGATCATTTGAAAACTATCCGCCTGCAATAACTCCCGATTCCAGTGAAGATGTCTTCGATCAAAAACAGGTCGATTCTTATATCGAGGGGGACATCTAACATACATTGGCGAATTTCTATCTTTAGCCCCCTCGCCCCCATCCACCTCAACTATGAAATTTCAAATGACACTACCTATTTTGCGATACATCAAACTAAACAAAATTAAATTCTCTTTTTGAAAAAATATTTATAAAATTTCTAACCCCACCCCTCTTCTTCCTTGAATTCTCTGAGTGTCCAGTCAAATATTCTTGACCTCTCAATTCTCTTCAATGCAGTCAACGTCATTCTCCACAGCATCGAAAGAGAATTTTTTTATGGCAAAAGTGCACCCCAAATTCACCCTTTCGCTTCCCCTCCTCACCTCAAAAATCTAAAATAACAATACCTACTTTGTGATACATCAAATTGAAGAAAATAAGATTCTCTTTTCGGACAAATATTTTTCGAAATTTTCAAAATTCTCCTCCTAAAATACTCCAAATATCCAATTCAATGAAGGAGGGGTTGAAAATTCCAAGAAAAAGTATTTTCAGGAAGAGAATTCAATGGGGCCTTGCACTGCCACTTTCACACACCGAGGGCGCCACGACCGTTGGGGGCAAATTTTACAATTTTGACGGCGTTGACGCTTCAGCGACCGACGTCCGTCATTTTATGTCTTGATTTGAAATTTGGATAACCTCTGTTTCTTGCTTGACGTCTCCAGTCACTGTCAGTTACTGGTCAAACTACTCAAACTCCCATGTTTTTCCCGTGGTTACGGCCGCTTCATCGAAGTAGGCGCCCCCTACAGTAGTGGCGACCTCACGTTGAGTTTTTCAATTGCAAGGCCCCATTGCCTTCAATTTGATGTTTCACATAGTAGGTGGCGTTTTGTTGAATTTTGAAAATAAGATGGGGGAGAGCAATGGGATGAATATGGGAAGCACTTTTTCCACCAAAAATTCTCTTCTTCGATGCTATCTAGTATGACATTGACTAAATTGAAGAGAACTAAGGGGTCCACAATGTTAAATGGGACACTTGAAGAATTTTCAGGGAGAAGGGCAGAAGGGGGGTGCGGTTAAATATTTTTAAGACATTTTTTTCAGAAAAAGAATTCGATTCTCTTCAATTTGATATATCTCAAGTTGGGTGATATCATTTGAAATTTCAAAGTTGGGGTGAGTGGAGGCGAGGGGGCTGAGGATGGAAATTTGTTGATGTGTGTTTTAAATGTCCCCTTCGACATCAAAATCGACTTCTTTTGCTGAAATAAATATTCACCAGGAATCAGGAGTTACTGGAGGTGGATATAGTTCTCAAATGATCACCTGGTATGTTGGCGAGACTATGTCCTTCCAATTGAGCCGTGGAGCCCTCACTGTCAACCGTGCAGACGTCATATACAGGGTGAAACAGAATAAAGAAAAAGTTGAAGAATTATAAGTTATAGAGGGGCCTAAGAACCCCGCGCCCTTGAAAATTGAAGTTTCAGGAACTCCTACAAAACAGTTGTCATCACCAATCGCCATGTACGCACTGTTTGTTTTCATGTTAAAAAAATATAGATACCTACTTTTTTTTCGGATATCAAAAAAACTAGTTTTCAATTTTTTTTTATGCGTAATAGAAGAGTAAATTGATCTGTTGTGTATCATTATTCATTGATTCGTATCTGCCGAAGCCATTTATGAAGTCCGTTTTCTGATATTATTGTCATTCTATAGAAATAACAGCTCCCGAAGAAAAAAGCCAGTTTAAGTGTCAAGTTCAACAAGTTTTCTCAGCGTTCCCAATCACTGTAGATCAGTCAGAGAAGAAAAAATCACGAAAATCGATAGTGTAGTTTGAAAATTGGTAGAGATGTTCTCGAAAGCTTGCTGATCACTGTGTAAAAAGTCCCCGTCGATAGGTCGTGGTCTGGTATCGCCGCCATCTTAAACCTCCAATATTTCAGTTATTTAAAAAAAAAATCAAAAAATGGTTTGGGAGAGATAATTGGTGAAGCATTTATGATGCAAGGTGCAAAAGAAAAAACACTCACTATACAGGGTGAGGCATAAATCATGAGAATCTACTTTTTCTTAAGAGAGCTAGAGTGCGAGAAGTTCGAGTCGTTTCTGAACCGATTTAAATCACAAGATGACATGGCCGTTTTCTCAAAAAAAATATTATATTTTGAGAAAACTGTTTTTTTTTCAGAGTGCGCGTAAATCTGCAAAGCCGCACCTAAACACCTGAAAATAATCGTAACCAACGCTACCAAAATCAGAACAATGAGTGACAGACAAACCAGTTAAGGTTACTCATTGTTCCCGTAGTGTTGATTACGAACATTCAAGTTTAGATGCGGCCAGATTTGGATTTTGGCCAGATGCGACTCCGCAGATTTACGCGTTTCAGAAAGATACAGTTCACTCAAAATACATCAAAAAATTTCGGGAAAAAATGTCCATGCTATCTTGTTATCTAGATCGGTTCAGAATAGAAACGACTCGAACTTTTTGCACTTTGGCTCTCTTGAGAAATTTATGACTCACCCTATATAATGAATGTTTTGTCTTTTGCACATTGAATCATAAATGGTTCACACATTATTGCTCCCGAACCGTTTCTTGATTTTTTTTTAAATAACCGAAATTTTGGAGATTCAGTTTTTCCCCTTTGGACCCTCCATATTTTTTTCAAGTGAAGGACAAAAAATTATTTTGGATTATAGTAACTATGCAATTGCCCATTGACTGTTGCATAGCAACTATGAGCGTGATTAAGTCAAGTCGCCATGGACCGTCGCTCATAAAACTTTGGTGGAACTCTGGTTGATAATAGGTTTGTTTTGGCAGCGAGTTGCGGACGGTTTGCTAACTGTGATTCAGCGCGCATGCTCGACTCCAACCAGTTTTCAAGTGGTTGGAAAGTTTTTGCTGCAAGAACGCGTAGCGAGCGGTTCCAGTTGAAACTAGGGACACAACAACTTGTCAAGTTTTCCCCGCCAAGCCGAGGTCTTATTTAAGGGGTTTCTGATGCGACTAAAAAAGTTGTCGACGGAAATCGGTTTTATTTTATTTTTTTCGTCAAGTACAAACTCATCCAAAAAAAAAATGTACAGACATTGCTATCAAATTTTGAAAATTTCCAAAATATTTTGAAAATATTTGAATTTGATTTTTGAAAATTCAAGAACTAGATAGAATCGACAATGTATCTTTCCTCAAGAAAGTCGCATGAAATTTGAACTTTCTATTTTCAAAAAAAAGGTACCAAAAATGACTTCTACTAATTCACTTTTTCATGTCTACGAGAAATCATTTTTGGTGCCTTTTTTTGAAAATAAAAAGTTCATATTTGGCATGCGACTTTCTTGAGGAAAGATACATTGTCGATGCTATCTAGTTTTTGAATTTTCAAAAATCAAAATTAAAATTTTTCAAAATATGATAGCAATATCCGTACATTTTCTTTTTGGAGGAGTTTCTTCTTGACGAAAAAAAAAATAAAACCGATTCCCGTCAACAACTTTGTTAGTCGCATCAGAAACCCCTTAATAAATTTACCGAATTAATGTAAATATGTAACTTTCAGCAGGTAAAACTATTTTAAATTAACCTCGAAAATGCGTCTTTATTTACCTTTACTGTCACACTGTCACATTACGCGCCACGCCATCAATCAAAGATCGCCCGATTGCGAAGAAAGGCGTACGCATGCGTCTGATCACCAGTTTCTTTTTAATTCTCAAACTGCTCTGACCGTCCACAAACTGTTTTCGAACCGTTGGAGGCACCTGCCCAAACAGCTTACCAACAGTTGGCAACTCGAAGTTTACACTGCCCGAACGGCTTAACGGAAGCGCGCAGAATCCAAACGGTTGGAAACGGTTGTGTATCGCTGCCAAAACAAACCTAATGATTTATTTCTAGAGCACCTCGCCTACTTAACTAAATACTATTAGGTACTAGATCCATGCCTACCTACTGAAGTGAATGAATACTTCTCGGATCACTTTCATCGCAAGTAAATTGTAAGTAAATTATGGTAGGTTCCAATAAAGAACTTTCATTGCACTCAATGCTATACATTTTTAGAGCAATATTAAAATCTGTGGCTAGAATAATTCAATCACATCCAATTTCGAAATGTTTCAATGATTCAATGCCACCAAAATAAAGTTCAAGATTAATAATTACAGAATTGCCCAAAAACTTTTCACAACAAGATTTACACCTTTGCTTGCCTGCTAAACGCGATAATCTTACTATCATAAGTTGCCTGAAGCCTTCAAACAAAAATGTCGACAAGACTTTTTTAATTTACAAAACCCTCGACAAAACCTTAAAAAGCTGAAGAAGTTGTCAGTAGAGAACACACTATTGTCTTGAAGCAAATTACGATACCTATTCGAATAAAGACAAATATAAGGAATCGTAATTATTGGGTAACCATTAACCAATAAAAAATGTCTGTCTGAAAATTCCGCGCGGTTGTGGATGAAGCATCCTTCTTTTATCTTTTAGAGCGATAGTCACCATCATCATCGGTAACGGGAAATAATGAAATGGCGAAGTTAACACCGCAGATATTCATTTCATACAGCAGTAGTTTAGTAGTTCAAACCTAACTGGTTGTTTAATTTCTTCAGAGAACATTCAGCTACATCTTTCTTAAGATGAGGTTCGCAGCGGTAACGAAAAACGTCTTCAGCAAGAGTGCTCGGTGTTTGAAATCAGATTTTTCTAGGATAAATTATTAGTAATTTTCATTGTGGGGAAAGGACTTTGTTTAAAATGACACGATTGTTCAATGTGTTGTGCTTTGTGATAATACTTCATTCATTAGGTAGGGTAAGTTACCATTCCGCCCTTTGACCATTCCATTCTTTGTGTACCTATGTAGGCATGTACTTACTTACGGACCTAAGGAGTTGCTAAGTCAAAAAATAGTGAAACTGTTCCATACCATTTTACCCAGGTAGGTACCTTTATCAGGTACTTGTGTTTTATACAAATGAAATTGAATTTTCTGTGGCAATTTTTATGTACCTACTTAATAAAATGTCCAGTCGATTTTTTGAAAAGACCAGTTCAATGAACAATTTAAAATAAAATCAAAACAAAACATTAAGTACATTCGCTATAGCTGCAATGAAAGGATAAGTTATCAGTAGGTAGCTGTATCTATTCATACTTAGGTACTGTAGGTAGGTATTTTGTCAACTGAAATGTAAAGCAATTTTTTCCTAAACAATAATGCACTCTAATTTATAATACAACTGAGGTAGTGAATGATGATAATTGTTCTTTGTTTTAGATGTATCTGACGGTGTCTGGAATATATTCGACTTGAAATATTGGAGATGTGTCCTCAAAAAAACTCACGTGTGTCCAGACAATGACATAAAATTTTATTTATACACCCAGTAAGTTACCATTTCAACACATTCAGCATAAATCTTTAGAAATATACGCACGGAATATGAATTTCATGTTTGGTTTGTAATTTTCCGATCGACCGTTAGATATGAGTAAATTTGAATAGATTGTAATCTTTCACTCCGATGTGAACCGACGGCGACTCATTTGACCCATAAACATATTTACTTGATGCCTAAATGCAACTAAATATTTCGTGGACTAGTTGTGTTTTTCCAATTTCCTCAATGTATCCGGGGCGAATTCCCATGTGCAAAAATATTCTCAAAAAATCTGTCAGTTTGAATTGTTGCCTGTCAAATTTGTAGGGTCAACAAAACCGTTAACAATTTGATAATTTCAGCTTTTTTGCGAATATTATTCGCACCAAATTCGCAACGTAATAAGAATCCAGCTTTAAAAGTTGTTCATAAATATCGGACCCTTTCGTACGATGAATAGTTATCAAGGTAATGGGGTACTTGCCAATGAAACAGATTTGACTGAAGATACATTTAATCATCAACTAGAGTAATAAAGAGTATTTCCTGAAAATTTCCGGAAAATATAGGTACCCATCCGTTTAAAAGATTTTTGGTAAATGTTGGTAGGTAACAGTAAGGAAACTTCAGTGGAGTTTTTATGTCTGTATTTTTCAAATATTGTGATGCCACTTCAACAGTTTTTCGAATTTTCAACAACTAGCTAGGTCAAAATAAGATCTGCTTCAACTTTTTGGAACCCACACGGCTTCAGTATCAAACTTATCAAAGGTATCTGTTATTGCAACAACTGAAAATTGTAGGTTTATGGCTTTTGAATTTTGTCTTCTGTTTTGAGAGATTCTCATCTATTAACGTATTTTTTATGATGATCGTGCGAATTTTGAAGGTCTTGTCTTTTAAGGTGCGTTTAGTCAGCTTATTTAGCCGCAAGTTTTCATTTTAGTCGCAAGCGCAGCGACGCCCACTGGCTCTTACGAACCAGCCTCCTCAGAACAGCCAATAAGAGATGCAGCGCGGGGAACAACATACTAAAAGTCCCCATCTGTCCGAGGCTTGGCATTTTTTTTTGTTGGAGGTCGAAGGTACAAGAAGTTACCATTTTTGAAATCGTTCCCTTTTTCATACTTTTTTCATTGGACCTTATATTTTCAAGGTCGAGGAACCCAATCAAATAAGTTTCCAGAAAGTGTAATGCACCAGTGGCGCACTAGACGACTGCGAAGGAGCCGAGGTGCAATTTTTGGCAAAGTTCTATGGTAAACCGTGACTAACACCTTTTTTGACATATTTGGTATCAATTCTGACTAAATCGCACTCTCTGATTCCAAAAATAAGTATAACATTTTGATAGCGACGTGTTTAAACCGGTTTCATCAGAAAACAAGATGATTTTTCTACCCTCAAATTTGATGTTTTGTAGCTCCAGTTCTATCAGTGTCCAATGTATTCCCAACCATGATTTTGATTTGGACAGTTATTTTGGACTATTTCACACACAAATATCATTTCCTGAATTCTTTCCCCGTTCTTACAAAGTCACGGAGTTATTTTGTTTCTTGAGATGTAATATGTCAAAGCTTGACTTGATGAAACGTGCTATTTCACAAAAAAAATTAGGCTGCGATCCGAATGAAGCTTTTATCTGGTTATTTATTCATTTCAAGGCATGAAAATAGTTTTCTCTATTGAACAAAACAGAAAAAACTGAAATCGAAGCCGTATTTTAGTCATGACATCATTTTCCTCCGACAATGCGAGCTTTCGAAATTAAATTTTCACATGATGCACGTTTTGGAACAAAATTACCGTGTGACTTTGTAACATCGATAGAAACTTCTAGTTATGGAATTCATACATTAAATAGTAAATTGAACAATCTATGTCAAAATTGTGATCATGGGTGTTTTGAACCACGATGGAAATGGATCTACAAAACGACAAATTTATAAATCGAAACTTCGCGTTTCTTTGCGAACTTTATTCCGTATTGTCGGAAGAAAAATGATGTCATGACTAAAATACGGCTCCGATTTTTGTTTCGCTCATTTTGTTCGATACAGAGAACTATGTTCATGCCATAAAATGATTAAACTATCAATTCAAAGCTACATTCTGATCGTTAGCCTAATTTTTCTTGTGAAATAGCACGTTTCGTCAAATCAAGCTTTGGCATGATACATCTCAAGAAACAAAATCATTCCGTGATTTTTTAAGAACAGAAAAAAAATTTGCGTATGATATTTGTGTGTAAAATAGCCCTAACTAACTGTTCAAATCAACATCATAGTTAGAAATACATTGAACACTGATGGAACTAGAGCTACAAAGCATCAAATTTGAGGGAAAAAAATCATGTTTCTTTCTGATATAACTGGTTTGAACACGTCTCTATCAGAATTTTACACCTAGCTGTGGAATCGGAATGTGCGATTTGATAAGAAATGATACCACACATGTCAAAAAAGCTGTTAGTCACGGTTTACCATACGACTCTATGAAAAATCGCACCTTTGGCCACTTCGCAGCCGTCTGGTATGCCACTGGTGCATTACACTTTCTGGTAACCATTGCATTGGGTACATCGACCTTGAAAATATGAAGTCCAATGGAAAAATAATCAAAAAAATACCAACTTTGAAAATGGTAACTTCTTGTACCTTCGACCTCCCACAGAAAAAATGCCAAGCCTCGGACAGATGGGGACTTTTAGTATGTTGTTCCCCATCAAACTCTGAAGGGATCCTCAAATTTTCAGATTTTCCCTAATTTATTCCGGGTTTCATCAAAATTTTGCATTTCTTTCCTGGGCTACAAGGGATGTTTCCCAGTAATTGTAAATTGTAATAGTAGTTTACGATACGAGTTGGCTGTTACATAAGTGGTTTTCAGACACGAAGCCGAAATTTGCAGAACGAAGGCGCAGGACGGGAACAAGGGATTTTTGAAAAGGACCTCCATTTTCTCGCTGCAAATTTTTTTTCTGGAAAAAGCTGACAGGTCGATTGTCTCTCCGAGGAGGGGGAAATTATAACTAGCGTATTTTCAATCTTTCCGTTTCATCCCTCTAGGCAGGGTGCCTATACCCTTTCAAGAATTTCAAATGAGACTTGGGGTCGTCAAGTTGCACATCATTTTGAAGGTCTTAATACTCCTCACAACAATTGAACATCCATCAACCCATTCTTGAGTCACGATTTTTAGCGCACTTCTCCAAACGGGAAGGCGCTTTTGTCCTCGCTTTGTCCGTCCGTCCGTCACAGCATCTAGTCCTAGACGAAAAAGTTTTTGCGAAAAATTTTTGCTCCATTGGGTAGCTCATGACCTTGTATCCCGAACCAAGAAAAATCTTGACGAAATAATAATAAACAATGACAATAATAACAATTTAGTGTGACGCGGCATCGCCGTTGAATGCTGCATTTCAGAAGCTGGCCTGATCTCGAAAGTTATCACATGCGAGGAAGTACCCGATCTTATCATTTTACCATAATACATATGCGGAGTTATATTTAGAGGATGATTTGAACTTCATTTTAATGAAAATTTCACATCGGTGCGAGGTGCAGGCCAATAGTTATTAATTTTTGAAAATGACTCCGAAACTACGGCTCGGCCGCAAATGATTTATTCGTTGCTTGCTGGTGCTTGATATCCTTTCCTCCGAACAAAACGAAATTCAATACAGAAAATATTTCAACTCGAATGGGTAGCTCATGGCCTTGGTACGCGAATCAAGAAAAATTTTGCCGAAATAATCATGAACAATTACAAAAATAACATTTTGGTGTTGGGCGGCTTCGCCGATCAAGTGCTGGCATTCGCGGTAAGATGTAGAAAGTTGCGATATGCAGGCAACTACAATTTCTTAATGAAATACATCACTGCATGTACGGCATTATATTTAGAGAACAATTGAACTTTCTTTTGACAAAAACCCCACTTCGATCCGACCGTCGGGTCATTATCAATTTTTGAAAACGACCGCAAAGCCACGGCTCGGCGCATATTACACGACCCTACAAATTTAAAATCAGACGTGCCGAAATAGTAATTGAACATTTTGAAATAGCCAATACTAGGTACCTGAAGGATAATGGCACTCAAATTACGAAACATGTTCGCTCAATAACAAAAAAAAAAGTAGGTAGGTATCACTAAAAATCATGTGACAAGGCTACCATTTTTTCGGTTTTTCGATAAAAAAGAAATGTTCCAATTCAAAAGTGAACCCGATATTCGTGTTCAGGAGGTCGAAATCAGTTGGAGAACATTTTTTTTATATAAGTAACAGAATGACGCTTATGTGGCCGGTTTGTCTGTCTGTCTGTCTGTCCGAGTCCGTGCAGAAATTAAGACGCTGTACTCCTTCTCGAGAATTGAAACAAGAGTCTTGGAACTTTTTTCCGATTAATAGCTGATGTCCTCAAGGGTGGCCAATGGGCACTATTTTTGTTATCCATACATCGTTATCATTATTCTCAAAATACAGAGATCTCCTGTGCACTTCGATGAAGTTGAACTTCTCCTCGGGAAATAAAGCTACAGCCCTTGAAGATTGAACTTTATCCGGTGGATAGCTTAGGTCCTTAAGGACCAAATAGGCAGGTTGGCTTTCATAATTCGGCCGCCATCTTGGCTGCCATATTGAAATTTATTATTAGTGGAACGATTGTCATGAAACTTGAAACTTACCTTTGTCTAGTACGATCATTCTTATTTTCAAGCCAAATTTCATGATTGCCCCACCATCTTGGCCGCCATATTGAAATCTCTTATAAATGGAAGGATTTTCATGAAACTTGAGAGTTACGCTTGTCTCGTACGATCAGTCCTATTTTCAAGCTGAGTTTCATAATTCTGCCGCCATCTTGGCCGCTATATTGAAATCTCTTGTTAGTGGCACGATTTTCATGAAACTTGGAACTTACCCTTGTCTAGTACGATCATTTTGATTTTCAAGCCGAATTTCATGATTCTGTCGATATTTTGGCCGCCATATTGCAATTTTTTGCCCAAGACGGTAGAACCCTTATCACTTAACATCTTGCGTTCACTAATCCTCCAAAAAGGAAGTGCGCTACTGAGCCTCATGCCCATGAGGCGTATTCGCTTGTTTCCTTTTTTGTCAACATTGTAACTGAAACATCATTTAATTCCTTTAGTGAACGTCTCCGATTTTCTAGGAGCTGAAATAAGTAGGTACCCTTCTTTCAAAGACCCTAATAAACCCCGTTCGGAATTCAGAAAGAGGTTAAAATGGGTTAAAAATTAGCCCCCGACCCTTTTTACCCCCTACCCTAACTTAGTTCAAACCATAGGCATAGGGTGAAAAATAATAAATTGAATTTGGTGTTCGTGTTTCCTTCCAATCCAAGATGTTTACTAAATATTTAGTTGCAGCAGTACGTACGTTAGCGAAATGACTCTGATTCTGCATTTTGTGATAGTGCAATGAAATTTTGCATATGCAAACTACGTAAAATTTCAAGGGATCTGATCCGCAGCACTCAAAAATTTTTCCATCAGGGGGCGACTGGGGGCCCCTCAAAATTTCAAGATGTCAGAACCTGCCGTACCGTACAGGACTCAACAACTTTGTTCTTGACCATCGTAACTTTTTTGTCATGTCAATTCCATCCGTCTCGTCTTATAGAAAAAAAAATTCCTTGCCCGGTCAATAAATTGAAAAAAAATATTTTTTTCGACCACAAAAAGATTGTTGAGTAGTTTTTGTGTGATCATCGATGAATCAGCATCCCCTTGATCCATTTATAAGAATAAAACTTTCGTAGTGCCCCCAGCAGTGCCATTTTTCAACAAAGGAGTGACCTCAACTCACAATTATTTTCAACATTACCTTTTTCAATGTTTTATCCCGATAAGTATGATTATTGTTGTACTAATACCTATATAGCTTGAAGTTTTCCTCAACGGTAATGATGATGAAACAGCCTCAGGCTCCATCTGGAAACCATGCATAATAATTTTTCTGCAAGGCCGTCAAATTTGGCATTTTTGATTTTCTACCGGGAGCGGCCAAAACTTTTGCTGCTGTGAATCAAATCACTTGTGATGGTACAGTGTACTGTAGCACCAAGTTTCATTGCAGTGCAGTATCACAAAATTCAGAACTGTTTGGCGTGAATATCGTTTCCCGCTAGAGCAAAGCGGTCCTCTTGGGCGAAGTGGTGTGTGTCGGCATTTTGGCCGTTCTCGGTAGAAAATGAACGCCCAATAACAATAAAAAAAATTGTAGTTTTTTTCAATACCAACTAATAATCGCAGGAATTTTGAAATCAACAATTTTCATCCAATTGCGTTTAAAATCATAATAAATGTAGCAATAATATATTTACCTATTCAATAACGAATCGACATGCATGTTGATGTCAAATCCAATTTTTTTTCTTGGTAGTGGGGTGATCAGAATCACTTTCTGGTTGTTAACTAGGTCATGTCATAACTAGACAAGAAAATTGGAAGCAATTATTCTAAATATGTGTTTCACTTCCTGCATTCCAGCATACTCTTGATAGTTTATAGTCTTGAGAGCCGAACTAGGGAAAATCGTGTCTAAATAACGGTAGAACCCTCATTAACATCTTGCGTTCACTGATCCTTCAAGAGAAAAGTGCGCTACTGAGCCTCACGCTCGTGAGAGCATATAGGTCGCGGGAACAAAAATGGAGTCCCAAAGATGGGTATATGGTATAATATTATTTTCACAAGTACCTACTTGTTAATACAATCTTTTTTAGTTGTAAAGTTGTAATAAATACAGGGTGTTTCAGTGACCTTGCATAAAATTTCAGGAAGTGATTCCTCTCAAAAAAGTAAGTCGAAAAGTAGAAGTAACATTTTTTCCCAAATTGCTTCCTAAGGGAGTTACAGCCCCTCAAAAGTACGAAGTGAAACAGAGTTTTCAACTATTTGCTCAAGAATTGTCAAGGTGAAGAACTTCAAATTTGGTGTAGAATAGTGACTCAATATTGCACATGTTCACGCAAAATTTCAAACAAATCTGGCCAGTGGCGGCGAAGTTAAAGGGGGTTGGGGTAGATTGAACTGTCAGAAAAAAAAATCTGCAATCCGTTCGTATTTTTGTTTGCACGCTTGGATAGACTTGTTGAAGACTAAACTTTCATGTCTCTTGCATTTTTTTCGTTCACGAGTAAAAGTAAAAAAACATATGATATGAGGTTTTTAATTTTTTTTTCTTTTGATAGAAAGTTATAAGGAAAGTCATACATGTGTAAATGAAAGTATGAGACTATTTTGATGTGCAAAGAAAAATACGACTGGAACGTAGACTTTTTTCTAGCAATTCAACCTAACCCCTTATTTCGACCCCACTCAAGGGACCTGTACCCCACTGGTCAAATTTGTTTGGTTTTTGGTTCTTTTTTTCTTGGCACAAGGAGATTTCTTCACAGTGCAAATAGAACACGTGTGAGATTTAGAACAAATTTAACCATCATCAGTGGAGTTGGGGGGTTGGGGTCGGTTAACCACCAGAAGAAAATTGCCAGAAAACGTAGGTACCCATTCGACACGTTCCTGATTTTTCCACTTTTACTCGTGAACGGTGCATCCTACAGGAAAAATGCAGGGGGCATAAAAGTTTAGTCTTGAACAAGTCTATCCAAATGTGCAAACAAAAATACGAACGGATTGCAGACATTTTATGCAAGGTCACCTAAACACCCTGTATATAAATGATTTATTGAACAATTATCGCTTAATCAAAAAAATTAATCTGCTACACTCAGGATTTGACTGAGTACCTAATGTCAAGACAAGCGTATCTCTACAGCGGTACCTTGGCACCCCATCATGCGCAAGAAGCTGGCAAGAGGCGCTTTCGTTGTGCCGGCAGGAGCTGCTCAGGCTGGATCACTAGACAAAGAAAGTAGATCCAGCTGGGCCATGATTGGCGTTATGTATCTACTTTCTCTATCTAGTGATCTACCCGGGGCAGCTCCTGGCGCAAAACGAAAGCGGCTAAGAAGCGCGGAAATGCGCAATGCGCTGTTGCCATAGCGGGTGCCAAGACTGCCAAGGTGACGGTTATGTTCCCGCGACCTAGTCACTTGTTTAATTTATAACTCAAACCGGAACACCCTTACTCTGACACGCTTCAGGTACCGTATATTGAACAATAATGGTTTGATAGCTCTTGGTGTTTGCATTTTCAAAGCCCCCCCCCACTATGCAGGGAACTGATCGTAGGCAGTCATCGTCTTCGTTTCTGTCGTTTCTTTCGAATAATAATTATTGTATGAGTAAGTAAGTAGGTACATAATAACAAAGCCTGAAGAACATGTGTCCCAAGCGGCATCTTCCCGTCATACAGTCAAGAAAGTACCGGCGCAAGCTCTGGCTGGACTAAACCATACTGAAGCCATTGATTGGCGTTCAAATTACTATTAGATATATTAATTTGTATTCTTCTACTATCTGTGGGGAAATCCATTGAAATTACTTAAAATTTTACTTACTTTATACTTTTCAACTATTTCAGTGAAACTGGCACCAAAAGACTGAGAATAGACATTCGAAATTTTCATTCTTTGAAGTACTCAGGTTTCAATCCAAGCAAAAAGATAGCTTTCATTATCCATGGATTCAACGGAACGGAAAGTAAGACACCAATGACGATTCTTAGGGATGGTGAGTGTTTACAACAATAAAAATAAAGTTTGGTCATCCTCGAGTTCGAGCGACCCAGACTATGCTGTTCTCTAGTCGCTTTTACAAAATTCGCTTTGCTCTTTCCATTAATCCTGCAACATCACTACAAACAGGAAGTTCCTACTAATTTGTTACAGATTTTACGACATTTAAAAATTGCCAATGATTATTTTCGCAGCATATTTGTCTCGGTCAGATTACAATATCTTCACGGTGGACTGGCAGCCCCTCACGAGATTTCCATGCTATCTTTCGGCATTATCTAACATGAAACTAGTCAGTCAGTGCACGGCCAAATTGTACGCTTTTATCATGGAGCAAGGCGGTGATGCTAGGGAAACCACCTGCGTGGGCCATTCTCTAGGAGCACACATTTGCGGAATGATCAGCAATCACTTAGATGTCAAACAGCACAAAATTGTCGGTTTGTATCTGCTCTACTTTCCGCTTGCACACACATACAGGGTCCTGCAACAGTCTAATACATAAATCGAGACATAAATTTATTGATTTGAAAAGTTCTACGTCGCGAAATTATTTTCAACTATACCGGGTGATCATTTGAAAACTATCCACCTGCAATAACTCCCGATTCCTAGTCAATATTTCTTCGAGCAAAAACAGGTCGATTTTTATATCGAGGAGGACATCTAAAACATACATTGGCATTGGCAAATTTCTATCCTGTCCCCTCGCCCCCACCCATCCCAAAAATAAAATTTCAAATGACACAACCTACCTTGCGATACATCAAATTGAGGAAAATTAAATTCTCTTTCTGAAAAAGATATTTTCAAAAATTTTAACTCTACCCCCTTCTCCCTAAAAATTCTCTGAGTGTCCCTTTCAATATTCTGGACCCCTCAATTCTCTTTAGTCAGCATCATCCTGAATAGCTTCAAAGAAGAGCATTTTCGGTAGAAAAAGTGCCACCCAAATTGACCCCATTACTCTCCCCCACCTCAACTTTAAAATTTAACCAAATACCACCCACTTTGTGATACATCAAATTAAAGGAAATCAAATTCTCTTTCTGAAAACAATTTTTTTGAAATGTTCAACTCCTCTCCCATTTAACTAGACATTTGGAGTATTTTAGTAGGAAAACAGGGCTTTGAAAAATTTCGAAAAAATTGTGCTCAGGGAGAAAAGTCAATTCCCTTTAATTTGATGTATCACAAAGTAAGTATTGTCATTTTAGATTTTTAAAAGGTGAGGGGGGGGGAGCGAAGGGGTGAATTTGGGTGGCACTTTTTCCATGGAAAATTTTCGCTCTCGATGCTGTGCAGGATGACGTTAACTGCATTGAAGAGAATTACGAGGTCAAGAATATTTAATTGGATACTCAAAGAATTTAGGGGGGAAAAGGAGTGGGGTTAAAAAAATTTGAAATATTTTTTCAGAAAGAGAATTTAATTCTGTTGAATTTAATGTTTCCCAAAATAGGTAGTGTCATTTGAAATTTCAAAGTTGGGGCAGGTGGGGGCTAGGGGGCTAAAGATATAAAATCGCTAATGTATGTTTTAGATGTCCCCCTCGATATAAAAATTCACCTGTTTTTGCTCGAAGAGATTTTCACTAGGAATCGGGAGTTATTGCAGGTGAATAGTTTTCAAATGATCACCCGGTATACTGACTGATTACTGATGTCCCATTTTTGCGCCATAACAAAAACAAAGATTTTTTTAAATAAAAATCCCTTCCTTTTGATTTCGTTTTCTTGTTCAGCTTCCCCAAGCTCAAATATAATTGTATTTTTGTTTCTTCACCAATTCACCAATGCAATAGTATATTATTCAACAAGCGGGTAATGATTGTTTCTTACTCATGAGGATGCAGTTTGCCGACACGAGCCTTGGCGAGTGTCGTAAAGCATCCAAATGAGTAATAGCCCTTACCCGCGAGTAGAATACTATTAGTGGGGTCGGTACAGTATTATACGCTGCATTTTTAGCGCACTTCTCCAAATAGTGCAGTAAAGATAGGTTTTGGGGTTGAAAAAATTAATTCATTAAATTTTAAAGCTGTTATCGATTCAGAATTTCATCCTCTACCATGAACTTAAAATCCCCGAAAATCCCATTCGAGCATTTTTCTTGCGGCGCTGTCAAAGTATATCATGTTTGCTGCAACAAGTCCGAAAATTGTATCCTCGCTTTTGTCACGTTAGAGCTGTATTGTTAGTTCAGAGCTGTTGGTATATTCTCCAGGGCATGACCAGAACGTCATCTGAACCGCTGAAATCCTATTTCCCGTAAAAGAAAACACGTAACTCGATTTAATCTGCAATTACCAGTGATAATCAAGTGTAGTTCGGGGATTAGTGACCAAATTTAATAAAATCTGTTCTTTTTGTGATGAAGGCTTGAAATTTGGTATGAGAGGTCTTCATGGTCCCTTTTTCAAATGTAGACATAGCGTCTCGCCATATTTTGGTTAGGGGGGCTTAGGGACCCCCTTGAAAATTGAAGTTGCAGAAACTCATGCAAACCACCATTAACATAATTGTCACGCATCTCAAAAAGTAATCATTTGACTCTACATTGAATCTCAACAAGAAACACCCAGTTGTCACCATGGACGCACTGTTCTTCATAATGAAAAAAAAAATCTTTGGAATGTCAAAAAAAAAAACGGGTTTTTGTGATTTTTTCATGTAATAGAGGAATATATTCATCTTTCGCATATTATTATCCACTAATTCGTATCTGCCGAAGCCATTGATGAAGCCCATTTCTTCATATTGACATCTAGAAGCAACAATTCCAGATGAAACCACCCAATTCAAGTGCTCACTTCAGCAGCGTTTTTTTCAATATTACCAATTGACATGAATGACAATTTGTTCTTGGGTGGATAGCTTCAACTGTTTTATAATTTTATTGAGTATAACTAGATGAGGAATGATGCGCGAAAGCCCCGAGGAAATTTTTTTAACCGTCACCTGTCACTGTTCGAATTGCACCAAATTTCATGCTACTTTGGCGAAACAACAGCAAATACAGACTAAAGAGTATAGACAAACGTCAATACGATCTGCAGTTGTCAAGTAGAAGGCACGAAGAATGAGGATTGAGGCGTGGAATACTTCAAAGCACTCAGTTCGAGTGAATACACAGTATAGAAATATTTTCAACACACCCTAGGGGCACAAATTTTATGATGGTGAGCGACGCGAAAAAAATTTTTCCCATGCTTTTACGCTTGGTTTCGCGTGTAGTCATATAAAATTAGGTCACAGAACAGTTCCAGCTATCCATCCATTTATAAATTGCCGATCATATTGATTGGTAACAATTAAAAAACGCTGTTGAACTTCACACTTGAATTGGCTCATTTCTTCGGGAGCTGTCATCCCTAGAATGACAATATCAAAAAACAGACTTTATGAATAGCTTCTGCAAATACAAATTAGTGAATAATGATACACAGCAGATCAACTCATCGTTTCTTAGAATTAAAAATCATTAAAAACTGTGTTTTTTTTTTGACACTCCGAAGAATTTTTTTTCAACACGAAGAACAATGCGTACATGGCGACAACTGTTGTGTCTCTTGTCAAGATTTGGTGTAGAGTCAAATGATTACTTTTTGAAATGTGTGAAGATATTTACCGGTGGTTTGTGAGAGTTCCTGAGACTTCAAATTTTTAAGGGGGTCCTTAGGCCCCCCTAACCAAAATATGGCGAGGCGTCATGTTTACATTTGGAGAGGAGACCATGAGGACCACTCATACCAAATTTCATGTCTCTATCACAACTCAAACAGATTGTATTAAACTTGGTTACTAACCCTCGGATTATACTCAATCAACACTGTTAACTGGAAGTTAAAGCGACTTCTGTGTCTTTTTTTTTCGGGAAATACGAGTTAGAGGTTCAAACGACGGTCTGGTCATGCCCTGCAGTATATATCAACAGCTCTAAGCCAACAATGTAGCTCTAGTGTGACAAAAACAAGAATACCATTTTCGGACTAGTTGCAGCAAACATGATATACTTTGACAGCGCCGCAAGAAGAATGCTCAACTGGGATTTTTGGGGATTTTGAGTATGTGGTAGAGAATGAAATTCTGAATCGATATCTGCCATAAAATTTCATGAATTAATTTTTTCATGGTTTGGGGTCTTTTTTGACTATCTTTACTGCACTAAAACGGGAAGGCGCTTTTGTCCTCGCTTTGTCCGTCCGTCCGTCCGTCACAGCATCTCTAGTCCTAGACGAAAAGGTTTTTGCGAAATTTTTTTACTCCATTGGGTAGCTCATGACCTTGTATCCCGAACCAAGAAAAATCTCGACGAAATAATAATAAACAATGACAATAATAACAATTTAGTGTGACGCGGCATCGCCGCTGAATGCTGCATTTCAGAAGCCGGCCTGATCTCGAAAGTTATCACATGCGAGGAAGTACCCGATCTTATCATTTTATCATAATACATATGCGGAGTTATATTTAGAGGATGATTTGAACTTCATTTTAATGGAAATTTCACATCGGTGCTAGGTGCAGGCCAATAGTTATTAATTTTTGAAAATGACTCCGAAGCTACGGCTCGGCCGCAGATGATTTATTCGTTGCTTGCTGGTGCTTGATATTCTTTCCTCCGAACAAAACGAAATTCAATACAGAAAATATTTCAACTCGAATGGGTAGCTCATGGCCTTGGTACGCCAATCAAGAAAAATTTTGCCGAAATAATCATGAACAATTACAAAAATAACATTTTGGTGTAGGGCGGCTTCGCCGATCAAGTGCTGGCATTCGCGGTAAGATGTAGAAAGTTGCGATATGCAGGCAACTACAATTTCTTAATGAAATACATCACTGCATGTACGGCATTATATTTAGAGAACAATTTGAACTTTCTTTTGACAAGAACCTCACTTCGATCCGACCGTCGGGTCAATTGTTATCAATTTTTGAAAACGACCGCAAAGCCACGGCTCGGCGCATACACGACCCTACAAATTTAAAATCAGACGTGCCGAAATAGTAATTTACCATTTTGAAATAGCCAATACTAGGTACCTGGAGGATAATGGCACTCAAATTACGAAACATGTTCGCTCAATAACAAAAAAAAAAGTAGGTAGGTATCACTAAACATTATGTGACAGGCTACCATTTCTTCGGTTTTTCGATAAAAAAGAAATGTTCCAATTCAAAAGTGAACCCGATATTCGTGTTCAGGAGGTCGAAATCAGTTGGAGAACATTTTCTTATATAAGTAACAGAATGACGCTTATGTGGCCGGTTTGTCTGTCTGTCTGTCTGTCTGTCCGAGTCCGTGCAGAAATTAAGACGCTATACTCCTTCTCGAGAATTGAAACAAGAGTCTTGGAACTTTTTTCCGATTAATAGCTGATGTCCCCAAGGGTGGCCAATGGGCACTATTTTTGTTATCCATACATCGTTATCACTATTCTCAAACAACAGAGATCTTTTGTGCACTTCGATGAAGTTGAACTTCTCCTCGGGAAATAAAGCTACAGCCCTTGAAGATTGAACTCTATCCGATGGATAGCTTAGGTCCTCAAGGACCAAATAGGCAGATTGGCTTTCATAATTCGGCCGCCATCTTGGCTGCCATATTGAAATTTCTTATTAGTGGAACGATTGTCATGAAACTTGAAACTTACCCTTGTCTAGTACGATCATTCTTATTTTCAAGCCAAATTTCATGATTGCCCCACCATCTTGGCCGCCATATTGAAATCTCTTATAAGTGGAAGGGTTTTAATAAAACTTGAGAGTTACGCTTGTCTCGTACGAGCATTCCTATTTTCAAGCTGAGTTTCATAATTCTGCCGCCATCTTGAAATCTCTTATTAGTGGAACGATTTTCATGAAACTTGGAACTTACCGTTGTCTAGTACGATCATTCTGATTTTCAAGCCAAAGGACCCCGCACGCGTTTTCTATGAAAAAGTGGTTTCGGTGAACTTGGCTAAATTTTTTATATGTTGTAGATCTTGATTCAAGAAATATATTACTGAAAATTGGACCCCTCCTATGAACAGTTCTTCCCCTACACCCCTAATAAGGCCAAAATTGGGAATAGTCTCAAATTTCTTGAAATTCATGAAACTGGTTCAAATCGAACTCGTGATCATGGGAAAAATAATTTAAAAAATCCAAGTTGTGAATTGGGATAGTTATCAAGGGAGTTGGGGGTCAAAATTAGGAAATAAATTAAAATTCCGAATTTTTTTATTCTTATAAAATCTGAACAGAATAATAATCAAGAAATAATTTTGAAAAATCATAATCAATTAATTGGGGGTCATTCTAAAGGGGGCTGGGTGTCGAAATCAAGGGAACGGAGTGACATTCCGAAACTTGCGATTTCCATTATTGGGAAAATTATTTGAAAAAAAACTAAACCTCAGAGTTCTGGTGTTATTGAGGACGTAGAGGGTCGAAATCAAGAAAACAATGAAATTATGGACCTTACAGTTCATCTAGAAATTGATGTGGGTGAATGACAAAATGATAATAAAACCAATCTGCATAAGGATTAAGCTCTTCATTTCTCGACCATCCCTTTCCACCCATTATAATTACTGCCTACAGCCATGTCCTAGTCCAAATAAGAATTTGTCTTAAGCATTTTAAAATTCATGAAACTGGCTCAAATGAGGATGAAGAATAAACAAGTGAGTATGCCTTCACGTGCGTGAGTCTCAGTAGCGCATTTTCTCAAAGAGGCATATTGTGAACGTAAAGAAATTTGGTTGAAGGAGAAACACCATTCCTTGCCCACTTTCTTCATTCGAAACTCATTGTGATATTGTGTTATCAGAATGGGGTACTTAACAATGAAATGGATTTGAATGAAAATTCTTTCACCCATCAATATATTTTTTTGTTTGAGGTTGAGGGCGGGGGCTGGGACCGGCGACTAATCAACAGTAGTCTATTCTTTCCTATTCTTAGTCGGCTATCCATATAGCGAAAGAATTAGATCGCTATGTCTTCGGGTTTATTTTTTCCATTTACTCGTCTATTTATCTCTTACTTCGAGGACAGCGTGTGGGGGTGGCAGCATTCGGCAAAGTAACTGTTGCACAGTTTGAGTTAAGAGTTTCTAAATGTTCAAGGAAATATGACAATCAGTGAAAATTATGAAAGTTGCATTTTTTTGTTTGGGGGCGGGAGCTGGAGGCGGCGATTAATCAAAAGTGGCCTCTCTTCCCATTTTTAGTCAGCTATCTATATAGCGGAACAATTAGATCGCTATGTCTTGAGGGTTATGTTTTACATTTATTTCTCACTTTGGGGGCGGCGTGTGGGAGCGGCAGAGTTTGGCAAAGAAATTCTTCGACAGTTTGAGTTGGGAGTTTCTGAATGTTTGAGGTAACATTAAAATGTAATTCAGTGGAAATTATTGGAGGTTGCACTTTTTTTCTTTTGGGGGTGGAAGTTGGAGGCGGCGCCATGTCAAAGGTAGCCTATTCTTTCCCATTTTTAGTTAGCTATCCATATAGCGAAAGAATTAGATCGTTATGTCTTCGGGTTTATGTTTTTCATTCATCTCTCACTTTGAGGGCAGCGTGTGGGGGCGGCAGCATTCGGCAAAGTAACTGTTGCACAGTTTGAGTTGGGAGTTTCTAAATGTGAGGGGAATATGACAATCAGTGAAAATTGTGAAAGTTGCATTTTTTTTGGTTTGGAGGCGGCAGCTGGAGGCGGCGGCTAGTTAAAAGTGGCCTATCCGTTTCCAATTTTAGTCAGTTATCAATATAGTGAGAGAATTAGATCGCTATGTCTTCAGGTTCATGTTTTACATTTATCTCTCATTTTGGGGGCGGCGTGTGGGAGCGGCAGAGTTTGGCAAAGAAGTTCTTGCACAGTTTGAGTCAAGAGTTTCTAAATGTTCGAGGTAACATTATCAGCTAAATCAGTGAAAATTGCTGAAATTTGCACTTTTTTTCTTTTGGGGGCGGAAGCTGGAGGCGGCGCCATTTCAAAAGTAGCCTATCCTTTTCCATTCTCAGTCAGCTATCCATATAGCGAAAAACTTTGATCGCTATGTCTTTGGGTTCATGTTTTTCATTCATCTTTTACTTTGGGGGCGGCGTGTGGGAGCGGCAGCGTTCGGCTGAGCAAATGTTGCACAATTTGAGTTGGCAGTTCCTAAATGTTTAAGGGAACATCTCAATCAGTAACATTTGTGAAAGTTGCACTTTTTATCGTTTGGGGGCGGAATCTGGGGGCGGCGACTAACCAAAAGTAGCCTATCCTTTCCCATTTTTAGTCAGCTATTTATATACCGAAAGAATCAGATCGCTATGTCTTCGGGTTTATGTTTTTCATTTTAAAGTGATTGGGGGCGGTTTATAGCAGTTTTTTCATGTCGGCGGCGCATATTGAAGACGGAATGTTTCTTGGCTCACGTTTATAAGTGGCAACTATGTATTATTCAAAAAATGAGAACACCAGAGCATCAGGTCTGGTAGAAAGTGCAATATTATGTTATTTCAAGTTTATCGGGGGCGGTTTTCTCTATGTTGGCGGCGCAATATAGACATCCAATATAGCCTAGCCCTCCTTTGGGAGTGGCAGCTATGTAACAGCGAAAAAATTAGAAAGCTAGGTCGTCTAGTTTGGGAGGAGTTCGAGGAACGGACGGACGGACGGACAAAGCGGTTGCAATAGCAATTTTTATCAAGATGGAAAATGCGCTAAAAATATAAGTTGTGAATTGGAGGAGTAATTATCATAATCATAATCATAATCTTTTATTGTTCTTTCGTATATACATAGACATGAACAAGAGATGAATTCTAATGAATAAAGTAAACTATCATATTCTAATAAAACAAAAACAAATTACAAAATAACGAATTGGAGTAATTATCGAGGGGGCGGGGGTCGAAATCGAGTGAAGGAATTAGCATTCCAGGAAAAGGGTAATGGAGAAGTATTTTCAAAAAAATCCGAATCAATAAATTGAGATGATCACCTACTGAGGGGACAGTGGTCAAAATCTAGAACAAGGATGAAATTCCGAAACTTCATATTATATATAGGGTCTTTCAGTAAGAGTGATAGAACTTCAAATAGGTCCCTTCGTTTCGGTTTTTTTGAGTGCGCATGTCTGGCGCGAATTTCATAGTTTCGTACACCAATATTGAAAATTAACACACAAAAATATTGTAGTGCACCTAAAATTTCACAAATAATTTGATTGAATGTTAGATACAATTTTTTATATTCAAAGGAAATGTTTCATTGAAATTAAATTCAATGATCATTTGTGAGAGTTCAGGAACAACGAAAATGGCAACAGCGCTCAAAACAACAAGACATCGGCGCCAACTGTCACTTGTGACAATTATGATCACACTTCTCGTTTCTACCTGACCTACATTTCATTTGCTCATGTTTTGACGAAAGAACAGAACCTGTTGAAAATGGCTGTACCGAGAAGGAAGTTCAAAGAAGCTACGAAGAGATGCATTTACGGTATGTATAAAAGTGACAGCCAGGAACCAGTTGTTGGTCAGGCGGCTAGACAGAGCATGCAGCGTTGCCATTCAACTGACAGGTACGAATATTTTCAAAATTTGGAGCCTTCAAGCATGCGCACTTGCCCAAACGAAGTAGCCTATTGGAATTAAACAAATTATGTCGGGGTTAACATTATCTAATTGACCTTTCCAATTTTAGGAGATAGAAAATACATGGATTTTCGAGGTCACCTTTGACGTTTTGACGTTTATGACGTTTGGACGTTTCGTTTCTGACTTTTGCGGGAATTGTGAATCGGATAGCCATACTGTTCCCATTATCATGTGGGGAAAGTCACTAGAGCCCATAAGGGAGTTTTTAATGGACGAAGTAATAGAGTTTTTTCGTAGTAAGATGCACGTGTCTGGTGCAGCGTGATTCCTGCTGGTGCTGGTGCTGGTGCAGCCACACTTCCATCAAGTTTGGGTCTTTCGTGAACCGGTGCATGGTTATGCTGGGTGTATTCGTCTTATTCTCGACTCGCATAGAGCGACACAACTGGACCATTTCTGTATCTTCTCAGTTTTCCACTACATATAACACACTTATTGGTAAGAACGAGGGTAAGAACAAGTGAAATCATGAAATCCATGCTGAAATCAAATAAATACACGACAGAGCGCTTGTCAGATTCGAAAAATTTCCCATTGTCAGAGACGAAATGTCATATCTCAAGAAACATAGGGCGCTTTCCAATAACTGCGACAAGACGGATACACAATGTCAAAGTGCACTTTCCAGCTCAATTCTAAACTCAGCCTCGCCAATGTTTCGATTGTGTCGACATGTGGTGCTATTACTGCTATTAGAACGCTAGCTGTGTCGAATTGTGTCCATATGTGTCCAATTGTGTCCTTATACGCCTTATTGGGAAGCGCCCAATGACCTCGATTAACCGTATCTTATACGCATGACGTCACAGTAAAGAGAGACAACGGAAAATTGGAGACCTCAATTGACTCTATGTGAAAGAACAGTTTTTAAAATTATGTGTGGAAAACAACATCTACTAAATGGCCTCCTCGACTTTGTTTAACGGCGGCGGTGTGCAGACGGGAAGTCCAATTTGTAATAACTTTCTGGCAGATATCGGGCTATATTTCAGTAATAACACGCACAATATTGTCCCTCAGGGCTTCAATGGTTCTAGGCTTGTTCTTGTATACCAGGGACTTTACATACCCCCACAGAAAAAAGTCCAGGGACGTAATATCGCAAGATCTCGCTGGCCAATTGAAATCGCCGTTCCGCGAAATTGTTCTTCCTTGGAAGTTTTCGGCCAACAAGTCCCAAGGTTTCTCCTGCTGTGTGGCACGTAGCCCCGTCTTGTTGAAAGAAGATGATTTTGTAAGCTATACTGAGTATTTATGTCAAAAAATGACAGTAAAATCTTATCAAAGTTCTATCACTCTTATTGAAGGCCCTTTAGAACTGAAAATTCAGATTTGAAAAATTGAGCCTAACTCCCAATATCGATCTATTTTTGGAATACCATTGAATCAACCAATGACCAAAAGCAGGATTTATGTTTATTTAAGAAAATATAGACCAGTCAATTTTTTTTGACACAAGCTATATGATGGACAGCCCACAGAACCGTGGAGAGCTTCTCGAGAACTGTAATTAATAATGCTGTTGCAAGTCTCGATTCCACCCCTCCTCCCCCCAGCCCTCCCCCTGTGGTTGTGGGTAGGTATCATAATGGTTGTACCCAGGTACCTGGGTAAGGGGTGAGGATGATCGAGAAACGATGAACTCAGTCCTTATTCACATTGGTTGTATATCATCATTTTGTCATTCGCCCAGATCTTCCTAGATAAACTGGAAGTTCCAGAACTCCACTGTTTTCTCAATTTTGACCCGCTACCCCCTTAATAACACCCGAATTCATTGGTTTAGATTTGTTGAGCAATTTCCCCATTGCTCGTAAAATCATATATTGTGGGAACCGCAAATTCCGGAATTTCACTGCGTTTTCTTGATTTTGACCCCTAGCCCCCTTTAGAATAACCCCCAATTGATTGATTTAGATTTTCCAAAATCATTTCTCGATTATTATTCTGTTCAGATTTTAGAAGAATAAAAAAAATCGGAATTTTCATTTATTTTATCAATTTCGACCCCCAACCCCCTTAGCCCAGGCTTTTTAGCATTTAACATGAAACAAATTAATCCACGTGCAATCTTCACGGTATCGTACCCACTCAACCTTACTTAACAACATACCAAAAGTCCCCAACTTTCCTCCGTGTGCGTCATAATTTTTGAGGGGGGGGGGGTCAAAATTTTCATGAAAAAAATTCTAGGACAAGAGTAGTCTAGTCAGTGGCTTCTAATTCATTATATTTGGATACAGTGGGTTATAAGTGAAGCTTATTGACAAATTAGATGTCTATGGTCCCCGTGAGGGGAGCTCGGGAGGGGGGCAATTGGTGACCTATGCAAGAAATTTGGTTTTCAATAATATTGAGACAATACTGGCATGCTGGGTATCGTTTCCCACTAAATCTGACCTCGCAAATCCGAATATGACATTTAAATTCTGTTTAAAAACTCTTTCGAGCAATTTTCGGCAAAAAAACGTGATTTTGGGACCAAAATTAAGCCGGTTTTTCAATTTGGGTTATTTTTGCGTTTGAGGCATTATTCATTTGGATTCAAGATTGGATTAATTATATGGACTTTTCTGCATAAGACTATCATATCATAAACGAGACGTAAGTGGTTACAAGGTGAGAAAAATAATTTATTGAAAAAAATGTCGAAGTCCTAAATGTCACTCAAAAATATCTCCGCGCAGTTGAAAAAAATTTATTGTAGCTGTAATATGGCTTTGATTTCATCCTTAAAGGTTCCTTCTTATAGCCAAAACAATTCTCTAGCTTCCGAAGAAAGAACACTCTACATCAAAATAATAATAATATAACACAGCAACTTTCCCGCGGGTATAGCCACATTTTTCAGTTTCAAGCTGGCTTACACCGAACATCAAACCAACTCGATTTTATAGTACTCAAGAAATGATAATTATGTCGAATGCCTGATGTAAATGCGTGAAATAGTTGCAGTTATCGATCCTATTCGAAATTTCGATCATTGATGTATTCAACGTGAAAATATCGTGAATTGAAAATCCACAATTTTCAAGAGCAAATCAAAATTTTTTTCAATCAAAAATGCTCACAGTCTTTTCAAAACAGAGCTTTAACATTGTATTTATATATTAATAATGTATTGGAAGTCTAGCACAGCACAGGGAGATTTTTAGAGCCATGCTCTGCAAAAAATACCAAATTATTATTATTATAATCTCAAGATCACTAGTAGTCAAAAAAAAAAAATCGCATCTAGCTTACCATTCGTACTCTAAGCTTATTTTGTCCAATATTAGTTTCGTTAAAAACTCGTCTGTTGATTTCCAAACAATAAATCGATAGTTACCTCGAATACCTACCGATAGTACCTATACCCATCTAAAAAATAGCAAAGTTATCTAGCACCTAAATGGACTAAATACATAAGTTTGTAAAAATAACAGATAGTCCTCAGGGTCATACCCAACAAGGTGAGGTAGACTCTCACATGTTGTGCCCCTACAGAACTTACTTACACAAGACAAGGAAGATCGCCTGCATCTACATTTCAGACCGCAGTTCTTCTTGCAGTTGCAAGACACTATCTTCAAAAGAGTCTCCGGAGCTGGAGAAAGATGCGACTAACTACACGTGGGTGCTCCCGCGTAGCCCACCGTGTTGTTTGTTTACATCTAGAGTACCTTAGCTATCATTATCTAGCAAAAACCCGAGGTTAATCCGAGGTCTAGGAGCCGCGATATTGCGTGAAATGACAGACACACAGACGGACGGACGAATAATGGAATTAAATATCTTTGTTGTTTGTACATTTAGAGTACCTAAGCTATCATCTAGCAAAAACCCAAGCGCAATCCGAAGTTTAGTAGCTGAGATATTGCCGGATACTGCAGACGGCAGTAACAAGAACAAACTATAAGCGCTACAAGTAGTAGCGCTAAAACCATAGAGGAAAATTGCGAAAATATACCTAGTACCTACTCATACGAGTACTACCAGACCACATTTAGTCAGTACGACGCTGTGCATATTGAACGTAGGATCAATTATTACAGATCAAAGTCTAGGTTAATAATGTTGAAGTGATTTTCCCCACATAATGCGTTTGACGTAACTTCATAGAATCCTTATTGGAATTGCTGGACAATTCACAATGGAGCTAAAAGATACGTCATTTTGAAGCTGAAACTGTAGGGAATCTACTGCATATAATAATACCAAGTGATATTTGGTGGTCGATGCAAAAGTAGAATGTTAACTGGAGCATAAGAAAAAAAACACGAAAAAAGTGCCATTATCAAGAAATTAAGTCTGTTAGTGTCAAATCTCGAACAAAAGCTATCCCATATCATTCACTTTGATTCATTATCTTTCATTCAAGACCAAGATTAGAGAAATCCATTGGGTGGTTGAGAACTAAGAGCATTTTTAAGCGGAAAGTGCATTTTGAGGTGTCTTCATCTTTGCCTGTCAAAAAAACAATGACGCACACGGGGGAAAGTTGGGGACTTTTTGTATGTTATACAGCAAAGTCTAGTGAACTCAAAACTGGAGAGATTGACCGTGTTTTAATTTGTTTCATGTTTTGCCGTTTTTTCGACTAAAAAGCCTGGGCTACCTTGATAACTACCCCAATTCACAACTTGGATTTTTATAATTATTTTTCCCATGATCACGAGTTTGATTTGAACCAGTTTCATGAATTTCAAAAAATTTGAGACTATTCCTAATTTTGGCCTTATTAGAGGTGTAGGGGAAAAACTGTTCATAGGAGGGGTCCAGTTTTTCAGGAATATATTTCTTGAATCAAGATCTACAATATATAAAAAATTTAGCCAAATTCACCGAAACCACTTTTCCATAGAAAACGTGCGGGGTCCTTTCATGATTCTGTTGATATTTTGGCCGCCATATTGGAATTTTTTGCCCAAGACGGTAGAACCCTAATTACTTAACATCTTGCGTTTACTAATCCTCCAAAAAGGAAGTGCGCTACTGAGCCTCATGCCCATGAGGCATATTCGCTTATTGAGTAATGCTATGTCTTTTGGCACACATGTTCTAAGCACCTGTTTGGACAATTTTGTCCATCGCCGCAAGCGAAATTTTAGTTCAGATCCTGTATACAGGGCGAAAAAGAAAAACAGTTTAAAAAACTGTATCTTTTGAACGGACAAAGGTAGAGTATTGCAGGGCATGTCATATGATGCGCAATTTGATGGTTTTTGAGGTACACCAAACCATTTTGATACATTATTAACCGTTTTCGAGATATTTGAAAAAAACTGAGATCTGTCAAAAAAACCATTATCTTCATTATATCGCTTATTTTTGAAGATATCGGAATGAAATTTGGTATTTGTTTTATAAAAGACGTCATAAATGAATAACAGCTGCAGTTATTTCCTAGGCCTACTATTTTCCTAAATAAAGCAGTCAACTTTTTTGGGGGAGAAGCCGCCATCTTGTTTTTTGAATATCAAGCTGATGACCGAAAAAATGACTAATAGTCATTAGGCTAGTATCATGCCATGACTCTATATTGTGAAAGATCGCCTTGGATGGACCATCATACCATTTTTGCTGAAAGAAACATGACGCACTGATTTTATCGGGTTCCCCAGAACTAGAGGACCTACTTCCAGCCATCGAGCCATTGCAAGTAATTGAACACCGCAATTATGACCCCTGATCATTTCTCAGGTTGCTCACCAAGATTCATAGCCATAAGTGCAGCGGTTCGGTTTTAGCAGCTGTTTGAATCAAGCCGCGTTGCCTTTTCGTGAAAAAAACAGAAAATTACGAGGTCTCTGGGTCAATTCTTAGGTCATTGGAAATAGATCCTCCACGGAATGTTGATAAATTTATGTTAAATTATTAGAAAAAAGTGCATTCTATAGCATAGGTTTTGAAGGAACGGCTGAAAATTGTTCGAAACGGTTTCTTTTGTCTTGTTAAGCGTTAAATTATGGATCTTTTTGGGGATTTTCATGCCTCCAGCCTATTTAGATGATGGGATGAAATTCTTCAATTTCTCATCACCCTGTGATGTCATCTGCATAGATCGCCATCATGCCAACATTTCCCAAAGTTGAAGGAGGAATCTGCATAGAATATATTCCAAAATACATTGCGGCATCAAAATTTATAAGGTTCTCTCCATTATTAGTGTTGCCCTACCGCATAATTTTTTCGCTTCCTACCTAATGCAAGATAGTCTTTCATGTTCTTCCTACATCACATGAGTACATCCTGTGCCAGTTTTTTAAAACCTATACTGAAGAATGCACTTTTTTCTAATAGTTCAGCATAAATTTATCAAAATTCCATGGAGGATCTTTTTCCAATTACCTAAGAAATGACTAAGAGACCTCGTGATTTTTTGTTTTTCCCATGAAAAATCGACACTTTTTATTTAAATAGCTGCTAAAACCGAACCGCTGAACTTACGCTTACGGGTATTAATCTTGGTAGACGACCTGAAGAATGATCAAGGGTCATAATCGCGGTGTTCAATTACTTGCAATGGTTCGATGGCTAGCAGTAGATCCTCTAGTTCTGAGGAATCCGATAAAATTCGCGCATCATCTTTCTTTCAGCAAAAATGGTATGATGGTCTATCCAAGGTGATCTTTCACATGATAGAGTAATGGCATGATACTAGCCTAATGACTATCAGTCATTTTTTCGGTCATCAGCTTGATATTCACAAAAGAAGATGGCGGCCCCCCAAAAAGGTTGACTGTCTTATTAAAGAAAATAGTAGGCCTAGAAAATAACTGCAGCTGTTATTCATTTATGACGTCTTTTAAAAGGCAAATACCAAATTTCATTCCGATATCTTCAAAAATAAGCGATATAATGGAGATAATGTTTTTTTTGACAGATCTCAGTTTTTTTGGAATATCTCGAAAACGGTAATTAATGTTTCAAAATGGTTTAGTGTACCTCAACAACCATCAAATTGCGCTCATGTGACATGCCCTGCAATACTCTACACCTTTGTCCGTTCAACAGATGCAATAGACCATATTAATTATTCTCACTTTCCCCTTCCACTAGTCATTTGTAAGTTAGGTATGTGCCTGTGACCATGCGCACTGCAGTAGATCTCGCGCGCCACAGCATGCATAGAAAACGGAACTTTGCTGTCGCTGTCAGAATTTACGATTTCAAGGTGTTTTCTTGATTCTTGGGACGTTTCAACATTTTTAACCATACTATTACGTGACGGCTGACGCTCGGTTCGCTTTCAAGCGCTGTCAAAATTCTCGTTAGCGGAAGTTGTGCAATAAAATATGGCGGGTAATTTGAAATTGTTTTGGATTCAAAAACCCCATTCTAAATTGCTTCGCATAAACTTCACAGCAAGATTTTCCATTTCATTATGGTGAAAAGTAGATCAGGTGTTTCTTTTTACACACTTGCTATGTTATACATTCGTTGAAATTGTCAATTTGCACCTTGAATTGATCATTTTACAAAGTCATTCAACATGCATATTCTTATGGGAGTTTCAACCCAGCACATGTGGTTGTCTCTCTCCCCGATCTGCGACTGCGCTCTGAATAAATAATATGGTCAATTATTAGCGCATTTTCGTAGGAAATACGCTATTAGCCGCGCTTTGATGTCCGTCCGTCTATCCGTCTATCCGTCTTGTAATTGAACTCCTTCTAAACGAAAAGTCGTAGCGGTATCGGGTTTTTTGCAAATTAATGCTGATTGTCTGCGGATGGGAATAGGCACAAAAAATATTTGGTCAGACCACACGATTGCAAGGAAAAAATTAAAATGTTTAAAAGTCGGTATTCAACGCTACGGTGTGAACTTCTGCATCGAGGAATCGTGCGAACCGTTCTAGATACATGCATACATGCAGCGAACGAAATATACGGAAATTGATGGATACATTTTTAGTGAAAGAATCATTTTGATTCCTTTATTGCAATAGAAGATATATTCTTTTTAAGAAAAGGTTGCGCCCCGCGATTCCACATTTGTCGGTTTTTAACGCTACAATGTGAACTTCTACATCGAGGAATCTTGCAAACTGTTCTAGATACATGCATACATCCAGCAAACGAAAGTTGTAGAAAGAAATAAAGAAATTTTCCGTGAAAAAATCAACCTGATTGATTCATTTGCAAGGAAGATATCTCTATTTTTATGCGGAATCTATACTTATGCACTTATATGCGGATGCGAATTTCAAGTCGCGGCTCAGCTATCCGTGCTCGTGATCGATATAGGTTTAATTCTCACTCATTCAGGATATTTTCTAGTTTTGGTTGATGTCATTCTGTTGTTTTAATTTATTATTGACTACTCGTGTTTCCATAAAGATTGATGATTTCTTGTGGTAGTTTTGAGATCCCTGGTTTTGAGACATATGTTCACAAGTGTCACAACAGTGAACAGTGTACTCATCTGCACTCCGAAAATGTGCTCATGAGACTCACCCCCGTGAGGACTTTGCTACTTGTTTTAAATTGTTTTTCTTCTTCACCCTGTATACAGGATCTGAACTAAATATTTGCTTGCGGCGATGGACAGAATTGTTCAGACAGGTTCTAAGAGCATGTGTGCCAAAGGGCATTGATTGCATTACTCAAAAATGCAGTGAACAGGACTTTTTCCGAACGTGCCGACTCCACTATATGCTTTATCCAGTCTTATTGAAAAATGCAGGCATGTATGCGCGTGATAATGGCATTATTCAATAGGATTGGATAAACGACATTTGCACCGCAATGTTTTTTTTTAAACAGAAAGGACTTTAGTATCAAACCTAGCAAAATGTGTCATTATGTCATTTCTTCATTATCAGATTTTCAGGTACTCAGGTAGAGACCCCTAGTAAAAAAAGAGAGGGAAAAGTTATTGAATGGTATGATAAAATAATGAGCAATACATCACATCACTTTGAAATTTGCAAAGTTCGAAAAAAAAAAGTGCACGACTCTGTATTATTAAATCCAAACTTTTTTATCATGAAGTTATTCATCTTCTATTCGACTGTTGTTTGCCAAATTTCATTCCAAGAATCCAAAAAAAAAACGAGGCCTCTACGATTTTTCAAAATGAACCTCGAAATTACTACCGACGCACTGTTGCACGAGGACCCTGTATATTTTTTCATGTTTTTGAATTTTTATATTTCGCAATACCTACTGAAAGTTTGCTTTTAATAAGTACCCTACCGAATCCGCAATATTAACTGAAAGCTTGAATTTTAGGTTTGGATCCTGCTCGACCGCTAATCACACAGTATGGTAATAGGTATTTCCGGTTGTCCAAGGACGACGCTCACCAAGTTCAAATTATCCACACGAATGCCGGTTTCTTGGGGGAAGTCAATCAAGTTGGGCATGTGGATTTTTGCGTCAATGGAGGGATAATGCAGCCAGGCTGTAAAGGCCATATTTTACGTGAGTTTTGATAACGCGTTTTTAATCATGTGCAGTGCATCTTGTTGGGTATGGTTGGTTACCATTGTGTCAGGAATAAAAAGAGACTTCAAACAATAGGTTGTGCATCCCTGATATATAGATCGAGATGTATATAATGGAGCTTCGCTACATTGAAGCCACTGAAGTGTGGAGTTTCATGATGAATAACACATGATAAATATATTTACTTACTTAAAAATGAAATCCAATCCCATGTTCTAAACAGGTCAAAGATTGAAGTGGTCCACCCCAAAAACTCGCTCAGGCTCAAATGAGGATATCGTGACGAAAAATGAACCGATTTGAAAAAAGATGGTGTTAATTATTAAAGCGTTCTTCTGACTGCAAGTTTCATATTTGAATATCGTGTTTGCTGATATACAGGGTGACAAAAGTAGGAGTGAAAAGTGGTCCATTTTTAAGCGTGTGTAACTTTTTTAAAAACAATGTTAGATTTTTCCGAGGATTTTTCCCAATTATATTTCTGAGAACCTCGCATCAATATCTTGAAACGGTTTCTGACATTTTACCGCCTTCTGTTTCTTGTACAGGTGTTCGCGTATGAAGTATACACTGCTCCTTGAAGACATCCCCCCAAACATAATTTCAAAAATTGAGAACGATTCTGATACCATTTTTTCCGTGGGCTTTTAATCCGTTGACAAACATTTTCCGTGGTATATCGCTTACAGGGTGCAACATCAAAAATTTTTCTTCAATTCGACACCCTGTATTTTGATATGGGAATCGATTCCGCTTTCCATCGTGATTATAAATATACATCACACTTAATAGGTTAGTCAACCAAACCCGTGTGAAAAAAATGATGAAATTTTGAAAAATTTCGAAAAAAGATTTTTTTGAAAAGTGACTAAGTGAATTTTTAATCATTTTTCTATCAATTTGGGTGAATGAATTTGTTTAAAGTTTGAAACTTTTACTAAACTCACCTTAAACCGACAAACTTTTGAAAAAAAAAAGATTTTTCATATTTTTTGAAACTCCAGCAATTCTTACAAAAGGTGTTTTTCTGAATAACCTATCAAGTGTGATATATATTAATAATCAAGATGAAAAATGGAACCGATTCCCATATCAAAATAAAGGGTGTTCAATTTGAGAAAAATTTTCGATGTTACAACATCGAAATGTCCCAGAAATATATAGTGAACAGATTCGAAACCTACAGAAAAAATCATGGAAAAATCGTTTCTATTTTTGAAATCATGTTCAAGAGGAAGTCTCCAGGGAGGGGGTATAATTTATACGTGAACACCCTGTACAAGAAACAGAAAGCGGTGAAATGTCAAAAACCGTTTCGAGCTACTGCTGCAAGGTTTCCAAAACTATAGCTAGAAAAATTCTAAAATTGTTTTTCAGAAAGTTACGCACGCTTAAAAATGAACCACTTTGCACTCCTTCTTTTGTGACCCTGTATATCATACAGTAAATCAGTAAACACGATATCCAAATAAGAAACTTGCAGTCAAAAGAACGCTTGAATCACTAGCACCATCTTTTTTCAAATCGGTCAATTTTTCGTCACGATATCCTCATTTGAACCTGAGCGAGTTTTTGGGGTGGACCACTTCAATCTTTGATCTGTTTATTACTGTCATAATATAAAAGTTTTTTCTTGATGGGTTGTGAGATATTTTTTGGAACTGCATGGTTACATACAGGGTGTTTTAGCGATGGTGTTACAATTTCGATGGTAACTCTCCATCCAAAACTATGTCCAAAAATACCTACACATAGAACCCGTGTCCGAAAGTGCTTCGTTTCAGAGATACAGAAGGTTGAAAGCTGAGTTTTTAGAATATTTTTTACGCCGTAACTTTTAAATTGATCTAACGATTTGCCTTAACACAATAATCAATAGACCTAATAAACTGCTCGTCAAAAGTTAAGCATAGACCAAAACTTGCTTCAATTTCAAGTGAGGATTTCTTCGGGAAAAGATATCTGATTTGAAAAAAATGTATGGTGCTTGGTAGAGCTTTTCTTCAGCTACAAGACGCTATGTCGATTTACGTCACCATTGACTTTGTCCATGATATACAGGATGCCAAAGAAGGAGTGTCAAAAATGTTAATTTTTGAAGTCGTAGAACTTTTTTAGAAAAAATTCCGGATTTTTTTTCTCTTGAGTTTTAGAAAGCGGATATCAATATCTCGAAACGGTTTTTGACTTTTAATCGTATTTTGTTCTTTCAAAGAGTTCTTGATTTTTTTATGAAATTTAGATTTTTTGATGCAGAGTTTGCTAGAGCAGTTGCTTTTTTTTTTGAAAATTCACAGAAACGTACACAGTTGCTGGATGAAATATACCATGAGAAAATTGACCTCATGAACCTCCAGAAGAGGTCATCCTCTGGACCTCTTCAGGGGGGATGCCCAATAAAGCATGCTGCAACATCACTTTGACACTTATCGAACCCAGCATGGATAAAAATCATATAAAAATGCAAGACTTGTAACCATACGTTGCATCAAAATTACCATGGTTACCAATTAGTCCCAACATGGGTGATTTTGTTACTGCCCAAGTCACTGGAAATTTTCAAAAGTGATATCTCCTAGACGAGTAGAGATAGAGCCATAATTCTTTTTTTGATTTCAATTGGACACATTATTGGTCATTCGAGCATGATGTGCAAATTTTTCACATTCATACTTTTTCAGTGGTGGGGGGTAATTTTGACGTTTGTCATGTCAGAACTTTTTTCTTTTACTTGTCATCGTTGAAATGTTGACATGAATGTATACTGTAAGTTTCAGCTGATGAATTTCGAGTTTGCGTTCGGTGTTTTCCTTGCGTTCGGTGAAGTCCAGGATTCCTGAGAAAACCTTATTTGTTGGTCTTTTGTTTCCACTACTGATGTGGAAGTGGTAAATTACATTCATGTTGACATTTCAATGACAAGTACCTACAAAAAAAAATTCTGACATGACAAACGTCAAAATTTCCCCCCACCACTGAAAAAGTATGAACGTGAAAAATTTGCACATCATGCTTGAATGACCAATAATGTGTCCGATTGAAATCAAAAAAAGAATTATGGCTCTACCTTTACTCGTCTAGAAGATATCACTTCTGAAAGTTTCCAGTGACTTGGGCAGTAACAAAATCACCCATGATGGGACTAATTGGTAACCATGGTAATTTTGATGCAACGTATGGTTACAATTCTTGCATTTTTATCCATGCTGGGTTCAATAAGTGTCAAAGTGATGTCGCAGCATGCTTCATTGGGCATCTCCCCTGAAGAGGTCCAGATGACCTCTTTTGGAGGTCCGTGGGGTCAGTTTCCTCATGGTATAATTCATCCAGACACTGTGTACGTTTCCGTGAATTTTCAAGAAAAAGCAATTGCTCTAGCAAATTCTGCATCAAAAAATCTAAATTTCACAGAAAAATCAAAAACTCTTTGAAAAAACAAAATACGATCAAAAGTCAAAAACCGTTTCGAGATATTGATATCCGCTTTCTAAAACTCAAGTGAAAAAAAAAACGGACTTTTTTCTAAAAAAGTTCCACGACTTCAAAAATTAACAGTTTTGACACCCCTTCTTTGGCATCCTGTATATCATGGACAAAGTCAATGGTGACGTAAATCGACATAGCGTCTTGTAGCTGAAGATAAGCTCTACCAAGCACCATACATTTTTTTCAAATCAGATATCTTTTCCCGAAGAAATCCTCACTTGAAATTGAAGCAAATTTTGGTCTATGCTCAACTTTTGACGAGCAGTTTAGTTATTACGAAATTATAGACAAGTATAGTTACACACTAACTAAGTGAAATTTTGAGCAAATCAGTCAATGCGGGTTGGCAGTCAATCACAGAGCCATGGCAAAAAGAAAATTCTGGAATATCAACTGTATCTGTTACGAGCCTAACACCGACGCCGGTGAATGCTTTCCTCCACTATAACAGAAGGTTTGCCGACCCCTGTGTGTTCCAACACAGGGTAGGGATTTTTAACGACCACCAACATCGCATGGGGTGGCATCATCGTTCGTATTTTACGTGCTATGCGACACATCAATACACAATATTGCGTGACCGCTTAGCGCATGCGCTAAAAAACGAGGTGATTCGTTCTAAGTCTTCCATATGTTACGCTGTAAAATAGGTGATTCTCAAACTAAGCTCAATGGATTATGCGTCGTTTTCAAGTAGAAGTGGTTACATACAAAAATCGGTGTAACCCTCGCGACCCATTCATGAAAGCATATATGTGAGGGATCATTCCCAAATGCCCAAATTACGAAATAAAAAAAACATGGAACACTTCAACCATAACATTCAAATTTACCGCAAAATTGTCTGGGGATATTTCATTCAATCAGTGCTGTATTGTATTGTATTGGCCACTCCGACAGCATGGTGTGGCGACAGCACGGATGGCGACAGTCAGTCCTCTGAGTGGCACACATTTTTTCGACCGCCGAATATCCATTTTAAACCCGAAGGCTTCACAAGTTGCTGATAAAACTGAACAAAATGTCAACGTCAAACACAGAAATCAATGTCATTGTCGAATTCTGGGCCGCTATTCTTGAATCGTGTGAAAAGAGTCCCTGGGAGTTTTATATAATCCGTACTACACTTCTGTAGCGAAAGTTGCCTAAAAACCACGATTTTAGGCAACATTCGCTACATCAGTGTACTGCGGAATGTATTTTAATCCCAGGGACTTTTCTCACACGATTCAAGAATAGCGGCCCTGAACATGCGCGATGATAACTTAATTAACTTGTCACCGTTTTCTTAGTTCGCAAGACATCCGTGCCGGAGCGCCACTTCCGCGCAATATTGTGTATTAGGTCTCGTATTTAACAAGTATTCCAACTAAATCATGGAGCTTGTTTTCGGGACGCCTACAGACCACAAGCTCCTCCTGTATCTTTTTAAGGAAGCACATAGCGTGATTCCTGTTCAGGACCATGATTTTTTTCAACTTCTTTTTCTTTGGAATCATCCCTCAAAGTTAGAGGGATGACTTAGAGCACGAGCGTAAAGTGAAGCTTTCGTGGTATATTCGCTAGATACACAAGAAGTACGCCGGCGTGATGCGAACACCCTGAGCATTCCTTCCACTTTGTCAGCCACAAGTGGTTCTTATTTTCACCACCATGGGCTCTGTGTCCTACGCCTTGATAGCTGAAGGTCATGGACGCCCCATACCTCAATAATAAAAAGGACAAATGTTCGGCAATTTCGCTCCACGAAAGAGTGATTCAAATTGAGTTTGCACATAAAATACGCGGCACACTGCTCTGCTCATGGTCCCTACGGATTGACGTTTTTGGTAGCTCTGGAATATTATCTCTTACGAAGGCAATATTCTCTTCTGAATGACGAGAACAAACACATTGATATGTTTATGTTTGTTACGAAGCCACTTCGCTAAAATTTTTGGACGATATTTTAAGTTATGCGCTCAGGTCTATTTTCTAAACCAAAATTATTCGCGTAGAGAAAAATACGTACTCTTTTGGATCTTTATAGCCTTTAGACAATTTTCACCCGATTTTGTGTACCGCTTCCTACTTCACAAAATAATTTTTTTGACATTGAAAACTACTTTGAATTGAGGAGCTTGTGGTGTGGATCTCGGATTCGATCTTCGCCGGGGACGGATCTTCGTCTCAAAAACAAGCTTCTTGGTTTAGTTGGAATGCTTGTTAAATGCAAGATAATATGTGTCGCATGGCACGTAAAATACGAACGATGGTGCCAACCTCATGCGATGTTGGTGGTCGCTGAAAATCCCTACCCTGTGTTGGAACACACAGGGGTTCGGCAAAATTTCCGGTATAGTGGAGGAAAGCATTCACCGGCGTCGGTGTTAGGTTTCGTTGCGGAAATAGGCCGACGTAAATAAACGGAAAAAGAGCTACTTTGAAATGTCAAAAATACAGCGTCTTCTAGGCTGTTTGCACCGTGGCTTTGGTCCGCGATCTAAGCACTAAATTCGACCTGAATACAAGGACCAAGTAGAGCCTGGGCCAAGTCTCCGCTTAGCCGTGGACTGTCCTAAATTGAGTTTTAGTTTATATTTTAAAATAGGTCAGCCGCGTTAATCCACCGGAAACTCAGTTTGAATTACCCTTTATAGTAATATGCTGCTTAGTGGCATTGTAGTCCAGGTATTGGGTAGGTCCTACCTATTTTAAACTCAACTTTAACTGAAACTGAAACGAAAAACTAGGTACTGTGCTTGAGCAAACAAAAATGTTGGTCTTCAACGTCATTCCTTGGCACATTCCTTCTGAAGTACACACTATGCTACTTCTTTTGTTGCTTGAAATGGTATGTTCCCAGGAAGGTCGTTTTGTGAAAGATTCATGAAGCAAATTTCACTGACCGTCGACCTTTTTTTTCCGTTTGCAACTGCACCAATCATGTCTATTCTGTATCTCTTAACAAGCTTGTTATGTGCATGCTATCTTTGTATCTATGAATTCCCTTTACCTACCTTCCTGTCTACGCGAACGAGACGTTATGAGAAACAGAATAGCCCTGAAATAGTACTATTACACCAAAAGGTGAACAACACACATGGATGACATTTCAAAATTTTGTGACAAGTTCTCCAAGACTAGGTTCTAGGCTGGAAAATTTAAGGGGCGCGCAGCAAGACGAACGGATCGTCCTTCAGCATCTGCACCACAGTAAAACTTTATTCACAGGACAAAATTTTCAAATATTATTCAGAATAGGTACTAAAGTTCCACAAGATGTGTAATACGCACCTGTGTATTAAGTTTCTTCTTTATGGACTGTTGTACTTCCAGGTCGTTCCCGTTGCAGTCATTTCCAAAGTGCATGCTTCTTTGCCAAAACAGTTAGGGACAAAAATGCCCATATAGGAAAACCATGTACAAGCATGTGCCCCAAGAAAAACGGCAAATGGGGAGTTCTACCAGGAAAATCAATTCCCATGGGAGAAGACACGCCATTTGGGTATTTTTTTATGATATTTCATTTCACATATAACTTTTCTGCATTTTCAGATCAAAAGGAATGTATTGTGTGGACACACACTCAGACAGTGACTGTCCTTTCGACTAGTAAAGTAGGAGCCAAAAGCATTAAATTATTTTGAAAAAGAAAACGTATTTGATTTTTATTATTACTACCTCCAAAAACATGGCACATTAACAGGCATATTTCAATCACTCATTGTCATCAAAAATAGTTTAGTGACTAGTCAGTCTTGTCAACAATATTACTAAGGCACTGCTTTAGTTTCAAAAACTTTTTCTTAAACTCAATACCACAGCCTTTTGATAGCCTAAAATCTACCAGAATCTTTCCTTCCATGTCGATAATGTTCGCCTTGAAACTCAGTTGGTTCTTCATCGGATCAACGGTATTGATCGTAATCTGGAAAACACAACCATGAATTCAAAAACTTCCAAACAAAAATCAAATAAACACCGCTCCAGACGCGTCACAGTTCCAAGTGTAATGGAAAGAGTCCAAAACTGAACAGAAGGTTTCGAGAGTGGCTTGGTAGGAAGTAGTCACGTAGAACCTGGTCAACCTCTTGATCAAATTGTGGAAGTTGTCTCTGGTGATTGGAGTTTCGCCAAACTGGATCGGAGATCCGACAATCAAATGGTCGTTTTGGGTCGGCTGGGAGAAGCAAACTTGATCGCGCGGTTTCATCTTCAAAGTGTTGACCAGTTCGTTGATGGTTGCCGAAGAAATTTCCAGATTTGGCTGGGAAAGGGTCACGTGGGGGTTGTCCTTCTGTCGTTTGACGCACAACTCGGCATCCATCACAGAGTTCCAACGTTTGGCAGGTTGGCCACTGGTTCCATCGCCATCCGTAATGTCCAAGCCATCTGCAATATGTGAAATGGATGTGGTGTACCTGATTCTCATTTCCTATTGAAACTTCTCAATGGAATGGCACGATATTGAGCAAGGATTATCAAGTATGGACTGAAATTAGACCTAAACTGACAAAGCACTAGAAGAAGACATAACTCACCGTCAGTTCCACAAAAAAGATGATCAGCGATCAAGGCTGATTGCAGATTAACTGAACTTTTTTCTGCTGAATGCTAGGCGATTACCTACAAAAAATGCCTGAAATCTGTACTAGACCCATAATCTTTTCATTATTGAGGGATAAACCAGCATTTCCATTGATCAGTAAGCTACAAATTGACAAACAAAAATCGCGAATCAACTAATCTCGTATTATCTGTTTTGTGGAACCCACGGTCAGCATCCATGCACAGTCAAACAAAGAATGTTCTTCCTTCAGGATATACTTTCCTATATATGTGCACAAGATCAATGATCATGGAGCAATCAGGCTGACGTAGACCTTAGACCATCTTGACACCTCCATCAATAATTTTCACTATTCTGTATAAATTGGCATGTAAATTTGTACTGAAGTATTATCAATGTTGAACATCTTCAGCTCAAGGTATTTCCTATTTTCTTGGGAATGTACTGGGTCCGCAAAATGTAATAGCCCGATTCCGTAAGCTTGCTAAATCACTCACGGCTGTTCATAGCAGAAAAATTGAAGCTTCAAGTTTTATTAGGAACTAATGATGTAAGTCAATTACTTTGAGAGGAAAATGCTCACAAAATTAGGTTAATAGATTTTGCGGAGCCTGTGTTTTTTTTTCCAGTTATTCAAATAGATGTAAGAATACTTACCACAACATTCAAGAAAATGAATGGTTACCTTTAGAAGATTCACCAAGTGTGATGCTTTGGTAATCTAGCTTTATGAGTTGCAAATACATCATCACACAGCTAAGTCACCAAAGGAACAAAATTGGTAGTGCTGCTACTTCATAGAAAAAGTTACTGACAAAACGTATGATACTCATCAAATCATCAAAATAAAACAAAACACTGCACTTCATATATTGAACTTACGATTGATGAAGTTGATCTTCATCCAAGGGTGACTTAGAATTTGATCGATAGTGAACCGTCTTTCTGGATCAACAGTCAATATTTTCCTGATCAAACTTAGCACACAATTGTCAAGTTTGCTCCAAGGAGTTTCTGTGATGTATGTGTCGTTTTGGTACTTTTTAAATTCAGCGCTGAGGGTGTCACACCAAGGCAATTCTGAAATAAGGCTCATTATAAAATAATTAAAAGCAAACGGTTGTGATATGTGGACCTTGACTCAAGAAGAAAGGATTACGGAACAGAACAAGCAAAACGCAACGTAAGCGAAAAGATCGATCACTATCGTTCACGGGAGGGGGGGGGGGGATTGGATACCGACAGTGATTGTCATATGTCGTTGTCATAGTCATAACGCCCGACTGGAAAATGGCTGAAAACTACAACTGCAGACTTAATTGGACTCTTTTTTTGTGTTGGTTCCTGCCAAATTTGGTTCCAATAGGCGAAATTCAGTGCCATTTCTGCGTTTGCGCAACCATGCTTGGGGATTTGAGAATAGTGCCGTATGCTAACACATGTAAAAAGCGTAATTTCAACATTGTCTATTATTGAAACGGCTGGAAATGAAACTTTCAAATAAGCTATGGAAAAAAGAGTGTTTCTTGATCTTTCATTGTGTTCAAGACCAGCAATGATGGATCAGTTCTAGATACACAATGAGCGAAAATATGGTAACGTGTTTATCAGTTGGTGTGTTTTTGAAAATACCGCCCTACTTTTAGTATTCTTGTCTGCCTTACGGTTGCCCTCCTGTCTGTCAGTGGCATGAAACTGCAAGTAAACAAATGATGAATAAAATTTTATCGGGTTATATATAATATATCAGAGATTTTATGTTTTGTTTTTTTTTTCAAAAATGACGGGCAGTTTGTTGAGTGCCTGGCTGCAAAAACCGTACGAAAAGAACATTGCAGTTTCATTTCATGTGTGTTTCGAAAAAACATGACTTCTAGGCAACCAGTTATACACTGAAAACGGCTTTTTCGTTCTTTTCGGAACACTACGCGCGGAATTCATATTTTCGACAGCAATGCACATGGACAACATCATTTCGCATAATCTAGCATGGAAATGAGGAGTTTCTTGTCATCTATTTTCCTTTGTTAAATCGGTGGCTGAAAATCTCCGGGTTTTGACTTTTCACTTTTCCTAGCTCGCGCAGACGCATGAGTTTCATCCCCTAGCTTTGCGAACCTACAGCGCATGTCGTGCCGTTGAATATCGCATATTCATCAGATAGGTTTTATATAATTGAATGGTAAAGTTTTGAACTTTGACATTTTTACTATTTGACAGATGACAGACGAATTTTTTGACAGCTTTGAATACAGTTTTTCAGGGGCTTTAAAATGATATGTATATTGCAACTCAAGTTCCATGAGAAGTAGCTTCTGTCATTTTCTGATAGTGAGACTTCTGTTCGACAGATGACAGCCAAAAACTAATGGGCTCTTTCGACAGCAAAACCATATCTGCATACCGAATTTCCAGTCGTTCGGATCAACGGTTTGGCAGTTATCGGTTAATCGTATTGGATTGGGGGACCTCAAAATGGATATATCCGTCGAAATCTTGATTTATTTTTTCTGCATGATTACAATAGGTGCTTTCCTTTTACAAGCTGAACCAAGTATTCTGACCTAAGTTGTTAGTGGTATCTCACTTTCGCGCATGTGATTTCTTGCTCTTTCTCTCTCTAACTTAGATCAGATCAGTGAGTCTTGTTGTAAAAGGAAAGCTTGCTGTGGCTAATGCTAATGCTTTGGTCGTCTATTGTTACTGTCACTACAGTTTTGGTGACTCACGGCTCGATACCAAGTTGGGGCTGAGACATGGACCTGTGGCTGAGACCGTCGTAAGTGCGGTTACTATAGCAACGGCGGATACCAACCAATCAGACCGCTGTATTTGGCAAGTTACGCCGTCCCAAACTTTGCGCCTACAACTTGGTATTGAGCCCTTAATATGCGATATTCAGCGGCACGAGTTGCGCTGTAGGTTCGCAGAGCTAGGGGATGGAACTCATGCGTCTGCGCGAGCTAGGAAAAGTCAAAACCTACAGATTTTCAGCCATCGATTTAACAAAGGAAAATAGATGACAAGAAACTCCTGACTTCCATGCTAGATTATGTGGAATGATGTTGTCTATGGGCATTGCTGTCGAAAAAATGAATTCCGCGCGTAGTGTTCCGAAAAGAACGAAAAAGCCGTTTTCAGTGTATAACTGGTTGCCTAGAAGGTGATGTTTTTTGGGAACACACATGAAATGGAACTGTAATGTTCTTTTCGTACGGTTTTTGCAGCCAGGCACTCAACAAACTGCCCGTCATTTTTGAAGAAAAAAAACAGAAAACACAAAACCTCTGATATATTATACATATAATATAACCCATTGACGTATATAACCCGATAAAATTTTAGATACCATTTGTTTACATGCAGTTTCATGCCACTGACAGACAGGACGGCAACCGTAAGGCAGAGAAGAATACCAGAAGTAGGGCGGTGTTTTCAAAAACACACCAACTGATAAAACACGTTACCATATTTTCGCTCATTGTGTATCTAGAACTAATCCATCATTGCTGGTCTTGAACACAATGAAAGATCAAGAAACACTCTTTTTTCCATAGCTTATTTGAAAGTTTCATTTCCAGCCGTTTCAATAATAGACAATGTTGAAATTACGCTTTTTACATGTGTTAGCATACGGCACTATTCTCAAATCCCCTAGCATGGTTGCGCCAGCGCAGAAATGGCACTGAATTTCGCCTAAATGCGATATTCAGCGGCACGAGTTGCGCTGTAGGTTCGCAAAGGTAGGGGATGGAACTCATGCGTCTGCACGAGCTAGGAAAAGTCAAAAACTGCAGATTTTCAGCCATCGATTTAACAAAGGAAAATAGATGACAAGAAACTCCTGACTTCCATGCCAGATTATGTGGAATGATGTTGTCCATGTGCATTGCTGTCGAAAAAATGAATTCCGCGCGTAGTGTTCCGAAAAGAACGAGAAAGCCGTTTTCAGTATATAACTGGTTGCCTAGAAGGTGATGTTTTTTGGGAACACACATGAAATGGAACTGTAATGTTCTTTTCGTACGGTTTTTGCAGCCAGGCACTCAACAAACTGCCCGTCATTTTTGAAAAAAAAAAACAGAAAACACAAAACCTCTGATAAAGACATATAACCCGATAAAATTTTAGTTACCATTTGTTTACATGCAGTTTCATGGCACTGACAGACAGGACGGCAACCGTAAGGCAGAGAAGAATACCAGAAGTAGGGCGGTATTTTCAAAAACACACCAACTGATAAACACGTTACCATATTTTCGCTCATTGTGTATCTAGAACTGATCCATCATTGCTGGTTTTGAACACAATGAAAGATCAAGAAACACTCTTTTTTCCATAGCTTATTTGAAAGTTTCATTTCCAGCCGTTTCAATAATAGACAATGTTGAAATTACGCTTTTTACATGTGTTAGCATACGGCACTATTCTCAAATCCCCTAGCATGGTTGCGCCAGCGCAGAAATGGCACTGTATTTCGCCTATTGTCATTTCTTGCTTTCGCACACTATCTGGGATCGATAATAAGTTCGATTTCTTCTTTAACGTTTTACTGGTGGGTGCATCCTGTCAGCCACGAGAGGTTCCATGTCGGATGTGGAACAATATTTTGGAAAAGCTGGTTGTCCTCATAGGAAGCAACATTTGTGATTTTGAAGAATTGATCGAGGAATTGATAAATGAAGTTCAATGATTAGGTTTGGATATGAAGTTTTCTTCACTTTCTGTTTGTTTTATTTGTCTTTTTATAGTTCATAATAATTAACTTATTGTTGCGACTAAATCATTGACATACTTGCATTTTCCGGTTATTTCAACAAAATTGTTAAAATACGTATGTATTTTATATTTTGTATTTTGGAATTTCTTGGTTTTCCAAAATAATAATTTTGTATTTTGAAGACATTTTAAAAAGTAGTTTGTATTTTGTATTTCGACTATCTTGGACGGTGTATTTTGTATTTTGTATTTAAATACATTTTTCGAAGTATTTTGCCCAGCCCTGATCACGCGCATACATGCCTGCATTTTTCAATAAGACTGGATAAAGCATAGTACTCTACTCGCGGGTAATGGCTATTACTCATTCGGATGTTTTACGACACTCGCCAAGGCACGTGTAGGCAAACTGCATCCTCATGAGTAAGAAGCAATCATTACCCGCTTGTTGAATAATATACTATTGTTTTGCTCTACAAAGTTTGTTAAAAAAATAATTAAAGGCTCTACAATCAGCCGGCATATTTAAAAGCCAAGATCGAGCGCCAGTTTTGACGTCACCATCCCCGACCAACAATGCAACTTATCACCTCTTCCAACCGCGCCGGCCAGGCGGATGCACTAGGATTGTGACAGCAGGTTGGGTCAGTTGATCAGTAGCGTACTATATGGGTCGGAAATTCAACGATTCCCCATGAACCAGCTCATTCATACTCAAGTTCTCATTGCTTTTGTTACATCAGCAACTATTTTTTCAATCATTTAAATCACATAAATTAATTTTTAGCGCATTTTCCATCTTGATGAAAATCGCTATTGCAACCGCTTTGTCCGTCCGTCCGTTCGTCCGTCCGTCCGTCCGTTCCTCGAACTCCTCCCAAACTAGACGGCCTAGCTTTCTAATTTTTTCGCTGTTACATAGCTGCCGCTCCCAAAGGCGGGCTAGGCTATATTGGATGTCCATATTGCGCCGCCAACAAAGAGAAAACCGCCCCCGATAAACTTGAAATAACATAATATTGCTTTTTCTGCCAGACCTGATGCTCTAGTGTTCTCATTTTTTGAATAATACATAGTTGCCACTTATAAACGTAAGCCAAGAAACATCCCGTCTTCAATATGCGCCGCCGACATGAAAAAACTGCTAAAAACCGCCCCCAATCACTTTAAAATGAAAAACATAAACCCGAAGACAGCGATCTGACTCTTTCGGTATATAAATAGCTGACTAAAAATGGGAAAGGATAGGCTACTTTTGGTTAGTCGCCGCCCCCAGATTCCGCCCCCAAACGATAAAAAGTGCAACTTTCACAAATGTTACTGATTGAGATGTTCCCTTAAACATTTAGGAACTGCCAACTCAAATTGTGCAACATTTGCTCAGCCGAACGCTGCCGCTCCCACACGCCGCCCCCAGAGTGAGAGATGAATGAAAAACATGAACCCGAAGACATAGCGATCTAAGTTTTTCGCTATATGAATAGCTGACTAAAAATGGAAAAGGATAGGCTACTTTTGATATGGCGCCGCCTCCAGCTTCCGCCCCCAAAAGAAAAAAGTGCAACTTTCAACAATTTTCACTGATTTAGCTGATAATGTTACCTCGAACATTTAGAAACTCTTGACTTAAACTGTGCAAGAATTTCTTTGCCAAACTCTGCCGCTCCCACACGCCGCCCCCAAAGTGAGAGATAAATGTAAAACATGAATCTGGAGACATAGCGATCTAATTCTTTCACTCTATTGATAGCTGACTGAAATTGGAGAAAGATAGGCCACTTTTAATTAGCCGCCGCCTCCAGCTGCCGCCTCTCATAAAAAATGCAACTTTCACAATTTTCACTGATTGTCATATTTCCCTTACATTTAGAAACTCCCAACTCAAACTGTGCAACAGTTACTTTGCCGAATGCTGCCGCCCCCATACGCTGCCATCAAAGTGAGAGATGAATGAAAAACATAAACCCGAAGACATAACGATCTAATTCTTTCGCTATATGGATAGCTAACTAAAAATGGGAAAGAATAGACTACTGTTGATTAGTCGCCGCTCCCAGCTCCCGCCCTCAAACAAAAAAATATTGATGAGTGAAAGAATTTTCATTCAAATCTATTTCCTACCCCATTCTGATAACAAAATATCACAATGAGTTTCGAATGAAGTAAGTGGGCAAGGAATGGTGTTTCTCCTTCAACCAAATTTCTTTACGTTCACAATATGCCTCTTTGAGGAAATGTCATTACGATACGCAAATGACGTCATTCGCGTATCGTAAGAGGCCCCATTTCGATACGCATTTTTTCAATCCCAATCCACGTTTCCCGAAAGGCTTCTGCGCATACCTGTGAAAGTAGGACATGGTAGGACGTTGCCATATCTCATATCACGACAACAAGTTGACAACACTGTAATATACGGTGTGCGTGTGTAAGTCACGCAAATGGCAGCTGACAGCGCTTGACGTCGATTTGACGTTTCGACAGACCTAACCTAATAACGCTCTTGTTTCGGTGATCGCCTTGCAGCTCGTTGTGTTTCGTATCACCTGTATCTTTTCCGCGTCTTTTTGCCATACGTAACATTTCATTCTGAATAATAAACAAGTGAGTATGCCTTCACGTGCGTGAGTCTCAGTAGCGCATTTTCTCAAAGAGGCATATTGTGAACGTAAAGAAATTTGGTTGAAGGAGAAACACCATTCCTTGCCCACTTTCTTCATTCGAAACTCATTGTGATATTGTGTTATCAGAATGGAGTACTTAACAATGAAATGGATTTGAATGAAAATTCTTTCACTCATCAATATATTTTTTTGTTTGAGGTTGAGGGCGGGAGCTGGGACCGGCGACTAATCAACAGTAGTCTATTATTTCCTATTCTTAGTCGGCTATCCATATAGCGAAAGAATTAGATCGCTATGTCTTCGGGTTTATTTTTTCCATTTACTCGTCCATTTATCTCTTACTTTGAGGGCAGCGTGTGGGGGTGGCAGCATTCGGCAAAGTAACTGTTGCACAGTTTGAGTTAAAGACTTTCTAAATGTTCAAGGAAATATGACAATTAGTGAAAATTGTGAAAGTTGCTTTTTTTTTGTTTGGGGGCGGGAGCTGGAGGCAGCGATTAATCAAAAGTGGCCTCTCTTCCCATTTTTAGTCAGCTATCTATATAGCGGAACAATTAGATCGCTATGTCTTGAGGGTTATGTTTTACATTTATTTCTCACTTTGGGGGCGGCGTGTGGGAGCGGCAGAGTTTGGCAAAGAAATTCTTCCACATTTTGAGTTGGGAGTTTCTGAATGTTTGAGGTAACATTAAAATGTAATTCAGTGGAAATTATTGGAGGTTGCACTTTTTTTCTTTTGGGGGTGGAAGTTGGAGGCGGCGCCATGTCAAAGATAGCCTATTCTTTCCCATTTTTAGTTAGCTATCCATATAGCGAAAGAATCAGATCGTTATGTCTTCGGGTTTATGTTTTTCATTCATCTCTCACTTTGAGGGCAGCGTGTGGGGGCGGCAGCATTCGGCAAAGTAACTGTTGCACAGTTTGAGTTGGGAGTTTCTAAATGTGAGGGGAATATGACAATCAGTGAAAATTGTGAAAGTTGCATTTTTTTTGGTTTGGAGGCGGCAGCTGGAGGCGGCGGCTAGTTAAAAGTGGCCTATCCGTTTCCAATTTTAGTCAGTTATCAATATAGTGAGAGAATTAGATCGCTATGTCTTCAGGTTCATGTTTTACATTTATCTCTCATTTTGGGGGCGGCGTGTGGGAGCGGCAGAGTTTGGCGAAGAAATTCTTGCACAGTTTGAGTCAAGAGCTTCTAAATGTTCGAGGTAACATTATCAGCTAAATCAGTGAAAATTGCTGAAAGTTGCACTTTTTTTCTTTTGGGGCCGGAAGCTGGAGGCGGCGCCATTTCAAAAGTAGCCTATCCTTTTCCATTCTCAGTCAGCTATCCATATAGCGAAAAACTTGGATCGCTATGTCTTTGGATTCATGTTTTTCATTCATCTTTTACTTTGGGGGCGGCGTGTGGGAGCGGCAGCGTTCGGCTGAGCAAATGTTGCACAATCCACGTTTACCATCACGTACATCACTTCAGCGCACACATGAGAACGCATATCTGCAGAGCGCGGTAATTTCAATTTTGACGCCTCAAGTGTCACTGTCAATGACAACTGTCAATCAATAATTGAAATGTAAACAAACAACAAACAACCTTCTAACCATTCAACATTTAATATTGTTCAGAATGAAATCATAGACAAATGAAATGTTACGTGCCGTATGGCAGAAAGACGCTGAAAAGATTCAGGTGATACGAAACACAACGAGCTGCAAGGCAATCGACGAAACAAGAGAGTTATTTGGTTAGATCTGTCGAAACGTCAAATCGACGTCAAGCGCTGTCAGCTGAAATTTGCGTGACATTACACACGCACACCGTATTACAGTGTTGTCAACTTGTTGTCGTGATATAGATATGGCAACGTCCTACTTTCACAGGTATGCGCAGAAGCCTTTCGGGAAACGTGGATTTGAGTTGGCAGTTCCTAAATGTTTAAGGGAACATCTCAATCAGTAACATTTGTGAAAGTTGCACTTTTTATCGTTTGGGGGCGGAATCTGGGGGCGGCGACTAACCAAAAGTAGCCTATCCTTTCCCATTTTTAGTCAGCTATTTATATACCGAAAGAATCAGATCGCTATGTCTTCGGGTTTATGTTTTTCATTTTAAAGTGATTGGGGGCGGTTTATAGCAGTTTTTTCATGTCGGCGGCGCATATTGAAGACGGAATGTTTCTTGGCTCACGTTTATAAGTGGCAACTATGTATTATTCAAAAAATGAGAACACCAGAGCATCAGGTCTGGTAGAAAGTGCAATATTATGTTATTTCAAGTTTATCGGGGGCGGTTTTCTCTATGTTGGCGGCGCAAAATAGACATCCAATATAGCCTAGCCCTCCTTTGGGAGTGGCAGCTATGTAACAGCGAAAAAATTAGAAAGCTAGGTCGTCTAGTTTGGGAGGAGTTCGAGGAACGGACGGACGGACGGACGGACGGACGGACGGACGGACAAAGCGGTTGCAATAGCGATTTTCATCAAGATGGAAAATGCGCTAAAAATGTTGAATGGTTAGGAAGTTATGTTTGTTTACATTTTGATTATTGATTGACAGTTGCCATTGAACACTTCGTGCGTCAAAATTGAAATTACCGCGCTCTGCAGGTATGCGTTCTCATGTATGCGCTGAAGTGATATACGTGATGGTAAACGTGGATTGTTGGCAATATCAGCGGGCATGACATCGACATGACAGCACTCACTGACAGAAAAGACAGCTTAGGTGACATCACTTCGCAGAAGGGGTTTATTTCAGAAAAATCCGGCTCATTTCTGATGATAAACTGTGCTTTCACCATCAAGCGCAATTCACAACGATTTTGTTAACAGAGACACATGTTTCACATTTTTTTCTTTAAAAAAGCATGGAATAGTTGCAAAATAGAAAATTTTTATAAATGTTTTTAAATGTTTTGTTTTTAATGTTCTTCTCCTTATCGGCTTTTTCTTGGCATAGAAGTTTGCCCGTTTATTTATCAATTATACAAACTAAGAAAAGTGCAAATTTCGGACAACACAACACCCAGACTTTTCACCGAGAATCGAACCCGGGACTTCCGCGTCGCAGGCAGTCACTCGACCGCCTGCGCCACGGAGCCGTCTAGAAAAATTTTTTAGACGTCGCTTCGCTCCTCGTGCTTCAAATTGACGCGTGTGACAATACGATGTCTTATAAAACTTGTATAATAATATACTAATAATCTCATACAAGGTTTTTGTCTTTTTCACACAAGTTTCGCAATCCACGTTTCCCGAAAGGCTTCTGCGCATACCTGTGAAAGTAGGACGTTGCCATATCTATATCACGAGAACAAGTTGACAACACTGTAATACGGTGTGCGTGTGTAATGTCACGCAAATTTCAGCTGACAGCGCTTGACGTCGATTTGACGTTTCGACAGATCTAACCAAATAACGCTCTTGTTCCGTCGATCGCCTTGCAGCTCGTTGTGTTTCGTATCACCTGAATCTTCTCCGCGTTTTTCTGCCATACGGCACGTAACATTCCATTCTGAACAATAATAAATGTTGAATGGTTAGGAGGTTATGTTTGTTGTTTGTTTACATTTCGATTATTGATTGACAGTTGCCATTGACAGTGACACTTCGTGCGTCAAAATTGAAATTACCGCGCTCTGCAGGTATGCGTTCTCATGTATGCGCTGAAGTGATGTACGTGATGGTAAACGTGGATTAGATGAAAATCTCTACGCCACCGTTAGTTTCTGCGCTCTGAACGCCAGTTTGCCACACCTCCGATCCATACGATTGGACGGGGAAGATGACGACACATACATACAATGCCAGTTTAAAAATGGGAGTGAAATTCTCAAAGTTTACAATTTTTTTCTCCCTAAAATTTTCTAAATTTCGCAAAAACAAAAAATACATAAATTTTTATTTTCATTGAACTTTCTGCTCAAGCAAAAAAATACACTGTATAGGCCCATTATTTTTTAAACAATAGGTAGCTGAATAGGTCCCTTTGTTTCGATTTTTTGAGTGCGCATGTATGGAATTTCATAGTTTCGTACACCGATATTGAAAATTAACACTAAAAAATATTGCAGTGCACCTAAAATTCCACAAATAATTTGGTTGAATGTTGGATACCATTTTTTACATTCAAAGGAAATGTTTCATTGAAATTAAATTCAATGATCATTTGTGGAAGTTCAGAAACAACGAAAATGGCAACAGCGCTCAAAACAACAAGACATCGGCGCCAACTGTCACTTGTGACAATAGGCTACTTCGTTTGGGCAGGTGCGCATGCTTGAAGGCTCCAAATTTTGAAAACTTTCGTACACCTGTCAGTTGAATGGCAACGCTGCATGCTCTGTCTAATCGCCTGACCAACAACTGGTTCCTGGCTGTCACTTTTATACATACCGTAAATGCATCTCTTCGTAGCTTCTTTGAACTTTCTTCTCGGTACAGTCATTTTCAACCGGTTCTGTTCTTTCGTCAAAACATGAGCAAATGAAATGTAGGTCAGGTAGAAACGAGAAGTGTGATCATTGTACAATATTGTGTACCGCACTGTGTCGCCCGCTTATGGGGAATACCCGTCACCGCAGGGTGCTTATGCCCTGGTGGACCAGGATGGCACCCGGGTAGCTGATGTAGCCACTCGGTGACTATAGACTAGAGATGCAGATGACTTAAGATTCAGACTTCGACATGTAAGCATCGAACTGCTGATAGTGATGTACATTATGTATGTATGTAAAGTACCTACTTGTAAATAAAAAACTGTAAATAGCACGCTAATATCTCGTGATTCCTCTGCGGCCCGTACAATCATAATTGTCACAAATGACAGTTGGCGCCGATGTCTTGTTGTTTTGAGCGCTGTTGCCATTTTCGTTGTTCCTGACGTTCCTGAACTTCCACAAATAATCATTCAACTTAATTTCAAACAAACATTCCCTTTGAATATAGAAAATGGTATCTAACATTCAACCAAATTATTTGTGGAATTTTAGGTGCACTACAATATTTTTTAGTGTTAATTTTCAATATCGGTGTACGAAACTATGAAATTCGCGCCAGACATGCGTACTCAAAAAAACCGAAACGAAGGGACCTATTATGATCACACTTCTCGTTTCTACCTGACCTAAATTTCATTTGCTCATGTTTTGACAAAAGAACAGAACCTGTTGAAAATGGCTATACCGAGAAGGAAGTTCAAAGAAGCTACGAAGAGATGCATTTACGGTATGTATAAAAGTGACAGCCAGGAACCAGTTGTTGGTCAGGTGGCTAGACAGAGCATGCAGCGTTGCCATTCAACTGACAGGTGTACGAAAGTTTTCAAAATTTGGAGCCTTTAAGCATGCGCACCTGCCCAAACGAAGTATCCTATTACGATGACACTTCTCGTTTCTACCTGACCTACATTTTATTTGCTCATGTGTTGACGAAAGAACACCAACTTGATGAAAATGGCTCTACCGAGAAGGAAGTTTAAAGAAGCTACGAAGAGATGCATTTACGGTGTGTGTAAAAGTGACAGCCAGGAACAAGTAGTTGGTCAGGCGGCTAGACAGAGCATGCAGCGTTGCCAAGTTTCCATATTCACACTGACAGGTGTACGAAAGTTTTCAAAATCTGGCGCTTTTACACATGCGCACCTGCCCAAACGAAGTAGCCTACTAGTCCTTGAACATCCAGTTGAAAAAAGAACTAGGTGCTTGAGCCATAAAGGGCAACGGAAGCTGCACATTTTACAGTAACTATTCTACCACCATTCCCTTCCTTATGCAATTTTGAATTCGGCACTTGCACTTGACCGTTTTTACAGGTCCATGCCGTTTTCACATAGGATTCTGTCGTCATGGCTACCACCTTCTTCCAAACCCGGGTTATTCTTTGATTGTTTGTTGAGTTGCATACCCCCCCGGCGTAGAAAATTATGTGTGGTTTCCAAATTTCAGTGATTTTTTTCTTAGAAACTCGTTGATAATCCGCAAATTTTCTTTAGCATAACTTTCTTGGACACTGTTCTTAGTCCATTCCTACTTTTGAAATTTTTCAAATCGAGTCGACCGCGGAAAACACTGGATTTCATAATTTCCGCAATAATCCGTAAATTTCATTTCATAGAATCTTCTAGGACACTGTTCTCAACCCATTCCTTCCTTTGGAATTACTTATCTATATCGCGTTGCCCTTTATGACTCAAGACCCAAGAACTATGAAACTATGAATATTCTGACAGATGAGCTTCTGCAGCCCCTTTAACTTCTTGAACCGCAGTGCTTTTTGATGTGTATAAATGCAAGTGTCAATCTTTCAGGATGGTCGCTCGACTTGGTCGACTTTTTCTTCAATTTGCCAATCAAGTCTCCCCTCCCCGAAGCGACGCTTAGATCAAAATCATTACATCTCACTTTCGCGCATGTGATTTCTCGCTTCTTCTCTCTCTAACTTAGATCAGATCAGTGAGTTTTGTCGCAAAAGGAAAGAATCTATTGTTTTGTTGATAAGTCATGAAACACTGTACAGGGTGTTCATGCGAGACGGACCCCTCCCATAAAAAACTTTCTCTCCACGATAATTCAAAAAAGAAAAAACTTGCCTGGAGCAGTTTTTTTACGTAGTTTCTGAATATGTCAAGTATGATCTTTCATTTCGTGCCATATACAGGGTGTCGCAATTTTTTTGGCATTTTTTCGAAACACCCTTCATTTCATCAGCACAATCGATTCACATTGTTACCCTGATTACAAATATGACACTTGAAAAAAAAATTGAAGAAAAAAAGAAAAATTTGCAGTGGCATCTCAAAAAACATTTTTTTTTTAGAATGATCGATTTATTTCAGGAATCAAATATGTCCCGAATATTTGTTGTCATTTTATGTCATTCCATGTCACTTGAAAGTGAAACAAAAAATCCTAGACATTTGAATTCTGAAATGCGTCCATCATTCTCAAAAAATTGATGTTTTTTGAGATGCCATTGTAAATTTTTGATTTTTTTTCCAAAAAAATCTCGAAGTTCAATGCATATTTGTAATCAAGATAACAATGTGCATCGATTATGGTGATGAAGTACAGAGCGTTTCGCAAAAATGCAAAGAAAAATGGCGACACCCTGTATATGACACGAAATAGGAAATTTTACTTGACATATTCAAAAACTACGGAAAAAATTGTTTCAGGAAAGTTTTTTCTTTTTTGAATTATCGTGAAGGGGACATTCTATATTATGGGGGGGGTATCTGTCTCGCGTTAACATCCTGTACCCAGTACCTTCTCTAATTTTCCACTGAATTGATGTAGGCAATCAACAATACAACAACATTCAGAAACAAACTGTTTTCGTTGAACGCGTTGTTCCTTCTTAATTTTTTTTTACAAAAATTTCTAGATAATCCGCAAATTTCATTTTAGATAATCATTCCACACACCATTCTGAGTGATAAGCCTATTTTTTCGTTTCGATTTGTCTGTGTCATCATGAGCCCCCAATAACAAATCAGGAGCCTCTTTGCATTGTTATTGAAGATTTTTAAATTACAACCTTGTTTTACAAGACCTAGGAAATATTGCAGGTCGTTCTGTTAATCCTTTCTCCAATCCTCAAACAGAGTTCCACAGTCGAATAATTGACCCAAAACAAACATCACACAGCTTCATCATGACACTCACCTCCAGCTAACATGGCCAACAAAACAATCCCAGAACTCCAAATATCTGCCGGTTCACCCCGATATGTTGTACGCATCACTTCTGGTGCTAAATAAGGCTTAGTCCCGCACCTAAAAGTCACAAATTAACACACACACACAAAAAAAACATTTTCCATCGATTTTCAGACCTACGATCCAACAGCCTCTCCCTCCCTTTGTGTCTGAACACAGTGGCCATGCCAAAATCGCTGACTTTCAAGACACCTTCTTCATTTATGAGCAAATTTTCAGGCTTAATATCACGGTGAACAATTCCCTTGCTGTGCAAATATCTGAGACCCATCAGAAGTTGTTTCATGTAGTCTTGTGCCAAGCTCGAGGGCATGCCGATATCAGGTTCTAAACAGTTGGTTTAAATCGAATGCAATTTTGTTTATACAAGAGTTTTTCACCTATTAGCTGAAACAGCTCTCCTCTAGCAGCAAATTCCAAATAGATGTATTCTTTTTGCGATTCTCTTCGTCGACCGTAGTACTTGATGATGTTTTCGTGATTCAACACTTTGTGGATCATCACTTCCTTCTTGATGGTGCTCTCGGCTTCAGAATGCTTTCCATAGTTGATGATTTTACAAGCGACCTTTTCATCTGTGTGCTTATTGATAATCAATTTGACTCTACAAGAACGTAACAGTTGTTGCAATTCATTGAGGAAGTAAATTGAGATGCACTTACTCTCCGTAAGCTCCTTCTCCAAGAATCGACGTGGACATCAGCCAATCATTTGCAAATTCGATCATTGCTGTAGGCAGATGACACTACTTGTCCAGCGATAATAATGAACAAAACCGTAGATAATACTGCACTTTCAGGACCTACCAATGATTTCAGGTATGAGATACAGGAATACAGGATAAGGGGTTCAACTTTTGTGGTTAGAAAAAATTAGGAAATCTTAATAATTGTCCAAATGAATAGACTAAAATGACATCAATAAATACTTGGCCTGAACTGAATTAACCAGCTGATTTTATATTAGGAACTTCAGCTCTTTTGGGTATAATTTTCACATGTCTCTGATTTTTGACGAGCTGGTCTGGGCGGTAGGCAGCTCGTTGCAGAAGCTCGTCCTCTGAAGCTCGTTGGTTTGATACTTCAACTTGTGTCTCTGCTTCAACACCTCATACCATCCTTGTACCTACTTTTGTTATGGATGAGGAAGCTGTAATCGATTTCGCGGGTGCAACAGTGTCGCCACCATACCGAAACTACCTGTGGAGTGTTGTGTCAACGCTGTCAACAGTAACGGTTGTGTGTGAGGGGCAGACCGCTTACTGTCGAAAACTTTAGCGTCGAAATATACAGCGCTGAAGCAAAAATGGCGGGAATCGTGCCCTTGAGGACTTGGAGACTAGAGGACTTAAGTTGAGTACCAAGTGTGCGACAGAAGTCTTTTTCGAGCGAGCAACTTTTTGTAACCGGTTGGTTATTAGCGGTTTACACTAGATTGACAGATACTGTCATTTTTTTTGACATCTGACATTTCTCGCTAAACCGTTGCGGTTATAACTTTGGTTATCAGCATTTGGCGGGAAAAGAGGGACTGATGGCTTCAAATAGTTACGTAGGTACTTGTATTTGTCTCTGTTACATACCGTGTACCGTGTACTTAAACCATTCGTAATCTAGGATAGCTTTGAAAGTGAAAAATTCAGTCATTCAGTCAATCCAGTCACTTGAATCGATGAACATCTCGTTTCCGAAGTCACCCGGGTAGCATTGTGAGTGTGAAATATTTCACCTTGAAATGAAAAATATTGAAATTTCCGAGGCGAATAAATTTCATTGAAATTTATTTTGAAAAACGCGCGGTTTTCTCTCTCTACGTTGTTGCAATTACCGAATAATTTTACTTCAGAATAACTACTTCAGAAAAAAAAACTCCTATGGCCAAATGTAAGGTCGAAAAGGAGAAAACAATATTTAAAAAAAAAATTTACTTCAGAAAAAAAAAATTGCGTTATTTCAAGAATTACTTACAGTTTATTTTTGTTCTTATTAATGGAAAACAATTAAAAAGGACCAAGTAACAATGTTTAAAATAATAATCGCAACAGTCAACAGTAACAGTACCTAATTTCCCATATTTTGAGATAGGTTTCGTTAATAATACATTAAAGAAAAATTATTAATCAACTGTTAACGGAAATTAATTCAAATTAATACGTACTTACTACTTAGTAGTTTGTATTGTTGGTAGTAATTATGTAAATAGTAAACCTGAGACTTCACATGTTTCACAAATGTGAACTTGAAGTACCTACTCAGGTAATTCAATTCTAATTGCTTATAGATGAAAAATATTGAATTTAAAGCGTTAACGGGATCAAATTTCACATTTGAAATATATTTGAGGTATTTCGGAAATATTTCATGAAATATTTCAAAAAATATATTTTATGAAAAATAACAATGCTACACCCGGTTGGGCCCCAATCAGGGCCCTGATTACGAATTTTGTGGATCACACGTGTATCGTGATCACATCACACATACAATTTCTATGAAATCCTGTTTGTTTTCTTGTTCATGGTGTAATACCGAAGAAACAATAAATAGGTAGTTATACAGCTGGTAGTTAGTATATTGAATTGAATTGGAAATCAACTATGTATTCATATTTCTACTATTAGTTGCAGCGGTACGCTTTTTGATTCTGCATTTTGTGATACTGCAATGAAATTTGGCATATGGAAACTACATAATATTTCAAGTGATTTGACCCGCAGCACTCAAAAACTTGTCCATTAGGGGGCGACTGGGGGCCCCTCAAAATTTCAAGATGTCTGAATTTTTCCCATGCGCCATTCAGTACCGCCCTATCTACCGTACAGAACCTAAACAACTTTGTTCTTGACCATCATAACATTTTTCGTCATGTCAATTCCATTCTTCTTATAGAAAAAAAAATTTCTTTGCCTGGTCATCAAACTGAAAAATATTTTTTTTTTGGACCACCAATAGATTGTTAAGAAGTTTTTGTGCGATCATCGATCAATCCGCATACCCTTGACTCATTTATGAAAAGAAAACTTTTGCAGTGCTATTTTTCAACAAAGGGGTGACTTCAACTTACCATTATTTTCAACATTACCTTTTTCAATGTTTTACCCCGGTAAGTATGATTATTGTTATACTAATATATAGCTTGAAGTTCTCTTTAACGATGTGGATGATGAAACTGCCTCAGATTCCACCTGGAAGCCGTACATAACAATTTTTCTGCAAGGCCGTCAAATTTGGCAATTTCGATTTTCTAGCGGGAGCGGCCAAAATATCAATACACACCACTCCGCCCAAGAGCACCGGTTTGCTCTAGCGGAAAACGATATTCACACCTAACAATTTTGCATTTTGTGATACTGAAATGAAAGTTGGTGCGAAAGTACCGCAACCGGTGCTCTTGGGCGGAGTCAGAGGGCGGAGTGGTGTGTATTGACATTTCGGCCGCTCCCGGTAGAAAATCAGAAATGCCAAATTTGACGGCCTTGCAGAAAAATTGATATGCACGGCTTCCAGGTGGAATCTGAGGCCGTTCCATCATCTACACCGTTGAAGAAAACTTCAAGCTATATATTAGTACAATAATAATCATATTTTTAGGGACAAAACATTGAAAAAGGTAATGTTGAAAATAATGGTTAGTTATTGAGGTCACCCCTTTGTTGAAGAATAGAACAGCAAAACTTTTGTTCTCATAAATGAATCAAGGGTATACGGATTAATCGATGATCACAAAAAAACGACTGAACAATCTATTTGTGGTCCAAAAAAATATATTTCTCGACTTGTTGACCAGACAAAGAAATAATTTTTTTTTCTGTAAGAAGAATGGAATCCACGTTTACCATCACGTACATCACTTCAGCGCATACATGAGAACGCATACCTGCAGAGCGCGGTAATTTCAATTTTGACGCACGAAGTGTCACTGTCAATGGCAACTGTCAATCAATAATAGAAATGTAAACAAACAACAAACATAACCTCCTAACCATTCAACGTTTAATATTGTTCAGAATGAAATGTTACGACGTGCCGTATGGCAGAAAGACGCAAAAAAGATTCAGGTGATACGAAACACAACGAGCTGCAAGGCGATCGACGAAACAAGAGCGTTATTTGGCTAGATCTGTCGAAACGTCAAATCGACGTCAAGCGCTGTCAGCTGAAATTTGCGTGACGTTACACACGCACACCGTATTACAGTGTTGTCAACTTGTTGTCGTGATATAGATATGGCAACGTCCTACTTTCACAGGTATGCGCAGAAACCTTTCGGGAAACGTGGATTGACATGACGAAAAATGTTATGATGGTCAAGAACAAAGTTGTCTAGGTCCTGTACGGTAGATAGGGCGGTACTGAATGGTGCATGGTAAAAACTCTGACATCTTGAAATTTGGAGGGGCCCCCAGTCGCCCCCTAATGGACAAATTTTTGAGTGCTGCGGGTCAAATCACTTGAAATTCTACGTAGTTTGCATATGCCAAATTTCATTGCAGTATCACAAAATGCAGAATCAGGGTCATTTTGCTAGCGTGCCGCTGCAACTATATATAAATAGGAGGTATATGACAAGTACTTTCAGGATTAAACCACCATCAGGCGGCCATCGGACATCTGGATTACCCGATGTTCTTGTGGGTCCATCGCAGACTAGATCGCAGATGAGTTCATCGTCTTCGATTCTTCTCGTCGCCAAGTCAAGTTGTCAAGTTTTTGAGGCTAGGTTAGGTACGTTTCACGTTTGGAAATTCTGGACCGCTGCTTGTTTCAAATTCAAATCTGTTGCCGCCACAATTTGTTCCCGCACCATAACAATAACCAGCCTCATGACCAGGGGTGGGACAGTCGCTTTCTACCTGACTTTGAGCAGGTATATGTAAGTTCCCTATGCTTAGCGACTATCGCTTAGAAGCGACTGTCGATAGCGATAACACAGAGTCCCACCCCTGGTTATGAAATGTATAACCGGTGATGATATCAAAATGGCGGCTCAAACGTCAAATTCTATAACCAAGAGTAACCGGTCATGAACGGTTACTCGCTCGAAAAAGACTAGAGTGAAAATACATCAAAAGTATTTAAATGTTTTTGGGAAATCTATCAGTCCGATTTTAGATCTGAAAGAAGGGTTATACTCAGATTTCAATTCTATTTAATGCACTAGTCAAAAAAAAATCAATTTTTTTTTAATTTTTTTTCAATTTCACAATCAATTTTGATTTTTTTTAAATTGCAGGTAGTCATTTTAAAGTACTGAAAATATCAAACATTAATCCGTTTTTAGAATTACTGTAGCACAGATGACGCCCTCCGAAACACATTTTGAAAATCTCTCTTTGTTATTTGCCGCCCGCTGCAGCTGTTCTCCGCGATGAAGCGTGAACGTGGTCAGGTGAGTGAGTGAAATTTGCAGGCGGTATGTGAACTTTATTAGGATACATCCAATTTTTGACAATTGATGCTTCGCCGCCATCTTGTATTCTCCATATTGAACACATTTCAGAGTGATAGAATAGAGTACCTATTATACTACAAAAATTTTTTTATTGAAATGGAAACTACATTGAAAAATAATTGACCCGTGGTTTTTTATTCAGTCAAAAACCGTATCGTTTGGGCGTCCTTGTTTGGGCGTAATAAATAAATAATACCAACTATAGTTTTGACGTCACAGCGAGTCACCGCCTATACTGTCTGTGTAAATGACGTCAGAAATAGGCAGAATATAGGAATTTCGTTTATTTATTGCGGCCAAACGATACGATTTTTGACTGAATAGAAAAATATGGGTCAGTTATTTTTCAATATAATTTCTGTTTCCATCGAGAAAAAATTTTTTTTTTCAAAGTATAATACTCCATTAGGAGAATTATGCCTTAACGAAAAGAGAAACCGATGTGGTGTAAAAGCCAGTCAAATGCGTACGTGTCCACCATATAAATTTGACCAGTAATTTTTGTCATTTGGCCGCCATCTTTGGTCCGCCATTTTGAATTTCTCTGAAAGTGGTCCGATTTGAGTGAAATTCACAGGCGATGTGAACTTCATCAAAATACATCAAATTTTGAACTAATGATGCTCTGCCGCCATCTTGGCCGCCACATTGAAATTTCTTATCACTAACGATTTTCATGGAGCTGGGGCCGTACCTACCTTTGTTTCGTATGATCATTCTAATTCTCCAGCCAAATTCCAACATTGTACCGTCATCTTGGTCGCCATATTGGAATCTCTTAATAGTGGAACGATTTTCATGAATCTTGGAACTTACCCTTGTCTATAGTATGATCATTTTGATTTTTGAGCCAAATTTCATGATTCTGACGCTATTTTGGCCGCCATATTGAAATTCCTTCCCAAATAACGGTAGAACCCTAATTAAAATCTTGCGTTCACTAATCCTTCAAAAAGGAAGTGCGCTACTGAGCCTCATGATCATGAGGCATATTCGCTTGTTCACCTCGTTGTTCACTTATCTTATTTATCTCTGGAGTATATTCCATTAATATCCAGTGACGAAGCTAATAATAATTGAAATTAAAAAAGTAACCGATTAGGTACGTATATTGCCCAGTTCGAGGCCCAGTTGCTTGTTACACTGTTGGGATTTTCTACAGGACAGGGGGTCAATTTTCTACTCTTCGCAACTTTGAAAAACGTTCGCAAGTTTGCGATTTCTGTAAATTCCAATTTTTGAGCCATCGTTTCTTTACGTATGCGCATCGATGCGCACGTTTTCATACGTTTTGCTGCGAGCGGACCTGGACTGGCGCAAGTCACTTTGCGTATACGCTTTCATGATGAAGTGAGGTTAGGTAGTAATGTTTTCATTGTTATCAATAAAACAAACAGCATTGCTGAAGGTATGTGGCGATCATGGTGCCGAGTCAGGTGGCTAATGAGATACAGCACGGAAAAACTTCACGAATGCGTCCTCAATAAAGAATTACTCACTCTTCTGTCATTCTTTTCAATCATCAGCTTCAGGGACACTGTTTAAAACTTGTCACGATGATGTTTAATTTTTTTCTTTTCATCGTCTGCAGTCTGCAGTGAAGCTTTGCATTTGCTCCCCACTAACGAGATCCAGGTTTTTGGAAATAGGTAATAATGTTCAGTTGTCTTCAACTGAACAACAAATTCAACTGTGAGTAGATAGATCTTGTCAAAATATTACGAAAACTCATAAACCGCTTTGTAGAGTTCGGCCTATTGTCAAAGATACAGCCCTTTATAGTTAATTTTTTTTGGATTTAAAAAAATTTGAACATTTCGACAAAATTAGCCTAAATTTAGCGTTGACTGGTTTTATTGGCTACTTTTCCAATTTTTATGATGGTACAGGGTGTTTACGTATAAATTGGAGGCTTCCGCTCAAACATAGTTTCAAAAATTTAAGACCACTTTTTTTTTGCAGGTTTCGAAGGCACTAAAATTTTCTGTCGTCTATCGCGAGTCATTGAGAATTTTTCTCAAATTAGACACGTGTATGTAATTATAGGAATTGATTCAGCTTTCCATCCTGATTATAAATACATATACACGTAGGTATATCGTATATCCCACTCGATAGGTTAGTTAGGAAAACTACCAAGCAATACAGGGTGTCCGTTTTTCGAGGCTAAGCATGGGTATCTCGCTTATCTTTAGAGATACAGAGTCGGTTGAATTAGAAAAAAGTTGCGAATTTTCATGACAATCAATGATCTAAAAAGATATTTGACTTGTCAGTTTTAGTTTTCGAGATATCGAGAAAAAACTGAAATTTGTAATTTTTGTTTTAGTTTTTGATTTGAAAAACGGTTGAAGATAGCCTTTTCTAACTAAGACATTGTGGAGGCACTTTTCCAGGGGGAATTCAATGTTGCCAAAATCTTCATTCTAGCTTTCAAAACAACCGAGATATGACATTCAACTTTTTTTTCTCCCATAGTAAACATTTTCAAATACAATATTTTTCTCTGGTTACAACGATGTGTCACTCATGCCACTGTTGAATTCATGCTTTTGAGCAAAAAAATTTTTTGATCAAGAGTGCTTTGAAAACTAAATCAGCACCGACAATAAAAAAAAAAGTAAATGTTGAACATTTATTCAACAGTGACATGTGGCACATCGTTGTAACCAGAAAAGAATACCGTATTCAAAAATATCAAAATCCAATATGGCGCCCGTTAGAGAAAAAAGTTGAATGTCGTATCTCGGTTGCTTTGAAAGCTAGGATAAAGATTTGGGCAGCTTTGAATTCCCCTTGAAAAAGTGCCCTGACAATGTCAAGATTAGAAAAAGCCACCTCAACTGTTTTTTGAATAAAAAATGAAAACAAAAATTCAAATTTCTGTTTTTTACGATATCTCAAAAACTAAAATCGATACGTCAAATTTCCTTTTGGAGCATTGATCGTCATGAAAATGCGCAACTTTTTCCTGATTCAACCGACTCTGTATCTCTCAAGATAAGCGAGATACCCATGCTTAGCCTCGAAAAACGGACACCCTGTATTTCTTTTACAAAAGTTTGATTTTGTAAAGTCAAGTTAGGTTCAGTAAAAGTTTCAAACCATAGTGAAATCAATTTAAGTACCTACTAAAATAATAGAAAATTTACTGAGTTACTTTAAAACAAAAAATAACTTTTCGATCATTTTAAAACTTCATCACTTTTTTCACATGCATTTGTGTTTTGTTGATGACCCTATCAAGTGTGATGCATATTTATAATCAGGATAAAAATCGGAATCGATTACCATATCAGAATAGGGCGTCGAATGTAAGAAAAAATTTCTATGTTGCACCCTGTAAGTGATATCCACAGACATTTTTCGTCGACAGATTCAAAGCCTACGGAAAAAATTATGTTGTAATCGTTTTTCATTTCCTGAATTGACCATATTAATTATTCAGAGCGCAGTCGCAGATCGGGGAGAGAGACAACCACATGTGCTGGGTTGAAACTCCCATAAGAATATGCATGTTGAATGACTTTGTAAAATGATCAATTCAAGGTGCAAATTGACAATTTCAACGAATGTATAACATAGCAAGTGTGTAAAAAGAAATACCTGATCTACTTTTCACCATAATGAAATGGAAAATCTTGCTGTGAAGTTTATGCGAAGCAATTTAGAATGGGGTTTTTGAATCCAAAACAATTTCAAATTACCCGCCATATTTAATTGCACAACTTCCGCTAACGAGAATTTTGAAAGCGCTGGAAAGCGAACCGAGCGTCAGCCGTCACGTAAAAGTATGGGTAAAAAGGTTAAAACCTTCCAAGAATCAAGAAAACACCTTGAAATCGTAAATCCACGTTTACCATCACGTACATCACTTCAGCGCATACATGAGAACGCATACCTGCAGAGCGCGGTAATTTCAATTTTGACGCACGAAGTGTCACTGTCAATGGCAACTGTCAATCAATAATCGAAATGTAAACAAACAACAAACATAACCATTCAACGTTTAATATTGTTCAGAATGAAATGTTACGACGTGCCGTATGGCAGAAAGACGCAAAAAAGATTCAGGTGATACGAAACACAACGAGCTGCAAGGCGATCGACGAAACAAGAGCGTTATTTAGCTAGATCTGTCGAAACGTCAAATCGACGTCAAGCGCTGTCAGCTGAAATTTGCGTGACGTTACACACGCACACCGTGTTACAGTGTTGTCAACTTGTTGTCGTGATATAGATATGGCAACGTCCTACTTTCACAGGTATGCGCAGAAACCTTTCGGGAAACGTGGATTCTGACAGCGACAGCAAAATTCCGTTTTCTATGCATGCTGTGGCGCGCGAGATCTGCTACTGCAGTGCGCATGGTCACAGGCACATACCTAACTTACAAATGACTAGTGGAAGGGGAAAGTGAGAATAATTAATATGGTCTATTATGTTCAAGGGGAAGTCTCCAGACGTATTCTTTGTTGTTAAATATGGAGGTTATGAAAATTTATTAATCTGAATGAAAACACGAACATCAGAAACTGACGTTTGAAAGCTTTGGTAGGCTTGGCGTGGCTTGAGTAGATAAAATGCACCGATATTTGCAACGTTGTCGCGTCTACCATGCGTTTATTTACGAAGACCCAATTCGAACGTTTTTCGTTTTGCGAACACTGCTCAAAAATTGGCAAACGGAAACGTATACGTAAATCTTCGTACGCAAATTTGCGTATACGTAACTTAACGTATATTTTCAAAAATTGGCCCCCTGGTCTGTATCTCCAGGGCGCCAATTTTTGAAAATATACGTTAAGTTACGTATGCGCAAATTTGCGTACGAAGATTTACGTATACGTTTCCGTTTGCCAATTTTTGAGCAGTGTTCGCAAAACGAAAAACGTTCGAATTGGGTCTTCGTAAATAAACGCATGGTAGACGCGACAACGTTGCAAATATCGGTGCATTTTATCTACTCAAGCCACGCCAAGCCTACCAAAGCTTTCAAACGTCAGTTTCTGATGTTCGTGTTTTCATTCAGATTAATAAATTTTCATAACCTCCATATTTAACAACAAAGAATACGTCTAGAGACTTCCCCTTGAACATAATTCAGGAAATGAAAAACGATTACAACATAATTTTTTTCGTAGGCTTTGAATCTGTCGACGAAAAATATCTGTGGATATCACTTACAGGGTGCAACATAGAAAATTTTTCTAACATTCGACGCCCTATTCTGATATGGTAATTGATTCCGATTTTTATCCTGATTATAAATATGCATCACACTTGATAGGTTAATCGACAAAACACAAATGCATGTGAAAAAAGTGATGGAGTTTTAAAATGATCGGAAAGTTATTTTTTGTTTTAAAGTAACTTAGTAAATTTTCTATCATTTTAGTAGGTACTTGAATTGATTTCACTATAGTTTGAAACTTTTACTGAACCTAACTTGACTTTACAAAATCAAACTTTTGTAAAAGAAATACAGGTGTCCGTTTTTCGAGGCTAAGCATGGGTATCTCGCTTATCTTGAGAGATACAGAGTCGGTTGAATTAGGAAAAAGTTGCGCATTTTCATGACGATCAATGCTCCAAAAACAAATTTGACGTATCGATTTTAGTTTTTGAGATATCGTAAAAAACCAGGAATTTGAATTTTGGTTTTCATTTTTCATTCAAAAAACGGTTGAAGGTGGCTTTTTCTAATCTAGACATTGTCAGGGCACTTTTTCAAGGGGAATTCAAACCTGCCAAAATCTTTATCCTAGCTTTCAAAGCAACCGAGATACGACATTCAACTTTTTTCTCCAATGAGCGCCATATTGGATTTTGATATTTTTTAATACGGTATTCTTTTCTGGTTACAACGATGTGCCACATGTCACTGTTGAATAAATGTTCAACATTTACTTTTTTTTATTGTCGGTGCTGATTTTGTTTTCAAAGCACTCTTAATCAAAAAATGTTTTTGCTCAAAAGCATGAATTCAACAGTGGCATGTGACACATCGTATAAACCAGAGAAAAATATTGTATTTAAAAATGTCAAAATCCAATATGGCGCCTATGAGAGAAAAAACAGTTGAATGTCATATCTCGGTTGTTCTGAAAGCTAGAATGAAGATTTTGGCAACATTGAATTCCCTCTGGAAAAGTGCCTCCACAATGTCTTAGTTAGAAAAGGCTATCTTCAACCGTTTTTCAAATAAAAAACTAAAACAAAAATTACAAATTTCAGTTTTTTCTCGATATCTCGAAAACTAAAACTGACAAGTCAAACATCTTTTTAGATAATTGATTGTGATGAAAATTCGCAACTTTTTTCTAATTCAACCGACTCTGTATCTCTAAAGATAAGCGAGATACCCATGCTTAGCCTCGAAAAACGGACACCCTGTATTGCTTGGTAGTTTTCCTAACTAACCTATCGAGTGGGATATATGATATACGTATATATTTATAATCAGGATGGAAAGCTGAATCAATTCTTATAATTACATACACGTGTCTAATTTGAGAAAAATTCTCAATGACTCGCCATAGACGACAGAAAATTTTAGTGCCTTCGAAATCTGCGAAAAAAAAAGTGGTCTTAAATTTTTGAAACTATGTTTGAGCGGAAGCCTCCAATTTATACGTGAACACCCTGTACCATCATAAAAATTGGAAAAGTAGCCAATAAAACCAGTCAACGCTAAATTTAGGCTAATTTTGTCGAAATGTTCCTGAGTTACAAATTTTTGAAATCCAAATAAAATTAACTATAAAGGGCTGTATCTTTGACAATAGGCCGAACTCTACAAAGCGGTTTATGAGTTTTCGTAATATTTTGACAAGATCTATCTGCTCACAGTTGAATTTGTTGTTCAGTTGAAGACAACTGAACATTATTACCTATTTCCAAAAACCTGGATCTCGTTAGTGAGGAGCAAATGCAAAGCTTCACTGCAGACTGCAGACGATGAAAAGAAAAAAATTAAACATCATCGTGACAAGTTTTAAACAGTGTCCCTGAAGCTGATGATTAAAAAGAATGACAGAAGAGTGAGTAATTCTATATTTAGGACGCATTCGTGAAGTTATTCCGTGCTGTATCTCATTAGCCACCTGACTCGGCACCATGATCGCCACATACCTTCAGCAATGCTGTTTGTTTTATTGATAACAATGAAAACATTACTACCTAACCTCACTTCATCATGAAAGCGTATACGCAAAGTGACTTGCGCCAGTCCAGGTCCGCTCGCAGCAAAACGTATGAAAACGTGCGCATCGATGCGCATACGTAAAGAAACGATGGCTCAAAAATTGGAATTTACAGAAATCGCAAACTTGCGAACATTTTTTAAAGTTGCGAAGAGTAGAAAATTGGCCCCCAGGCATTAACTCTGCAATTCACGTTTCCCGTATGTGGATATACGAGTACGCATAAAAGTACGCATGTTGGTATGGTATCGGCTGGCTAAGGTTACGGCTGTTTGACAGTGACAATATATTTGAATTTGACCGACCGTAAATATTAACAATAACAAAATCAACAACAACAATAATAATAACAAAACCAACAATATTAATCAAAAAAACAAAGCAAACAAGATAGAAGCAAGGCTCAGAGAATACCGCGAGAAAGATAGGTTAACGTCAACGTCGACAGTGAACGGCTGACTTTTAAAATTTGACAGACTGCACTTGACGTCCACTTCAGTACAGTGTTGTCAGAATTCCTTTTCTCAATAGTTCAATTTTAATGGGAAATATAAATAATTTAGAAAATAAAAATACCGTTTATTGTTTGTTAAACTATTATGTCAAGAACTTTTTGGAATTTGTGACTGTAAATAATATTTTCAAAGCCTATTTTATTCAAATCGAGGATTGATTTGGCAACGTATGCGTCAATCTATGCGCTGGAAGTATGCTGTATCCCTCTTTTACTACTCCATTAGATACCTGCATAGCGCCATCTCACTTGCACGACACGGGAAACGTGAATTACGACAGAGGTCTTATTTCCCGCGGACTATAAATATTGTATGATGATACCGGACGGGAACCGCTTCCGCTTGCAGGTGGCGGCACGCGGTTAACTTCAAAGGGAAATATTCAAAATTGATTTCGGTCGATACTATTCATGATATTTGAATTTTGAAAAAAGGTTGATGAACAATATTTTTCACAGAATAAAATGACTACCTTAGATTTCCAAAAACAACTTTGAAAATTTGAGAAAATCGATTTTTTTCCGAAAAATACAAAAATTGAAATTTTTTGTTCGTGTTTGTTTGTTTGTTGTTGTTGTTGTGAAATTGTTTTTTGAAATTTCAATTGCATATTGAAATTTTTGTATTTTCCCGAAAAATACAAAAATTGAAATTCTTGACTACAGCATCAAATAGTTATATATTTTAGAAACAATAACGTTTGAATTTTCAAAATCGGTCAATTGAGTGAGTTTTGAGAATGTTAATAGTCTCCGCGCCATCTCGCGTCTCAGAAGCACATTATTTTATCGTCCCCTTTAGCCTTAAGCCTTTTTCATATCCCCTCCCGAACGGACGGAAAAGCTTTTCGAGCCGACAACATAGCCCAGGTACGTTACGTGTTAAGGTGGGTTCAGTCAGCTTGGTTTTAATTTTAGTCGTAGTCGTTGTCGTAAATTTGAAAGTAGAAAGCACGCGTGATATGCGCGGCGTTCATACAGAGTTTTAGTTTTAATTTTAGTCGTAAGAATTCCGAACTTTGTCGTATGATGCCGACTTGCAGGTTGCGTAATTACCGGTATAAGGTATGAGCATGGATGGTGATGGTAATGGGTTGTATGTATCAATAAAAAAAATAGCATAAGCATTTGCTTCGATTTCAGAGGAGTTGTACTCCTCATAAATGTAAGCAAATACTTATTTATGCTTATTTTTTTACGAGTTTTTATAATAATTCTACCCATTATGAACACGGATCGTATGAAGATGAAGGTTCGCGCAGTATCATTCGAGCTCCTATTATTGGTCAATTCTTACGACTAAATCTTGCTGTATGAACGCTCTTCTCTGTTACGACAACGACTAAAACTAAAACAGCGACTAAATAAGCTGACTGAACGCACCTTTATTTGATCCAAAGGTAGAACAAATTTATGAGTGGTCAAATTTGCCTAAAGGTAGTCCTAGAGGATCTCCTCTACGACATATCAAAAGTCCCCGAGAATCCCTTGTCCGCTTGTCTACTTTTTACGGCCTTCAATACCCCGAATAAGAATTATATCACGTATTTTGTACCATCATCAAAAACTTTCTTACTCAATAGAGGCTGTTGTCCTGGTCATTGGCAGGCAAACGAGGCTGATTTTGGCCAGGCCACAGCCTCCCTTGAGTAAAAAAGTTTGCATGCCGCTTGGGAGGTCCGAGGTTCGAATCCCCATCAACTGCTACGTTTTTGAACCTTCTCAAAAAATTATCCAAAACTGAATCCTGCTCAATTCAAATCGTATCTTACTGTTTCGCAAGTACTGTGACGGTGACGTACGTACGATCTTGCGCAAAACAAAACGGAGACACCGAAAATACCTTATTAGCTTTTGGACTTCTAGTCGTGTGAGGTTACTGGTTACCTTATTATTTTTTACTGTTACTTCTTACCTTACTGCAACTATGAATCCAGCTAAAAATCCAGCCGTTCAAAGTTGCATATTGGACCGGGATTGATCGATGTGAGTACCTTCAATTTACAATTAGCTTTCGTTTTGGGACTTGGTGGTGGGACATGTTACAGTCTCAAATGACTGTAACACAGCACGACCCTCTGGTCGCACTTCCACGTATGACAAGGTCAGTTTTCCAAGATTTTAATATCAATTTGATAAGAAACATAAACTTTATTAATTTAGGGAAGCCAGTTTCACATCATCAGGTAAAAAGGTGGCAAGCCTACAAGGCTAGTAGAAAAGCCCAGCCAACTAGATCACAGTAGGAGTGAACCTATACTATGTACAGTTGGGAGCGAAATTATTCATACGGTGCAAATGTCACACACCTTTGCATTCACCGTCAATGCGAAGGTATCTGTCAGTTGCACCACAATGGACTTAAAAGAAAGGACTGTACTTTCTTCGAATTTTGGTATGTCCCCGGAAAAAATTCCCCGTAGTAGTACCTACTAAACTTATGTATCAAAAACACTCGACTTTTATTGAAATGGTGATAATATTAACGCTGAACATTTTGTGGAGGCGTTTTTAGCAATGTTAAAAGAAAGAACGAGGAAGAGGCGTACAGTGGTGTGACGTAGGTACGCTCTTCTTTACCCCGACCCCTAATATCATAATATCTTCACTTATAAAGGTGCGTTCAGTCAGCTTATTTAGCCGCAATTTCAATTTTAGCCGTAAGCGCTGCATCGCTTATTGGCTGTTCCGAGGAGGCTGGTTCATAAAAGCCAATGGGCGTCGCTGCGCTTGCGACCAAAATCAAAACTTGCGGCTAAAGGGCCTGCCACACGCACAAGCTTCACCTCGCGCTTACTTGTACGGTATAATTTGCGCAAGTAATACGGAACACTTAAGTGGCTTGCACGTGCTACCGTTTTGTCGTCCACACGCACGGGCTTCCCGATACATGCCAGTTTGCACAAGTAAGCGCGAAGTATAATATGTGCGTGTGGCAGGCCCTTTAATAAGCTGACTGAACGCACCTTAACTTTCATTGCACGGTGACCTTAACTAGCATGACAACTACAGGACGTAATCGCTACGCATATAATAAGTTACAAATTTCAAGAGCTGAAATAAATAACTCATTGCTCATTTAGGAATTAGTTCCCATCTAATAGATCTTTATTCATATCTTCAGAAAATGGAAACTGGAGATTTTTTATGATTATGTCCTCGATGATGTCTATGATGGTGTGACTGACAAAAGCTCACACATTTTCGCTTCATCGCAGATCTCTTTGTTGATATTTGCAAGACAATTGTCAATAGTTTCGTCAAACCTAAAAGAAAATATAGCAGAGTTAAATGGGTATTTTGATTATGTTGTTACGACACAAAAAAATGGTTATACGAATTACAAAATTCTGTTCCTGAACACGTCGCTGAGATGTCTCCCATTTTTTCCTTTACAGTAACAATGGCGGCTCACAAAGTTACAAGAGTTTTAAGGTTTGTTCATAATAATTGATGTTAACTTTAGCTTATTCCGTTACTGTAAAACTTCAGCAGTTGAAAATCAAAGTTTTTGTTCACAATGGCACGTCCCAGGATGTTAACTTATGCCGTTCCGTCAAACTTATTGCCCAAGGTTCAAGTTCTACATCCTAGATCAAGGGACTAGTACCTACCAACAAATACTATTACCTACTACTATATATAGACCTTCTCATATAGGCGGTTCCCTTTGCTCGCAGCTCGTGCGCAGGTCTTCAAGTATACAAGCTCAGTGGAGGACTCCGGATAACTGAGAATGGCTAACTACCAGTACTACCATGCACCCCCGCAAACCTTCAAGTCTGTGTAATATAGACCGTGGTCCGTGCTATTAAGTTTACATCTTACATCTCACGGTATACGGCTTGCGGCTTAGGTTAGGTACCATCTACCATCTATCATGAACGAAGCTTTACTTCTGCTTCTGCAAAAGCTGTAAGTGAACAACTTGTGACAGGAGGCATACATAACCTCTCCTCATTCAAAACAACCACTACAGCATAAGTACTACAAATTTTTGCGAGTGACATGAAAAGTTACTGGATCTTACCTTACCCCACCCATAAGTGTGGTGGGGGGACTGGTAGTGAGCTAACGCATCTGCTGACGCAGACATACGTAACGCTCAATTAGTGTGACGTCAAAACGTGGCCTAGGGTATGTGGGCCTAGGTCAAGGTTTTGTACCGGTTGTTTATAAACGTCTGTGATCGCATCGCCTTTGGAATCCGCTTTCGATCACTACAATACAGGTTTCCTCAAAAGAGAGTGGAGAATCCACGATTCCGCGCAGCTGTTTTCGGCACGTTCTGCGCACAGAGTGCCATGAGTGATCGCGCCATTTGTATTTACATTGCTCCGTCGTGTTAAAAGTGCGTTTTATTTTTTGAATTTTGAAGCCAACCATGCTGGGAAAGTCTCTAAAAAATATAACGAACTTCTCAATGAATATTGCAAATGAATATTCCGCAGAGAAGAATTTGCCAGAGAGGCATTTGATGCGCGTATACAACTATTTTTGTAATGGATATATCAACGATATATGGACGTGCGCAGAAAGCACAGGGCCGCTATTCTTGAATCGTGTAAGAAAAGTTCCTGGGAGTTTTACATAATCTGTACTACACTTCTGTAACAAAAGTTGCCTAAAAACCACGATTTTAGCAACATTCGCTACATCAGTGTACTGCGGAATGTATTTCACTCCCAGGGACTTTTGTCACACGATTCAGGAATAGCGGCCCAGGTAAATGTGTGTCCCATGTCCCATTTTTAATATTTGTTATGGTGTATTATGACCATCACTATAAATTTGAAGTGTTTGATGCAAAAATGTAGCCAAGTGTACCCTTGAATTATTGATACTTGATGAACTAAGCAGGAAGCTCCCTACTATTATAACGCTGAAGGGCTTGTGGTTCTTTTTGCTTCTTCGAGTGTCACGTCGTATTTTATGGATCCATGCTTAGGGACACATTCGCTGTATAACTTGTGGACTTGCATAGTGGCCAACAACATTTATTTTCCATAACTACTTGTGAAAACTGTATAAATACCAATAATAAAACCATCAAAACACACGTTCGGCTTATGGCATCGGGGCAATGTTGGCACACTAGGACTGCGACGATTTACTGCGCAATCGAACGTGACGTCACGGGCCAGAATATAGCTACTGGCCAGAAAGAGACGCTCAATTTAGGAAACCTGTATTGCGCCTGTTACTGCGTTTTTCGGTCTGACCCATGCCTGCCGCGATCACAGTTTCTTATAAACACCCCGTATAAAAACAACGAACACGTAAGTTGACAACACTTCTTGTCAAAGTGACAGCTAATGGAATATTTGCGTATTGTGATTTATTTATGTTCATCAACCGTTCAGAGGTAAGTACAACGACCTTCCTGTAGAGTGTTTTGTAGCCAAAAGGGCCTTTGAGCTCACCTTTGAGGGTGGGAATGCTGGTTAAATACATTTTACATTTGGTTTAACAGCTGCAGTGGAGGGTGTCAGAGGGAGCTTTTTCGCAGAAGAGGCAGAGGAGGGGAATCAGAAGTGACAGTGAGTGCTGCCAACCTAGCAGAGTAGCAGCTATTGTTTTCATGCAAAACCCTGACCTAGCATAACTTTTGACGTCATCACTAATTGAGCGTATGCAAGGAGAGCTATGATTAGCCCGTGCCTAGCAACTACACATATGTGAACTCTGTTCCCCATTCCAAGAATAGGGCCCCAGGCCCCAGAACGCAAATGACCTTTGTACTTGAGATCTGAGAGATCTTGCGTATCTGAGAGTAGTAATGGGATCAAAAGTGAAGTTTCACGTTATTCGAATAAAACTGGCATTCACAAACCTTCATAAAAGCCTCGATAAAAGCAAACTGTGTCCCATTTTCTCTTTAGCAGATAAAGGCGTCTGTCTTGACGGGAATGAAGCTGGATTCCCAGTTGCGAATATTCAGACAGAAAATGCGAAATTTTATGTCAAAGTCCTCATATTGGCCAATCAGCAGAGCCCTCGAATTCAAAATTTGACATATAAAATCGCATTTTCTGTCCGAATATTCGCATCTGGAAATCCAGCTTTACTTAAAACGTACAAGTGCATCACACAACTTCGCACCATCACCAACTACGGCTACGGCTACGGCTACGGCTACGACTGATGACACTTGCAAAGCTTTGGAGTGAAACTATCAGCGGTCATCAGCCGTATCCTCCTAGCTTGTCACTTTATTTTTGCTCCAAAAAGTCATTCTACTGAGAATAAAAAGTGAACGGGATATAGGTAGGTACTCAGTAGTGCAATGGGATGTTTTCAGCGTAGTTGAAGAAACTCTGCTAGATGTCCCTAGTGGTTCGTAAGGGGCTTGGGAACATTTGTGTTCTGTATGTTGACAGCTCAACCGACTGCTTGTTGTCGTTCAAAATTGAAATGTAACCCAAAAAATTGAGCGACGTTTATCAAAAGTGTCAAAGTCTGAAGTGTTGAGTTTCGCTGGCCATTCTTTGTTCGTTGAACAATAACAACGAACGTGAACTGCAGCAAAACCATGCCTGTAAGGTCAAGGAATAAGAAAGTGCAACTGACGCTACTTAATTTTAAATTCAACACTTCGCCGAAGTGCTCGTCTGAAGATGCTCAACAGAGTTTAGTTTGGGTGTTATGGTTCTGGTCTCCTCCTGCTTCCTGCTTTGTGTGAAAGAAAAGGCGACATGAGAATACGAGTTAGAATCATTGATAAAACCTGGTAGTTTTTACATAATGTTGTTTATTAAAAACGTTCCTAAAATAATTTGCATGGCTTTCACTCGACCTCCTCGCATAGCGCGCTGAAGTTTACGTTCAATTCAGTGGTTGTGGCTACTCTCTGGTTGTAGCCTGCAGTCTGCACTACACCTTCTAGTCTCTTCAGGCTCTCAAGCTATGAAGTTATCCACAGAACCATTTGTGGCCGCGCCTTCCACAGGGTGCGTGCTTCTCTCTTCTTTGTGTGAACAGAAATTTATACCGCAATTTCGTCACATCACCCAGCAATAAGAAAATTGTGTTCGATGTTCAATCGATTTCTACTATTGTATCTTCATTTATACCAAGCTGTTCAGCACCAAGAAGCTTTCGTACAAAGGCCGTGCGTGATGATACGGGAATGGGAAATCTGGAACTGACAACAGCTGCCACATAGACAATTTAGCATTCGGCATATTTGGCAACGACTCTATGGCAACGACCGCAACCTGTTGCAGAACCGTCACATTCAAAAATCCCGCTGAAATGTCATGGCAGCCAAACTGCGTCAGTGTCGCCAATTTATGATAATTGAATGTTTCTCAGCCCCTTACGAACTACCAGGGACATCTATTGAGAACCTGTCAGGAAAACATCCCATTTCTTCATTTTATTTCAATGTATTCCGTCAAGTAGTGGCGTTTCTACCAGTGGCGGACTAAGGGAGTTGGGGGCCCGGGGCGGAATTGTGAGATGGGGCCCCTAAGGAGTGAAAGTTGAGAATATTAAGGGGGGCCGGCAGACTTTTTGGCCCGCCCTGCCCCGCCGTAATTGAGCAAAAGCCCAAGAAACAAAAAATGTGCTGTTAATAACTCAACTATAAAACACACAGTAGCGCAGTCGGAAGTTGAGGGCGTAGAGGGCAAAGGCAACGTGAGGGTGCAAGTCAGGGAAAAGTAGCGCCGCAGGCGAAATTTTTTGGGCATAATAACATTAATAATGATGCTGATGATAATCGGTATATTTCGTGCGTTTTGCGATTTCGGTTTTCGACGTTTTCACCAAAATTACTTGATAATCAAAAACTTTCCAGAAAATTTTTGCGCTTCTTGAAAATTTTCGCCAGAATTTTTTTCTGTATCGGTTTAGTGTGGAATGAAGTGCCATGGGCGCTTGGGAGGTAGGGGGTGGTCTCATTCGCCCACTTTCGCCCCCCTTGGCTATGCCACTGACCACCAGTACCTACAAGAAGTTTTCGGTTCCAGCTTTGGATGTTGAATTGGATTTGGACTGTTGACTCAATGCTAAAACCTACTCGTATATACAAAATTAGGAATAACATGAATTTCTACTACCTGCAGCGCGCAGACAAGATAATTTTGTTGTTTTGTCTTTCCCCTCTTTTGAAAAGAAATAATAAAATACAAAATTTCGAAAGGCTTGAGGCCCCTGGCACTGTGATATCCGGGGCCGGGGCCCCTAAAGCCTAAAGTGAACATAATTCGCAGAGACTCCGTGATACAGACACACCTCTATTGCCTGTGTGAAGGCCCCCAATCCTGTTGTCAAGGGGCCTGCCAAGGTAACTTTGAATTGGAAAAATAGGAATACAATGTTTTTCACCCAAGTAAATATGCGAAAAAAAGTGATCATCGAGGGAAAAAATTGAAATTTTTGGATTTTATCCCAATTTTTCGCAGTATTTTTCACAAACAAGAGGAATTGGGGCCCCATCAGATGATTGAGGCCCCGAGGCCCAGGGCGGACCGCCCCCGCCGCCCCCCCCCCTTAGACCGCCACTGGTTTCTACATATATATCCCATACACTTTCTATTTTCAGTAGAATGACCGAGAGAATGACTTTTTGGAGCAAAAATAAAGCAACAAGCTGGGGGGCTACGGCTACGGCTGATGGCACCTGCAAAGTTTTGGAGCGAAACTATCAGTAGCCATCGGATGTATTCTCCCAGCGCTCCTCCATTTCCCATATAACACTTTCTATTTTCAGTAGAATGATTTTTTTTAAGCAAATATAAAGTGACAAGCTAGAGCCCTGGGAGAATACGGCTGATTGCCGCTGATAGTTTCGCTTCCAAACTTTGCAGGTGCCAACAGCCGTAGTCGTAGCCCCCCAGCTTGTCACTTTATTTTTGCTCCAAAAAATCATTCTACTGAAAATAGAAAGTGTACGGGATATACCTACAATCTACAATAATAGTTATTCTGTGATTAGATCAAATAGGGATAATATACAAGGTGTCGAATTCAAAACTTACAATTGCCTGTAAGTCTGAAACAAGAGCAGATATCAAAAATCGCCCAAAACCGTTCCGACAGAATGGAGGGGAAACCATAATATTGAAGTCAGTGACTCACCCACACTCAGTATCTGAGCCCCAGCGAGCCCTCTTGACTAATTTTTTTCAAATGGCAACCCCCCACTTGTGATACACTATTGAAAAGCCATTGAAAAATGCTTCGAATACCTAATTTGGAAAAAACTGTCTGTTTAGTTTACATTGATTTGAATGAATTCACTCCACAATAAATCAATTTTTACTTCTTCAAACCAACAAGAAGGACCGAATGTTCACAATAAGGGTTCAAAATGATTGCTATTCTTTTATAGACAATAATAAAGCCTGTTCTCGAACTCTTGTCGAACGTTTTCGAAGGTTCTCTTGAAAGCGCGCGACATTCTTCAGTAATTCTACGCCGCAGTTTTTCAATCGACTACGGCTGAGTTTCAAAAGCTACAGACTTGTGATTCCGCAGAAAGAAGTCTGGAGGCGTCAAGTCCGGTGATCTAGAGGGCCTTTCAATGGGTCCTCTTCTGCCAATCCACCGATCTGTATAATAATCATTGATCATCTAACCACTGACTAACGTAGTGAAATGGAGCTCCATCTTGTTGCAAATCGATAATGTCCTTGGTCAAATTAGGACTTCCATCTAAACTGCTTGACAATTGAACTGCAACACCTAAAAATTAGGTGCGTTTTCAAATTGAGATAGCTCAAAAAATATTTGACGGATTCCAGAAATTCAGGCATGTGAGGAAAGATCATTTCTTTGACTATCGAGTGCTGGTATTGATGATAAGTTTGATTGCACAGTTTGTCATATACAGGGTGCCAACGGAGAGCGTGCAGATTTGGGCAATCTTGCACCTTGTGCAACTTTCGAAAAAAAAGTCCGAGATTTTTTCTATTGCGTGCTTTTGAAAGGTTGAATCATTATGCCGAAACGGTTTTGGAATTTTGACCCTAACTTTTTTTTTCAAAAAATTGTGCTCAATTTTCTGAAATATGCACTTTCTGATTAAGAAAAAAAAATAGAGACATTGTTTGTTTTCAAACGGCGTCCATATTGAATTTACTTACGAAGATTTTCATTTGAGCCTCCACATCCCCTAGAAACTACCCCTTTTGGGACACCGTCTCACAACAAGATATGCAATGCTTCATTTAAAAGGCCTAAGAAAAGTACTCATCAATAATTGGATTGAAATAAGTATACTAGGATGACCCCACACGTACAGCTCCCTAAAAACCACCCCTTGACTTCAAGGGACAGGGTTGGTATGATAAGACATGCAATAGATGAAAATTCCAAAAAACGTCTTTTTCAACTGTTCCACTAAAAAAGTGATGCTACACGATGACCCCTTACGTAGGGCATCCCAACAGTAGCTAACCTCTCGAAAAAAGAACTACCCTTTAAAAAACCAGTACTTCCGCAATACCTCATTTGTTAGGATTTTTTAAAAATCTGTCGCAATAGTTTGCCGCTACGATGATTTCATTCACATATCTACCCGAAACTACCCCCTCAACTACCCCTTCAATATTGCATAGCCTCTACCTTGAATACCTTGATGCGTTATTTACGAGTTGAAAGAACTTTTGCCTACTAACCGTTTCATTGAAATGATGGTGTTTTCTACGATGATAGTACAAAACCTTTCCTGAAACTACCCCTAGAAATCGCCCCTTTAGTGAAAGGTATGCAATACCTCATTTGGAAGCTCAGAGAAGGTGCGATTGAATAAGTTCAAAATGATTTCGCGATGACCTTACACGCATCAAGGTAAAGGCTATGCGATATTGGAGGGGTAGTTGAAGGGGTAGTTCCGGGTAGATATGTGAATGAAATCATCGTAGCGGCAAACTATTGCGACAGATTTTAAAAAAATTCCAACAAATGATTGCGGAAGTATGTACTGGTTTTTTGAAGGGTAGTTCTTTTTCCGAGAGGGTAGCTACTGTCGGGATGACCTACGCAGAGGGTCATCGTGTAGCATCACTTTTTTAGTGGAACAGTTGAAAAAGACGTTTTTTGAAATTTTCATGTGCATATTGCATGTCTTATCACACCAACCCTGTCCCTTGAAGTCAAGGGGTGGTTTTTAGGGAGCTGTACGTGTGGGGTCATCGCAGTATCCTTATTTCAATCCAATTATTGACGAGTAATTACCTTATGCCTTTAAAATGAAGTACTGCATATCTTGTTGTGAGACGGTGTCCCAAAAGGGGTAGTTTCTGGGGGATGTGGAGGCTCAAATAAAAATCTTCGTAAGAAAATTCAATATGGACGCCGTTTAAAAACAAACAATTTCTCTATTTCTTTTTCTTAATCAGAAAGTGCATATTTCAGAAAATTTAGCACAATTTTTTGAAAAAACAAGTTAGGGTCAAAATTCCAAAACCGTTTCGGCATAATGATTCAACCTTTCAAAAGCAGGCGATAGAAAAATCTCAGATTTTTTTTTCGAAAGTTGTACAAGGTGAAAGATTGCCCATATCTGCACGCTCTCCGTTGGCACCCTGTATATGACAAATTGTGCAATCAAACTTATCATCAATACCAGCACTTGATAGTCAAAGGAATGACCTTTCCTCACATGCCTGAATATCTGAAATCCGTCAAATATTTTTCGAGCTATCTCAATTTGAAAACGCACCTAATTTTTAGGTGTTGCAGTTCAATTGTCAAGCAGTTTAGGTCAATATAATTTTCTTATTCCTGAACTAGTAGGGGGTCGATGGTGGTTTCCAACATTTTTGCATAAAGCTCGCCATTCCAATTCCCGTCTATAAATATTGAACTGATGATTGCGTTTCCCAATATATCCGCTCAGACATTAACTTTTTCGGGGTATTGGGTATGCCCTTCCCGGAAAGCATTGCAATTATCACATTACCCAAAAATGCAGCGTACAGGACATTTTTCGAATGTTCGGACTCCACTATAAGGTACCTATAGTATACATATCGAGTTACCAGACACTTACTCACGCCGTAGATTTTGGTTTTCCGCCAAAAGTGACTCCGTATCATTTGTAGCATTCGATATAACAGTATCAGCTGAAAAACACGTAAATTATAACAAAGCTGAAGAACTCATAATTTTGAACCATTCCTACGTTGGCAACATTTTGAAGAAAACAAAATTTGGTAACTTTGCTTCTCATTGTCGTCAACAGTACTAGATATCTCTGAGATGTGGCGTTTAAACTCATCCATCCATGAAAGCAACATATCTGCATCTTTCAGTGTAACTGAAGTAGCTCTGTAATTTAATCGTTCATAGAATTTTGTATTAAAAAGCAAGAAATTCAATTTCACCTGAAAAAGCTCTGGAAGCGTTCACTATTCAACAATTTATCTTTATCTTTGATTGCTTTTGAGATAAGTTGACACATGTCTTTGCTGGAAAATTCTCTCGTAACTGTCCCTGCTTTTTCTGGGATACTTGAACCTTTAATTAGAAGAGTAGTCGACTCATCAACACTGAAACATTTTCAATAAAATTGCTGTTATTATTGCTCAATGTCAAAATAAAAGAATTAGAGGTCAGAAGTGCAAAATGAACAAATAAAATCGAGCTGTAATACTTAAGATTCAATTAACAGAAGAATTAACTCGATGTGTTGAATCGTTTTGAAGATACGGAAGATTTAGGAAAATTTGGTTAAGAAACAAGAGGAAAAAAATCACAAAAAATGTCACTATGTCTGCGAGGCTTAAAATTTGTTTTGACACTTTTCATTGAATCTAGGTGGAAGCAAAAATTTATAAAAGTAATCGTATAGGGATGTAATGCTTACTTACTATTTTTTAATATTGCAGTCCTCTAACAATTTCTTCATCTTCGGTAAATACGCTTTTAGAACTGTACATCTTTTATTGAAAGCAAGTACTTTTCTATCCAACTTCTTGAGGTTTGAAATGCATCTTTCTAGACTAGATAACAGCCGTAAAGAGCGTCTCAAACACAATTTGTACTCATCACTTTTGATCTTTCGACCATTGGTAAACGATCTGCGGATGTTGAAATAGCATTGCAGTTTGATCAATGCATGCGCTAGGACTTGATGGATATCTTTAGAGGCACATTGCAATTTCTTTGTGGTGAAGAGGAACACGTAGTTAACAAACAGATCGAAAGCTGATGACAATTCAACCATGAGTTTGTCTTGCTGCCTTAGGAAAAACGAACATTTGGAATAAATCGGACGCAATTCACTCCATTTGTACTTTGCAGTGCAATTCTCGAAAAGTATCTTCACGTATTTAGGAAGATCAAAATTGGTTCTGACTATGAAGTCGCCTTTTCTCAAAACGTACATGAATGGATTGTCCTGTAGAGTATCATTTGAGATAAAATTGATAAAATGATCTATTTTTACCTCTACTAAGTGGGCTACAAACTGGTTATGGGCCCCTGCAGATTTGGATTTGGTCAACAAAACTTGGTCTTGCTCAAGTATTTTCGTGTCACGAGCAATCCAGTCCTTCAACGTTCCTACTAAGGTGCTTTCTTGTATTTCGTAAGAATAGAATTCGAGTGCGTGGACGCAGAAAACTTGAACGATTTTTTTTTTAAGAACATTGTTTAAATTTTGGAACACGTCTGTGTTGTCAGGAAAATTTTTGGTTCTTTCAGAAGGCTCGAACTGTAAAACATGCCTGAGCCAAGCTTCAATGTTTCGTTTCAAACATGATGATATGTAGTTTTCTTTGAGCAACTCGGACGAATTCATGATACTCCCAGACTGTAACTGGTAGATGCAGATGTGCTCAGGAAGCTTTTTTTCGATATATTCATACCTGAAAGCAAACAAGCCAGTGAAGGTAGATATTCAAAATTTATGTGAAGATCTAAACTGCTTGACAATTGAACTGCAACACCTAAAAATTAGGTACGTTTTCAAATTGAGATAGCTCGGAAAATATTTGTCAATTTCCAGAAATTCAGGCATGTGAGAAAAGATTATTCCTTTGACTATCGAGTGCTGGTATTGATGATAAGTTTGATCGCACAATTTGTCATATACAGGGTGCCAACGGAGAGCGTGCAGATATGGGCAATCTTTCACTTTGTACAACTTCCGAAAAAAAAGTCCGAGATTTTTTTATCACTTGCTTTTGAAAGGCTGTATCATTATGCCGAAACGGTTTTGGAATTTTGACCCTAACTTTTGTTTCCAAAAATTGTGCTCAATTTTCTGCAATATGCACTTTCTGATTAAGAAAAAGAAATAGAGACATTGTTTGTTTTCAGACGGCGTCGATATTGAATTTGCTTACGAAGTTTTCCATTTGAACATCTCCACATCCCCCAGAAACTACCCCTTTTGGGACACCGTCTCACAACAAGATATGTAATGCTTCATTTAAAAGGTCTAAGAAAACTACTCATCAATAATTGGATTGAAATAAGGATACTACGATGACCCCACACGTACAGCTCCTCAAAAATCACCCCTCGACCTCAAGGGACAGGGACAGGGTTGGCATGATAAGACATGCAATACATGAAAATTCCAAAAAACGTCTTTTTCAACTGTTCCACTGAAAAAGCTATGCTACACGATGACCCTTTGCGTAGGTCATATCAACAGCCACCCTCTCGAAAAAAGAACTACCCTTTAAAAAATCAGTACTTCCGCAATACCTCATTTGTTGGATTTTTTTTTAAATCTGTCGCTGTTTTAATAGTTTGCCGGTACGATGATTTCATTCACTGTGCATTGAAAGAACTTTTGCCTACTAACCAGAAGTTCTTTCAACTCGTAAATAACGCATCAAGGTAAAGGCTATGGGCTTTAGCCTTTAGGCTATATTGAAGGGGTAGTTTCGGGTAGATATGTGAATGAAATCATCGTAGCGGCAAACTATTGCGACAGATTTTTAAAAAATCCCAAAAATTGAGGTATTGCGGAAGTACTGGTTTTTCAAAGGGTAGTTCTTTTTTGGAGAGGGTAGCTGCTGGGATGACCTACGCAAAGGATCATCGTGTAGCATCACTTTTTTAGTGGAACAGTTGAAAAAAACGTTTTTTTTTTTAAATTTTCATGTATTGCATGTCTTATCATACCAGCCCTGTCCCTGTCCCTTGAAGTCAAGGGGCGGTTTTTAGGGAGCTCTGTACGTGTGGGGTCATCGTGGTATCCTTATTTCAATCCAATATTATTGATAAGTAGTTTTCTTAGGCCTTTTAAATGAAGCATTGCATATCTTGTTGTGAGACGGTGTCCCAAAAGGGGTTCTAGGGGATGTGGAAGCTCAAATGAAAATCTTCGTAAGCAAATTCAATATGGACGCCGTTTGAAAAAAACAATGTCTCTATTCCTTTTTCTTAATCAGAAAGTGCATATTTCAGAAAATTGAGCACAATTTTTTGAAACAAAAAGTTAGGGTCAAAATTCCAAAACCGCTTCGGCATAATGATACAACCTTTCAAAAGCAGGCGATAGAAAAAATCTCGGACTTTTTTTTCGAAAGTTGTACAAGGTGAAAGATTGCCCACATCTGCACACTCTTCGTTGGCAACCTGTATATGACAAACTGTGCGATCAAACTTATCACCAATACCAGCACTCGATAGTCAAGGAATGATCTTTCCTCACATGCCTGAATTTCTGAAATCCGTCAAATATTTTTTGAGCTATCTCAATTTGAAAACGCACCTAATTTTTAGGTGTTGCAGTTCAATTGTCAAGCAGTTTAGATGAACACTGAACAGCTACATTATATTTTGTTTCAGTCATTTACCTACCTACCAAAATTATTACCTTTCAAATGGCGTCAGTTGTGGCAAGAAGGGCAAAGCCCCACAAATGATCTCAAATGCCAGAATCCCAAAAGACCAATAATCAACACTATGGTTGTAAGTTTCAGTCTTTATAATTTCAGGTGCTAAATAATGTAAAGTTCCAACAAAACTGACCACAGAATCGTTCAGTTCTTTTGCATATCCAAGGTCAATCAGTTTATATCTTACACCAAGTTTATTACTAGAGTCTTCTTGTAAAACTATGTTGTCAGGTTTGATGTCTCTGTGAGTGATATTCTTGGTGTGCAAATACGACACTGCGTTCGAAATGTTCTCCAAAATGAGTCTTACTTCATCTTCCACAAGCCCATTTGAATTTCTCGCTTGGTTCAAGCAATGCCTCAGATTACCTTTTGTACAGTATTCCATTGAAAGTAGAGGCAACTTTGTGGGATTGTACTTTGATAAAGTAGCCTCAATTATTTCGGGGAGAGGCTTGTATGCCACAATATTAGGGCTATTGATTTCTTTCATGATTTGTACTTCATTCTCCCACCGAAGCCTCTGCTTGGCTGTTATTTGCGATTTCAGTTTCCATTTACACTTCTTTATTGCTGTAAAAATCACACTCGTGATTGCACAATATTCGCAAAGAATAGACCTACCTAGGGCTTTAGTTATTAGAGCTACTGATTATTATTATAATTGCAAAATTAAAACTAAATGAGCACCATAATATCAAGTAACTCGCATACACATACCAATGCAATCACTTGTTACACTATTCTTCCATAAAGAGACAACTCCAAAGGCTCCAGAACCCAAGTCAGCGATGTGAATCCAATTTTCTATTTGATATGGCTCGTCCATTTTTGACATTTTTATATTTCCCGGATTTTTACTTCACATTCCTGCAACAAAAATAACTTTTAAATATTAATAGGTACTTCTCAATGTCAGTGTTTCTTTTCTGATAGGTACCTCGGCGTATCCTTTTCTTAGATAATAGGTACGTATAATTACTATTGTGCGATGAGAATTTTTGTTTGTTTTAGTTTTCCGAAAACAAAGCAACACTGATTGATTGGTTGATTCAAGTCTTGGGTAGCTGCAGTTATCACTACTTGATCAGCTGTTTTTACGTTTTAGTTTAGTCAGTTTGGAGTTAGTCGATGTATAAATAATTGCAGGAGTTCAGGCGCGATTGTATACATACTTGAATAGTAAAATGGTATCTGATGGGGAAGCATTCTCGTGCCACGTGAGAAAATTGTAAAATTGGTTTGTCTACCAGTTGTAGAATTTCTTTCATGTAAAAGAAAACCCGACATGTCGGAAGATCCTGTTGAGATCCTATCTACATGTAGAAAACACTCCGTCGACTTTGGAGAGATAGATTTAGCTCATTGTAAATAGATACAACTTTCCTCATTGGAAGAAACAATTATGGCTAAATATATACCTACCATACATCACACATTTGATTTAGCTCAGGACTGAACACTGCAATTATTTGTCTCTTCGATGGCGCATGCACCATTTGTGTAGAGGTTCGTCGCATGATCACCTGTTGAAGTCTTCATCCTGATGCAAAATGGAATTTAGGTGACATTGCATATTATGAAAACCTCTTTTCTGGAAAAACCTTAAAATGTTCTCTTCTCTTTAAACATCTTCTCGAGGCAGTAACGTAACAAGTGGGTACTGGGTACCTCTATACTATTTAATTAAGAATCATTTGCAAATGGAATGAGGTTTTCATGTAGATAACTTAGTAAAAAATCTGTTATTGTGGCTGTGGCATCACAATAGGTACCGTATGATCAAAAACTTTCTTTCTCTAGGCAGGCTGTGACCTGGCCAAAATCAGCCTCGTTTGTCTGCCAATGACCAGACCACAGCCTGCCTAGAGGAGGAAAGTTTTTGATCATACGGTACTTTCCCGATTAGTATCCAAGAACATAATGAAAATTTTTAATCGAGACGTCCCTTCAGGTTGAGAGTTGGGACTCTAATGCCCGATTGCACAAATGTGGTAGGTACCTACCAAATTTTAGTTCAGTTCCAAACAGGAGATCGAATAATGTCTGAAAGTGAAATAAAAAGCAAATCCGATTACTTCACGGAAAGAACATGATGGAAAGCAAAATATAGCTCCATAGGTAAGATTATTTGTATACTGAAACCCCGCCCGAAATAAACTTGGAGTACACGCACTTGTCGCTTATTTTTTATTGCGAAAAAAAGATCTGACAATTCCGGTAAGATGTGTTCTACAAGTCAAAATAAAGGCAATATCACCTGGGTTTTGGTATCCAAATAATCCCTCGGGACTGTATTTTGTATTCCCATCATATTCTTTCCTTGAAGTCCCTACCTGGGAAAGCCTTTTCCAAATTGAGGCGTCTATAGAAGCCAAGAGGTAAAGCGAACAAATATTCATTTTGAGATGATCAACTTCAGGCCTCTGACCTCTTTTATAGACAATAGACAACTGATTTTTTTTTGTTTTCGTTATATCATTTGGTAGAATTGTAGCTATGTATTATGTTTACCGGATGCATCCGTCGTCGACCACTCGGTTCTTCAAACTCTTTTATAAGTACCTAATGAATAATAACGTGTAGTAGTCCCCACTCCCCATTTCCAGAAATTCACTTATACCTACCCCTTTCTAAGCTTCACAATTATTGTAAAAAAGCGGCTTGAAATGTACCTATTTCCTCAAGTCAAGAAAACTCTAAAATCGCATGTCCGATTTCAAAAATTCATCCACTAAAAAAGTTCCTAATGCAATACTTTGTCGTATGTAATACCACAATAGCTAATAGTTTCATCGATAAAATCCAACTATCTATTTCGAAAGCTTTGATTTTAAGAAATCTACCGAGTGTGAAATGGTCCCATTATTATCTGATATAAACCCGACAGCTGAAGTCCTTCCGGTGGTGTCCGGATATTAGTTGAATAATTAATGCAAGGAGAAGTCTCAGACCATCGGACCGACCAAGCAACCACCATCGAGATCCAGCAGACACGGCGACAGACACAGTGAGCGGCGTCTCGGGTAACCGGCTAGGAATTTTTTTTTTAAACTCGTAACGCTTTGTAATGTGCAAATTAATACTGGTAATACAAGCTTTGGTATTATGATGTACAAATTTTGGGTCCGTGATCCAGCCCTCGCGCCACACAATGGATACAAATGGATAACTTCTAGCCAAGTCGAGAACCATCTCTGTCGCTGTCGGGCACCACAACACCTCTGCACAACACCAAGTAGAGGAGTCCAGTGTCGGCGACACGCATTACGAAAATAAATTAATCATTTTCGGTTTCAAATGACACCGTGAGTTAGAATTCATCGATGAAATCAAATTTTAGTTTATGATGGAAGCTGTCGTACTTAAAACACAATGCAAGCGGTAAAAGAATACTAACTGTAAAGAATAGAACCGAACGCAGCAACAGCTTACCCTCCCATTTTCTAGGACGACACTGGTCGCCCCAAGGACTAACGCAATAGCACATTTCGTGGAACTTATGCGCAAGCGCGATATCGAATATTGACGGATAAGCGAGTCTGCCGTCAACTGTCAACTGTCGCCTTCGTTACATACACTGATGCCATGAACTGAATTCACTCCCATGTGTGGTTCTGCGTTAGTTGTGTGTTGTGATCTAGGCGCGAGAATAGAAGTTCCACTTCAAAAAATTAACCTATCCTAATCACGTCTAATTACATCCAAAAGTATGATGATGTAAAGGTTAAAAAGTAGAATTTAGCGAAAAAATCAAGCGGTGATCCAAGCTTTCCATTCAACAAATGGAGCAAGTCGGAGTAGCTCCAACTGATCCGTTACCATAGAAACACCAATCACGGCTCGAATTGATCTACCCGGGGTAGTTAGATCAGTTGAATGGAAAACGGCTTAGATTGACACACCATCAATCTGACTTACGCACAGGACTGACGTAGCCCACGTGCCCCGTGACACATACTTACATCTGACTGACGTTGCCCCGGATCAGCTGTTCAAGACGTCTGTGTGACGTTAGTGGAAATGGTCTAGGTACTAACCATCCATAGTAGCTATTCTGAGGCCGATGGCTCCTCGCTCGTACTTTGATGTGTGAATTTTAGACACGTTTCAGTGTCATCTGTATCAATAATCATGTATGTCAATCTTTTGAATAATGTTGTTGAATCATTTCCTGATTCCGGCTTCCTTACCAGTTATCTTTTTATAGTTATTGTGATATACATATGTAGTAATAAAAACCTGGGGCTGTATTTACCGCGTCAATAGTGACCAAATTGAAGTATGAAATGTTCAGAAAATCAAGTCCAAGAGAAACGGTAGAGGCAAGCGCGAGCGCGCCATCCGTTAATTAATAGCAGTAATCTATAGTGGTGAGAGTTCTATATTTTGTAAAACCAGTGTACATGTTGCTTTCGCTTCCCGTCACCAGATTGCATCATCTGAGTTATATGACGGCCATTGAATGCAGAAGCTGTTTCAGGCTAAGTGAGGGCATCCTTAATTACAAATGTATTTATCTAGGTTATTCCAGTTGTATGAGTAGTCAATTTTCAAGTGACCATAATTACTTAAATCAAATTTATGCTTAGGATACATCTTGTTGTCACAAACTGTAGTTTTCTGTCTCATCTTGAAGTCGGTTCCGCTCCTGGATTCCCTTCTCGCCTCAAAAGAACTGAAATTTCAAATCATCAAAATCATCATGCTCCGAAGTAAAAAGAAGTAAAAATTAGGAAGTAAAATCGAAATCGGATGCAGGATGCAGTAAGAAGAAATGGAATTGTTGGAACTAAACTGCTCAACAAATATGTTGTCGCGTGGCCCGACTTTGGACCACAATAACTTTTGAATGACACAAACAATTTCAATTCGGTTTTCACAGTTAGTTAGCTCAATCTTTCCATTATCTATCCCGGGAGGTGAGGATCAGGAGGTTGCATTTATTAAAATATCTACAGGGTGAAGTGTAAAACAGTGCAAAATTACAGCAAATTTAACGGACCCTTCCCATTTTAAAAATAATTTTTCGTCTCAAATGCCAATGTAGGGATCATGAGGTGTGATGTTTTGACTTGTGCTCAGTTTTAAAATTTTTGAAATCGGAAGTCGAGTTCTGATTTGATGATTTTTTCTCTTGAACGCTACTGGCTTATCTTATCACTACACGCAAGGTTATGTTACTCTGATTCTGATGATAGGGAGGTCGCAATTCACGCATATTGTTTCTTGAACGGTTCTCAGCAACTTGTCTCGCAGACCATCTCAAATATCTTGATCAAGGTCCCAAAAAGGGGCATTTAAAAAAACCGACGCATTTTTTTTCTGACAATTGAGTTTTATCAAGATTTCTTTGTAATTTTAGTGGAAAAAATCATAAAGGGACGGATAGGTATGATCCATGCCCAGACGGGTGCTTGCTCTTAGTCAAGCAGTCAAGCAAGAGGGAAGAGAGGGTCCTATCAAATAAATAACATTTAAAATTTTCATTTATTTGTATTTATTAAAGCGATTAAAAATTAAGTTGTTACCTGAGAAAGTTGCATTTGGTTTCGTTCGAAAAGTAAAAAGCTATTTAAACATTTGCCATGCCATTTCTTTGGGACAATGACCCATGATATAAAAAATAACTTCACCAAACGAGATCAGTGTGAAGGTCGAATTGACATACGAGACAATTGATGAGTTGTCGATTAGCGTTTACACTAGACCGATAGCTCTTTTCTGGTTGCTAACAGACGGACTGACGGACAGACAGACAATGTGCAGCTAATACACTTATATGGTCATCCCTAAATGAAAATGGCACTACCAACACATTAATATACCAGTGAATCAAATCGTTCGTGACCTTCAGGCTTTTTTCCACAAGATGACCTATAGGGAGCCTATTATCAACAAAAATTGAAATTTAACATCAGTATCAAGTTAAAGAGGTCAAAGTTAAGAAGAAAACTTGGTTCAAACGTGAAAATCTGCTCAAATTCAATTTTAGAAAAACATGTGTCGGTCAACTGAAATCGTCTCTTGTTTAAGGCCTCAATCAAGACATTCGAGATGGTCTAAGCGTCAAGTTACTGAGAACCGTTCGAGAAACAATTTTTGTAAATTGCAACCTCCATGATTGCAACCTCCCATCATCAAAGTAACATAATCTTGCGTGTAGCGATAGGATGAATCAGCATCGTTCAAGAGAAAAATCATAAAATCAGAACCAGACTTTCAATTCTAAAAATTTCGAAATTGAGCACAAGCTAAAACATTACGACAATCCTCGCGACAATCCTTTCATTGGCATTTGAGAAGAAAAATTATTTTGAAAAGGGGGGTCTTTTGAATTCGCTGCACTTTGCACAGTTTCACATTTCACCCTGTAGATATTTCAAGTGTATTATGCATTCAGCTTTTATTTGCAACAAAGCAGGCGAGCCTAGTTTGACAGAATCCACTCTGTAAAAGCGCTGTCAGTGGAATGCCACAGTTTAGGTTATGAATTATTTTCTGGGGTTATCGCTTTACTTCAAAATCCAGAACAGTGTTGCAAGTTAATTTCTGATTGATTGAATGTCCGAATGACATACACTATCAACCGCTTGTCATTCTTCAAGCGTCGTAGTGGAGAAGTTCTTCCTCATTCTACATATGGAACAAACGAAGTTGTACAGGCGGTGCTATACAAAGTGAGAAGAGAAATTTAAAATTTGGCTGTATTTAATAAGGAGGAAGCTGTGTCATGAAAGCCGTGTTTCTTTCAGTCGATAGAGATCGATCTGGTACTGGCATCTACTACCAATAACAATAAAAGTGAAGACCTTTGAATTGAAACGAATGATGGCTCTGGCCTATTAATTTTTATTAGGGTAGGTACTTTTAGAAACAAGGTACTTGAACTCGGAACATTTCGGACTCCGGAAATTTGTGGAGATAGGTAGGGACTGTCCATCACTTGAGCTCGCAACATGATCGAACAAGCTTCTTAGTTTCTTTTCAGCCATACTGTCTGAAACGGACTTCCATCAGCTAGGTCCTCGCTCCGTTTCCATCTTCATTGATTTTTTCATTTCACTGCTAGCTTTACTGAGCACTGTAGGTAGCTAGCCAAAAAGTACTGAAGAAAGGAGTTTCACAAAATGTGTGTAGGCAGAATAAGAGCTTTCACATCTTGTGATCTTCAAAAAGATTTTCTCACGTTATTCCAATTTTCCTTCAACCACATCCAAAGATCAAAATCCATCTTACACCAACTCAACTGTGTAACTGCTTTGACATCAGAAACTGTCAGAAACATCAGGCTTTTTTTTATCAAGCACAGTGAGCACCTACCCTGATGTGAGCACAAAAATTAAGCGGCAAGGGAAAAGACAACATTGCTTCATATCAGCTGGTATAGCTGACAGAGTATTAACACTGACACTGACTGGCAGCGGTAATAGCTGAAGTGTCTGGTTATTTTTAATTTAAAAAAACGTGAAAACAAAATTCCAAGGCCTGCTTTGTTGCAAATAAAAGCTGAATGCATAATAGCCCTCTGATCTTCACCTCTCGAAGATGGGTAACGGAAAGATTGAGCTAAGTAACTGTGAAAACTGAATTGAAATTGTGCATGTGATACAAAAGTGATTGTGGTCTAAAGTTGGACCAATTTTTATATGAGATGGAAACAACACTAATAAAAATAAACACCTGCGATTTCCTCGTGATGAATGTTGAACGTGAAATCTTTCAGGTACATCGTGCTTTTTACTAGATCCATGCCTGGAAGTGCCTTTGAAGGCATCGTCCGGTAGAGGCTTTGCCAATCCATCTGAAGGAAAAATTAGATTTGTTCAAGAAGGAAATACTCTATAGGCGTACCTACCCTGTGTAGAACAAAACACTGTTAAAACCGCTGACTGATCTCTCTGACAATCTGGAGCTTTCAGCGCATCTTCTATTTGCTCAACTTCATCTATTGCACAATAATCTCTACTCCTACTTTCGTGTCTTTCAGGTGTGTAATAGAAAGATGTAGAATCGTTTTCTCCGGAAAACTGCACAGAGCCGTTCGAGTCGGACTTGGGGTCAGCTGAATGGTTCAAGTGTTCTCTGATGTAAGCATAATTTTCAAGATCCCACGGATCAACGTATTTTCTCGAACATGGAGACCTGTTGCCGTCAGTTCCAAAATCGATGGAATTCCAGTAAATGTCGTCCTCGACGATCATAGTCTGCAAAAAGAGGCAAAGTGAATATCGAACACAAAGAAACGGAATCTTTTGTTGGTTATAAATTGTTGGTTTTTTAATAGATCATGGATGGTTAGGTCGGAATAAAGACTTTTTAGAATTCATTCAAGCTTGTAGCTGGTCTTGTGTGGGTTTTCTGCACAGAACTTCCCTTTCTTTATTAGATAATCAGGTGAAATACGACTAATCAATATTATCATAAAGTCGAGCATAAAGTAGTGATATATAGAATTCCTTTCACGCAAATTTGTATGCCTACATGTGAACCGTTGAATAAGAGACCAGTTTATATTGGAAAAAGTCATTTACTTATCTCTTGAAAGGAAAGTAGGATGAAACGATGGTGCTCAACCGCTAAATGATTAGCTTCATCATTCTCTTTTTCAGTTATTTTGAATCAAAAAAGGAAACAGTTGTCCGTTTATTTTACAAAGATTTGAACTATTCACATAGGCATGATAATACAAATTTTTAATAAAGTAGGTAGGTAGTGACATTTATTAAATCAGTAATGTTTAACCAGTAGATGAAGATAATAATAGGTACCTACCTACCTAATGAATAATTAAAGAAAACTAAAAAAGTACTTGAATATTATATGATTCAACTCGGAATTCAAGCAAGTGCTTAGGACGTTTATTTTTTCCATGAAAATTTTCAAGAAAAAACAATCTTGGTTTTATTAAACTGCTCAAAAACTGGAATGACGGTATCGAAAACTTTGCCCTTTTAAAAATGACGTAACTTTGGATTGACACAACCGATTTTGAATTTGTTTCTACAGTTTTCCAGATCCATTGTTCAGCAATCCATCCCACTGACGAGATTTTGTTTTCAATTCCAATTACTTTTTTTACCGGGTGGAATGTTTAACATTGCAAAATTGTGCCGACTTACACCAATCCCCGTTTCTGTGAATTTTTTTTCGAATTTTAATTAATTATTCATGAAGCCTGATGTCTAATCTCGAAACGGTTTTTGAATTTTCCAGATCAGAAGTCCAATAATGACGATATGATTTTTTTTACTTTCCTGATCCACCAAAATCTGTTCACGGGATAAAAAGTTGGAAAATTTGCAGTTTTTCCAGAGAGGAAAACTCGAAAACCGTGGGTCCGATTTCAAAAATTTTTCCTATGAGAATTTATTCAATCTTTTCTCCAACTTTAATTCCCAGTATGTCTGCACCTAAAATGAATATTTCGTGGGGCTCATCATGGGCTCATCGCATGTCAAAGTTTGCACTGCAGTTTTTTCAAATTCATCGAATGTGCAAATTCCATTTTGAAAGAATTACCGTCGGGATTCGGGAAACCCTAAACCGTCTCGATTTCGAAAATGAGTCTATACGTTGGAAATGGTCCTATAATTGTCATAGGGGACAATTTATAGCGCGTTCACAATACTTCCCCTCCTCGTTGGGTGGTGAGTCGGGAAAGTAAAAAAAATCATATCGTCATTGTTGGACTTCTGATCTGAAAAATTCAAAAACCGTTTCGAGAATTGACATCAGGCTCCATGAATAATCCATTAGAATTCGGAAAAATAATTTTTCACAGAATTTTTCGGCACAATTTTGCAATGTTTTACATTCCACCCTGTAAAAAAAGTAATTGAGATTGAAAACACTGTTGTCTCTGTTGACTGTTGTCTCGGTCAAATGAGTGAAATAAATTATTTAAATTATTAAAATTTAAAACAAAATCTCGTTAATGGGATGAATTGCTGAAAGATGGATCTGAAAAACTGTGAAAACAAATTCAAAATCGGTTGTGTCAATCCAAGGTTACGTCATTTTGAAAAAGGGTAAAATTTTCGATACCGTCACTCCAATTGTTGAGCAGTTTATTTCGACAACTTCAAGCCACCTTGATTCCAAGGAGAAGATGCTTACAAATTAAAATAAGTGAATCGTTTCATTATTGCACTAGGTAGGCCAATTGTAGGTGTATCTATTGTGGGAGATTTATTCAAATCAAGTGTTGCGAAATATGACTTTTTTTGTAAAGCTAAGCGAAGTTTTATTTACATGAAACATGAACAACGATGTTTAGATTTGGATAGTAAACCCGTTTTGGTAACAAGGCCTTTTTACATTAGCAATCTCAGATATTAAGAAAAAATTGTTTAACCCAGAAATGAATAGCAGCACCCAAAAAAAAAAACTAAGTGACCGGTAGGTACTTTTTTGACGAAATCTCAATAAAGAGAGATGAAGCTACAGCCACTTGAATTTTTGTCAAAAAAAAAAATAGGTACCTGAACATCTAGGTAGGTACCTAGGGTAGGTAGGTAGGTAGGTACAGGTGCTATATTTTTGTAAATCGCTTTGAAAAAAATCACGACAATCGATCGCGATTCTCGAGGCGATTCTTTTAGAAAAAAAAATCATAGGTAGGTAGGTACATAACCATTTTATAACCAGGTGAACTGCCTGCATTATTTTCTTTAAAAACACAACTGCAAATTCCAGCTTAAATTTGAAGGTGGATACCTATATGTACCTAGAGGTAGGTACCTATACCTACCTACATATTATAAAGTAGGTATGTACATGCCAAATTGAATCAATATTATAAGAAGAAACTAAAGCAATATGTATAAAAACTTACCGGAAAATCGCTGGGAAACTCAACACCACTGCTGCTTATTTCCAACCAACAGCAGCATTTAACAACAACTGATTTTCAGTGAACGCAATTCATCAAATTAGCAATTACAGCTTCTCGTGCCGATAATATTGTGGAATTGCTTTCCATTTATTTGAAAATACAAAAATTACTATCAACGACACACTTTGCCTCCCCTCACTATCTTGAAAGAGAGTCGTCTCTCTTTAATTTCTTTCAATGGTAGCGTCAATTGCACAGCCATGGGCTGTTAAACTGCCAGAGAAAGTGGCAAGAGGTAGTTATGTATGCATTGTACTTCCCGACGCCTATTTACTTTTATTACTGAAACTGCTGCCTGATCTCACCTATTCAAAATCTTACGTATCATGGGAACTTTTTAGACTGTTTTCAAACGTCTAAACCGAACGAACAGGAATAGTTTATCGTGTGTATTTTTGCAAGAGTATAGGATTTAAATATGAGAATCACGAAAAACAAAACTGCAATGTTCAGCGGAAGTTTCCCTCTATATCTCGTCAGAAAATAGAAAATCAATGATTTTCATCACTTTTTTGCGACTTCCATATGTCGCTGGTGCCAAAATTTAGAAATTAAACCCCGGATTACACATAAGTCCTCGAACCAAACCTGAAACCTCGCCTGAAACCTTCTTGAGAAAAATAGCGTAAATCCGGCCGGTAGCGCGGGGGACTTCGTCTTTGGAAGCAATTCCAGAGAAAGTGGGCTCGAATCCGGCCTGGGCCAGGTGAAAATTTTCATGCGCTCTCTAGTACCTTGGCGTGTACCACCGCGCGGTCACGTCAAGGGAAAAAGGGTGAAACGAGATGGACACCGAAAAAAAGGCGCTAATAACCTCGTTGTTGATGCGTCCATAAAATGGTGGGTGGTGTGCGTATCACCCGGCACCGCCATCAGAGTACTGAGGGAGGAGGGACTACCAGTGAGTACACGGATCCCCGCCCAATGCCAAAAAAAAAGCCGTAGGGATAGCTGGTACATAGTGGGACAAAGGGCACTGAAATCATACGTGGGCAGTTTTCAGAACAGAAATTTTATAGTACGCCTACCTGAACATTTTTCTCCAGAGTATCCTGGGTTGCGATTATTAGTAGGAATTATCTCAAGCCTAAATGCATTGCAAATAATTGAAAATATGGCCACAAATTCAAAACGCTGGATAAACGCGGTGAAGTCAGGGTGGTGCATAACGGGACAACTTTTAAAATTACGTCATTGACTTCGCGGCCACCATTGTAAGACCTCGATAGTACTTACCTCGACTCTTTTTATCCAAAAGTACTAAAGAAGGCTCCAAGGAAATTGAATTTAGATGTTAATTTGAGTGAATATCAAATCTCTTTTTCAGCTTTTGGTTTTTTTGGTCTTTTGGTTGGTATTTTTGAAACAATGCTTTTTATTGCAATAAAAGTTACATTTCTGATCCAAAAATACTCCAAGCAAAAGTACGTGTAATATCCTTACTAAAGCATGTCCCATTATGCATCACCCGGTGGTACATACTGGGACACATGGTAGGGCAGGGCGGGGAGACTCTGGATACGGGGAGACAATGGACAACTTTAAATCTCGCGCCCTATTCCGTTTAGGTTGGCGAAACTGCATCAGAAGTGGTTATTTAAACAGTTCAGTAGTAGTCTGTGGTTCAGTTGATGAGTAGTGACAGAACGGTAAGTACCGCATTCTCTTGAAAAATGATCAACTTTTTTGTTTTTCTGATGGTCTGATGTAGCATTTTATACAATTGTTGATAGTCTAACTTATCATTGACTATTGCAATCTTATTGCTATCTTGATAAGTTCACTTGTGTATTAGTGCTCTACAATTTCCGCCGCTTTGTCACAGAATAACCATAGAAGTTTCTTGTTGGATGGCATTTTTCATAAAGGATGATGACGTGAAGGGAGAATTGGGACAGTGTGTCCGAAGTCTCCCATCATGTGTCCGAAGTCTCCCCTTAAGGACGGCATTTCCTAGCATAAAAAAAATGGCTGAAACAGACTGCGGATTAGCTGCAGAGCGAAAGAGAAACAGATAGATTCTTATGACGTGAGTTTCTGCCAAATTTGAGCAGCTAAAAATGTGAGAAAAAAATGAGTCATTTAAATCTGGGCTGGCAAGAGAATTGAGAACTTTTTTTGAAAAAAATATAAAAATTTTGAAATGCTTATTAATTTTCATTCTAGATTTTTAATTACTCTGCTTTTTTTCAAGTCTCTTACTCCACTGATTGTCATGAAACTCAAGTTTAAAGAAAAAACACTAGGAAATGCCGTCCTTAAGAAATACATTGCTTTTCTTAGGTATCTTTTATTCAGCAAAATGCCTCGGTACTAGAAGAAAAAAACGGAGCGTCTGTCTGCTCTGTTCTATCAAGAGGTCCGTGAAGCAGGTGTTGGACTCTCAGAAAAATTACGCAACTAAACGGAGTAAGCAAGTCAACTTTGGCTGAATACGTCAAAAAAGCACGAAGTAACGACATTGGCCGCATTCGTAAGTCACAACAGTTGTAGAGCACTTCTACGCCATTGGTCAAAATAAAAATTTCGACGAATCGCGTGGAAGTGCTCCACAACTGTTGTGACTTACGAATGCGGCCATTGACAACGTTGAATACAGCTCCAACTTCTCAAAAAGTCAAATACTCAACAGTGCAATGGAGTCTGAACTAGCTGATTATCTTTCGACGTCGACGGCTTCAGACATGTTCCACGGTCTAACATCGACCGCTACCAGAAAATTTGCATTCGAATTTGCAACAAAAAATGGCATAAACGTTCCCGCGCCGTGGCAAGAAAAAGAAGCGCCTCAAAAGAATGGTTTACTGGCTTCGTGCATAGAAATCCAAAGTTATCTGTACGTAAGCCTGAAGTAACTTCTCTTGGAAGAATGACAAGTTTCAATCGAAAAAATTTGAATATTTTCCAAGACAAACTGGAAGAAGTGATCAAAGTGATCACACACTTTCGCGCATGTGATTTCTTGCTCTTCCTTTCTCTAACTTAGATCAGATCAGTGAGTTTTGTGATAAAAGGAAAGCACCTATTGTCATGAAATGAAACGTACTCTTTCTGGTCTTGTATGAATCTGATTCAGATTCTTTCAGGCGGCGCCACCGCCACCATGAAATCCAATCTGTCCACTGGCCGCCCTTGAGGACTTAAGCTATCCATCGGAAAAAGTTCCAAGGCTCTAGCTTCATTCCTCGCGAGGAGGAGTTCAACTTCTTAATTTCTACATGAATAGACAGACAGATAAAACCGGCCATATGAGCGTCATTTTCTATTGAAAATGTGGTAAAAAAAAGTCGCAATTGGCAGAAAAAAGCGCAGTTGCCAAAAAAGATTGGCAATTGACAGAAAAAAGTCCCAATAATTATTGACAGAATAAAGTCGCAATGGGATGTTTTCCTGACAGGTTCTCAATAGATGTCCCTGGTAGTTCGTAAGGGGCTGAGAAACATTCAATTATCATAAGTTGGCGACACTGACGCAGTTCGGCTGCCCTGATATTTCAGCGGGATTTTTGAATGTGACTGTTCTGCGACAGCTTGCGGTCGTTGCCATAGAGTCGTTGCCAAATATGCCGAATGCTAAATTGTCTATGTGGCAGCTGTTGTCAGTTCCAGATTTCCCATTCCCGTGTCATCACGCACGTCCTTTGTACAAAAGCTTCTTGGTGCTGAACAGCTTGGTATTAATGAAGATACAATAATAGAAATCGATTGAACATGGAACACAATTTTCTTATTGCTGGGTGATGTGACGAAATTGCGGTATAAATTTCTGCTCACACAAAGAAGATAGAAGCACACACCCTGTGGAAGGCGCGGCCACAAATGGTTCTGTGGATAACTTCGTAGCTTGAGAGGCTGAAGAGACAAAAAGGTGTAGTGCAGACTGCAGACTACAACCAGAGAGTAGCCACAACCACTGAATTGAACGTAAACTTCAGCACGCTATGCGAGGAGGTCGAGTGAAAGCCATGCAAATTATTTCAGGAACGTTTTTAATAAACAAGATTATGTAAAAATTACCAGGTTTTATAAATTATTCTAACTTGTATTCTCATGTCGCCTTTTCTTCCATACAAAGCAGGAGGCAGGAGGAGACCAGAACCATAATACCCAGACTAAACTCTGTTGAGCATCTTCAGATAAGCACTTCGGCGAAGTGTTGAATTCAAAATTAAGTAGCGTCAGTTGCACTTTCTCATTCCTTGACCTTACAGGCATGGTTTTGCTGCAGTTCACGTTCGTTGTGATTGTTCAACGAACAAAGAAAGGCCACCGAAACTCAACACTTCAGACTTTGACACTTTTGAGAAACGTCGCTTGATCAATTTTTTGGGTTAGGTACATTTCAATTTTGAACGACAACAAGCAGTCGGTTGAGTTGTCAACATACAGAACACAAATGTTCCCAAGCCCCTTACGAACCACTAGGGACATCTAGCATTGTTTCTTCAACTACGCTGAAAACATCCCATTGCCAGAAAAAAATCGCAAATGGAATGCTACTTTAGTAATGAAAAGTTACAGGGTGTTCAAGTTGAAATCAATTTTTTGCTAAACTTTTTCAACCATTTAGGCTCAATCTTACGAAACCGGGATAAGCTCGGGATACGTGCCAGGTGAAAATCTGTTCCACCAGCTCCCCTAGGTGGTATCGACGAGGCGGCCATTGTGTAGAAGCTAATCAAAAACAGCTGATCAACATGCTGTTACATACGTCAGACTGACATGCGTAGCTATTGAGCAATTACAGCAAGACGCTTGCTGACGATGATTTGCCCAGCCGCGAGTAGAAAGTTGCAGGGCTGTGTTTGTAGTGTAACCCATTTGAGGTGATGATTCAAAATCTCAACCACAATTTGGATATAGTGCAAAAACAACGCGGGAGGGCCTTGTAGACTACTTGTGTTGGGAACAGGAACGTTTTTGCTCAAGCAACTCATAGCCCATGAAGCAGAAGAAGCAGACAACCTACCGCACGCAGGAAGTGTTCTCTGCAAGCTTTCAAGTCTCTTGTAAACTTCCTGTTGAGATCATTTCTTCGATTTGTCTGACAAAGGCATCATGATTTTCGCTGTTCAGATAATTCCTGCACTTGATCTCAACGGGATCTCATCACGGCAGGGTAGTCCAAAACAGTGAAACCGATGCTCTCATACGGTAGTAGGTGGCCGAACAGCCATACATTGCGCAAACTATCATCTTCTGAGTTACTGAAAACACTAACTTTGTGACACTCTACACCTTTTCCAGTTGTAGTTCAGAAAATATCAATTGTATTTCAGATATCGTCAATTGAATTTCAGAATTTATCAAGTGTAGTTCAGAAAGCGTCAATTGTATTTCGGATTAGTCACTTGTAGTTCAGAAGGCGTCAATTGTATTTCAGATTTATCAAATGTAGTTCAGAAAACTTGAACTGTACATCAGATTATGTCAATTGTATTTCAGAAAGCGTCAATTGAAGTTCAGAAGGCGTCAATTGTAGTTCAGAAGACATCAGTTGCATCTCTGATTAGTAGAATGTAGTTCAGAAAGTATCAATTTTATTCGGACTCCTGCAAATTGGGGCACTTTTGCACAGCCACAGCTTCGAACTCTTGATCTTCTTGTTTGATGAACTGCAGATATTCGGCACATCTTCTGTGTAACAGATGCCTGCGGGGGTGTTAATCGCACGACCGGCTTCCGCAGCACTGAAGAACGACAAATGCTAGAATTATCTTGGAGCTGCACTGATTGATAAATTATACATATGAATTATTTTCTGAACTACAAATGACATGTTCTGAAATACAAATCACGCTTTCTGATATACAAATGATGCTTTCTCAAATTCAATTTATTAATCTGAAATACAATTGACTGTTTCTGAAATACATTTGACTAATCTGAAATAAAATTGATACTTTCTGAACTACATTTTACTAATCTGAAATGCAATTGACGTCTTCTGAACTACAATTGACGATATCTGAAATACAACTGATATTTTCTGAACTACAACTGGAAAAGGTGTAGTTGATGTGACAGAAGTCAGTTTGATTAGCTTCTACAAAATGGCCGATTTTCAGGAGCGTGACGTCACGTCGATACGACCTATATGAGCCTAGAGAAAAAGGTTTTTTTTTTCATCTAGGAAGTATTTTGTTTTGTCGATCATAAATTTTCACCGACTAAAATTGCATTTTCTTAGAAACTAGAGCACCTACAAGCGTCGGCGCTCCTTCAACAGAAAGCTAAAAGGTCAGGCTTTTTCCCAATAGGAGAATTTTTTTTGTTGCCTTGATATTTCCTGAGAAAATCGCGCTGGATTGTTTTAGCTGGGACACCTGTATGTTCGATTTATAAATGAAGTTACTCTTGCAAAATTTTGATTGGAGACTTCAACTGGTTAGGCCTTATTACATCGTTGTTCGTGTCCTTTTTCGATTTAGGTCGGGATTGATTTGCTTGGGATATTCAGGATATTCTCTTCAGCAGCATTTCCAGAAATGTCGACGCTGGAGTTGCTGAATATGTTGCTATCGGGTCATTGCCATCGGGTCAGCCGATTAGATTAGAGGCCATGTCGGTAAGATCGGGTTCAGGCAGCCTTGTCAAAGGAGCGCCGATAAGAAAGTGCCCTGGCGTTAACGCTGATTGGTCATTAGGGTCGGAGGATTGAGTGCTGCCCCGACCCTTAATCCCATAATGGCGGCTTTACAGAACTTCGCATGTCGCCGGCGACAGTGTCGCTGGCCAGGGGCCTTATTTCTGGAGAGGAGCGATCACCGGGCGATCGCGGTGCAACCCGATCGCATCCCTGGCAATAAAAAGTGGTATTTCTAGGCGCAGTGAGCGCTGACCAATCACAGGACATTAAATGTGCCAAACTGTCCAATGTCATGTCATACTAGCGTACAACCCAAAGCATCTGTGACCCAAAGTAAAGGATGGGATCTCGTTTGCATATGGTCCAGACCGTGAGAACGATGCGCCCTCATAATGGCGTAATGGCCGTAATGGCGCCTGCAGGTTTTCAGCCACTGATTTGACAAAGAAAAACAGATGACAAAAAACTCTTGATTTCCATGTTAGATTGTGCGAAATAATGTTGTTTATGTGCATTGCTTCCGAAAAAATGAACTCCGCGCGTAGTTCTCCGGAAAGAACGAAGAAGCCGTTTTCTGTGTATAACTGGTTGCCTAGAAGATGATGTTTTTTGGGAACATACATGGAATGAAACTGCAATGTTTTTTTCGTACGGTTTTGGCAGCCAGGCATGCAACAAACTGCCCGTCATTTTTGAAAAAAGAACAGAAATCACAAAACCTCTGATATAACCCTAAAAAATTTATTTGCCATTTGTTTACTTGCAGTTTGCAGTTGTCATGCCATTGACAGACAAAGACGGCAACCGTGAGGCAGAGAAGAATACTAGAAGTAGGGCGGTATTTTCAAAAAACACTTACTGATGAACACGTTACCTACCATATTTTCGCTCATTGTGTATCTAAAACTGATCCATTATTGCTGGTCTTGAACACAATGAAAGATCAAGAAACGCTCTTTTCTTCAGAACTTATTTGAAAATTCCATTTCCAGCCGTTTTAATAATATACAATGTTGAAATTACGCTATTTACATGTGTTAGCATATGGCACTATTCTCAAATCCCCTCGCATAGTTACGCAAGCGCAGAAATGGCACTGAATTTCGCCTATTCACCTTTCTCGCTGACTTGCAAAATGTGAATTGTCATGCGCGGCGAAACTGGCGGGAGTTAGCTAGGCACCCTAGATTTTCAAAATTGTCGACCACGAGTGCGAGTGAGGACGATTATCAACGACCATGGCTGAATCCACTCACGATCTACTAGCTATAACTAATCACCAATTTTCCAATTTATTCGATCTGATTTCCTATCAGTTTATCACTCTATCACACTTTCACTAACACAGAACTGATTTGAAACGTACGATAGATACTCGGCGGGAAGAACAGCAAAATGGCCTTTTATTTATACTTTATTTTGACAAGTCCCGAAAATGGCCCTCTGTTAGTGTATTGTTGGTTGCCGATATCCCAAGGGATTCCGATCAGTTCACACATTAAATCATGCTGACGAGGAATCGAGGATATCACTAATCTAGCTCAAATGAAAGATAATTCCTGTAAAATAACAAAATCACGGTCAGTTCCACAAAAAAGATGATCAGCAATCAGGGCTGATTGCAGATTAACCGAACTTTTCTCTGCTGAATGCTAGTAGATTAACCACAAAAAATCCCTGAAATCTGTACTAGACCCATCATCTTTCCATTATCAACAGATAAACCAGCATTTCCATTGATCAGTAAGCTACAAATTGACAAACAAAAATCGCGAATCAACTGATCTCGAATTATCTTTTTTGTGGAACCCAGGGTTAGTATTGTAAAATATTCAGTGTTTGACAAATAAAATAGATGATTTCGAGATATATTTGGATCAGATCAAAGCAGATATATTTTGTGTTACTGAGCATTGGCTCAAAGATAGCAACAGGGAGGTATATAGTATAAAGGATTACTGTATGATCGATTATTGTTATTGCAGAACTGCCGCCAAAGGTGGTGGTGTCTGTGTGTTTGCTAGGGATGGTGTACAGTGTAGTGGCATGGACAGAATTAAAGAATTATCAATTGAAAAGGATTTCGAATGTGTAGCTGTTAAGATCATGAGAGAAAGAACCAATAGAAGCGAGACTGTCCTGGTTGTGTACAGAAGTCCGGTGGGTGTTTTTCGTGTGTTCCTTGAGCGTCTTGATGTGGCCTTGGGGTTTCTCATTTCCCGGGGTGAGCATGTAACCGTGCTTGGGGACTTCAATGTCGATTTTTTGTTGCCTTCAAAAGAACTAAATGACCTCAGGGACCTTTTGCTTTCATACAATCTTGTTTCAGCGATTGACATTCCAACTAGGATGGGCGCTTGCCTGGATAATGTCTTTGTGGAGAGGGATGACGGAGAGATGTGTGGGTGTGATCATAGAGGTGTGATGTCGGCAGCAATGGATTGTCGGACCATGCGCCAATCATTTTGAATTTGCGGAATGATTCTCCCACGAATGGGAAAACTGTTACTTTCCGGAACACTAAATCAGTTAAAAACGTAGGGAAGTTCAAAGAACTCTTAATCCAACAAGATTGGAATGCTGTACTAAATGGGGTACTTGCCAATGGAATAGATTCAGCTGAAAATACTTTTGATTGCTAGTATAAGTGATAAGGGGACTCTACTGAGAATTTCACAAAAATCCCGTCGTTTCCTACAGAAAAAAACGAATTTGAAAAATCCTCCTAAAAGCTTCGCGCCAGAACAGGGATTTTGAGTGGGGTTGGTCTGACTGTGTGACAATGGAATATTCAAGAATGTCAGCGATGTCACTGTGACACTGTCATTTTGAACATGCTATCGCAAAACCGGTTTCCTATCGAATTCTCTTACCATGAGCATTTAGACAATAAAGTCGAACAAGGTTTCGAAGAAACTGACTCCAGAAACACTGTCTCAGTCGACATAATTTATTTCCAGGGGAAAATCTGGAGGATCACCAATAGCACAGAAATAAGAGGCTGAGAATGAACAGTGAGCTTTTATAGGTTCATCATTAGCATACAATTCCGGATAGGTAATACTTAAGAGCTACAAGAGATCCATGTGGGGAAGACGCGATGGATCTCCAAATAAAATGTGGGGAGCAGGAACACTGATGTCCGAAATGAAGCCGAGGGTCAGCCAGGTCAGAGCACGGGTGACAAACATGCGAAAGGCTTTTAGGTGAACAGCACTGAGGACTAAAGAAAGAGACTAGTTAGGTTGAACAAGAAATGAACAAAACGAGTAGGTACTTACCGCGTAGATCAAAGCCTCGATCAAAGCAGTCAAAGGCAAAAAAAGGGCACAGGAAAAAATTACGGTCGGCGGTTTGACGTTGTCAGTCAGACTCAGATATTGTTGTTTGAAAACGGCACCTTGGCGACGTTATATCATTGCCAACTCAACGAGGAAAAAGAGTCCTTCTATGTTCTATATCTAATATATTTGTGACGTCACAAATATATTTTTAAAACACGCATTGCGGCCGCAATTTTGGGAATTTAGGAAAAAGAAAAAATACGGGTACATTATTTTCAACCATACTATCGATTAAGCCAATAAAAAAAAATTAGGCAAGTACCCCATTGTGTTAACGTAAATGGAAAATGTGTAATTTCAATAAATCTAAAAATTCAGGTTAGGAATGGATTACAGTGGGTATTAAGAAGTCATCTCAGACTCTCAAAATTCTCTATTTGCAGACTCTTGATGGTAACGCGGATAACACTAGACAATATAAAAAATATAAGCATATATATACAGGGTGTTTATAAACGTCTGTGATCGCATCGCCTTTGGAATCCGCTCTCAATCACTACAATTGCGCCTGTTACTACGTTTTTCGGCCTGACCCAAGCCTGCCGCGATCACAGTCTCTTATAAACACCCCGTAGAAAGGTAGTCAAGGAAGCAAAAAGAATGCACTATAATGCTTTGATCGTAAATTCTTCCGATAGGTCTAGACTGTTTGGAAAATTATAGGGAAGGCTGGCAAAAGGAATAAAGCGGAAACTATTGAGCTGTCGTCTGGTAATGGAATAATTAAAGAGCCGATACATGTGGCCAATGCTTTCAATAAGCATTTCAGTTCAATTGCAAATGAATACCCTGCGGCTGATATCCAGAATATTAATCTTAACCATATTGAGCAAACTGTTGATTCATTTTTTTCCAGCCGGTGGATGAGAGTGATGTCTTGAGTGTTGTACGGAACATGGAGGGCTCTGAGTCGGCGGGAAGGGACGGTCTCACTTCGAATCTCATCAAGACAAGAACTGTATCCCAGAGTTGCTGCTGCCACTTGTTCATATTTACTACGTTTCCATGGAGAATTGAAATCGATTTGAAAACGGTATCGGGATTGAATACGGAAGTGTTCACATGAGTGGTTCGAACTCGGTATTCAAATCGATTTGAATTCTGTTTACATATCTGTCATGTAAGTCTAATCCTAACCTAAAACTATCCCAACCTAACGTATCAAAGAAAGTGCAAACTGCAAGTGTGCAGAAGGCAGAAGTGCAGACAACAGGTGCAAGTATGAATGCGACCCTCGATGCGACCAGAACAGCGGTTTTACTCATTGCTATGTATCAGTTTCTGTTTGTTGATGTTTCGATCCAATCCGATTGGGTTTCCATGAGTATTATTTCGATCCGATCCCGATACGATCCCAGAATTTGCCGAATCGACCTTGAGACTCAAATCGATTTGAATACGATGTTGCAAGCGTTTACATGCAGTTTTCAATCCCGATACCGTTTTCAAATCGATTTCAATCCTCCATAATGGAAACGTAGTAATAGACCTTTCCAAATTTGCGCTTGTCCTTTTCTATTATGACGTCATGATTTTGCGTAGATTGGGACAACTGTCAGTGTACAGTCATATTATAGTGGAAGTGTCAGTGGCATAGGCAAGCACCGAGCGTAGAAAGGAAAGACTTGCAAACGTGGTTACTTATTGCTGTGTTACCTTGTGCGAAAATAATCTGAAGAAGCCTCATGTTTCCATGTACAATTTTACGAAATACACCGATGTGGCTTTATTGAGAGTTGAAGAAACAAAATTCACCAAGGCAAAACACGACCCATTTTGTGCAAGAGAACCCCAGGGCTGTTCAAACTTTCATCTGGCTTCTCCTTCCTACGAAACCACTCGTCGAAGTTTTCACCCCTGGAACTGTGAGAGTGGCGCAAAGTATTTCTGGTGGCATCATCCAAAATTGGGACCAGTTACCCATCGAGTTTGTCTTTTCCGCTTAGCACTTGTCATAAATCAGGGCACTAAAATCCGTTCAACTGCGATAATGGAGTGGTGAATCCTCTTTAGCTATACTAATTCTACAGATAGATCAACAGTAGTTGTCGAGATACAGCTTTGCCTGAATGAATACGCATTGGTATTTCCGCCTGCCTTTGCTTTCACTATGACTTCTTCTGATACCTACTCTGTTTCCCCATCTGGAAGGATTTTCTTCCAGTGTGCACTTCACTGATGATTTCTTCATCGTTTTTCCGACCAAAACAAACAGAGATTTTGAGGACCTGCTCATGATGCATGGAATCTGACGTTAACATGACATCATGCAACCGCGAAATGTGCGCAATACGCGAAATGCTTTGCGTAGATTGGGACAACTGTCAAAATCATTCTCTATCCTTTATTTTTGGAAAGGTCAATTATTGTTAATTGTTCATTAACAACAGGCTACTTCCCTGATTGTCTGAAAATTGCTAAATTGGTACCTGTCTACAAAAAGGGTGATAGGACTCAACCAGATAACTACAGGCCGATAGCAATATTAAGTCCAATTTCGAAAATCATCGAAAAAGTTGTAGCCAATCAATAGACCATATTAATTATTCTCACTTTCCCCTTCCACTAGTCATTTGTAAGTTAAGTACAGGGTGGTCCATCCTAGCGTAATTATCCCATAGCGGTCTTACCCTTCAAGATATAGAAAAAGATGTAAGGAAGAAGTTATATGGTTTGATAAGACCTATAACTTAAAATTATTTTCAGCTATACAGGGTGTCCCATTTTGACGGGATCAACAAAACGTCAATTTTTTTAAATGGAACACCTATATTTTTTTGCATTTTCGGATTCAGCTTCTTAAACTGTTATATGCCTGTATTTTTGTTTTTGAATTGTGTGGCAGTGCTACCAACTAAAAATTAAAAACTGAAATAAATCGCATTTCCACAGTTATCTTGAAAAAATCGTAGCGGCCTTGCTTTTTAAAACTAAGAGATAAAACTTGACATGATGATAGTCAAGTCACAGACCAATATACCAATGTCAAAAATTTGAGATTTCTTGATACAGGGCGTTTACAAAAAAAAATCAAACTTTATAATTTTCAAAGTCTCATAACTCATTTTTTTCAAATAGCATGCCCCTAATTTTATAACGTTATCTGATAGCTTTTTTTATCCTCTTTCATTTTTACTAGGGGTACCTTCCCCTCAACTCCATTTTTTTCGAGATAATCGGAAATTTTCACAAAATTTGTGATTTTTTTATTTTTTTTCACAAATTGAGTTGGCCGTGATGAATGACAGACAAGCCAAATAGTACGCAACGCTCAATTAGTCAGTCTGAATATTGTCGAACTAAAGAAAATGGCTTCAACGCAGAAAAAAACAAATTGGGATCCTGGATATCGGGATCATTACCAGAATATCATATCAATCATTTTCTCTCGCGTAAAGTCATTTTTCTTTGTTCGACAATATTTAGACTGACTAACTGAGAGTTGCGTACTATTTGGCTTGTCTGTCATTCATCACGGCCAACTCAATTTGTGAAAAAAAATAAAAAAATCACAAATTTTGTGAAAATTTCCTATTATCTCGAAAAAAATGGAGTTTAAGGGTAGGGTATCCCTAGTAAAAATGAAAGAGGATAAAAAAGCTATCAGATGGCGTTATAAAATTAGGGGCATGCTATTTGAAAAAAATGAGTTATGAGACTTTGAAAATTATGAAGTTTGATTTTTTTTTGTGAACGCCCTGTATCAAGAAATCGCAATTTTTTGACATTAGGATATTGGTCTTTGACTTGACTATCACCATGTCAAGTTTCATCTCTTAGTTTTGAAAAGCAAGGCCGCTACGATTTTTTCAAGATAACTGTGGAAATGCGATTTTTTTCAGTTTTTAATTTTTAGTTGGTAGCACGGCCACACAATTGGAAAACAAAAATACAGGCATAAGACAGTTGAAAAAGCTTAATCCGAAAATGCAAAAAAATATAGGGTGTCCCATTTAAAAAAATTGACGTTTTGTTGATCCCGTCAAAATGGGACACCCTGTATAGCTGAAAATAATTTTAGGTTATAGGTTTTATCAAACCATATAACTTTAGTTAGTTCGATCTTTTTCTCTATCTTGAACGGTAAGACCGCTATGGGATAATTACGCTAGAATGGACCACCCTGTATGTGCCTGTGACCATGCGCACTGCAGTAGATCTCGCGCGCCACAGCATGCATAGAAAACGGAACTTTGCTGTCGCTGTCAGAATTTACGATTTCAAGGTGTTTTCTTGATTCTTGGGACGTTTTAACCTTTTCAACCATACTTTTACGTGACGGCTGACGCTCGGTTCGCTTTCAAGCGCTGTCAAAATTCTCGTTAGCGGAAGTTGTGCAATAAAATATGGCGGGTAATTTGAAATTGTTTTGGATTCAAAAACCCCATTCTAAATTGCTTCGCATAAACTTCACAGCAAGATTTTCCATTTCATTATGGTGAAAAGTAGATCAGGTGTTTCTTTTTACACACTTGCTATGTTATACATTCGTTGAAATTGTCAATTTGCACCTTGAATTGATCATTTTACAAAGTCATTCAACATGCATATTCTTATGGGAGTTTCAACCCAGCACATGTGGTTGTCTCTCTCCCCGATCTGCGACTGCGCTCTGAATAAATAATATGGTCAATTGACTTCCTATTTGTGCAGATTGTGTCATCTTTCCGATGCGTAGTTCGGATTTCGCAAGGGAAGGTCAGCGGCGGATGCGCTGCTGCGGTTCGTGAGTGATGTGCATAGGATGATCGACAGGGGTGAACAATGTGTGGGCATTTTTTTGGATTTAAGCAAGGCCTTTGATCTTGTCGATCATGAGATACTTCTGCGAAAGCTGTATAGGTATGGAGTACGTGGCGTAATATGGAAGTGGTTTGAAACGCATCTGAAGAACAGACAAAATTATACAGTGGTGGGAGGGGTAGAATCTGGGATGTCAGTGTCAAACAGGGGGGTCCCTCAGGGCTCTGTGCTTGGACCATTGCTGTACATAATCTATGTCAATGATATCAATGCAAACAATGTAGTCATGTTTGCTAATGACACTAATTTGTTAGTGTCATCTAATGATGTACAGGGAGTTGTAACAAGGGCTAATTCTTTGATGTCGGACTTTAATATGTGGTTTTTGAATAACGGCCTGAAACTAAACTGTGATAAATCTGTGATAGTAAAGTTTAAGTGTACTCAAGAAAGATATCCGAGTAGTGTATTAGTTAGAGGGGATGGTAACAGTTTGAAACATGTGAGTGAAACGCGATTTCTGGGAGTCACCATAGATGAAGAGTGCAAGTGGGATTTGCATATAAGTAGTCTTTGTAAAAGAGTAGCAACAACGTGCTATGCATTAAAAAGATTGAGAGCTTTTGTTGATGTTCATGTGCTGAAGTTGTATTATTATGCCTATTTTCACTTTGTTTCCTACGGTACTCTGGTGTGGGGTGCATCCGCCGGAATATCAAGGATTCTCAGGATGCAGAAGAGGGCTCTACGAGCAATTTTAAAGATGAGTCCGCGACAGAGCTGCAGGGGGATTTTTGAGAGCATGCAAATCATGACTATCCCTGGTATATTTGCGTATCAGGTATTGTGCTACATTAAGAAACATGGTAAAGACTTCAATCTTTTGAGCAGACATCACACCTATGAGACGCGAAGTGTTTCGACATTGGAGGTCCCTGGGCATAGGTTGACGTATTATGAAAGGAGCCCTTTGTACGTTGGTATCAAGTTGTACAACAAACTGCCGGAGTCAATCAGACGTCTCAATTTGCGTGAATTCAGAGCAACATTAAGGACACGGCTTCTGGGTGCAGCTTATTACAGTCACGCAGAAATGTTGGCAGATCCTGATTTCTGTCGTTAGATTTAGTTTTATCATAGTTATTTATTATTGTTAAGTTTGCACTGTGTTTGTCTGCTGTTTGGTTTTGAATTTTTACATTTTGCTTGGATGCCATCCACTTACCCACATCTGCAATTATATTGTTTATGACTTGTCCCTATACATTTGTTGTGATGTCCAAAACGGGATCAATAAATACTATTTACTATTTACTATTCCTCCAATTTTGGGCAAACTACCCTTACTTTATTAAATAGGGAGCTAATTTTTTGCAGATAGACTTCACAGGCTTTGCAGTACACGTGTGCAAAAAATCAGGGCCGTCGGAGAGGTCCTTGTGTTCCGCATGCAATTTGCAAGCGGCATGCGCTTAGTGACACTTGTTAGAGGGTATAAGTTGAGGGAGTAGAAAATTTGCGATCTGCAATAACTCTAGTTCTGCAACCAAAAATAAGGTGAGCAGTATTTTAATAACGCCTCCTTTAATAGTGCCGTGCAGTAAAATGCCATTCTGCAATAACTCTCCACTGGCACAAGTATTGTATTAGTGAGGTTATTACGGTTGACGTTGACTCCGACATGGATGAAACTTGACAGATGACAGTGACATTATTGACATTCTGCCATAAACTCCCTCTACATGCAATCACCCTATTCAATACACAATATTGCGCGGAGGTGGCGCTCCGACACGGATGTCATGCGAACTAAGAAAACGGTGACAAGTTGACATCGCGCATGTTCAGGGCCGCTATTCTTGAATCGTGTGAGAAAAGTCCCTGGGAGTTTTATATAATCCGTACTACACTTCTGTAGCGAAAGTTGCCTAAAAACCACGATTTTAGGCAACATTCGCTACAACAGTGTACTGCGGAATGTATTTTACTCCCAGGGACTTTTCTCACACGATTCAAGAATAGCGGCCCAGAACTCGACAATGACATTGATTTCAGTGTTTGACGTTAACGTTTTGTACAGTTCTATCAGCAACTTGTGAAGTCTTCCGATTTAAAATGCATATTCGGCGGTCGAAAAAGCGTGTGCCACTCAAAGGACCGACTGTCGCCACACCATGCTGTCGTCAATACAATACAGCACTGAATAAATGAAATATCCCCAGACAATTTCGCGGTAAATTTGAATGTTATGGTTGAAGTGTTCCTTGTTTTTTTATTTCGTAATTTGGGGCATTTGGGAATGATCCCTAACATATGTGCTTTCATGAATAGGTTGCGAGTGTTACTCCGATTTTTTTATGTAACCACTTCTACTTGAAAACGACGCATAATCCATTGAGCTTAGTTTGAGAATCACCTATTTTACAGCGTAACATATTATCATTGATATTATACAATGATATTATGGAAGACTTAGAACGAATCACCTCGTTTTTCAGCGCATGCGCTAAGCGGTCCTTGACGGTCCGCGGACGTCAGCGGCTTGCGCATTACGATTTTGGCGTTCCATCAAAATCTCGGACGATCCCCTGACTGATGATCCGTTGTTCCACCATCGGCTCAAACTAGTTTCGGGACGGTCAGAAAAGTTTGCGGATTTTACGGAAACTTATCGTCCGGGCTTGCGCAGCGGAATATATTTATTTGGCATCGAGCCTTCTCTGGTCAATGTTTACAAAATAATATGAGTTAGATTGGTGGTTTCATTATTCTTTCATTTAATTTATAAAATACACGGCTTATTTCCAGCTGCAAACTGCTAAACGATAGAAAATAAGGTACCTAGCCATTAGCCATGATTGACGGTTTGCTGTTCCATCAACGAGCAGCAGCCAGACGGAAACTGGTCCGAAGTGGGCCATGCGCATTGTTCACAGTTTTCAAACTGTCGGTGACTAGTTTGGGATTTCCGATGGAACAAACCTATTGTGTATTCATCGTCGGTTCCACAAAACAGATATTACGAGACTATAGTTGATTTGCGATTTTTGTTTTCCAGTTTGTAGCTGACTGATCAATGGAAATGCTGGTTTATCCCTCAAAAATGGAAAGATAATAATGGGTCTAGTACAGATTTCAGGCATTTTTTGTGAGTAACCACCTAGCATTCAGCAGAAAAAAGTTCAGTTAATCTGCAATCAGCCTTGATCGCTGATCATATTTTTTGTGGAACTGACGGTCAGAGATTTATTCGAACATTCTATCATTGATCCGAACACAATATGAATATACAAATCAATAAACGAGTAATTCAATTCAAATACTTGAAAACATACATAGGTCGCGGGAACAAAGATGGCGTGCTAAAGATGGGTGTATGGTATGGTATGATGTTATTTTCACTAGTACCTACTTGTTGATACAATTTTCTTCAGTTGTAAAGTTGTAATAAATATATAGATAATTTTTTGAACAATTGTCGCTTTATCATAAAAATTAATGTGCTAAACTCAAGATTTAACTGAGTTACTGAGTAATGTCAAAAACAAGCGAATCTCTACAGCGGTACTTTGGCACCCTATCATGCAGGCGCAAGCGCGGGCAAGAAGCTTGCAAGAGGCGCTTATTGTTGTGCCGGCGTGCCTGCAACGTTGCCATAGCGGGTGCCAAGGTGACGGTTATGTTCCCGCGACCTATATTCCGAAAATTTCAAAATTCCGAATATTCAAAATTTCCGATTATTCGAATATTCTGAATACTCGAATAATGCGAATATTCCAATATTCCGAATAATTCGAATTTTTCAAATATAAAGTGAAACCGAATTTCCTAATATTCCGAATATTTCGAATATTCGAATATTCGAATAATGTTCCACTGTACTAATTCGTATTCGAGTACACGAATATTCGAATACTCGAATCATTCGTATTCGATTCCCAGCCTTAGTTTTGATGTCCTATGCACCTAGGATCTACGCACTGAACACTGTTGCCGGCTCGAAAAACTTTTCCGTCCTTTCGGGAGGGGATATGGAAAGGGCGCGATTCCCGCCATTTTTGCTTCAACGCTGTATATTTCGACGATAAAGTTTTCGACAGTAAGCGGTCTACCCCCGTGGGAGTTGTAGTGACGTGACATTGACATTTCGCCAGAGCGCCAACGGAACAACAGTAAAAGGCGCCAAATTGGTGTTCTTTCTGGGGATTTTAGTTGCATGCGATTGGCGCTAGTAGCCAAATCCACTGAGCTCCATGTAGAAGTCTAGAGGAAGAAGAACATGGACAAGCATGACTGCAAGTGCAAAATGGAGCGCCATTTTATTAACCTATTAGGCGGGGAGATGTAAATTTCTGAATTATGCATCCGCTCGAGCCAAACAGAAACATTTGCACCCAGAGAATCGCTCTTCATCAATAGTGACAGGTAGGTGAAGTGCAGTCAGATTGGTGCGCTCATGTTTTGTAGAAGTTTCACAACTTGAGGCAACTCCTACAACTCTGATCGTTGCCCAGTCCTTCACCATAGATTCCCATCATCAATCATAGGAGTCACAGCCCGAGCTCGTAGGTCGTTGTTTTTCTCGTTGTGACGTGTAAATGAGCGTGATTTCTCAATTTCATTACCAAAATTCCAAACAATTTACCGCTCTTTAAAAACACTTGGCAATTTTGACAGGTCCAAGGGATTCCAGAATCGGTATGGAAGATGGTCCAAATGGAATTTTGCCCGAGGTAGAAGTGCTGCCCCACTTCCAGAATGGAATAGTTTTGCCTATGATGGCCAATTCTCCACCCGAGGAAAGCACAGTCACCTCAACAAATGAAGACTACACAAAAGTCAATGGCGAAGCATCCGGCCCCAAAGGGGACTACAGTTCCGAAAGCGATGCGCTTGTGATCGACGAGAGCGACCAGAAACATGGCCCGAGGACCTCAGAAGTTGTGCCACATTTCAATCCGTATTTTGGCGAATCGCTTTTTGAGCTGTCCCAGCAACACCACAAGGCCGTAAATCCTCAAGTGCTAAAACACAAGAAGCCGACGAAGAAGAACAGTCCGAAGTTGCGGGAGTACGCTCAGTATTTGGGACTGCAGCCTACGGTGCAATTCAAGTGTTCAAGGTGCGGTAGGGCCGGCTTTGAGTCGCTGACGACCCTGAACCAGCACATCATACAGTGCATCGATGAGCCCCTGACGCAAGCTCAAGTTCCACAGAACAGTTCGTCGACTGGCTTCAAGCTGACGCGAAAGGTTTTCTTGTGTTCGGCGTGTGGAACGTATTACGAAAACTGGAATTTGTTCTTGCACATGGTCGAGGTCCACAAACGGCACCTGTGTCTGTATTGCTTGGGCATGTTCTCCGTCTTGGACGATCTGTGCACGCACATCCAGACGCGGCATAATTTCGAACCAGGGCACAAGGATTCCATTCAAGATTTCTACGAAGCCTACAATGAACCATGCTGTGTTGTGTGCTGTGAGTGTAGCAAACTGTTTAGTGAACAGGACAACTTTTTCCATCACACTTGTGCAAAGCCTCTACAAAAAAGTGTCAAACCTCAGAAGGCGAACAACAAATCTGCAAAAACAAGCAAACAGCTGATCAGGCCCGAAGATCACGTTACCGGTGATTCAGCTTTTGTTCTGGCAAAAGATGACAGCGGAGACGATAATTTGATCACCCAGGAAACGAATTCAGGTAATAATAGTGCCATGAAAGTTTCGCACCATCTTGTACCTTTGAACTTGAGTTTAGTTTGGAAAATAAGTCATTTCATCGTACGCTTCAGAAAATACTTAGTCAGTCTTGGAAAAAGTCAAATTATTTTTGAAAATACTACGCAGACTGTTTAAATTTGCTTCTTACCGTAGGAATCTTGGACACGGTAAGAGATTCAACTTGAGTTAAATGGTGCTATTCTGTAAAAAAGAAGATACATCGATGTAAGCGCTGTATCGCTGTAAGATAACACATGTGACAATGCCAAACATTATTATTTCTGTCATTTTGCAGCGATGTAGAGCTTACATCGATGTATCTTTTTTACAGAATAGCACCAAAAGTGTTGAGTGAAAATATACAAAGAAGCCGCATAGTAACATTAAACATTTTTTCATAAGCTGGTAGGTGACGCCACAGAACAACTTCAACAACAAACTTTTGAAACCAGCCTTTGCAGCCCTTTATTTTCTAATATAAATAATTAAGCACTGGAAGGACTTTGTTTCGATGTCAGTTTGCCCATTATTACTTGAAACAATTTAATGGAAAAGCCACAGTTCTCACCTCACCGGGTGGGTCACAGCAAGCGAATGCCTTGTCAAAACCATCATCAGTGTCAGAAATGTCACCGGTCGCGGCTCCTATGATTTTTCACTCAACGGTTAAGTGTGACAAAGTTGCGTAATCGGCCTATTTCTATAGACCATTTCTATATGACCATTGAAGCCAAACATCAATACCACATTGAAACTTTCACATTGACAGCAGAAATTCCTTCGGAAATGCCAAACACACGTTAAAAACTACTGTTGAATATTTCGTGAAATGCAATACATACCCTATGATCAAAAACTTTTCTACTTGCGGTAGGCTGTGGCCTGGTCATTGGCATGCAAACGAGACTGATTTTGGCCAGGCCACAGCCTACCAAGCAAGTAGAAAAGTTTTTGATCATACGCTACTTATATCCCGTTCACTTTTAATTTTCAGTAGAATGACTTTTTAGAGCAAAATTGAAGTGACAAGCTGGAGCGCTGGGAAGATACGGCTGACGATCGCTGATAGTTTCGCTCAAATACTTTGCAGGTGTCATCAGCTTGTTGCTTTATTTTTTCTCCAAAAAGTCATTCCAGCGGAGGATTTTTTTTAGAGCTGTCAAAACTCTGAAAACTGATATTTCTGAACAATTTAAAATTAAACTTAATTTTTCATGAGAATTCAAGTATACACAGTTATGTGGAGACTGCAAATGTTGAGAATGAACATTTGAACAATTCTGAACCAAACACGATGGAAAATTTTATAGTTCTGTTGGAGTATTTTGATTTTTTTCTGTCAAATGTATATGATACAGGAAAAATAGTGATAAAATCATCGAAACCTTGGAAAAAATATGGACGTCCTGAAAATTTGACATTCTGTTCAGACTTGAATGCCCTACTAGTCCTACTACATACCCAAAATTGACAGAAATCCCACCCCGGGGTTTTGAGTTATTGGAGGGGGGGTGATCAGTTGCAATTCAAAATGGAGGGGATGAAACCCGTTAATCCATTGGATGCAAATACATCGCAATCCAACGCATTATATCTCGTTGATACCATTTTGGCACAAAAAGTGTCGATCATTGTTGTGAGGGGGGGGGGTCGTGGGAGGGGCGGAGCTCGGCTAGGTGATTCTTTTTGTTTTCCTGGTCATATATGTATAATCGATCACGACAAGTTTGGTATCTTTTCCGACTAATGGTGCTATTGGCGAGTAACATTACCGATGGTGGCGCTGCTGATGCGCTTCGCATGTAAACAAACATGTCGGATAGGGCACGGATTGTTGCCCGCGCGTTCAAAAATCTTATCAGTAGTAAGCGGTTTTTAATGTCCTCCAGACGTGAAACGTGGTTAATTAGTACCTATTGCGGTGGAACTCGAAAATGGCAGGAGCGAATTGAGTGTTATGAAGGTTTTCAATCACTGGATGGCCTCAAGCCTCAACGGATTCTCGATCTATCGTGATGGGATACTGATGGGAGAGGAAATTCTGAAGTCACAATTTCTTGTGTTGTGTGGTCGAAAGCGAACCGAATCAAGCTTCAGTTCAAACATAGACATATTTGGATTGTGTTTACAAACAAGCGCATTGTATGAATCTCCTCACGAGGCAACCGAGATTGTAATTAAAAGAAATAGTAGTAGAAGTTCCTGCGAGAGTTCCTGTGACATTGGAACGTTTAAATGCACTTGCAAAGCAGGCCAGTCCGGGACATGCAAACATATCGCAGCTGTGCTTCTTCGATGCAGCCATTCAAAGTTCCTATTTTCAGCGACACTTCCCAGGCTTTTCTCGTAGTCATATTTTCCACAGTGCCAAGTTTGTTTGTCATCTTGACTACCCAACTTGCGCCTTTCGCTTTCGACGGGAAACGGTGGAAATGTAACTCTTCCTTTTTCCGGTTTCCACAGCGCGACTCGCACTCGGAAACGCAAAAAATTCTCCGCCACTTTTTGTCACTATGACAAAATCACAAATCTTACCACCTCCCATTCTGATGCCACTTTTGCTTTTACTTAAAAATGCAATGCTTTTGCAACCGACGACACCTAGTATATTCAAGATAATGAAACGTGCGTGGCTCACGTACTTTGTTGGAAAAAATCAACGCCGCGTTAAGTCAGATGGAATCAATTAAAGTCACCAAACACCGCAACGCTCATAAGAGCCCACACAAATCTGCGGTTGATCCGTGCACAAACGTCGTTTACACGTTGGCCGTCAGATGGCGTATTCGATCTTTAAACTCGCCAATACCAAGTCCTCCGCCTTACCAAGTCCTCATTAGGGACGCGCTGTGCGCCAGGCTGCGCGAGCCGACACCATGCAGTTTCATACGTATCGCAAGTTTGCGCGCCAAATCAAACAGGTAGAGTGTTGTAGTAGATATAGCCCAGGAATTTTAGGTTTTAAACCTCAATAAAACTGGAAAGAAGCTGGATTTTTGCATACAGAGGCTTTCTAAGGTGTCCTGAACATCCCACTGAAATTCCCAAACTTTCCCATGTGCGCGTCATGTTTTTTTTTGAGGGTAAAGATCTGATGCACATTCTTGCTGGAAACATCCAGTTTGACTCGGAGAAAGTTGAAATTTAGCATACACACTCAATAAAGCGAGCCGAACAATATGTGAAGGTTTCGAAACTTTTTATTGTACGTGTCATGTCTTTTTAGAGAGAGGGGTAAAAAATCTCTTATCGCAGTACAGATCGCAGTTGGCGCCGAGGAAAGCTGAAAATTTGCGTAGAGACCCATGTAGACTGTGTCGAATAAAATCTTGATTTTTCCCAAACTCTCACATTCAAACTTCATGTTTTCTTGAGAGAGAGAGTGAAGAGCACATTCCCGCAAAAATTGTTTGTTACAAGTTGAGAAGAGCTGAAAATTTGTGATAGCCTGTAGTTTTAAATTCACTCTGCTGCTATCAGCGTTCTGTGCTCTCTGTCTCTGTGTTTTTTTTTTTCAGTCCTGCCTAGATGTCGTTTGGTTGTAGGTTTTCCTTTTACCACCGAGGAAACAAAAGTAATTGGCAATGAAATGATATACGAGTTATATTTCAAACTATACGAGCCAAATGCGAAGCAGAAGACTTCGAGGAATGGACGAAAGATTTTGAACTTTAATCCAAGATGAACCAGACTGTACAGGGTGGTCCATCCTAGCGTAATCATCCCATAACGGTCTTACCGTTCAAGATTGAGAAAAATATGTAGGAAAAAAGTTATATGGTTTGATGGGACCTATAACCTAAAATTATTTCCAGCTATACAGGTGTCCCATTTTGACGGGACTTACAGAACGTCATTTTTTTTATATGGAACACCCTATTTTTTGCATTTTTCTGTTCAGCTTTTTCAACTGTCTTATTCCTGTATTTTTGTTTTTCCATTGTGTGGCAGTGCTACCAACTAAAAATAGAAAACTGGAAAAAAATCGCATTTTCACAGTTTTCTTAAAAAAATCGTAGCGGCCTTGCTTTGCGAAACTAAGGGATGAAACTTGACATTGTGATAGTCAAGTCAAAGACTAAAATCTCAATGTCAAAATATGCGATGTTTTGATACGGATGTTCACAAAAAAAATCAAAGTATCATAACTATTTTTCTTTCAAACGGCAAGCCCCTAATTTTATAACATTATCTGATAGCTTTTTTCATCCTCTTTTATTTTTATCAGGGGTGCCCCACCCTTATACTCAATTTTTTCGAGATAAACGGAAATTTTCACAAAATTTGCCAATTTTTTGTTTTTTTCCCAAAAATTGAGTTGGCCGTGATGAATGACAGACAAGCCAAATAGTACGCAGCTCTCAGTTAGTCAGTCTGAATATTTTTGAACTAAGAAAAATGACTACGCCAGAGGCAATGATTGATATGATAATCTGGTATTAATCCAGATATCCAGGATTCCACTTTGTTGTCTTTTTGCGTTGAAGCCATTTTTTTTTTGTTCAAAAATACTCAGACTGACTAACTGACAGCTGCGTACCATTTGGTTTGTCTGTCATTCATCACGGCCAAGTCAGTTTTTGCAAGAAAAACAGCAAAATTTTGTGAAAATTTCCGATTATCTAAAAAAAAAAGTTTAGGGTGGGGTGCCCCTAGTAAAAATAGAAGGATGAAAAAGATCAGATAACGTTATAAAATTAGGGGCATGCCATTTGAAAAAAAAAATAGTTATGATACTTTGAAAATTAAAAAGTTTGATTTTTTTTGTGAACGCAAAAAATCGCATTTTCTTGACATTGAGATTCTGGTCTTTGACTTAACTATCACCATGTCAAGTTTCATCCCTTAGTTTCGAAAAGCAAGGCCGCTACGATTTTTTTAAGAAAACTGAAAAAGCGATTTTATCCAGTTTTCTATTTTTAGTTGATAGCACTGCCACACAATTGAAAAACGAAAATACAGGCATAAGACAGTTGAATAAGCTGAACAGAAAAACGAAAAAAAAAAAACGTTACTCCCGTCAAAATGGGACACCTGTATAGCTGGAAATAATTTTAGGTTATAGGTCTCATCAAACCATATAACTTTTATCCCACCTCTTTTTCTCTATCTTGAACGGTAAGACTACTATGTGATGATTACGCTAGGATGGACCACCTATGTACAGCCTCTGGTTCATCTTGGATTAAAATTCAAAACCTTTCTCCCATCCCTCGGGATTCCTGCTTCGCATTCGGCTCGTATAGTTTGAAATATATACTCGTATCTCTAGTCGTATATCATTTCATTGCCAATTACTTTTGTTTCCTCGATGGTAAAAAGAAAACCTACAAACAAACGACATCTATCTAGGCAAGACTGAGAAAAAAACACAGAGACAGAGAGCACACAACGCTGATAGCAGCAGAGTGAATTTAAAACCACAGGCTATCACAATTTATAATTATTACGACAGTCGTATATCTACTAACAACACTCTGATTTGGCGCGCAAACTTGCGATACGTATGAAACTGCATGGTACCGACTCGCGCAGCCTGGCGCACAGCGCGTCCCCAATGAGGACTTGGTAAGGCGGAGGACTTGGTATAGCGAGCACTCGGTAAGGCGGGAGAACTCGGGCGGATGCTTAAGGAAAAAATATCTGCGTACCCCTCATATCTACGGCACTGCGTCATTCTGACAGAATTTTTTCCAAGAAATCACTGGGGACGTGTTTGTGAACCATATGTGCAAAATTTGAGCGAAATCGATCAAGCTGTTCAAAAGTTATCAAGAAAAAAACAATGTTTTTCTGCAACTTTGAAGGCCTGTAACTTTTTTAATATGCATTTTGGATATGTACTTTTTGAGGTGAGTCGACTTCTTTTTTTATCCTCTATCAGCCTGCAAAGTTTGTCGACTAAAACCTGGACCACCCTGTATAGGGTGTTTCGAAAAAATGCAAAAAATGCGACACCTGTATATGGCACGAAATGGAAAATTATACTTGACATATTCAGAAACTACGGAAAAAATTGTCCCAGAAAAGGTTTTTTTTTAAATTATCATGAAAAGAAAGTTTTTGATGGGGGGGTATCCCTCTCGCGTCAACGCCCTGTTCAAAAATGACCAAAAGGGGCTGATATGGTAACCATGATGGTAATTATGATTTGACATAAAGTTACTAATGTAACGTCAAGAATCCTGATTTTAAAAATTCATGGTAACCACCACAACATGCTTTATTTCAACTCATCCCTAAAGAGGTTGCTGACGTCCACCAGGGGTAGCCCCCTTGGGGGTCGTTAGGGGTAGAATTTTTTTGTCGTGGGGAGGTATATGAAGTAAATTCATGTGTATCGGCCAAATTTATGTCAATAATATGGCCAATTACCGATTCGCAATCAAAAACTGTAAATTTTTGAAAAAATCACGTAGCCCTTGAAATTAAAGAGATATTTGTGAACCAAAAAAATCGTTTCGAGATATTAATTCTACTTTTCCAAAAACGACATCAGAAATAATCTACAATTTTTTTTCGAAAAATGGCACAACGTTGAAAATTGACCCTTCGGACACTCCCCTTTTTGACACCCTGTATATCATGTACATTTTAATTGATGAAATGGGGCTGTATAGCGGCAAAAGCCTGAATTAATGGCGCATTGTACTATGCACCGCTGTCACCATAATGACATTGGGCGCGTTCAGCAGGTCCTATGGTGGGTGCCATCGGTGGATGCCGCATGCGCCTCTCGAACGGTCACAGCTACCAAATCGCCATTTTTTCCACCACAGTTGGTTTATGGTAGCGGTGGATCAGATAGTGGATCGACCAAGCCGTCCAGCAGCTTATATTTGGTAACTAGATCTACGGGTTCCACCATGGAACTTGCTGAACTCGCCCATTGCTGTCAATGACTACCGTCAACATCTCATCCCTCGAAAAGTCAAAATGGTTGTCAGATACTGTCCGACACAGCTAGACGATTCATTCGCCTGCCCTCTGATTCGGGCTGAACGTGCAGTGCCAAGTCCTCACAGGCCAACCCCATACACGGCCCAAGGTATTGACTATCCTCTACCAGCTCCCTGTAGCCTGGACGTGCCGGTAACAGCCTACCTACCTCCAAGTGCCCCAGACTTGGCATAACGTTCTGATGCTAAGCCCCCACAGGCTGCCCATTACTTACGTTTCGGTCCAAAGAGTGCTGATGCTAAACCTCATACAATTGTCTCATACTGACTCGCCTTCTCCAACAACTATTGAGCAAACACCGAAATTTGTGATGTATAGAAGTAGGTAGGTACTTTGGAATCCCTAACTATGGAAAGTTTCATACTATCGTATCCTACCTGCCTCATCATCGTTTCATTTTCTTTACTCTGCTACTCTCTGCTAGAAAATATGGGGCCCCAGATCATTAGGTATCCACCTACCCCGACATAGTCAGGGAGAGAACTCGCTCACCCCCAAGTAGCAGCGTCACAATGGGTTATTATTTGTTTCTTCAGGGACCTACCTTTCTGTTCTCTACTTTGGCGCCAATTCTTTCTCCTTTCCTTCGAATCGGAGCGCTTTTTCACTTCAGCAACTTTTTTAATTCAAACCGTCCACTTCAAATGTGACATAATGTGACATTGCCATCATTTTATAGAATGTCAAATAAGGGTGCATAGTACACGTCGCCCTCTACAATTTGTTTCGCCTATACAGCCCCATTATCCTATCCATCACCACGTAGCTGAAAGAAGGTCCTATCTGGCGTTGTCTTCCTTTTTGAAATCGGGTAATTCTTTTCCGAGATATTCCCACTTTGAAAATTGCGAAATTTTTGATTACCCCTGTTACCCCTACTCACTTTTGAGCAGTTTATATATAAAAAAAAAATAGTAACTTTTTTGAAAACGACGGTAAATTAATTATTGACAGCACGATATTGACAGCTTTTAATAATAATCATCACCATGATTACAATAATAATTATTGTAACAATAAAAAATTCTAATTTCAACAGGTGACGCGGCCGACTTGGAAGAAAACGAAATTGTCTATTCGACAGATTCCGAAGTGAACTTCAAAGGATTCGACGACACCGGCAACGCGGTGTACGCCACGAAAATGGACCAAAGCGAAGACGTCGAGGAATCCGCACCGGAACCCGAACAACCGATGGTGGAAACCAGAAAAGTCCCCAAACTGTCGCTCAAGCTGAAACCCGGCTCGTTCCCCGAAATCGAACACCACAGCCTGGAAGAAATCGTAGAGAATGACGTCAGCATGGAGGATCAAAATGATGCGGCCGACAGCTTGGAGCAATTGGATAGCGAGGAAGAACCGAATGATATTCCGAACGACGTCGAGGAAATGCCAGCCACCGAGGAACTGGCTGAAATCCAGGTCGCCGGTCCCGATGTCCACGTGGTGGAATTGAAATTGGAACAGCCCTTGGACAAGTTCGACCTTCGTACGTTGCTTCAGCGGTGTCTCAACGCCACCGCCTCCTTTTGCATCTACTGCAATCACGCGAGGAGGATCGCGGTAGACGGTAAACAACTGGGGCTGCACGCCATCGCCCAGCATCGGTACTCCGCTGTCGTTAGCAGCATCACGGCCGAGGAACTCATCCCCGAGAGTTTCGTTTCCAGAATCAAGGAGAACGTCGACGAGCTTGAGGGGACGTTTTTCAACTTGGAATCGACGCCCAGCGACGATGCCGTGACGTTTTCGCATGTTTTTGAATGTTTCCAATGTCACTATGCTACTGGTAAGTAAAAGCCTTCTGAAGACCATGGACTTCTGAACGATGCGTTAAGGACGGCATTCCCTACTGTTTTTTCTTCAAACGTGAGTTTCATGAAAACCAGTGGAGTAGGAGAATTGAAAAAAAGAAGAGTAATGTAAAATCAAGTATGAACACGTATGAGTATTTCAAAATTCGAAAAATTCTGAATTTTTTTTTCAAATTTTTTATATATTTTTCGAAAAAAGACCCTCATTCTCTTGCCAGCCCAGATTTAGCTAACTTTTTTGTAAAAATTTTAGCAGCACAGATTTGACAGAAACTCACGCCACAAGAATCTATCTGTTTCTCTTTCGCCCTGCAGCTAATCCGGAGTCTGTTTCAGTCATTTTTTATGCTAGGAAATGCCGTCCTTAATGAATTTCCATTTTGAAATTTAAATCATAGTTCTTAATTTACAAGAAACGCAATATCCATTTCAAAGGACGCGCAGTCTAATTATTAATAATAATAATAAATGATATTTATTGAACAGTTATGTTGTTCAAAAGGCTTTCGACCGAGGTCCTTCTGCCCTATCTAATTATTATTATTATTATAATTATTATAATATACAGATGTTCAGTGTTTGATCTTGGAAACTGAAACAGCGGATACAGCATCAAAAAAGAAGGGGACTTTCATCATAAACTTTTTCTCGAAAACGAATAATAAGAGATATATATATAGCCCTTCAAAGTTGAAATAAAAAAAAAAACGTCGTTTTTTTTTCATAACCTTCGCACCGTTCAACCGATTTTGCTTAAATTTGGAGCAAAGCTAAGTCTTTATTGAACATTAATAACGCATTTTCCCAAACATTTTTAGGAGCGAAAAGAATAGGGGGTACCCTTCCCCTTTTTCTCCTATTTTTCACTCCCCTGAATATTTTTGGGAATCGTTCCAGTTTTTGGATTCTATGTTCAATTCAAGGAAGCAAGTTCCTCATGCAAAATTTTGATTATAGGCTTCATTTTCGAGATATTTGGGTTTGAAACCTCGGAAAACATTCCAAAATCTTCACTTTCAATCAGCCCAATTTTTTTTTTCCTGAAAACTTCTCGTTTCTTAGAAAAAATGGTGGTTTATTTTTAGAAATTCTAGGAAACCTATTTTAGCTGAGAAATCATAAGTTTTTTTAGATTTTGATTTTTAGACTTTTGAAAGTGATGTTTTCGAGATGTTCTCCAAAGTTTCTAACCCAAATATCTCAAAAACGAAGCCTCTTATCAAAATTTTGCAAGAGTAAGCCTCCAATCAAAATTTTGCAAGAGTAACTTCCTTCTCTTCGTGTGGAGTTGCCTGCTTCATATCGGACGCGTCCCCGGGTGGCGCGAGGCCCTCACCGCTAGGCGGCGGGCACGGGGGAATTAATATACCTCTCGCGGACCAAAACAAGCATGGTCCCCCGACCATTAGGGGGTTAGACGATGGGCTAACTACCCATCCCCATAAAAACTACAAGTTATGAGAGGTTAACCACTTGGCAATTTTGGTGTACAGCCGTGAGCGAATTTCTGGCAATTGTGGCAATTTCCCAGCAATAGACCATATTAATTATTCTCACTCTCCCCTTCCACTAGTCATTTGTAAGTTAGGTATGTGCCTGTGACCATGCGCACTGCAGTAGATCTCGCGCGCCACAGCATGCATAGAAAACGGAACTTTGCTGTCGCTGTCAGAATTTACGATTTCAAGGTGTTTTCTTTATTCTTGGGACGTTTCAACCTTTTTAACCATACTTTTACGTGACGGCTGACGGTCGGTTCGCTTTCAAGCGCTGTCAAAATTCTCGTGAGCGGAAGTTGTGCAATAAAATATGGCGGCTAATTTGAAATTGTTTTGGATTCAAAAAACTCCATTTTAAAATGCTTCGCATAAACTTCACAGCAAGATTTTCCATTTCATTATGGTGAAAAGTAGATCAGGTATTTCTTTTTACACACTTGCTATGTTATACATTCGTTGAAATTGTCAATTTGCACCTTGAATTGATCATTTTACAAAGTCATTTAACATGCATATTCTTATGGGAGTTTCAACCCAGCACATGTGGTTGTCTCTCTCCCCGATCTGCGACTGCGCTTTGAATAATTAATATGGTCAATTGTGTGGCAATCGTGGCAATTTTCGGGCAGTTGGCGATTTTGGTGTACACATTTTTCTCAGGTGGTCAACCTAAACAAGCCTCGGAGTCTGGACGAAAAAAAGGTAACAAAACTCGGCAAATAAAGAAAGGAAAAAGATCTGATATTTGGAACGTGGAATATACGCACACTGCTAAAACCAGGAGCATTAAAAATGCTGATAGAGATCAACAGATACAAACTGGCAATAGTAGCTCTTCAAGAAATAAGATGGCCGGAGGGAGGGGTGTTAGAAACAGCCAAAGGAACGCTATATTATACAGCCGCACCGATAGAATCAAGAACTAGCCCAACTATTCAATGAAGATGGCATAACGGCAATGATAAGAAGTGGGAGAGATAGCCAAAAGAATAGGAATGCCGAAATGGAAAACAATAGCTGCAGATAGAGACGTCTGGAGGAAGCGAGTGAGGGAAGCCGTAGCCCTTAACGGGCCGTGAAGGCTATATGATGAATGAACTTTCTTCTCTAAATTGAACGTAGAATCCAAAAATTGAAACGATTCTTGAAAATAGTCAGAGGAGTTAGAAATAGGGGGAAAGGGGAGGGTACTCCCCATTTTCTTCGTCCCTAAAAATGTTTGAGAAAATGCGTTAATATTGTTCAGTAGAGTTCAGTTCTTTAGTAAACTTTGATTCAAATTTGAACAAAATCGGTTGAACGGTGCAGAAGTTATGCAGGAAAAACGATTTTTAAGCCTCGCCAGACGTAGTGGCGGAGGCTATTTGTGGCCGCTTTTTTTTCGTGATTTTTTTTTTCCTCGTTCCTCGTTTCTGAACAAAATTCACCTAAATCTTCCGTATCTTTTGAACGGTTCAATATATCCAGTTCATTATTTCGCTAATCGAATCTCAACTACGTTGAAAGACAATCGGTCAAATATAAACAATCTTCAACAACAATGAAGAATGCACAACTCGTGAAACTCATTTAAATAGAGAAAACGCATGGATGCCAGCCTTTCCATCATCATATCTTTGGATCTAGAGAAGCTTTGTGCCTATTTTTTTTTTTTTTAATTGAAGTACATATCCAGACCTTTGTCACAGTGTGACAGCGATTGAGAAACAATGGTTTATTATTTATTTATAAGGTTTATAAACATTTTCATCGGCTATGAATGCAGCATGATTTTCAATCAGCGAGGAAAATTTTTATTTTCACAGTTTTCTATATACAACCAGCGAAGCGATTGGAGCCAAAGTATTGCAGAATTAAAAAAAAAAAATTGATCTAGGTTTTATCAGATATGATTTTTTTTTCTGACGCAACCAACAACTGTAAAGGAGTGGAGCGCGCGTGCCACTCATATATACTATGCAAAATGCTCTATATTACTACCGAGGTGGGCATTTTTCGGATGAAGCTGAGCTTTCACAGCATGGACCTGTTTTCACAGAAATAATCAGATATTTGCTTTTCACAAAAAAAACAAGGCACCCGCTTAGGCTAGCCGAGTTATGGGGCTAAGACTGCCCTCAACGGTACAATGGTATTAACGTAAAATAGGTATGATGGAAATTAAACTATTCACCCCTAATTTCTACATCGAAAAGATCCTATTCCAAACATTTGCTCTGCTCGTGCCTTTCAAACTTTCAAACTATTTAGTTGAATAATCTTCCATTTTTACCGCAAATCGCAGATGAGAGGTATTCTTACGTGTCACATACAGTTTCTCTTTTTATTTCATTGCCTTTTTTTTGCATTAATGACTACTTATTTTATCTCAGGTCACATTTGGCAAATACAGGGTGTTCGGGTTTGGCTATTACAAACTTTGAGGGATGATTCCCCTTCAAAAATAAAGCCGAAAGAACAAAAAACTCATGGTCCTAAAATGCTTCTTTAAAAAGATACAGGGTGTTGAACTTAACTTTTTTTAATCGTTTTTTCACCGTAACTTTTTAACCGTTGAACCGATTTTGATCAAATTTCAACCAAAGTTTAGTCAACTGAGTCTCCATCGAATAATAATACCACAATCCATCAAACATTCCTGGGGGCGTGGATAATAGGGGACTGTCCCCTATTTTCGCCCATATTTATATCTCTCTTGATTATTTTTTGAAATTGATATTTTCAAATTCTATGTTCAATTTAGAAGAAAAAGTTACTCTTGCAAAATTTTGATTAGAGGCTTCGTTTCCAAGATATTTGGTTTTTAAACTTTGGAAAACATCTCGAAATCGCCACTTTCCAGAACCCAAATTGTTTTTCTCTGAAAACGCCTCGTTTCTTAGCCGAAAATGGCAGTAAATCAACCTAAGCGACCTAGAAAATTTATTCCAGTTGAGGAATCATGAGTTTTCTGGGATTTTAATTTTTAGGCCTTTGAAAGTCGCGATTTCGAGGCGTTTTCCAAAGTTTCAGACCCAAATATCTCGGAAATGAAGCCTCTAATCAAAATTTTGCAAGAGTATTTTTTTCTTCTAAATTGAACGTAGAATCCGAAAATATCAAAAATTTCAAAAAATAATTGAGGTAGATGAAAATAGGGGCAGAAATAGGGGACAGTCCCCTATTATCTACGCCCCCAGAAATTTTTGATAAATTGTGGTATCATTATTCGATGGAGACTCATTTGACTGAACTTTGGTTAAAATTTGATTGGAATCGGTTCAACGGTTCAAAAGTTACGGTGAAAAAACCATTTAAAAAAGTCAACTTTAACACCCTGTATCTTTTTAAGGAACCATTTTAGGACCATGAGTTTTTTGTTCTTTCGGCTTTATTTTTGAAGGGGAATCACCCCTCGAAGGTTGTAATAGCCAAACCCGAACACCCTGTATGTTTCGATATCACTTCATTGAAGTTTTAGAGTAGGTACCATCATTATTAATTTTTTGCCAAGCAAAGTTCAAACAGTTTCCAAGCTAACAAAACAATAACGATACTTCTTATTAGACCAAGAGCTAGCAACGTTTTATTTACCTCATAAGCAAAATGCGGTTTGACTTCTGGGGCATATAGAGATTATGATGGGCTTCCATAAAATATTTGTCTTATGAAAAACACCCCTTGCTTTCTCACAAGACAAGCAAAGAAATGTGCCATTTAACAGCAGTATTCAACGGCTGATTTTCTGGAGTTCCTAATCGATATGAATATCAATTTCATCAGGAATGGATAGATTGAACTATCTTTCAACTGAATTGAATGAAAAAGAATATCAAAATGTATTAGAGACTACCAGAAACCAGATTTCCAAGCGGACGGAAGTTCGCACCGGTTTTTCTAGTAGGCGTGATTCGAGAATCGGCCATCAAATGCGATCCAAACAGCTCGGCCTAGCCCACTAGCTTGAGCATGCCAGTTGAGAAAGTCTGGTTTTTTGGTAGTTTCTAATACATACCAAGATTCGGTCCCATTCAATTTAGTTGAAAGATAGTTCAACCTATCCATTCCTGATGAAATTGATATTTATATCGGTTAAGAACACTAGAAAAACCGCTCTTGAATATTGCTGTCAAATGGCCCATTTCTTTGCTTGCCTTGTGAGAAAGCAAGGCGTGTTTTTCATAAGACAAATATTTTATGGAAGCCAATCATAATCTCTACATGCCTCAGAAGTCAAACCGCATTTTGCTTATGAGGTAAATAAAATGTTGCTAGCTCTTGGTCTATATTGTATGTACAGGGTGTTCACGATAAAATTCACCCCCCTCCAGTAGATTCCCCTTCAAGATATTTCAAAGAACTAAAATTTTTTTCTTCAGGATTTTTCCCAGGGACCTTAAATTGATCCTCTAAAAGTTTCTAATTGGTACCGTATACAGGGTGTGATATGTAACTTTTTTATTTTAAATACAACACCCTATATTTTATTCCGTTATTTGATAAAGCCTTTTTTTCTGATTACAAATATATATGACACTTATGATTTATTTTGACAAGTAAGTTGTCGAAAAAATATTAAAATAGGTAGTCAAATAATTTTGTTTCGCGGCAAGATGGCTTTGGTTTCTACAGTTCACTTGAAAAAAGTTATTGTCGCAGCATTTTGTCTACCGAATTCAACTCTGCATGGATAAATGGTCCAATTCGTTCCTAATACAGGGTGTCGCGTAATTTTTAATCTTAATTTTTATTTGACTACCTATTCTATTATTTTTTTGACAGCTTCTTTGTCAAAATAAATCATAAATGTTATATATTTTTGTAATCAGAAAGACAGGCTCCATCAAATGACGTAATAAAATATAGGGTGTTGTATTTGAAATAAAAAAGTTACATGTCACACCCTGTATACGGTACCAATTGAAAGCTTTTAGACGATCGATTCAAGATCCCTGGAAAAAATTGTTGAGAAAAAGTTTTCAATTTTTCAAAATATCTCAAAGGGGAATCTCCCAGAGGGGGGGTGAATTTTATCGTGAACACCTGTATGTGTGTACGTTTATGTGTACTTTTTGTAATAATGTACCAAAATGATTTATTGCTGCGAAGACTTTTTTTTTTGGGCGAGGCTTCCTATTAAACACACCGCAAGGTGGGGAGATGGACTGGTTTTATTTTAACTTTGAAGGGCTATATCTCTCTTATTATTCGTTTTTTACAAAAAGTTTATGATGAAAGCCCTTCTTTCTCGATGCTGTATCTGCTGTTTCAGTTTCCAAGATTAAACACCGGACACCCTTCATAATAATAATAATAATAATCGTTTCAGGGATGATAGTGAAAAATTTAACCGTGGGTAGATCTCGTCAAAATATGACTAAAACCTATATGTATACCATTTTGCAAAGTTCGGCCTAATGACGAAGATACAGCCCTCCAAAGTTCACTTTTTTCGGATTTCAAAAAGTTGTAACTCAGGAACGTTTAGACAAATTTAGCTTTAATTCAGCAAAAGCTGGTTTGTCATAATTATCTATCAACCTGCCAAATTTGGAAAGAAAACAACCAGTGGTGTAGGAGTTATGAGGGTCAATAATTTAGAAGCATTTGAAGAAAAGTTGACTTAAGGTGACCCCTCATAACTTGTACGCCACTGATTGGATTCTTTCCAAATTTGGCAGGTTGATAGATAATTATGACAAACCAGCTTATGCTAAATTGAAGCTACATTTGTCGAAACGTTCCTGAGTTACAAATTTTTGAAATCCGAAGAAAGTGAACTTTGGAGGGCTGTATCTTCGTCATTAGGTCGAACTTTACAAAATGGTATATGTATAGGTTTTCGTCATATTTTGACGACATCTACCCACAGTTGAATTTTTTGATATCATCCCTGAAACAGCCTGTATAATAATACCGGGTGTTTATAAACGACTGTGATCGCATCGCCTTTGGAATCCCCTCTCGATCACTACAATTGCGCCTATTACTACGTTTTTCGGCCTGACCCAAGCCTGCCGCGATCACAGTCTCTTAAGCTAACTTTACATTGAGCAACAATTGCGTGCAATCGTTGCATGCAACTGTTGCACGCAACAGAATTGCCTAGTCTAAAACAAAATTGCATGCAACTGTGAATATGCTGTAATTTTGTTGCGTGCAACTTGCAATTTGTCACTAGATTCGGGTATTTTTGGTTTGATTTGTTGTTTGGTGTGCAAAGAAGAATGGAAACGGGCTGAGAAAATAGTAGGAGCGGATCAATTCGGGCTCAGACGAAATAAGGGAACACGTGTGGCCATTTTAGCTTCACGAGTTCTAGTAGAGAAAACAAGATGAAAAGGTCTTCATAAGTTCTGTGGGTTTAGAAAAAGCCTTTGATATTGTGAAATGAGGGAAATCCTCGGAACGACAGGGATAAAATACAGAAATAGAAGACACGAAAATACAGATTGGAAACGGAGAGAGAGAAAGTCGCAAATTTCTGTTATTTGGGCAGTCAAATCCTGAGTGATTTGACTTAGGATCCACAAGTAGATGTCCCAAGAAGGAGGGACATTGAGCAAAGAATAGCACAAGGCCGAATCACTTTCAACAAAAAAAAAAGCACTCTTATTATCAGACACAATAAATTTGACAGTTTGGAATTTCCTCTATTCACAGGAAATTTTTAAGAACTCTATATCTTCTTGGGCCATCTTGTTCTGCATAAAATGCAGGGTTTCTTCAGAGGACCTCCTATCAAGCCACGACTTCACCCACCACCTTCTCGGGCGACAGTGTTTTTCGCCAAAAACCGGTAGCACCGGCGGCAGTTTTTTGGTGACTTCGAATGAGTACCTCTTGCGCTCTTTTCGTATTTCTATTCATAGTTAATGGTAATTGTGCAAAACAAGAAACTCTCAAAAAAAACTGCACCACATGCATTGTTCTACTGTGTATGACTTTTGACTTTCCAAATTTCCAATTGTTTTTCTTTAAAAAAATTGCACAGATTTGTTGCGTAATGTAAAGCGTTAGAAAATCGCACGTGCAACTTTGTTACGCGCAATTGTTGCAGTCAACCGTTGCATGCAACAGTTGCAGTAAAATTGCCAAATGTAAAGTTAGCTTTATAAACACCCCGTATTAATAATATAGCCCAGGCATTTTAGGATTTGACCCTGAAATAAATATATCCTTTTTGAAATTTTGCACAAACGGCCTTTGACCAATGCTGAACAACATACTAAAAGCTCCGGTCCAACAAGTGTGCGGAACATAGTTTGTTTTTTTTGGGCAAGAAAGGAGTAAGTGCCGCCAAATCAGATTAACTCTTGCTGTAGTTCAGAAGAGGGTACTGTAAGTCTCAACGTTGACCAACGTGTCCCTCAAACAATGCTGATCAATGTACTAAAAGATTCAGGCCTTGAAATGTGAGCGTCATAGTCTTTGATGAGCAAGAAGGGAGCAAGTTCCGCAACAGTGGTAACTCTGTAAAATTTGATTTCCTCAAAATTTTCAAGGACTCTGGGTAGTCTGAATGCCTTTCAAACAATGCTGATCCACATTTCAGAACAGAATTCTTTGACTTCCCCCTCCCGACCCACCAACCAAAGAGGAGGGAAAGTATTGTGAAGGCGCTAAAAACCATTTTTCCAGATGAATACGGAAATATCCATTTTGACCCCCTGTGAGACCATTCTAGATGAAACCATTTCTAGATGAAAGTTTGTCTGTCTGTGTGTCTGACTGTATTTGTGCCTGACTGTGTGTGTGTGTCTGTCAGTAATATTTCACGATAACGACCAAATGGTTGATCTGATCGACTTGAAATTTGGTATGCAGACATAGTTTTGCTGTCGAATGAGCCTATTAATTTTTGGTTGTCATCTGTCAAACAAAAAAAGTCAGTACCAAAAAATGACAGAAGCTATATCTCACGGCACTTAACATGCAATATGTCGTTTGGAAGCCTTCGCAAAACTGTATTCAGAACAGTTAAAAGTACTTCTCTATCTGTCATATGTCAAATATTGAAAAATGTCTAAATTCTAAACTTTGCAATTTAATTATTCAAAATCTATTCGATAGATTGGAATCAAATTTGACAGGCAGCAACAGAATAAAATAGTCAAATTAAGTCTGCAGTAAGAGTCCATCATCTCTCAATCAGGCGCTACGAGTTTTGGCAGCACTTATTCCTTTCTTGCACAAAAAACTATGTTCCGCACACTTGTTGGACCGGAGCTTCTAGTATGTTGTTCAGCATTGGTCAAAGGCCGTTTGTGCAAAATTTCAAAAGGGACATATTTATTTCAGGGTTTGACCAAAATTTCACCTAAAATGTCTGGGCTAATATTAATTATTATTATTATTCGTTTGTTTAAGTTGGTACGTTGATATGTTGTTAATTACAAAATATCGATCTTCATTTTCCAGGCGTACACAAAGAGCTTTACCTCCACAACCGAAAGATGCATGCAAAAAACTTGCTGCTCTGCATCATGTGCAAGTCGAGCTTTTACAACTACAGCGAACTGATCTGTCACTTGTGTCCCGGGGTGTACGTTCTCGACCACGACGTCGAATTTCGCTGCTGTATGTGCGTAAGCGATGCTTTACCGTCGGCCTTCCGCCTGATGGTGCACCTACGGAAGCGCCACCACGTTTGCGACGTCTGCCTGGAAGTGTGCAACAACCAGTATCGGCTGTCCAATCACGTCTGGAAGCACAAACTACATCACTTCTGCTATCGCTGTGGCATTGCTTACAGGAACAAGCCGGACATTACCAGGCACTTATTCTGGAAACACGGCACCGAAAGCGTACTCTGCAAAAAGTGCTTGCAGAAGAAATGGCCTCATGTGTATCACTTTTGCGTGCCGCCTGCCAGCTTTACGTGCGAGGAGTGTAGCCTGAGCTTTTCGAGGGCGGTGGCGCTGAAAGTCCACAAGCGGATACACACCGAGGAAAAACCGTATGCTTGTACCATGGACGATTGCAACGAGAGCTTTATTTCTAAGAAGCTGCTGGCCAAACACGAACAGAAACATCGCGAGCCCCCCAAGGAGGAGAAGCCGCCGGAAGTCGCCGAACTCGGTAAGGCCAATTTTTGTTTGTTGTGTTGTGATGTCCCAGAGTTGTATCGAAAACCCCGTGCAAAACCCTAAAAAAACATCTCTTGTGGTACCACAGTATCGACGATTATCAGGGGACGTTGGTTGTTCAACTTCTTAGTCTTAGCCACTTACGTTAATGGCACTTGCATCAGTAACCAGACGGCAACAGTCCAAGAAGACTGATCAAATTATTTCCTAATTTAGGCTGTTTGTGCTTTAGCCAAAATCAGCTTCACGCCCCACGTCACACCTTGCCTAAATTGCGAATTTATCACACCATAAATCAGATCGTTAGAACATGCTGTTGCGTTACTGAGTTACATGACTTAAAATGCACCCATGTAACAAAATCGACTTTGCAAGATTTACAAGTTGAACTTTTGAGATTCCCCTGTGACCACCAGAAGCATATCCTAGCCTGATTTCACAAAACCACTATCGCCATTCTTGCATGAGTGGGCAATAAGGGGCTGTAGGGAGGCTAATATCGGGGCTTCGAGTTCAACATATGGAGGCAGTGGGTACCAGAGACCTCAGTGAGTTCCTACGTGCACTAAGAATGTTTTTAATTAATGACAGATGCTCAAAACAGCAGTGGTACGATCAATACCTTTCAATAAATTATTATTACGGTATTCGGGCTCGCCTATCTCGAAATTAAACGCACTGATTTACTTGTAAACAAACTGCACTTTATTAGCTACTACCGATACAACTAAATAACGCACAGAATTATTTCGCTTAGAAATTCACAATGTCGCTTGAGATGTTAACGCCACGATCGCTCGATTCAAACTCTCCTGATGCCAGGTCGAGTTCCTCTCTTGAAGTGGCATTAAAGGCTCTGGATGCTTCCTGTTGGTGTTTCCAGCACATGAGGATTTTTCTGGTATCTGCATCGAGAATATACGCGTACCTTCTACGGCATCTCCACCAGAAGTCTCGACGTGTCGTGACCTACCGCTGAAGTCTCTCGATGCTTCCCGAATGCAACGCGGAAATCTAGATTTCTCTAGAAAGAGCCGGGATTGTCTCGAGCTTCTAACACTGCCCCCCTCTTAAGCCTGCTCGTCCCGAATAGGCTGAACATTACTCCCCGCGTAACGTGCGAGACGATCGAGGTGAACAACTTTCATTTTGGTTCTCGGGGCTCGCTGGTTCCGATAAACAACGTCGTTGATTCTCTTGACCACTGTGTAAGGTCCTTCCCAGGCGGGGTGTAACTTCGGTGACCTCCTTTTTCTCCGTTGCGGATTGTACAGGGTGATCCATCCTAGCGTAATTATCCCATAGCGGTCTTACCGTTCAAGATAGAGAAAAATATGTAAGAGAAAAGTTATATGGTTTGATGAGACCTATAACCTAAAATTATTTTCAGCTATACAGGTGTCCCATTTTGACGGGATTAACGAAACGTCAATTTTTTTTAAATAGAACACCTTATATTTTTTTAGCATTTTCATGTTCAACTTTTTCAACTGTCTTATGCCTGTATTTTTGTTTTTCAATTGTGTGGCAGTGCTACCAACTAAAAATTGAAAACTAAAAAAAATCACATTTTCGCAGTTTTCTTAGAAAAATCGTAGCGGCCTTGCTTTTCAAAACTAAGACATGAAACTTGACATGGTGATAGTCAAGTCAAAGACCAATATCTCAATGTCAAGAAATTGGGATTTCTTGATACAGGGCGTTCACAAAAAAAAACATCAAACTTCATAATTTTCAAAGTATCATAACTCATTTTTTTCAAATAGCATGCCCCTAATTTTATAACGTTATCTGATAACTTTTTTTATCCTGTATATCCTGTATCCTTTTTATCCTGTATAACCAGACAAGATCACCAGCTTGAAATCCTGCTGAATTCGCCTTCAGGTCGTAGCGTGTCTTCATCCGGTCGGTGGAGACTTGAATCTGGTCCCGCACTAATTCATGGACGTCGTGCATCCGCTGCACAGTGGGCCGATAGCTCAGATTAACGTGGCGAAATACCCAGCGTTTCTGGGTATATGGGGGTCGAGGTTCGAATCCCACCACGGATAGATTTTTTTTTTCTTCTGGAAGATTTTTTTTGAGGTACATATTGTTATTTATTCTTGAAGTACTCATCATAACGTATGCACTCCTCAAATTTCACTCGATTATGATGAAGAATTGGAAAAATAAAGCAATAATAATGAGTAATGCAAAATTTTCTTGAAAATTTTATTTTCCCCAAAACCGCACGTAGATGTGAATAAGAATGACATCATTAGGAAAAAGAACCTTTCTTCTATTATAAAGTGGCTGTTCACTTTGTGTTTCTTTTTGTTTTTCATGTGATTTATTTATTTTTTCAAAGTTGTGGCTCAAATCTCAGTCCCTGCAACTTTTTTCTTTTTCTTTTCTTTTGAAGGTAACTGGGGAGTTATTTCAACTTATTCTCAAAGTAATCATCATAGTCCATAAACTTCCCTAAATCCACTCGATTATGAAGGATCATAAAAAAATACAGCAACTTGAACAAATACAACAATGCATTGGAACACAACTTTGAAAAAATAAATAAATCACATGAAAAACAAAAAGAAACACAAAGTGAACAGTCACTTTACAGAGAAGAAAGGTTCTTCTTTCTAATGATGCCATTCCCATTTGCATTTACTTGCGGTTTTGAATCATGGTTTTATCATGAAAAATTAAAAAAATAGGAAGAATAATAAGTAATGCAACTTTTCTTGAAAAATTCATTTTCCCCAAAACCGCAAGTAGATGTAAATGGGAATGGCATCATTAGAAAGAACAACCTTTATTCTATATAAAGTGGCTGTTCACTTTGTGTTTCTTTTTGTTTTTGATGTGATTTATTCATTTTTTAGAAGTTGTGTTTCAATGTATTGTTGTATTTGTTCAAGTTGCTGTATTTTTTTATGATCCTTGATAATCGAGTGGAACTAGGGAAGTTCATGGACTATGATGATTACTTTGAGAATAAGTTGAAATAACTCCCCAATTACCTTCAAAAGAAAAGAAAAGGAAAAAAGTTGCAGGGACTGAGATTAGAACCACAACTTTGAAAAAATAAATGAATCACATGAAAAACAAGGAGAAACACAAAGTGAACAGTCACTTTATATAGAAGAAAGGTTCTTCTTTCCAATGATGCCATTCCCATTTGCATCTACTTGCGGTTTTGGGAAAAATGAATTTTTCAAGAAAATAAGTAAAAATCCATTGGTCTTGAAGTGGTGTTGTATAAAGTAGAAGGTATATATTGAAATAATCTTGAAACTACACCACAATTGTGTATCATTCAAAAATGATATACCAACTCACCAAATCTTAGATTTATGTACACTTTTAGGACTTTCTCTAGATCAAAACTATTTTCAATTCAATGACAAATTATATATACAAGAAACAGGACTTTCTATGGGATCAAATTTATCTCCATTATTAGCCGAAATATTTATGAATAATTTAGAAACAAACCACATCATGAACAACATTAATCCATATAAAAAATACATAACCTTCTACTCAAGATATGTTGATGACATTTTCATAATATTTTCTGGCGATCAAACAAATTTAGAAAACTTCTCAACTTACATTAACAATATCGGCAGCTTTCAACACTTATTTTAATAGACTTTTCACAATACCCCTTTCAAAAAATAATTTCAAAGAAGAATATAAAATAATAAAACAAATAGGCCTAGATAATGGTTATACCAATTATTTTATGGATAAAATTATCAACAAATTCCTTTCAAAACACACAAGTAAACAAATTAAAATAAAACCAAATAAAATTTACAAATGCTTAACATTTCTTGGATCAACCTCTTACAAAATAGCTAATATATTTCAAAAAAGCAACCCACATATTTCAATTTCTTTCAAAACCAATTCAAATTTAAAACAAATTTTAAGTAGACCAAAAGATTTTTTACCAATTAAAGATAGATCTGGTGTTTATGAATTGAATTGTCAGACATGCCATGCAAAGTATATAGGTCATACAGGTAGAAAATTTTCCACACGAATAGGAGAACATAACAGAGATATAATCAAATCTAAATCAATTGGTCTCATTGGTAGTAAATCACATTTTGCAAATCATATTATTTTAGCAAAACATAAATTTGATCCAAATACAGATGTTAAATTTTTACACCAAACAACAAAATATAACCAAAGAATACTTTTTGAATCACTAGAAATTTTAAAATTAAAACATTATCGAAATTACCAATACCTAAATGAGCAAACTGAAGATTTAGAAGGAGCCAAAACAATTAAAATTTTACTAGATGCTGAGTACATCTACCTTAATCAATAATAATCAACCTTTTTCAAATCTTCTATTCTCAAAATTTAAATTTATAATAAACTGTTATCATGTTATCTTGAACCAACTGTTTTTCATGTCAATTAAATTAATTATCACATGTCAATTGAATTAATTTTTGACGAATGTCAAAACTTTTACAACTTTCTCCGAAAAAGAAAATATTTTAAATATTATACAGTACGCTTTTATCAAATTTTATATCAATTTATTTCATACAACTAATTACAGAACCCTGACGATGCCGAAAGGCGAAACCGGTTGGTAAAAGAAAAATAGAAAAATTGTGGTGTAGTTTCAAGATTATTTCAATCAGGGTGTCCCGTTTTTCAACGCTCACTATGGGTATCTCGGAAACGGTAAGAGATACAAAGTCGGTTAAATTACAAAAAAGTTGCGCAATTTTATGACTATCTCAAATATGTCAAGATATCCAAGATATCTTTGGTCATTTCTGAAATATCCCAGAAAACCTGAAAAATGTCGAATTCGAAAAATCCAAATCACTTCTTTATTATGACAGCTATCAATTTGAAAATTGGTAATCTGACATTTTTTAAGGTCCTTGATCGACTGACGGTCATAATTTTTTTCTACGCCTACTAGTTTTTGAGATATGACAGTTAACTTCATTTTTTCTTATGGACACCATATTATTTCTCCACCCCATAAAACTCACCTTTTTTTTCTCTTTACAAAGATATGAAACACTTGTAGCATTTTTGTCAAAATAACCTATAAAAATTGGAAAAACCATTTCTGGGGCGAAAAAATCTAGTTACCGGTTCGGTTGCCATGCTCTCGTGACATAATAAAATGACATTCGGTTGCCATGGTCGGTTGATTTTGGAAAAAGTTGGGTTACATTCCGTTTTTATGTATTTGATAATGATAATAAATAAAAATTAAACAAATACAAAACCAAGTATAACACAAAATAACATAGCAATAGCAGTAAACATTTATAATTTACAATTACTCGAAATGGTGTCTATTTTGCGAAGAACGCTCCAAGATCGCATTTATGGTTCATGACAGAACATCCCAAAGCAACCAAGAGCTGGAAGCAAGGAGTTGCTGATGCGTTCCAGTCAATTAACCCGCACGATATCAGCGCAGCCGTTGGAAATATGGCTAAAAGGCACACAACTCTGCACAGAGCAAAATGAACTCCAATTCGAGCAATTGTAAATTATAAATGTTTATTGCTACTGCTATGTTATTTTGTGTTATACTTGGTTTTGTATTTGTTTTATTGTTATTTATTATCATTATCAAATACAAAAAAAACGGAATGTAACTTAACTTTTCCCAAAATCAACAGACCATAGCAATCAAATGCCATTGTTTATATGCCACAAGAGCATGGCAACCGAAGCGGTAACTAGATTTTTCCGCCCTAGAAATGGTTTTTCCAATTTTTATAGGTTATTTTGACAAAAATGCTACAAGTGTTTCATATCTTTGTAAAGAGAAAGAAAAGGTGAGTTTTATGGGGTGGAGAAATAATATGGTGTCCATAAGAAAAAATGAAGTTGACTGTCATATCTCAAAAACTAGTAGGCGTGAAAAAAAATTATGACCGTCAGTCGATCAAGGACCTTCAAAAATGTCAGAATACCAATTTTCAAATTGATAGCTGTCATAATAAAGAAGTGATTTGAAATTTTCGAATTCGGCATTTTTCAGTTTTTTTGGGATATTTCAGAAATAACTAAAGATATCTTGGATATCTTGACATATTTGAGATAGTCATAAAATTGCGCAACTTTTTTGTAATTTAACCGACTTTGTATCTCTTACCGTTTCCGAGATACCCATAGTGAGCGTTGAAAAACGGGACACCCTGTATATACCTTTTCAAGAAAAGGTATATACCGACCAAACAAACATGACCCGGGCTAGTGTTTCGCCCATTGTGTCATGAATGGCCGCTCGATATGCCGTCAAAAACAATGGCAAATGACGGTCCCATCTCGCTGATGTTCGTCAACTACCTTTGACAAATGCTGCTCCATCGTCCTGTTGAATCGCTCCACCATTCCGTCGGACCGTGGATGAAGAGGCGTAGTCCTTGTTTTCTTGATCCCAAGCAAATCGCAGACACCCTGGAACACGTTGGATTCAAAGTTGCGTCCTTGATCCGAGTGCAACTCCAGTGGTACACCGAAACGACTGATCAGGCCATCCACCAGCACACTCGCCACTGTGGTAGCCTCTTGGTTTGGTAAGGCGTATGCTTCCGGCCACTTGCGGAAGTAGTCCATGGCAACCAGGATGTACTTGTTGCCACTCTCTGTGCGCTTCGCTTCAGCAGACCATTCTCTATTTTCAGAGATTTCTATTGGGCCCAGAGAGCTTTAAATTCGGGCCCTTCGCCAGAGATTTCAGCCCACTCTGGTCTGTCCTGACCATTCTCCTTCCGTTCAGCAAGTGCACCAATAGCCGGGTCTTCTCGTTGCTCTTTCCTGAGTTCAGCTATAGTCCAATTTCTCGGAGTTGCAACAACGATTGCTTTGACTCCAACGTTTCCATTCTGCTGGTCCACTCTTTTGCAATGCTTGCAATCCTCTTTGCACGGTCTTCGAGAAAGACCATCCGTGTTGCCATTGCCATGACTCTTTCCAGGACGAAGTTGACTTCCTCGATCAGCAGCTCCCCCGTTCCAGCATGAAACAGTCTGCTTGACCTCCTCGATCAGCAGCCCCCTGTTTCAGCATGAAACGGTCTACTTGACCTCCTCGATCAGCAGCCCCCCGTTTCAGCATGAAACGGTCAGCTAAAGAGTATCGTCGCCTGCAGTTGCGTTGCAGATGTCCTGGTTTCCCACAGCCGAAGCAACACGGCCTGCCCCCTGTCCTTGCTTCCTTATTTTCCAAAGCGATAAGAATCTTCTGGAACATCTCCTGGACTGACGGGGACTGTGAATTGCTGGCCTTCCTGACTGTTGGAGTCTCGGGTGCTTCCAATGTCGCTTCTCTGATTTTGAAGTGACGTGGAGAATCCTTGGCTGCTTCGATGCGAATCGCGTGGATTAAGGCATCGGTGAGCGTCGCTGGGTTGCTGATTGTGACCATCTGGCGCAACTCGTTGTCCCTTAGTCCATTTATGAAGGTTTCTTTCGCAATATTAGCCAGCAGAAGAGGCATATTGTAAACGTAAAGAAATTTGGTTGAAGGAGAAACACCATTCCTTGCCCACTTTCTTCATTCGAAACTCATTGTGATATTTTGTTATCAGCATTGCGAATGAAATAGATTTGAATGAAAATTCTTTCACTCATCAATATTTTTTTGTTTGAGGGCGGGAGCTGGGAGCGGCGACTAATCAACAGTAGTCTATTCTTTTCCCATTTTTAGTCGGCTATCCATATAGCGAAAGAATTAGATCGCTAACTCTCGAAAAGAAAACAGTTTTTTAGACTTTTAAGTGATAGATAGATAGATAGATAGATAATTTATTAATGTTTCTGCATACAAGTGCTTACATACGTCAAAAGAAATAATAAACAACAAACAAACAACAATAATAACAATAAATAAATAAATAAGTGCGTGCCGCGGTCAAGCCAGGCACGATATCGTTAGAGAAGAGTTTGAGCTTTTCATTCCTTATAAAATTTTCGCAAATGGTGTTTGGTAAAATTGAAAAAATTGCTGCTGAACAGGCGGGTGAAAATTTTTCTCTTTTTTGCTGACAACATCTTCAAAAATGCTGTTATTGAAATTTTAATGCCATAGATGGGCTCAATGAGTACAAGTTATTAGAAAACGTCCAAAATTCATGTTGCTCCATCGTTTTCTTGTGTGGAAAAACAATTAAATGTGATTTATCCGACCCGCACAAAGAAATCTTTTTTTTCAACAGTAAGACTGGCACAGAGATGATGACAGATGCTTCCAATGTTTGCGTAAGAGTTGTACGTTTGCATTTAGGCAAATACAACAAAAAAGTACGAAGGTTAAACAGGTCTTTTTGCACTTTCGAGGCATCCTTTACTTTCGCGCAGATGTGGAGGAATCAGCACAACTCGTTTTTGGGCGGAAACTCAGTGGTAGATAACTACTGACCTTACGAAGAGTTTGACATCATAAAAGCTTTGGTCGGAGTTTTTTCCAGATTGTAGTGATTTTACCGACATACCGCCTGGCCTATATTATATGGCAAGATATTTGTGGTGCCAAATTTGTATGATAGGTTTGCGGCCTCGCAAAAATGTAACTTGTTATGTGGCCAGGAAGTGGTGGTAGATTCGATAGATGTCGCAGTTTTTGTTTGTTGAATGTCAGAAAGCTATATTTATTCTAATTTGTGATTTCTTGTTTTTCTATTGTTGCATAGAAAAAGTTTCAAACACTGTGGAAAATGCGGAGTTGCCAAATGAAACTGCCGAAAATGTCGAGGAGAAAAAGCCTGTGGTCAAGCCGAAAATCGATGTGTATGATCTACCGGAGCTGAACTTATCTGAGAGTGATAGTAGCGAATCAGAGGATGAAACGCAGAGATCAGCAGCACCTGTTATGCCGATGCAACAAGAAGGTGAAAACGAAACCGAAGAGACCCAGCAGATCATTGTCGAAAATGCTGACATATTCGCCGACGCTCCTGACAACACCACAACTGCTGACATGTCGACAACGTCAAACGATTTAGCTTCCACTACCGACGTGGTCTGTGAAACTATGGACGAAGAAAATAAGAATTCTGAAGAAAACAAGAATGTTGGGGAAAATGCATTGCCCACGTCTGAATGCACTAGCGAAATCATCTTGGACGACATCTGGGACAACTTCAAGAACTATCAGGCCAATAAGGAGAAACTCGATAATTTGTTTTCGACCGCCGACAACGAACAGGACGAAGAAGTGAACGCAGAAACGGCAAGAGAGGAAGAGTCGGGAATGTCGTTAGAAATTGCACTTCGAGATCACGACTACTGTTGCGATCCCAGCAACAAGCAGAAGGATGTGAGCTTCATAGAAGTGAAACCGGAACTGTCTCAGAGCATAGACCACGACTACTGCTCGTCCAGCAAGAACGAAGAGGTGAAATCTCCGGACAAATCCGGCAGGAGCGGCCACGAGCAACAGACCAACGAACAATCGAAAACTCCCAGGCAGCGGAGCTCGAGCTCTTCGAGCAGCGGAAGCGACACGTCGAGCTGTTCATGCGGCTCGAACTGTTCATGTTCGTCGGCCTCGAGCAGCTCCAGTTCGACTTCGGACAGCTCCGATTCGGACAGTTCCACGGCGGAAGGACGCAAACGCCAGCAGGCCAGGCGGGACAGGCGGAGACAGAAATCATCCAAGAACAAGGCCAGCGGAAACAAGGACGCCCATAAAGAACACGGCGAGCAGAACATCGACGTCGTCGTCGACAACCAGCTGCCGCCATTGCTGGTCGATGTTCCGATCGAAGAAACTGATCTGGACACGACCGAGAGCGAGACGGACGAGGAATTCTACGACAAGCAACCGCAAAAGTTGGCCAAGAAAATTCTGGAGGAAAAGCGGAACCAGTTGTTGGCCGGGATGGAGATGGCGCCGAATGGATCATTGTTGGAGAACAGTCGGGCAGCTACGCCGAACTTGCCAGAAGAGACGGTACGTATTATCTAAGGTTACGTATCAGAGAATTGGAGATTTTCACGTAGGGTATGAAAAACAAGACTGTGAAGCCCGAAATCTCAGCTCACGCTTCGTATTAGGACATATTGAAACCATACTAATGATCTGATAGTGCAGGAGCATGTTATCATGCATTTTTTATATTTACTGTGCTTTTTCATTCGAAATCTTACGGAAGTACACAAGCTCCAGTCTTCTCCGTGACGTGGGCCACTGAGGTACATTTCTGCAAGCTCATTGCATCGGATGCAGCATGGGCTGGGGATCACTGTTACCTTTGCGGTATTATAGTATATTGGAAATAGAAAAAAATAGGTGCTTTGCTGGAATTAATTCAAACAAAAACGATTTTTTCACCATGGCAAGCTTACAGTCCCTTCTTCAACATATCAAAAAGTCCTCAACTCTGGGACTGCTACAAATTAGTATACAGGGTGAAAGTTGATTATTTTTCTTCACTTTATTTTTTTCTGGAAAAACTGATGACCGAAAAAAACGGTTTTAGGCTAGTTTGATAGGCCATAGTCTTCCAATAAACATATAAAAAAATATACCACCCAGCAACTGCTGCGTATCAAGTTACAGGGTGAAAACTATTTTTCATCTTCAATTTTTTTTCTTGGTGGAACTGATCTACATTGAAGCCGGTTCCAGTTCTTTTGCAAGCTTATAATGTCATACTGAACATATGAAAAGAACATATCTCTGCATCTGCTGCTTTTCAATTTACAGGGTGAAAAGTCATCAATTTTTTTCTTGATGAAATTGGCTCACACATAAATTGCGACTGGTCCTTCTGTAAATTTGAGGTTTCTAGTCAAACATATCAAAATAATACATTTCTGCTACAGCTACGTTTTTATTTACAAATTTAAATGTTTGGTTGCGTTTCAAGATTTTTTGATTTTTTGATGCAATATGCCCGAATATACCCAAACATTTAAATTTGTAAAAAAAAAACGTGGCTGTAGCAGAATTGTATTACTTTGATATGTTTGACTAGAAACTTCAAGTTTACAGAAGAATCAGTCGCAATTGTTGTGCGTGCCAATTTCACCAAGAAAAAAATTGAAACGTGAAAATGACTTTTCACCCAGTAAATTGAAAAGCAGCAGTTGCAGAAATGTATCCTTTCCATATGTTCAGTAGGACATTATAAGCTTGCAAAAGAACTGGAACCGGCTTCAATCTAGATCAGTTCCACCAAGAAAAAAAAAAGATGAAAAATAGTTTTCACCCTGTAACTTGATACACAGCAGTTGCTGGGTGGTATATTTTCAAGCCTCGCCAGACCTAGTAGCAGAGGCTATTTGTGGCCGCTTTTTTTTTCGTGATTTTTTTTTTTCTCGTTCCTCCTTTCTTAACACAATTCACCTAAATCTTCCGTATCTTTTGAACGGTTCAATATATCCAGTTCATTCTTTCGCTAATCGAATCTCAACTATTGCGGGTTGATACCGACGACGTTTAAAGATGATCTGTCAAATATAAACAATCTTTAACAACAATAAAGAATGCACAACTCGTGAAACTCAGAAAACGCATGGATGTCAGCCTTTCCATCATCATATCTTTGGATCTAATGAAGCTCTGCCTATTTTTTTTTTAACTGAAGTAAAAAATTGATCTAGGACCTATAGTTTTTTAGATGTGATTTTTTTTTCTGACGCAACCAACAACTGTAATGAAGTGGTGCACGCATGTCACTCATACATACTATGCAAAATGCTCTGTATTACTACCACAGACTACCTTACTACCGAGGTGGGCATTTTTCGTATAAAGCTGAGCTTTCACAGAAATAATCAGATATTTGCTTTTCACAAAAAAAAAACAAGGCACCCGTTAAGGCTGGCCGAGTTATGGGGCTAAGACTGCCCTCAACGGTACAATGGTATTAACGTAAAATAGGTATGATAGACATGAAACTATTCACCCCTAATTTCTACATCGAAAAGGTCATATTCAAGGTCAAAAGGTCACTGCAAATCGCAGTTGAGAGGTATTCTTACGTGTCTCATACAGTTTATCTTTTTATTTCATTGCCTTTTTTTGCATTAATGACTACTTATTTTATCTCAGGATTCTCAGGTCACATTTGGCAAATACCTATGTTTCGATATCACTTCATTGAAGTTTTAGAGTAGGTACCATCATTATCAATTTTTTGCCAAGCAAGTTTCAAACAGTTTCCAAGCTAATAAATAATAAAACAATAACGATACTTCTTATTGTATGTATGTGTGTACGTGTTTTATGTGAACTTTTTGTAATAATGTACCAAAATGATTTATTTATATGTTTATTGGAAGACTATGGCCTATCAAACTAGCCTAAAACCGTTTTTTTCAGTCATCAGTTTTTCAAGAAAGAAAGGAAATAAAGAAAAATAATAAACTTTCACCCTTTATACTAATTTGTAGCAGTCCTAGAGTTGAGGACTTTTGATATGTTGAAGAGGGAACTGAAAGCTAGCCATGGTAAAAAAATCGTTTTTGTTTGAATAAATTCCAGCAGATGTTCTATTTCCAATATACCATTATTCATTATTATTCAAAAAAAAAGTACTTTTAAATATATTAGGAACGAAAATATTCAATTTTATGCAAAAAAAAGAAGTTTTTGAAGGGAATCGAACCCCTGTTTTCTGATTTTGTAGTGTGACGCGTTACACCACTGCTCTACCGGGGCTAATAAAGACACACGGTACAGTTTTCGCAGTTCTTTGAATCGTCTCGTTCCGCCGAATAGCAAATACTTTTGTACACAGAAACTGTACCTGAACATTGTAAAATGGGAAGACCTTTATCAAATGAGGGCAAGAAAACGTTGCTAGCTCTCGGTTTATAAGGGAGACCTTAAGAAAATAATAAGCCTTTATATTGTTACATATTTCGCGTACGGCTTCTTTTATAATTGAGACGATCGTTTCAAAACACATTGTTCATCACTGCGTACTACAATAAATACACGCCAACAATTATTGCTGGAATATCGCTGTGATTACTACTCGCTTTTAATCCGCTCGCTACCACTTTGCGTTCATAACTAAACCGAACGAACTTCTTGAACTTCCCATCATCCTCCAGTAAATTCTACAGTGACCCGGTATAGTTTCTAGACGACTCCCGAATAATCACACACCTTTCGCGTGCTTCCCGTGTGTTCTGGAATTACGGCACCTCCGCCAATTCGGCTGATGTTTTCTGATCGACCGTTGAAATCACCCCATTCAGTTTCACGGGCAAAAGTCTACACGCACGCTCTGGAATGCAGTAGAACACGCTCCGCACTTGTACACTGCGACCTAACGGGAAGAGTCTAGAAAGATCGCGTGTTATCCAGAATCGCCGCTCGTAACAATATTTATACGATTTATTGATGGTGGTGAAGGCATGTAGTAATACGGTATGTTTTTGTTGACCAGGAGCCAGTGCGAACAAAGAAGAAGTCAAAATCGAAGAAGAAAAAGAAAAAGCGAGCCGCTGAGCTGCAGCGAAGGCTCGACGAAAATAGAGAGTACGAATCCACCTCCGCCGCTACTTCTTCGGTCCCCTACTACAAGCAGTACTATCCGGTGCCAACCCCAACTGTGCCACCATTGACGCTCAATCTCCCGCGCAGCTCCGGTGTGCCGTCACCGTTGGCGATGGCCAACGTTCACTCTCACCAGTCCGTCATGGACGTCTCCCACGATGACGGCGACGGCAGCTTGAGACCGAAGCGCCGGCGCGTCCCCAACAAATTCTACGGCTATTCGAGCGACGAAGAGGACGAGAAAGCCGCGGCGCCGCCGCCACCCAAGTGGCGCAAAACCGAGACGCTGCCGCCCGCTTTCCATGTATCGCAGATGCTGGTGCCACCGATAACGCTCAAAACCACATCGTCGCCGGTCCAGTTCCAACAAGCCAAGGTCCAGCCGTTCTCGATACGGACGTCGTCGCAGCCCGGCCAGATGAAGGTGCACCACCCCAACCAGCAGAAACGGATACCGCCGATCCGTCTGAAGCAGTCGAAGATCCAGCAGCTGGTCCCGCATGAGCCGGAACCAGCCGAAAGCGACGAGGCCGAATCGAACGATTCAAGCAATGAAGGTCGCAATTTGTTGAACGTCAATCCCGACGCCCTGTACTGCTACTGCAAGTGTCCCTACGACGAAGTCTCCGAAATGATTGGCTGTGATGCAAGTGACTGTGCCATCGAATGGTTCCATTTTGAGTGCGTTGGTATCATGGTGCCGCCGAAAGGGCACTGGTACTGTCCGGAATGCAGGAAAAAGAGACAACAGAAGCGCGAAATGCTGAAGATGAAAGCTAAGCAGTCGATGATGACGTGAATCGTTTCTGTAATTCTTTCTAACTCTGCAATTTAGGTTTTTTGATTTTTGATATTATAGTAATAATGTAAATTTATTTATTATTACGTCGAGTTAACGGAACTTGACGGTTACGTTTTTAGTGAAATAAAACTACGCTTATATCCTAAGAGCATCACATTGGAGTTGACAAACACTCAAACAAGTTATTGTGATTACTTTGCTTAAGTAGTATAACGTTAGTGTAACTTCGTGGTAGGTACTTTTTTACTTCCTAAAAATTCAATAGTCTGGTGGTTAACCAACAAATAAATCTCAGAATTTGAACTTCAGTTCAAAAGTGAAATTTTGGGGATTGGTTAAGGAACCTGCCATTCCAGGATCCCGGGGCCTAATTCAGGAAGATCTGGAGAACAGTGAAAGTTGAAAGTGTATGAAATAATGAACCATAACATGAATAGCCACCAAAAAATGCATGGCTTTATTGTATGGTAGGTTGACCACAAATTTTGCGAGGGATGAGGGCATGACATAGTGCTCCCTATTGCTAGATAATGTACCGATTTTGAATGGCTATTTGAGAGCTTGGAAGCCTCCACTTGCAAGGCCCCATGCCCTCCTGCATTGATCGCCCACGTTGTCTCCAATCATTATATGATCTTTGTTGCATAACCACCAGACCGGAAAGAAATATCCGCAGACATTTTGACGGCATTATTTATTATGCAGGTCTGTTCATGGACCGTATGCATTTGAGTTGCTTTTTCAAGATTTAAAGAGGAGAACCATGTGACGTGTCTTGGTTATTTTAAGTGATTCAAGCAAATGTCTTGTCAACATACACAGAGTAATTTTACCAAGAGCAATAGTCGTTTCTATCATCTGATTATTATGTGTTTTATTAAACATTGCGAGTTTAATATTTCAAGTATGTTGTACAGTCAGGCCTGTACATAATGGAACATTTGTGATTATCAAGACAAAAATTGGATAATATGTAATAATATTGTTATTCATTGTAGTATTATAATTTTAATGTTGAGCAATTTATTACTTATGGATATCATAGAATTGCCAAATTAGAATTGTAAATGTGTAAATATTTTTATCAATATATTGCCTCTCTTTCCAGTGAAGGAGGGGTTTTTCCATTTTGTCGGAAATTTTGTAAAGATCTGAGTTGTTTCAGAATTAGACTTGATGTATGTATGAATCTGGTATGAAATATAGATATCAGATATAATGTTTCGTTTTATTTGCATCATTTCTAAATTGCTGCATTTTAGCGATCTATCGAAGGTAAAGTGTCATTCAGCAGGTGAACACTGGATGCTATCAGTACCACCAAGCACCAACGTATAGGAGTTTGAGTTCCGCACCGGTTTGCACTCCATTTTTGCTCCAGATGTCGGGTTAATTACGTGGGACGTTGGAAGACGGCTTTCACCAGGGAGTTTTTGAGCTAAAGCAAGAGCCTATGGACTGTGTGGGTATCACCCCGAGCAACCGAAGTATAATTACCTAGGTGCGTCCTTTGCTTCCGCCGAAGGTATTGTGGGATTTCATGTCCAAAAGGTTGAAACCAGCTCACACAAACCGGTGCCTATAGAACGAGGAACCTGCATCGAGCACTCGTAATCTATCACTGATAATTGAACCATGCAACCACGTCTACCATCAAGACGCCCAGCAATTTCACTGGAACTGATAAAGAGTCCGCAAACGACTTCGATTTGAACTTGAAATGGAGTCAAGAATGGCGTACAAAAGCTTCTCCAGAGTGGCAGTCTCTGGAACCGGGAATCAAACTCGGAGGTTTCGATTTACCGCGACGCCTTTGGAGAAGATTGAACCGCGTCAGGACTGGCCATGGACGTTGCACATAGGGGTATTTGATCAAAAAAGCTGGCCAAAAGTCGAAAAATGAAATAAAATTGTAGGAGAAAATGGACATTTTTTGCATGTAGTATAACATCCTACTGTATGATGCCTTGTTATCTTTTACCATTTTATTGATTCTGATAGCCGTGACATCCTTCGAAATTCAGTCACTGTTAGTGACTGTTAGCTAGTGTGCTTTTTGCTCTTATTGGCACTTTTTGTCACCGGTTTTTCAATGTTGTTTGTAGGTTATTATAAAGTGAAGGTGCGTTCAGTCAGCTTATTTAGTCGCAAGTTTTAATTTTAGCCGTAAGCGCTGCATCGCTTATTGACTGTTCTGAGGAAGCTGGTTCATAAGAGCCAATGGGCGTCGCTGCGCTTGCGACTAAAATTAAAACTTACGGATAAATAAGCTGACTGAACGCACCTTGAAGCATAGCGATTCATAACGATTTCACAAATAGAAGATAAGTACTTATGATCTGATGTAGTATATCATCATCATGACTTGGTTTTATTGTAGTTTCAAGTATTTGAACATGGCTCATCAAATATTCCATTATTAGGTCTTTTTTCGTAAAATTGTTGTTTAAGTAACAGTGTCGTGTCGCGCAGAAATGAATATGGTCCTCTATAGACCAGCTCATTGGCTATCCAAAACAGTAAAAATATCACCCGCGAACACACGCCATTCAAAAAAAATGATGTAATAGAAAAATTATATTTTTTTAGTATTTTATTATTTTTATATAAGTATGAAGGAGGTAACCGGAAGATGGAGACACTCTCGGTTTTCTCTCTTTCTGGTTACCTCCTTCATATGTTTTTCTGTGTCTGTAAAGGTGCGTTCAGTCAGCTTATTTAGCCGCAAGTTTTAATTTTAGTCGTAAGCGCAGCATCGCTTATTGGCTGATCTGAGGAGGCTGGTTCATGACAGCCAATGAGCATCGCTGCGCTTACGACTAAAACTAAAACTTGCGGCTGAACGAACGCACCTTAAGAAGACGGATTACTTGATGACATTTCTAAATTTGAAACTGGATGAATTTCACCCGTTAAAAATTAATGTATTTATACCGGGTGTGTTTATAAACGTTTGTTATCATATCGCCTTTGGAATCTCCTATCACTCTTTCAAATCGTGCCTTTCACTGCGACTTTTGGCCTGACCAAAGCCTGCCGCGATCACAGACGTTTATAAACACCCGGTACATATAAATAAAAAAATATAATATTTTTATTACTTCAATATTTTCGGGTGTTCGCGGGTGATATTTTTACTGTTTTGGATAGCCAATGAGCTGGTCTATAAAGGACCATATTCATTTCTGCGCGACACCCCCCGACACTGTTACTAAAACAACAATTTTCCAAAAAAAAGAACTAATAATGGAATACTTGATGAGCCATGTTCAAATACTTGAAAAAAAAGTAAAAAAAGTCATAAGGGTAATATACTACATTGGATCATAAGTACTAACCTTATATTTGTGAAGCCAATATGAATCGATAAGCTTCACTTTACATAAACCTACAAACAACTTTGAAAAACCGGTGACAAAAAGTAACAATAAGAGCAAAAAGCACACTAGCTAACAGTGGCTGAATTTCAAAGGATGTCACGGCTACCAGAATCAATAAAATGGTAAAAGATAACAAGCCATGATATTCGCACCGTGCACGACGCCAGCGTCACCTGGCGTCCGCAACTTTGTAGGCGCAAAACGTCACTCATCTCATAAATTACAGATGGCTGAACTGTCATAAATGACAGTCGCTGGCCTGAACTGTCATTATTTTGTGGTTAAGTGCTTTGTCAACATAGACTTTGTCATTGACAAACTGTCAGTCAACCACGTGGCATCTGTTGTGACAGTTGGTTGTCAATTATTTCAATTATTTCCACTGTCAAATTGACATAAATGACATCAAATATCAGAAAATTGACAGCCCAATCACGCAGCGCCGAGCCATCAATGTTGCTCTTTTTGTCCACATAAAGCGCTGTGATCGGTTTCGTTACCCCCACTCTGTACTTCGCACGGGGCGAATAGTAGGATGTTATACTGCATGCAAAAAATGTCCATTTTGACCTAAAATTTTATTTAATTTTTCGACTTTTGGCCAGCTTTTTTGATCAAATACCCCTATGTAGTCCGGATGTTAAGAGCAAAAAACAGGGGGTACCCTGCATTTTGAGGTAGAGCGAAGCCCCTTTGCATGTGTGATGCTTGGACCCCCCCAGGTCCATAATGATAGGTAGCCACCGGCAAAAATCGTGCAGGCACTGTATACAGGGTGAAGCAGAAAAAAAATTAAGAAAATTTGTATTTCGTGAACCAAAACGGATGGAGCTGCGTGAAACACCATGTCTGTTCCAAATTTTGCGCTTATTAAGATAAAGAAATCCGTTTTCGATTATCTTGTGCCATTTTTTAAATATCGGGAAAATAAAAAAAAAAGAAAGCTGAAAATTGCTTTTCCATAAATGGCTGAAAATTCAAGATAAAGAGATGCGATTTGGTTTGTATGCTCTGAGTAATGTTTCAAGTAAAATTCGAGGAGTAGCCACCTGGGAAATCACTGCGGGGGCTGTTACAGGGTGAAGCAGAGAAAATTGAAGATAAATCGTATTTCATGAACCAAAACGAATGGAGTCACGCGAACCACCAAATTATGTTCTCAATTTTGCTTTTGACAAGATGTAAGCAATAGTTTTTGAAAATCCTATTCATTTTTTGAAAAATCATCACAAAAACTTTTTCTTTTTTGAACTTCATTTTTTTTTTATGAATGACTGAAAACCCAAGATATAGACGTGCAATTTGGTGGGTATGTCGATACTGATGTTCTAAGTGAAATGCAATTAATAGCCACCGGCGCCAGTACTGCAGGCGCTGTATACAGGGTGAAGCAGAGAAAATTAAAAAAAAATCATATTCCGTGAACCAAAATGAATAAAGTCGCGTGAACCGCCTTATGTGTTCTAAATTCTGCTCTTGAAAAGATGTGGGCAGTAGTTTTTGAAAATCTTGTCAACAATTTTGAAAAAATCATCATAAAAACTTTTTCGTTCCTGAATTTCTTTTTTTTATGATCGTCTGAAAAGTAAGTATGAAGAAATGCAGTTTTGTGAGTATGTCGATAGTGATGTTCTACGTGAAACGCGATTGGCGATCACCGACGCCAACACTGCAGGCGCTGTATACAGGGTTGAGCAGAGAAAATTCTAAAAAAATCATATTCCGTGAACCGAAATGAATAAAGTCGCGTGAACCGCCATATGTGCTCTGAATTCTGCTATTGAATAGATGTGTGCAGTAGTTTTTGAAAATCTCGTCGACATTTGTGAAAAAATAGACAGAAACTTTTTCGTTCTTGAATTTCTTTCTTTTTATGAACGGCTGAAAATTAAGGATAACAGGATGCAATTTTGTAAGTATGTCGATAGTGATGCTCTACGTGAAACGCGATTGATAGCCACCGGCGCCAGTACTGCAGGCGTTGTATACAGGGTGAAGCAGAGAAAATTCTAATAGAATCATATTCCGTGAACCGAAATGAATAAAGTTGCGTGAACCGCCATATGTGTTCTGAATTTTGATCTTGAAAAGATGTGTGCAGTAGTTTTTGAAAATCTCGTCTACATTTTTGAAAAAATTGACATAAAAACTTTTTGGTTCTTGAATTTCTTTTTTTTTATGAACGGCTGAAAATTAATGATAAAGGGATGCAATTTTGTGAGTATGTCGACAGTGATGTTTTACGTGAAACGTGATTGGTGATCACCGGCGCAAACACTGCAGGCGCTGTGTACAGGGTTGAGTAGAAAAAAAAATAAAAAATCGTACCTAGTAGTTCGACAGAGATGATGTCGTGTGAACCACCATATACAGGGTGTTTCCAAAATGGTGTTACAAACTTCTAGGGGAGATTCCCCATCAAAAATGGACAAGGAAAATATATACCTTCGATGTCCTAAAATGCTCAGTTGAAAAGTTACAGGGTGTTCAAGTTGACTTTTTCAAACTGATTTTTTGACATAAGTTTTGAACCGTTAAACCGATTTTGTTCAAGTTCTCACCAAAGTTAACTGAAATAAGTCTCTATCGAATAATAGTAACGTGTTGGAGAAAAAAGTTCAGGGGCGTAGATAATGGGGGCTGTCCTCATATTTCCCCCCCCTATTTTTCACACCTCTAGCTATCTTCCCAAATTGTTCTTATTTTTTTATTCTACGTTCAATTTAGAGAAAAAAGTTACTCGTGCAAAATTTTGATTAGAGGCTTCGTTTTTGAGATATCTGAGTTTGAAACTTTGGAAAACATATCGAAATTGCCACTTTCCAAGGCCAAAAAGTTGGAATAAAAAAAAACTTGATTTTTCTGCAGAAATAGGTTCTCTTCAATTTTCTAAGTTGATAAAGAAAAAAAATTGGGCTCATTGAAAGTGGCGATTTCGAGATGTTTTCCAAAGTTTCAAACTCAGATATCTCAAAAACGAAGCCTCTAATCAAAATTTTGCAAGAGTAACTTTTTGCTCTAAATTGAACGTAAAATAAAAAAATAAGAACAATTTGGGAAAATAGCTAGGGGTGTAAAAAATAGAGGGGGAAATATGAGGACAGCCCCCATTACTATTATATTACCATTACCATTATTACGTTACTATTATTCGATAGAGACTTATTTCAGTTAACTTTGGTGAGAACTTGAACAAAATCGGTTAAACGGTTCACAACTTATGTCAAAAAATCAGTTTTAAAAAGTCAACTTGAACACCCTGTAACTTTTCAACTGAGCATTTTAGGACATCAAAGGTATATATTTTCCTTGTCCATTTTTGATGGGGAATCTCCCCTAGAAGTTTGTAACACCATTTTGGAAACACCCTGTATATTCCTGATTCTGCAATGATGATGATGATGATGCAATAAACCACTTAGATACCCTGTTTCGTTTTGAAAGAATCGCGATTAAAATTTTATTATTGATATAAATTTTTGATAATAAAAATTGTAATGTTATAATGTGTATAATGAGTAAAGTCAAATTGAAAATATTTTATCCATGGGAAGGGAATGGTCGACGGCAACATGCCCATGATGCTCACAGCATTTCCCCGTTGAATGGCACTGATTCTTTAAATTAGGTAAATTTTTGAACGTGTTTCTCCAGTCACAGCTTTTAATCTTTTTCCTAATTGGTCCACAAATTGTACGCTCTCTTTGGACCAAAGACCGAGCGTTTTCACAAAAAAAGCTAAAAACCGACAGCCTGTGTCAATAATTTATCAATATTTTCTCCGTTTGTTGTTGGCAGCGATATCGGCTACGTCCCCAGTACATTTTTATGAGTTTTTTAAATGTGAAGGCGAAAGCGTATCTGCACAGGTCGCGTCCCAGACCAAATGTATTCCGTGAGACCAAGGTATTAACGTCATACCGTCTGGTCTCTTCCCGTCCAATCTTGACAATCCGATAGGCTCTAAAGTTGACAGAATTTGAGCCAGTAGAAAGAGCTTTCTGGATGATGTTGTTGATTTCACGATGACGCGATTGTCCACCAGCGCTTTTCGAGCAAGAAAGACCATGTGTACTTTTAAGATCAACCATCCTTCCACAGACACAACGATGGGTTTACATATTTCACATCCTAAGCTCAAAGCAACTGATATGCGGAACACGTTGTCGTTTAAAGGAGTCCCAAGATTTTCACACGGTAACACATTTAACCAAGCACCAGAGACGGCAGCTGTCGAAGCGAGGTATCTTGTTTTTTTTATCCTTGAATTAGTTGGATTCGACGTCATTTCTTAAGTTACTATCCTGATGTTAATGGTATCCCAGGATATGTGACAACTCAGGAACCTCATGACTGACTAGAGGCCACTCTGCGAAAGATTCATTGTACCCACTGATCCCAGTCAAGTCTTCTTCTTCGGGAAGGGACATAAAAGAAAATACCAAACAAGAAACAGAAACTACAGATGAGAGGAAAGCGGCTCTATATGGATGTCATCAATTTTTTTTTATCCCAAGTCCTCCATATTGGATATTGGACTGGTAAGGAAGCCATTCGTAATTGGTTCCGCTCTAATTTTATATTTATCACTTTTTCCAATGTTGCAAATATACTGACGGACAAAATTAGCGTTACACTTTTTCAGAATACTGGCACAGACAAACCCGTCAACAGATTTCTCCAAAAATTTCCGAGGAGCAAGCTTGAAGTGTTTTCCTCAAGTCCACAAACGCGCAAAGACGTGGTCCGCAAGATGACTGAGTTGTACAGTCTGAAAGGTAGAAATGACCAGAAACCATTTTCGTAGAATTTTCCAACACATTCAAGAGATCTTCCTAAGGCTGCAGATGAGATGGTTTTCACTTGAAATGATGTCAGTAGGTGGTTCATACCCTCTGTAGTCTTCCTGCATGATTTAAACCGTAAAAAATGTGCACCCACTCGGTGTTAGTTCTTTGTTCAATGCAATGAGAAAATTTCCATATGATTTCCAAAAATGCTTTGTGTAATTGAAAAATCTGTTTTTTACGTACTTGAGAAGGTTATGCAGCAGAAAATGATTGGGAAAATTTCTTGTCTCCCTCGCAACCTCTTCATGTGGTAAGTCATTTCCTTACCATGAGCTGATAATCCGTTGTCGGAAGAATCGAAACAGTTTCGGTGATACCTGAAGGTTCATTGGAACCTCAGAGCGCCATCGGCTTGGTATCCGACCCTCGAGGTCCTCGATTAACCATAATTTAACACCTTGTTGGTACCCTCTACAAGAATGGTAAAGGAAGCAGATTTTCTCAAACTCGCTCGAAAAAATGCTTTTTCATTTGCCAGTTATCCGATCTGTATAGTCAAATGCACAAAAAATCCTCATCTTGTGTTTTGAGGTCAATTTTTGTGACTTCCGTGCATCAACTTGCACCCAGTGCAACTTTTAGGATTTTTATCGCATTTTATTCATCGTTCGTCAAGAGAAATTTCGATGCCTTCATTCATCAACGTAATCACGAAAACGGATACACAGTTCCTCAGAGTCACGCAATCAGCCTTTATTTTGGATGTTGCAATGGGTTTCCCCAGGTGCGAACAGCCGGTCGGGTTGGCGGGTTGCTATGCTAGAGTACGTAGCTCGTTCCCAGGAAGTTTTTCAAAGTTTATTCGTCATTCTGCGCAACCAAAGGAGCCTTCCAAAGACTTGTGGTAACTCGTATTTCGAGAACAAAGGTCTACCCGAAGATTTTCAATCCTTGCAATCCTATCGTTGGTAATTTTGTATCGCTCGAATATATTTTTTTGACAAGCGTCAACGTCAGGATCAGGCAGCAGTACCTTATTAATTGTTGTTAATTTACAATAATGAAAGGTATGATTCACATTTCGCAAAATTATCAACGACAAGATTGCAAGGATTGAAAATCTTCAGGTAGACCTTTGTTCCCGAAATACGAGTTACCACCAGTCCTTGGAAGGCTCCTTTGGTTGCACAGAATGACGAATAAACTTTCAAAAACTTCCTGGGTACGAGCCACGTACCTACTCTATCATAGCAACTCGCCAACCCAACCGGCTGTTCGCACCTGGGAAAACCCATTGCAACATCCAAAATAAAGGCTGATTGGGTGACTCTGAGGAACTGTGTATGCATTTTTATGATTACGTTGATGAATGAAGGCATCGAGGTTTCTCTTGACAAACGATGAATAAAATGCGATAAAAATCCTAAAAGTTGCACTGGGTGCAAGTTGATGCACAGAAGTCACAAAAATTGACCTCAAAACACAAGATGAGGGTTTTTTGTGCATTTGACTATACAGATCGGATAACTGGCAAATGAAAAAGCATTTTTTCGAGCGAGTTTGAGAAAATCTGCTTCCTTTACCATTCTTGTAGAGGGTACCAACAAGGTGTTGAATTATGGTTAATCGAGGACCTCGAGGGTCGGATACCAAGCCGATGGCGCTCTGAGGTTCCGATGAACCTTCAGGTATCACCGGGACTGTTTCGATTCTTCCGACAACGGATTATCAGCTCATGGTAAGGAAATGACTTACCACATGAAGAGGTTGCGAAGGAGACAAGAAATTTTTCCAATCATTTTCTGCTGCATTACCTTCTCAAGTACGTGGAAAACAGATTTTCCAATTACACAAACCATTTTTGGAAATCATATGGAAATTTTCTCATTTTATTGAACAAAGAACTAACACTGACTGGGTGAACATTTTGTGCTGTTTAAATCATGCAGGAAGACTACAAAGAGTATGAACCACCTACTGACACGATTTTAAGTGAGAACTACCTTTTCTGCAGCCTTAGGAAGATCTCTTGAATGTGTTGGAAAATTCTACGAAAATGGTTTCTGGTTATTTCTACCTTTCAGATCGTACAACTCAGTCATCTTGCGGACCACGTCTTTGCGCGTTTGTGGACTTGAAGAAAACACTTCAAGCTTGCTCTTCGAAAAATTTTGAGAAAACCTGTTGACGGGTTCGAATTTGCCAATATTTCAAAAAAGTGTAACGCTAATTTTGTCCGTCAGTATATGTGGCTATCGAGCTTGTTGATTGAGTCGTGGAATCCATTCAAGGGCGTAGTCCGAAGAAGGTAGTTCAATTTCGGGATGGTCAAGCAGTGGCGAAGCAGATACTATGCCGTGTGCGTATTTAGAAGCTCTAATCGATCGAGTTATAATTTGAGTTCTGCTATTTTTTCAATCATGATAATTTCTGTAGATTCAGCACTCTACGGTCCACCTAGTAGTCTGAGATTTTTTGAAACTACTTTGATCCCAGGTGGGTGGTTTTCGAAGGATTTGAAGATTTCACAGTTGAAAGATGAGCAGAAGAAAATTTCACATTTTTGATCATTGAGGTTAGGTCTAAGATTTTCACAATTTTCAGATGCAATTTTGAAATTTGCAAGAACTGAATCTGGAGCTCCTCCTAAGGTACCATCATCTAAGTATCATGCAATTAATTCAGAATTAAGTTGATTTAGAATTGGCTGAATGGCAAGGCAGAAAAGCACTGGTCTAGTGGGATCCCCAGGGATCCCCTTGTTGAGCTCCAACTTCTGATAAAATCTTCTCATCCCCAAATGATAAATATGATACATTTCTGTAACACTGGGATAAATGGAAACAAAATAGGAGTATGTTTTGAAACTTCGTTCAACATGCTGTCACGTTCTATTGAGTTCAAGGCATTTTGAAAGTCTACTTTGAGTATCACCTTATTTTATGTTGTTATATTATAATCTTCAATGAAGCTTCGGCACACATGTATCACTGCTTCAGATCCTCCTTTGGTTGCAAAACCGACCTGAGCGGGACGAAGGTAGTTTCCCACTGATTCACGTACCATTTGACAAGCAAGCTTGGCTGCTAAACGTCAAAGAGTTGTGCCCACAGCTATGGGACGTATCCCTCCATCTCTTTTATTTAAAGCACATAGTGAGGCTCGATAAAGTACACATGTTTGGATGAACTTGGCCCGATAACATGATCTTTATATAATTTTATTTATTGACTTATCAACAAATTTCAATTGAATATCAACAAGAACCAGAAAAATCACACGTATGGGGTACCGTCAGAAGCACAATATCACATACATTAAAAATTTTGTCATTAAAAAAAACTCGAAAAAAAAGGACTTCATGGTGAATGAACTCCGTAAGGGCTCTTTCATAGCTTTGTCACTTTTTTTGGATTTACAAAAAAATTGTTGTGTGTGATACAGTGCTCTTGACAGTACATATCAAATTCAAATTATATTCCTATATAGATATAATAACCACATATCTTGGAATTTTTCACCATTTGCATTCATGAAGAAACAATTTTCATAGAAAAAAATCTATGCGCAATAACTGTGATACCTATTTAAAAACGGGACCAGACATCCTGAAACAGTGTTTTGCATCTTAATAATTTCAAAAAAGGAATATATATCTATAGTGCTTCACGCGACTTTATTGGTTTCGGGTCGCGACCACCATGAGGTATAACTTTATCTCTTTTTTTTCTGCTGTATCCTGTATATAGCCCCCACACTTCTGACACCGGTGGCCACCTGTTGCAGTTTACTTGGAATATACTTTTTGACATAGGTGCGTGACGAATGGCATCTCTACAGCTTCAACTTTCTGCCAATACATACAATCACTGGAAAAAAATCAATGATAAAATTTTGATCGGGATTCTTCCAGAACGGAACAGGGTATCTCGAGTGGTTTTTTGCATAATAACAATTGTAGAATCAGGAAAATATTATGGTGGTTCACACGACTTCATCCCTGTCGAACTACTAGGTACGATTTTTCAATTTTTTTTCTGCTCAACCCTGTATACAGCGCCTGCAGTGTTGGCGTCGGTGATCATCAATCGCGTTTTACGTAGAACATCACTATCGACATACTCACAAAACTGCATTTCTTTATACTTACTTTTCAGACGATCATAAAAAAAAAGAAATTTAGGAACGAAAAAGTTTTTATGGTGATTTTTTCAAAATTGTTGACAAGATTTTCAAAAACTACTGCCCACATCTTTTCAAGAGCAGAATTTAGAACACATAAGGTGGTTCACGCGACTTTATTCATTTTGGTTCACGGAATATGATTTTTTTTTAATTTTCTCTGCTTCACCCTGTATACAGCGCCTGCAGTACTGGCGCCGGTGGCTATCAATTGCATTTCACTTAGAACATCAGTATCGACATACCCACCAAATTGCACGTCTATATCTTGGGATTTCAGTCATTCATAAAAAAAAAAATGAAGTTCAAAAAAGACAAAGTTCTTGTGATGATTTTTCAAAAAATGAATAAGATTTTCAAAAAGTATTGCTTACATCTTGTCAAAAGCAAAATTGAGAACATAATTTGGTGGTTCGCGTGACTCCATTCGTTTTGGTTCATGAAATACGATTTATCTTCAATTTTCTCTGCTTCACCCTGTAACAGCCCCCGCAGTGATTTCCCAGGTGGCTACTCCTCGAATTTTACTTGAAACATTACTCAGAGCATACAAACCAAATCGCATCTCTTTATCTTGAATTCTCAGCCATTTATGGAAAGGCAATTTTCAGCTTTCTTTTTTTTTTCTTTTCCCGATATTTGAAAAATGGCACAAGATAATCGAAAACTGATTTCTTTATCTTAATAAGCGCAAAATTTGGAACAGACATGGTGTTTCACGCAGCTCCATCCGTTTTGGTTCACGAAATACAAATTTTCTTAATTTTTTTTCTGCTTCACCCTGTATACAGTGCCTGCACGATTTTTGCCGGTGGCTACCTATCATTATGGACCTGGGGGGGTCCAAGCATCACACATGCAAAGGGGCTTCGCTCTACCTCAAAATGCAGGGTCTTTCCTCTTAACATCCGGACTAATGTGCGTTGTGGCGATTCTGAGACAAGATGGGGTTCAGAGAAACGTTCTCTTGCGATTGTGGTGCGGAACGGCAAACAATCCACCACATTGCTTTTGAATGCCCACTTCGTCGCTACCTCGGCAAAAAAGAAGACTTCGTGGCGGATACCCCTGATGTCATCCAGTAGCTCACAGACTTGGATATACTAATTTAACTTTTTTTCCCCCTTAGCTACACACTTTACAGTTCTACACCTTTTATGCCCGCTCTATGAAAATTCGCAGCAATCGCAACGCAACCGCAACGCAGACCGCAACGTTTCTGATTGGCTCGCAAGGTATTCGCAAAGCCATCGCAACGACGCGAAAGGCTTGCGAGCCAATCAGAAAAGTTGCGCTCTGCGTTGCGGTTGCGTTGCGTGATTTCATAGAGCGGCCTTTATACACATTTTACTCACTTTACTATAATTGCTGTTAGGTGTGCTTGTATTAATTACATACGCTAAATAAATTAATAACTGATAATAAGCTCCACTGCGATGTGTCTTGATGTGCTTTAAGAGTTGTGTCTTGATCTCTTCCACTGAGATGTGTTTTGATCTGCTTTACAGTTGCGTCCATGGGCGTATACAGCTATGGGCAAGCCCGGGCATCTGCCCGGAGTAGGAATTTTCTATCAATCTTTTTTTTTTCAATATACTACAAAGAAAAAGCAACAAAAATATGTAATGGATGTGTTTCAAAATATAATCAAAGGACCAATTTTGACAGCAGCCTTCCTAAATTCCGAAAAAAAATACGCTTGCGGTGCCAACTAGCCCCCCATTGTTTCAACCCGTTTCAACCCTAACCTTCACCTTGGAGCGTTGCCCGGGGTAAGATAAAATGTTGGATACGCCCATGGTTGCGTCTTGATCTTCTTCAGCTGAGCTAAGCATCAGTGGTGGATGCTTGTGATTGACAAACCGTACCTCGACTCGAAGTGTAAGAGCAGAGATTTTGTGGGGAGGGGACGACCTACGATTGCGATTTTACAGTGTCCTAGAGTAACGTTCGGTTGGTTCTCGCGTAACTAACTTATTTGTTGCAGCATTCACCTGAAGTTAATAGTGAAGTTAATGGAGGTTGCCTAATCGTGATATGGAGAATCTATGAGAAGCTGTTCGTATAATTACCTGGATATTCGACGACGCGACGATTCAAGGAATTTGTACCTATAATTAATTGTTAGAGCTCAAATAGTTGGTTAGCGGTCTGATATTCATTTATAGGGAATAATGAACTGCGCAACAGTCAATGTGTCCACCTCGAAAAGTTTACCCTTTTTAAAAATGGTATAGTTTTCGAATGCCACCAGTGATTTTAATACGGTTTGCTTTGTTCGAAAGGCTGATCCTTCGTTTATCTGAAGGATTGACGCCGAACGTTTAGTAACTTCAAATAAAGCTCCTACAGGGTGATATGTAAACCGGTGCAAAATTACTCTGCCGTCAAGAGGTCCCCGTTTGCAAAAAAAAATTCTTTCAATTTTAGCGATAAAACCACAAAGGCTGATGCTTCGCCTTTGCGCCGTTCCAGATTTTTGTGAATCGGAAGTCTAAAAGTGCGATTGAGCAAATTTGGACCTTGAAGGGTTTCAAACAATATGACTTACAACACACCTTCATTATTTCAAAGGTGACTGAAATACTGGCAATTTTTTTCAAATGATAAATGGTTAAAAGTTTGAAAATCTCAATTAAACATTATTTGACGTTTGAAACCTTTTTTCTTCTCAAATTTGAACTTCTGAATACGATTCTGTCGTCGAATTTCAATATCACCAAATGACGTCTGGATATTGCCTTGATTTGAATCTTTCATCGTCACTTTAACATCGATGGACCATTGAGACATTAAAAGGTCTTCAGAATACATTTAAAGAGACCGAACTGGCCAATATTTTGTGGTTTCTGGCCTTTTTTTTCATTTGCTTGACCTTTTGAAGTTAGTTGTTGTGGTACAAGCTTTGACCATTTCGGTAGTGCTAAAATTGGGTGCGTCGGCTTGTTCCGACTTATCATTGCTCCGACTCTCGCTTGGTCCGACCTTGGGTTGGCATCACTGGAGATGAAGTGAGGCTTCTGCACAGGCAATGGCCAGTGGCGTAGCGAAGGGGAGGGCCTGATTATGCTTCCTGCGTTTGGTCGCCAGATTACGCGAAATACATAAGCCAGATAGAGGACCGTCCAGAGAAAGTTATTAAAGTATCTCTCATTTTAAGCTGGACGATGTCCCTGATCGAGGGACCTCATTCCCGGGAGCTGCTTTTGAGAAAGGTTTGGCTTCACTGCCTTTGAGTGGCGCATGCATGCCCGATTTATTGGCCAGAATCGTATTAGTAGATAAGGGCTCGATACCAAGTTCCAGGCGCAAAAGTTAGGACGGCGTGACTTGCCAAATAGAGCGGTCTGATTGGCCGTTGCGCCCGTTGCTATAGTAACCGCACTTACGGCGGTCTTAGCCCCAACTTGTAGGTCGTATGCAGTATTGTCACACGACTGGTTTTCGAAGGAAACCACACGGAAGAGTGTGATAATCACGGGTGATCATACGTCTTTTTAAAAGAGTATAGTAACTATAATACCCTTTATCACACAGAATACCTAATGCTTATTGGCGGCTTTACAGAACTTCGTTTGTCGCCGGCGACAATCCCCCCACTCCATTGTATGTAGTTGAATAATTTGAACGACACGACGACAGAAACTCGTGTCGCGGGGAGTTATGGAGGGAGGTAGGGGAGTACAGGCGGATCGAATCCTATTGGCCAGCGACACTGTCCCCGGCCACATACGAAGTTCTGTAAAAGCGGCTTATCAATTCCAAAAATATGCGCTCTTACAAGGTGGATTCTGTCACACATCACACACTAGACTCGCCTGCTTTGGTGAAAATAAAAGCTGAACGCATAATACGAAACAATTCGCCAGAAACATGCCAGAAACATGCCAAAACCACCTAATTTGACGTCCTTCTTTTTATACTTTTCCGACCCCCTCCCCTCCCCCCACCAACATGGAAGGGAAAGTAAGTACATATTGTAATCGTGCAGAAAAAAGTTTTTGAGATTTCCACGGATATATCCATTTGGAGGTCCCCCAAGATGACTAAGACCATTTCCAGAATGATGTCTGTCTATCTGTCTGTGTGTCTGTAATCTCTCACGGTAACTGCGAAACCGTTGATACGATCAACTTTTTTTTTGCCTTAGGACTGGTTTGTCCTATTAGCCATTACACTAATTAAAACCAGAAGAAAATATAGGACTCATAAACAAACGCAATCAAGTTCAGACCTGCAAAATTAAAAACGTTATATGTTGAACGACTCTTCCTCTTCAAAAATTTTACCAAAGCAGAGTACACCTCAACTCTTCCTGTCTCAAGAATTTGTGACATGCTTAGACTTGAAATTTGGTGTGCAGACATGGTTTTTCCGTGGAATGAGCCCAATAGTTTTTGACTGTCATCTGTCAAATAGAACTGTTCACTATCAACAAATGTCAGAAGCTATATATCCCACGGATCTCGACTTGCAATATGTCATTTGAAAGCCCTGAAAAACTGTATTCAGCACAGTTGAATGTATTGTCCTATCTGTTATGTCGAATAATGAAAAATGTCAAAATTCAAAACTTCATCATTCAATTATATTTAAAACCTATCCGATGGATATTGGAATTAAATTTGGCAGGAAGCAACACAACAAAAAAAAGTTATATTACCGAGAGGGGCATTTCACCTGTGTTTTGACCAGGAGGACTCGCTTTTTGATCTCGAAAATTCATTCCCACTCGCGGGCCTGCGTTTTCGATTTGCAAAGTTTTTTTTTTGAAAAAAATTGGTAATTTCGAAATTTTCCCGAAAAAATTGCTCGGTAGACCTTTCAGCACTTGAGATCCATGAAATTTTCGGGTTTTTTTGACCGCAATTTTTTTTGCGTTCAACACAGGCTCATTCAAGAAAAAAATGCGATCTGTATTCTTAGAACGACCAGGTCATATTTTCAGTCAGCTGAAACAACAGCTGCAAATATGTAACGAATTGACCTAATTATGGAAATTGCGTCGTCGAATGTCGCTTTCGAGGCTACAAAGTCTGCGAAATGTCAAAAAAATCGACTCCGGAGCCCTTAGCCCGACCCTGGTGTCATTATTCGTGAAAATTTTTGGGAATCGGTACCATGGCTTGATCCGCCGTTTCATTTGGAGGATAAAGTGCCGTTAGAAGATTTTTTATTAAAGCCCGCATTTTCAAGTTAGCACTGTTTTTTTGCAAATTTAGACTTTCAGAAGATTTATCGGTTTATCTCAGCTTCAGTACCACCGAAAATTGTCCTTCAAGTACCTGATGCTGAAGTTTTCTAGAGCGCATCTGTACGCGATGGTCTCGATAACCGGGAAAATCGTTTTCGTGAACGTGAAGATACCATGGTCATGTCATCACAGCACACAGCGCCTACTCCTTTAATGGCTGTTAATGGCAACGGCATAACGGCTCGGAGCGAGTCAGTGTTGCCAACCGTACGGTATTTACCGTACTTGTACGGTAATTTCAGCAAGTGTACGGTGTACGGTCCAGACCCATTACCGTACATGAAAAGTACGGTAATCTAAACATGGTACCTACCTGAATAAAAACGTTACGTTAAAATTCTGAATTTCAACGATGTAGATATTCACAAAATGATTTGTGCTTATTTTTCAAATTCATGGCGCTCTCTGCTGGCCTCTGGCGGACTGCTAGCGCGGCGCCTCACTGAAGTGCCCTACAATACCGACTTGTTGAACGTTTTTGGTGATTTACTCGATTCCTACATACAGTTCTACCGTTGAATGTCTAAATATCAGAATTGCCGACCTATAGCGAGTTTTGTTGCCTGCCCGGATCACTTCAGTCAATAGATGGCGCTACCTGCACGATAGTTCACCGCTCAATTTTGAACGACTCGGCTTTTTCCGACGCGCCGAGGACTCGAGGAGACCGGCCGATCATTTCACATCCACATCGTGCATAATGGCTGTTGTGCTGCATTTCGTCTAGTTCTAACCTCTAAAACGTTCTGAAAGTTGTTGACTATTATTGTTATTTGTTGTATTATTACCACGTCGCCGTCGACTATTTGGTAATTTTGAGTGTTATTCGTTGCTGTTCGTGAACCAGATTTTGTGTTCATCGGAAATACCGACTCTTCCAACTTTCCAAAGGTAAGTTACAAATTGAATTGTCTTTTACTTGCCGATGGATATGCCAGTATCGTTCAGGTGTATTCCAACCAAATCACAACATCCGATCCCTGATTAGACTAATTTAGTTCAATAATGTTGCAGTTTTTCTACTGATTCGCCGCAATGTCGACTTACTGCCAGTATATTGACTGCAAAAGAAGCAGGGAAAAAAACCCGAACGTGAGGATGTTTCGCTTTCCGAATAACCAGGAGGTAGCAAAGCAATGGATAATCAACTGCGGTGAGCATTATGTCATAGTCCGGATGTCACATGAAAACACCTTGCATATTGTTATGCCGAGACGCGACTGATATCGCATGAACTAAGACAGGTAGATATTTTAAAATGACCATACATAATCGCAGTTTTATGATCATGATGCCACATCAAACTGTGCTAAAACGATATTGAAAGATCCATTTATTTTACAAAAAGACTACTCGGACTTGAAATCGAGCTCTTGCTCTTAGAGACTGGCTACCGATCTCGTCCCATTTTACAGAACTAGGTGGGTATGCCAAGTTTCACTCCAATATCATAAAGAATCACCATATCAAGAGTTCCCAAAAAAGTCATTTTTTTCAGGATATTTCAGGAACAGTTGAAGATACTTCAAAACTAATTGTGACCGATCAGGAGTATAAAGTTGTGAATATGTGTGGTGATTTTCAAGTCACCCGCTTTAGTTCAAGAGATATAAATGTAAAATTTTCTTTCTATTCACTATGTAATTTATGTAGCCTACTGTCGACGCCAACCTTTCCATATCGAGAGAATATGGTCCATGCAAGGGTCCAATGTCCATGTTACATTTCTACCAAGTGGCGTCTCAGCATTAAAAAATGCAAGGTCCAGGTCATTTTAAACATCTCTATACCTTTTCAACTTCAATCAACTTGGGACTGATCAATTTCTAACCAGGAACAACCCATGCTAATTGAAAATAATAAACAATTTAATTTTCAGAATTAACAACTTATTTAAATGAACAATTCAAATTGGTACCCAATCAACATCTTAAAATTGAGAGCTATGATTGATTACATTGAAGAAGAAAGATGGTGTTCATTCAGTTCGTTACTTCTCAAATTGTAATTGTTTATTGTATTTTGAAACTGATTACTCCCAATTTGAATCAGAGGGAGATTTGAAGTTTGAAAGATATAGTGTCTGGACTACTACACATTGAACTCAATATACAGGGTGGTTCCAAAATGGTGATACAAACTTCAGGAGTTGATTTTGCATCCAAAATGTACCAGGAAAAAGTATAACTTCGATGTCCTAAAATACTCGGTTGAAAAATTACAAGGTGTTTAAGTTGAATTTTTAAAATTGATTTTTTGACATAACTTTTGAACCGTTCAAGCGATTTTGTTGTTGAAAGAAAAAATCAGGCGTAGATAAAATAGGGGGTGTCCTCATTTTTAGCCCCATTTTGACCCCTAGTGATTATTTTCAAAATTAAATTATTCTTTTTTTCTTCTACGTTCACTTTAGAAAAAAAAAATCAGTTCTGTCACTCCAAAACTTCCCCGATGAGTAGCAAGGAATGGATGGAAATTTTATTATGAGATGTCCTTTCGATTGGGAAGTTGGAGAAACATATTGAAGAATTGAGATATTTTTTTCTAATAAGGGATTCATTTTGAGCTCCATCATCTGAGTCTGGTCTCGATAAGCTAGGCAAGTCACTCATTTTAAAGTGGAAAACTCTCGGAAAACTTGGAGAATTTCAAGAGAAATTGCCTGAAAATGATCAAGAATCACTTACCCTTAGTTTAAAAAAAGTTGCTATACATCTATTCACAAGCTAAAAAGTTAGAAATTTGCAGTTTTCCATCAGGACCTAATTATGTAGAAAGAAAAGCGGGTGAGGCAGTCAGACGCATTGGTACATGGATGAAGGTGAACGATCTAAAACTGGCACCACAAGGAGATTGAAAATAATTTGCAGAAAATTTCAAAAATTCGAATTTTCCGGGAAAACCTCAAAACTTTTTCCAGAACATTTTATTGTTCAGATCGTCAATTACGGCTTCACTTTAAGCTCCGTCATTCAAGTCCGGTTTCGATAACCCAGGTTTGTTTTACATTTTCAACAGGGAAATTCCCGAGAAATTGAAAAGAAAATCGTTGGAAAATGTTCAAGAGCCAGTTACCTCTTGTTAAAAAAAAGAATTGGTGAAAATCTGTTCACGGGATAAAAAGTTGGAAAATTTGCAGTTTTTCTAGGGATGAAGACTCGGAAACCGTGGGTGGGTCCGATTTCGAAAATTTTCCGTCCAAAAATTATTTCAATCTTTTCTCCAGCTTTCGTTCCAAGCATGTCTGCATCTAAAATGAATATTTCATGGGGCTCATCGCATTTCAAAGTTTGCATTGCAATTTTTTCAAATTCAGGAAATGTGTTGATTTAATTTTGAAAAAATTACTGTCGGAAAACCGGAACCGTGCCGATTTTAAAAATGGGTCTAAACGACGCCCAATCCAATCTATTTTCAATATAAGTTGGAATTTCCCATGAATTTTCCAAAAAAAATCTATTCCCGAGCAGGAAAGAATTTTTAAGTGGAGTCCTGCAGCAAAGGCGAGTCATCCTGGTCAAAATACTGGCGAGAGTCCCTCTTGAGTGGCAAGGGCTAGGAGAAATTTGCTCCCGAAGTTTGTATCACTATTTTGGTATTACCCTGTAGTATTAACAGGATAATTATTCAATCATTTCTATTTTCAGGCCGAACAACTTTTTTTTGATTTGGAGCCAAAGCAGCTGCACACAAGATACATATGTGAACGGCACTTCACATCGGAATCGTTTGTGGATCCAACCTACAGGCATCGCCTCGTTCCATCGGCCGTTCCTGTTCACTTCAGTATCAGTGAGACCATGCCTGGTCCTTCTACTGAAGCAAGCAGCCCAAGTACGGTGAAATCAGGAGTACCAGGCCCAAGTCCATCCAAATCTGGAGTAAAAAGCCCAAGCCCACTTAAAGTACGTACTCCAACCAAAACGTACAAGCCAGCCGACAAGAAGGATAGACCAAGCCCGAAACAAAAACAATCACCAGAACCGTCTGTAGACGAAGATATTGGAAAAATCATAGACATGCCCTCTCCAGGCCAACGTCGTCAGTCAGCAGCCAGATAAAAACTTACATTTGAAGAAACTCGCCTGTCTTATAAAACAAAACAAAATGTCTTTGAAAGTTTTGTCGCTTGAATTTTTATTTAGGTAACTTACCTCGGGTTCCACCAAACTTTTATCAGCGCGATAACTTTATCACTCTGATAGTAACTAAGCAACTGGCCATCCTATTGGCTGGTGCATAGCAACTATCAGCGTGATAGATTTAATCTGCTCTTGAAATTTTGGTGGAACCCGAGGTAAGTAAATAAGTTTATGTTTTCAATAACTATGATAAGTTCACCAATAAAATTAGAAAATTATGTATTCATTTATTATAAATAAATGTTGTTAGTAGATAACTGGATTAGGTACCTATTCAATTATTATTACAAATAAGTATGAATTACCAATACAATTAGGAAATTATGTCTCAATTTATTATAAATAAATTTTGTTATTAGATAACTAGCATTATTAGGTATCAATTCAATTATTATTATATCATTGAAACTAAAAATCTCTGAACTAGTGTTTGAATTTAATAACATGCTCAACATACATTCAACAATTACATGTTGAGATTACTTATGTAAAAATTTGTTCGCTCAATAAAAGCAATATAAGTGAAAAGTGATTGTTGGGATTTTGTGTAAGCATAGTAGATTCAACGATAGTAGTGCAAGCTCCCTAATAATTTCTCTGTAGCGGAGAAATCCTAGGACTCTGGAATCGAAGTTGTCCGAGCTGAGAGCTGAGATTGACATCGGCTTTCTAACTTGTCCACTTTTGTCTCGGCATCTGGGCTGACTACGGTAAGAAATCACTAGGAAACTCGACCAGCTAATTTAAGCGGCTACGGAGTTGAAATGCGAGTAGATACCTGTATAATTGTAAACACCTGAAGTTCATCACTTAATAAAGGCTGTATTTTTAAGCAAATCATCGATGAGATTGGTTGCGAATCTCTCCAACAATGAACATCTCATACATTCACAATTCTCACCTGTTGATTCAAACATTTTCTTATCGCTTCCACAGTGATCGTGGACCATGTTCAGGTACAATGTGAACAAATAACAATAATGTGAATCAATGAATCATTTGAGGTTAGGTTCAGAAGTCAGGACAGCTCCAGATAGTCCGAAGTCCGAAACCAGAAACGAACCCAAATCCGAAATGTGAAAAATTCAAGGTCAAATCACTCCAATGGTGACGACCTCGCGACAAGCGCAAAATACAGATCTGCGCGCCATCTATCCGACGTTGAAGAAGTTAAATTCTCGGCAACATTTTCGCCCGCACTTCGGCAATTCTGATACTTGAACATTCAACGGTTCTACATACCAATTTTTTGTGAAATGTTCTAGTTTTTTTCGGTACTTACAGGACTATTAATTCAAAATATCTTATATGTATTGTGCTGTTTTTTCATTTGAAACAAATTCCTTCTATTTATAAGTGGGTGGGTATATTTTTTATCAAATATTTGATACCACTAATAAGGTAACTTGAAAAAAAAAGTGAATTTTGTCTGCGACCACCTCTTTCTCCTAACAAAAACACTATGTACGATCCTCCGAGCTTTGGTACGGTAATTTGAATTGCGCGGTACGGAATAATCATATCTGAAAAGTTGGCAACCCTGGAGCGAGTGTAACTCGGAGTACGGAGTGTAATTTCCATTTTTTGGCCAGTCGGAATCGAAAAATTCGGGGTTCTTCTGCAAATATAGGAGGGATTGACCCAACTGTGAATATTCCAACTACGATTGTCGTTTCTGAAACCCAAGAAGTCTGCGAAATGTGAAGAAAAAACGGCCTTGCGACCCCTGCTTTGGCTCGGTCCTGGTGTCACTATAATCTTCTGAATTTTCGGGAATCGGCACAATCAAATGATCCGTCGTCTCATCTTGAAGAATAAAGTACCGTTAGATTTTTCATGAAAGCCCCGCATTTTCGAGCTAGGACTGTTTCTTGAGGAAGGAAGGAAAGAGCATATAATTTGCCCCTTCGCAGTATAAGTTAGAGGTTATTGGCGAAAATCTTTTCCGCGTGGTGGCACTGTACGCAATAAAACATGGTGGCCCAAGGGGCCTTGACAAATAGGTAGTAAACGCAGTGCGCATTTACATCACAACAGCTGTCAACAGTGATAGCTGTCAAGCTGTCAGTGAAAGCGTAACAGTGGGCCTGTGCAGTAGGCCAAGAGCTGGGGGTTCGTTGGGAATGGAACTTCGTTGCAGTATCTCTAACTTATTTTTGTTTTAGAAAATGCCAATAATACAGATTCATTTGCCCAATATTCATGGTCATGTTGGTGACCAAATCAGCCCCCTCTCGACAAAGTGCGAAGAAGTGATTGAGGCAGGTCATTTAATCGTGTGTGGGGTGACTGGGGCTCACTGCGACTGAGACTCTTGTGCTTTGTTATGTCTCATAAATGGATAATTGAAAACCATTTGGAGGTCAGGTTCTGTGGACCAGTTGTTAGAACAGTGTTGTGAACTCGTGAAGCCATCTCCGATAAGCCAGTGAGAGCAGCCGGAGAGCCTGGAGATCAACGCCAGCGGTATTGAGAGAAGAGACCTGCCCTGCAAATCAGAATCCGTCACTCGCCTCATCAGTTCAGATTTAGAACCTTAATCGATATGAAAATATTTTCCATTGTAGAAACACTAACATCAACCGATGAGCTATGATTAAACTTATGATTGAAGAATACTCAATTATTATTGATAAACTATGATTTTTATTGTTCTAGACAGCGGTAAATGCTTATTAGCTACTGAAATTTTACTTTACAGTCAATGTATGAGTCGTACGATTACTCCAAAAGAATGTTCATCTTTCTGGACTAAACGATAATTGTTGGCTTGTTTTCGTGGATGCGTCCTGTTGTACCTATGCCTTGTCTTGTGGGGGCTTAGTATTTCCACCTTGTGTGCAAGGGGCTCACACAACTCAACACCTGTAATGTAAATGAGCATTATGAGATTGCTTTTTTCGGCCAGCATTTCACCAACTTACGTATCGGCTTTTGCTGCTGCATTGTGCATTGTGTCCATCGGCGTATACTAACGCAGTAATTCAAGTCAAACTACAACACTCACTCGCTCACATTCACGACGATGTGGAAAACAAGGAAGACGAAAAAATTTAATTATTTTTCAACTGTCAAAACTGTCAATATCTTGTTATTTGGAGTAGGTACTGTCAACTGTCGAGTGCTACTGCGCTACTGCGCTGGACTGTGCGTTGGGTACCTATTTGTCAAGGCCCCTTGGGCCACCATGTTTGACTGCGTTCAGCGCCTTCTGGTGGCCGCTGATTTTCGCCAATTGGAAGTGGATGACGTTAGTAGGGTAGGGTTCACGCCACAAGGAACTTGACATAAAATATGAATCAATCACATTCGGTCATCTGTGTCCCATATTATAATTTGGCGGATTTACCCATGGGCGCAGTGAACGCGCGCCCAGGGCCTAACGCGCGCTATCAAAGGGGCCCAGCGGAGGCCCCTTTCCATGACTGTTTTTTTCCCTTCATTTTTGTAAATTCGAAGTTTGTAAGATTTTTTCTTAAATCGATGTATGCTAGTTTCTGGGCCCTGCCCCCTCCCCCCCTTCCGCCCTTTCAGTCTCATTACTTCAAACCTGCACATTCTCAACTTCACTTTATATACCTCGAGATATACCTACTTCATTCACAAAACAAGAGGCCTCTGTTTGAGAGTTCGAGCAGGGCTTTGTTTTATATGTATTAATTTTTCATTTTTTCTTCATGTAATTGTAATAATATTAATGGGGCAGAAGGACCTCGGTCGATAGCCTTTTGAACAACATAACAGTTCAATAAATATCATTTATCTACAAGCGTTAAATAATACCCGTCACTTTTAGCACGTCGTCATGGGCGACGTGAAAAAATGATGATTCTGCGCATTCCTGTCATATTTTCAATAAATTCTGACATTTACCAAACATTTCAAAGACCATTGTAGATAAAATCCTGTACGATACACGCGTTAAAAGTGTCTTATTTTGTTCTCGGGGTTGCTCTACTCGCTAATGCTCGTTTCGCAAGCGTCCCCGCTCACAAAATAATACCTGTCACTTTTAACACTCGTATCGTAAATAGCTATTATCTACAAGCGTTAAATAATACCCGTCACTTTTAGCACGTCGTCATGGGCGACGTGAAAAAATGATGATTCTGCGCATTCCTGTCATATTTTCAATAAATTCTGACATTTACCAAACATTTCAAAGACCATTGTAGATAAAATCCTGTACGATACACGCGTTAAAAGTGTCTTATTTTGTTCGCGGGGTTGCTCTACTCGCTTATGCTCGTTTCGCAAGCGTCCCCGCTCACAAAATAATACCTGTCACTTTTAACACTCGTATCGTAAATAGCTATTATTATTATTAATCATATTAATGATGATTGATTGGTATATAATAATGCTCGGTATATAATGTGTATTTATGTAACCCGAGTTTAGTGGCGTAGCGGCCTAGCTAGGTGGCTGAGGGCCCCGGCGAAAACTGTAGGGAGAGGGCCCTTCTCCCCCACTTTTTTTAACCTTAAAAAAATCTGTTTTACATCTTTTTCCATTTTCATTTGCTTTTGAATTAAATTTTGATTACCTGTTTTGTGTCGACTGTTGACTAAAAAACACTTATTACTATCAACATTCATATTATTATCCGCAAAAAATTCTGCGCGGCACGCCCCCCTCCCCCAGACCCCCCTTGGGGGCCTCTAAAGGTGCGTTCTGTCAGCTTATTTAGCAGCAGATGCCCCCCCTCCCCATCAGAAATTTCGCATGACAAACAAAACTCCAACTGGGTCTGGTTGGTACACGGGGTTGGTACCTACTTTAGTACCACCTACTACCTACTACTAACTAACCAACTAATCCTACTAGAGGACTAGGACTAGGACTAGGAACTAGAAGTAACTAGAGTAGGTAACCAAATGATTGCTGCAGACAAAACCAAAAGCTTTGCTGTCTTCGCCTTGAGTCCTACCTGTCTGCGATAAATGACCCTATATTTCTCTTTTCCGTCAGGCGGTGTTGATTACTTTGGCTCCCGCTTTGGCTCCATGTAAAAATTGGTCGTTATCGATTCTAGCTGCAATGGTCGCTGATGAAATAACTAAAGGGTGTTTTTTTAAGTTGAGCGGTTATAAACTCCAATAAAAATTCAACTAGCCAAAGGAACTTATTCAACGTATGTTGTAGGCAAGGAGCAAACATTCAAGATTTTATATTGAAACTTACACTAATTTGTTTTAAAGATTTTATCCAATAAATGACCCCCACGCCTTTGAACGCAAATTTCCGACCGCTGCGCTGCAATAAATCGTGCATTGCACGGCGTCACATTTTAGCGGGAATCCTGGCAATGGCCAGTCGAATTTTATTTTCAAGGTCATCCAAATCTTGCAAAGAATTTATGAAGACTTTGGATCTCAGAAATCCCCATAAAAAGTAATCTAGAACGCTCAAATCTGGAGAGCGCGCTGGATGAGCAACGTCTCCATTTTTCGAAACGAGTCGATTTGGGAACATTTCTCTCAATAGATTCATGCTCACGTTGGCTATATGAGGCCTTGCTCGCTTGCTCCATCCTGTTGGAGCCACACATACCGTCAAGAAGCTGCAGCTGATTCATATCATCAACTAAAAATGTCTGGAGCAGCATCGCACGGTGGAATTCTCTACGAAAATCTCGTTGAGCTCGCGTTACGGAACCACTTCTTATAAACAGCTGTACTATTCTCACGCGATCATCAATGGGCCAGCGCTCCATATTGTACAAAACTTGGAACTTATGGCTCCAAAGTGATGTTACATTATGGAGCTGTTTGACATCTAGGATCATCATAGAGATGAATCAAAACCGCTCAGCTTTAAAAAAAACACCCTTTATTTTAAATTCAAGGACAAAGTTATTTATATTGGTGAAATAAAGACATTATTGCGGAATCAATCCGTGTGGGTTTTTTCTAAGAAAGAAATTTACCATTCAGGTCTTTTTGGAAAGCTACAAGGATGTAGGTACTTTAGTTTGAGCCTACAAACATTTTTATAATAAAAAAAATAATTTTTTCAAAACTTGAATTTTTTTGGATTTTGAAAATGTCTATAAGCTCAAACCAAAATACATTCCTGTAACTTCCCAAAAAGACCTGAATGGTGAATTTCTGTCAAGGAATAGAAAGTAAGGCGAACAACAAGTGTGGGTCTCGGTGTGGGTACTTCTTTTGAAAGCCATGCAGATAGGTATAGGTTCAGAATGCCTCCATATTATGCAGTTTTATCTAGGTACTGGTTTTTGAAAGTAAATTTACCTACATCTTCTTCACAAAGCTGGACACATTACGGGAGTCCATACCACCGCCTCTGTTTATGTTTATGTGATCAGTATAATATGGTTTATGTTATCCCAGAATAGCGAATCCTCATGGCACTCCCGAGGTAAACGGCAATGTTTACCTAATGCAAAGTGCCGGTTTGTTGATTCTTCACTCCAGGCCAGGGTCCTCATGACAGTCACGTGATGCCGATGCCCCTGCCCTTGTATGCCCTGCCCGCGCCCGGTCTATGCCCTGCCCCAAACGGCTGGGGCTACGCCACTGCAGAACGTACCAGAAGCCTCACTTCATCTCCAGTGATGCCAACCCAAGGTCGGACCAAGCGAGAGTCGGAGCAATGATAAGTCGGAACAAGCCGACGCACCCCTAAAATTGTCGTTCGATCAGTTTAAGGGCGCCGGTCATTTGCTATAAAATGCGCTCACGCCTTCCTGCGAAACAGCCTTATTTTTCAACAGAAATTTATCGTTGAGGTAAATTTGAAAAGAAAAAAGATTGGTCTACTCGTTCACTGCGAGTTTTATTTTTTTTCCAGATTTTTTTTCTTGCAAATAAAAATAAATAAAAATAGAATGAAAAACTCGCAGTGAACGATTAGAGCTCAATGTAAGGCCACCATTACATCGAGCATCAAATGCTGCAGCTTTTTTTGCTGCCGAGCTCTCATTGGTCAAATGTTGGTCACTGACAGCAATAACAGGCGTCAGTTCCAATCAGAACTCTGCTGCAAAGAAAGCTGCTGCATTTGATGCTCGATGTAAGGCCAGCATAACTCGCCAAATACAGCGGTCTGATTGGTTAGTATCCGCCGTTGCTATGGTAACCGCCCCAACTTGGTATCGAGCCGTTAAGGTGCGTTCAGTCAGCTTATTTAGCCGCAAGTTTTAATTTTAGTCGCAAGCGCAGCGACGCCCATTGGCTCTTATGAACCAGCCTCCTCGGAACAGCCAATAAAGGTGCGTTCAGTCAGCTTATTTAGCCGCCAGTTTTAGTTTTAGTCGGAAGCGCTGCATCGCTTATTGGCTGTTCTGAGGAGGCTGGTTCATAAGAGCCTCGATAAGAGCCAATGAGCGTCGCTGCGCTTGCGACTAAAATTAAAACTTACGGCTAAATAAGCTGACTGAACGCACCTTAAGTGATGCAGCGCTTACGGCTAAAATTAAAATTGCGGCTAAATAAGCTGACTGAACGCACCTTTAGATTGTAGGGAACAGGGGAAACCAGAGAAAAGAAAGTCGCATGTCATAACTTTCGAGATCAGCCGGCTTCTGAAATGCAGCATTCAACGGCGATGCCGCGTCACACTAAATTGTTATTATTGTAATTGTTTATCATTATTTCGTCGAGATTTTTCTTGGTTCGAGATACAAGGTCATGAGCTACCCATTGGGGGTAGTATTAATAAAAAATAAGCATAAGCATTTGTTTAGATTTTTGAGGAGTTGCTAAGCGGACTTTCCCTAGCAACGCCTATGAAATTCAAGCAAATTTAATGCTTATGCTTATTTTTTATTGATACTACCCATTGGAGTGAAAATTTTTCACAAAAAGGACTAGATGCTGTGACGGACGGACGGACGGACAAAGCGAGGACAAAAGCGCCTTATTCCCGTTTGGAGAAGTGCGCTAAAAATACAGCTTAATGGGAGCGATACCGGCTTCAGGCCTTGAAAGGAGCTAGCAGGATGACTGCATGGACCATATGGGAAAGGTGGACTGCACCTTGCACAGAGTATAATAATAGCTGCAGTATAGCACCTTGCACCACGAAATTGGGGATAGTATTCATGAATAATAAGTATAATAGGATTTCATAGGCGTTGTCCTGTTCCAGCCAGAAAGCCACGCGAATCCCCAGAGTAGGTACCTACCTCATATTTTTGTCATATTGGTCTACTTTTTTAGCTGCAGAGTTCTGATTGATGGACCTGACGCCTGTCATTGCTGTCAATGACCAATATGTGACCAATGACCAATGAGAGCTCGGCAGCTAAAAAAGCTGCAGCATTTGATGCTCATCAATAATGTAAGGTTACCATTACGTTTACTTTTTCTACAGGTGTCCGTTTTTCGAGGCTAAGCATGTCTTAAGCTCGCTTATCTTAAGAGATACAAAGTCGGTTAAATTAGGAAAAAGTTGCGCATTTTCATGACGATCAATGATCCAAAAAGAAATTGGACGTATCGATTTTAGTTTTTGAGATATCGTGAGAAAACAGGAATTTGAATTTTTGTTTTTATTTTTCATTCAAAAAACGGTTCAAGGTGGCCTTTTCTACTCTAGACATTGTCCAGGCACTTTTTCAAGGGGAATCCAAAGCTGCCAAAATCTTTATTCTACCTTTCAAAACAACCGAGATACGACATTCAACTTTTTGCTCTAATGGGCGCCATATTGAATTTTATATTATGAATACGGTATTCTTTTCTGGTTACAACGATGTGCCACATGTCACTGTTGAATAAATGTTCAACATTTACGTTTTATTTATTGTCGGTGCTGATTTTATTTCCAAAGCACTCTTTGGAAAATAAAAAAATAATTTTTTGCTCAAAAGCATGAATTCAACAGTGGCATGTGACTTGTGACACATCGTTGTAACCAGAAAAAATATTGTATTAAAAAATGTCAAAAATGGCGCCCATAAGAGAAAACAAAGTTGAATGTCATATCTCGGTTGTTTTGAAAGCTAGAATGAAGATTTTGGCAACAATGAATTCCCCTTGGAAAAGTGCCTGCACAATGTTTTAATTAGAAAAGGCTACTTTCAACCGTTTTTCAAATAAAAAATAAAAACAAAAATTACAAATTTCTGTTTTTTCTCGATATCTCGAAAACTAAAACTGATAAGTCAAATATCTTTTTGGATCATTGATCGTCATGAAAATTCGCAACTTTTTTCTAATTTAACCGACTCTGTATCTCTAAAGATAAGCGAGATACCATACATCCATGCGAGATACCCATGCTTAGCCTCGAAAAACGGACACCTGTATATATCTGAAGACGTATAGGTGCAGGTGGCGCCCTCCCAGGGTTATTCTTAAGATCACGTTATATTCTTAATAAGTTATTCTCGACATCAATAGAGGAAAACAAACAAAACAACAATAATAGTTGTTACACCTATGCCTACCCAGAGGCCTACCCACCGGTAGTGATTGCTTTTCTTTTCAGAGTCTATCACTGCCGCTACCGTTGACTTCTGTAGCTGTAGTTGACTCCGTTCACTCAATATCACATACCCGACGGTTGGACGTTGGACTTCTTAGCGGGGGTCCACATTAAAACTATTTAGAGCCGCTGGTTCAAATCAATCCGCCATTCCGCCTTCAGTTTGACAAATAAACGGTAGGTGGAGTCGTGTCGATTTCCATAAAAATGTTTACCCTAGCAAATCGACGGCTTGCACAAATGATTTTCATGGTATTCACGAAAATAAAAATGTTATAGTGCATCGCAAATTATAACTGCATTTTCCTTCAGCAATAAAATCGACAATATTCAATTTGTTCGGAAACACGTGCTCTGGGTTCGAGATTATCCAAGTGGCTTCGAGGCATGTGATTGGTGGCAAAATTCAAATTTCATTGTTTGACTGTTTCGTGTCGAGAACAGGCGAAGTTCTCATCATTTGTTATGACATTTTGTTTGTGGTCGTATTTGTGGTGAATTTCATTTTAAATCAGCAATTTTAACAAAGCCTTGTGATATATTTATTATTTTTAACCGCCGAAACGGTAAGTACTCTCGTAATGTACGAAAATATTCACTTTTTATGAGATTTCGATGCATTCCAGATGTCTAATAACGTAGAAAATCTGTCCCCACAAATCTTGAGGGGCGTTATTAGGGAAATGCAAGAGCTAGTCGCAAATCCACCTGAAGGAATCAAAGTTCAAATTAACGAGGAAGATGTGACTGATATACAAGCATACATTGAAGGACCTGCAGGTTAGTATGGCTGTTTGCACAAAGCCATAAATATAATGGCATCCATTATTGTTAGTCAGGTCTGAACCTGAGAGTCAACGTGAATTTTTGCAGGGACGCCCTATTCATCAGGCAATTTCAAAGTTAAGTTGACGCTACGCAAAGGCTTTCCACAGGAACCTCCAAAAGCATTTTTCTTGACTAAAATATTCCATCCAAATGTCGCCCCAAATGGTGAAATTTGCGTAAACACGTTGAAAAAGGATTGGAAGTCAGATCTCGGAATCAAACACATTTTGCTAGTATATTTTCCAGGTGTCTGTTCACTACAAGCTTCTAATTTTGTCCATTTACAGACAATCAAATGCCTTCTTATTGTTCCAAATGCAGAATCTGCTTTGAACGAGGAAGCTGGAAAACTTCTTCTTGAACAGTATGATGATTATTTCCAAAGGGCTAAAATGATGACCGAAATCCATGCCCAGGTAATTTTTCTTTTTTTGTTTTTTTTTTTGTTCATTGTAATAAATCATGACTTTAGCCTCAGAAAGTGTCTATTGGTGTGAGTGGGGATGGACCTCTTGCAAAAAAGCATGCCGGTGACAAAAACAAACAATTGACTGCAGAAAAGAAAAAACTATTGAAAGATAAAAAGAAGACTTTGAAGCGATTATGAAAAAAGGACTTTAGTTTTGTGTTATTTTAATTAATTAAAAATTCTTGTTTTCAAGATGAAGATATCTAATTTTATGTTGACATGAGAGTACAATTACCTAGTAGATTCTATGTGCACATATTATTTTTTAAATATTTTTAAGTAATGTGTTCTTCAATAACTGCTTAGTTTCATCCATACTTCATTATTGTATAATGGTCGCCAAAATACACATTTTTTAATTTGACTGAATATAACACTTTCTTTTCAACATACTGAAAAAACTTTTGTTATTTAAATCATATCGATTTGCCCCAAGATAACAGTTGGAAGACCACAGTACCTACATTAAATTAGTGACTACCACTATGGGCGCTCTGGCTGATACTACCTAGTTATGTTCAAGCTCATGGCTGTGTGCAGGTTGTAGTGGTATTTCCGTGACTCTTTCACTTGTTCATCAGTGATATATTCTTCCTTAACACCTTAACCCTTTTGGGAAGGTACGAAATCTCGTGGCCGTGCCCTTCCCCCCTCCCGGAGAAGGTGAAGTGCCCTCCAGACCAGTTGCGTAACTAGAAGTGTTCAATGGGGGAGGGTCACGACTGAAAAATATGCGAGAATGCGAGCGAAGTGAACAAAAAAGAGTCGCATTCGTCAAATTTTTCATATTAAAAAAAAAGTTTCGTTAGCCAATGGGGGGGGGGGGGGGGGGGTGTTGACCCCGAACCCCCCCTCTAGTTGCGCCACTGCTCCATACAGCCGTTTTTGCAATGCCGTATGGACGTAGCCATGTATACACACATATTTGACTTGCCGTGGGTCAAGCGCCATGTAGAAACGGCATAATTTATTTATTTTCAGTAATTTTATAGGTTTTATAATAGCTATTAATATAACAAGAATATTATGCGCTTTATAATAAACGAGGATGTTGTCAGATGACGAGGCGACAGCCGAGTCACCTGGACAACGTCCGAGTGTGTTTAAATCGCCAATATTCGAGTTATATTCAAAGCTTTATTCTATCATCGCAGCAGAATTTGATTCAAATTGTATTTCAGTTCAGTCAAAAGCTGCATCATCATGCGTGGCAAATGGCGATGCAAAATGAAATCAACAATCATATAGGTATATTCATTATTTCCTGTCATAACGAAAATTCGACAGTTTTCAAAGAGAAAAGTCAATTCGTGCATTTTTGGGATTTATCATGGAAAATTTTGATGTTCCCGCAAATATTTTGGAGGTAGCAGATAGTGCAAGGTTAGATTTGCTGCCAGACAAGTCAAGAGTATACCATGAAAAAGAATATCGGCTGTGCTGCGAGTGGCGAGACGAGAACAAGCGTGCAAAATGCAGGGGGAAACTATTGTATCTAACGTATTATGAGTAACTAACGCATTATGAGCTACTGTACGATTATGATCCTAATAATTATTGGTAAAGGTTCAACATTAAGCGATCATAATAAGTGATGATACGATAAAGGAGGTTAAGCAGAGTGAAAACATGGAAACACATGATGCATGATAAGTACCCAAAAACTTTTTAGAGATCCGGTAAATTTGATGCTTTATTCAAATGAATGTCCTGTGAACTACCAAAAACTGAGGGTGATATCTTGACTGCAGCAACGCTGAGCGGGTCCGGAATTTGGATGGGAGACCGCCGGCAGGCAGTGCCAGTGGGCAAGTCACCACTGGGCGGGTCTCATCTAGTTCCAGGCCAGTTGAAACTCTTCTTTGGGTGGCCCTGGGCAAACCCTCGAGTATAACATGCCTGCAACCGACGGCGCATCCAGGGAAGCTGACAAAGTCAGGAACGGACCGGCGCAGGGCGTGGGGTGTCTAATGTCATGACTAAAAATACGGCTACGATTTTAGGTTTCCTAATTTTGTTTGATAGAGAAAACTATCTTCATGCTTTAAAATGATCAAAGAACCAATTGAAAGCTACATTCTGATCATCGCCAATATTTTAGTGTGAAATAGCACGTTTCGTCAAATCAAGCTTTGACACATGATACATCTCAAGAAACAAAATCATTTCGTGACTTTGTAAAAACAGAAGAAAAATTCAGCGAATGATATTTGTGTGTGAAATAGCCCAAACCAACTGTCTAAATCAAAATCATGTTTAAAAATACATTGGACACTGATGGAACTAGAGCTACAAAACATGAAATTTGAGGACAAAAAAATTGATGTTTTTTTTTCTGATAAAACCGGCTTAAACACGTCTCTGTCAGAATTTCACAACTACTTGTGGAATATCACTTGTCAAATGTGCGATTTGACTTTGAATGAATGATACCAAACATGTCAAAAAAGGTGTTAGTCATGGTTTACCATACGACTTTATGAAAAATCGCACCTCGACCCCTTCCCAGCCGTCTGGCACGCCACTGGTGCATTACATTTCCTGGGAACTATTGCATTGGGTTCCTCGACCTTGAAAATATGAAGTCCAATGAAAAAATCACCAAAAAAGCTCCAACTTTTGAAAATGGTAACTTCTTGTACCTTCGACCTCACACAGAAAAAATGCCAAGCCTCGGAAAGATGGTGACTTTAAGTATGTTGTTCCCCATCAAATTCTGAAGGGATCCTATATTTTTCATTGATTTTCCTTAATTTATTCCGGGTTTCATAAAAATTTTGCATTTCTTTCCTGGACTAAATCTACATGATAACAACCTAATTGCCCTAGTCGAGTGGAGCGCAGCATCACAGAAAAAAAATCCTGATGGTGGTCTAGGACTCACTCCACGTTCAATATCGCATGCGGTACTTTCAAAGAACGGTTCGAGGTATGTTTTGCTGGAAGAAATATCAGTAACATCGATTCAGAACATTGGAAAAATTCTGTTTGAACTCGGTGTTAAAAATTGCTTACTCTTTGAAATGCCCCTCTTCAAGAAGATACACCATCAAAATTTTGACACCACAGACGAATTCAGCGGATGCGAACTTATGGAAATCAACGTGTTGCACATCTCCTTATTAATTATTTGTAGTAGTCTAGGATCTTTTCGGATAAAAAGCAATGCTAGAGGCAAGTCATGTTAAAGTTTGGCAACATACGTTTTCAATGTATTTGGACCCCGCTGAATACGAAAACCATTGTTGCCAGGCCGAGTTTTGCACCGGAAGCCCGCAATGGGGGGGGGGGGGGGGTAAAGGGGAGGGAAGATCAAAAATCACTATTATTCACCATTTTTGATGTTGGGACTGCGACCTGTCATTAACGTGAAGTGAATTACTGAATTAATCATATTCTGATTCTAGCCCTAGTGGCGGGGTTAACGGCCAAAAATGGAATGATCTGTGCATTTTGTGATCAAAGCATGAAATTTGGCATACGTGTTCAGAAGACCCTCCTTTGCAATACCAGATGTGGCGCCACGCAAGATTTCGCATCAGAGGCACTGTATTGCGGTTAGCATACCTGCTAGGGGTAAATTCTGCAAAAATGGTTCCTGGCCGTTCTCTGGTACCGCACTCGGTATTTTTTAGTTCTGTTTAGCTAAAACTACGTGTATAAATGAGTGAGGAGTGCATTTTCACAAGCAAAGCTCCAAATGCTGCCTTCATGCGTGGTTTTAATACATTTTAAGGCCAACTTTGTTTTAGTACAGGAAACATGGTAAAAAAATTGCCAAAACCTCGGCAAAGATATGAACGTCCTGAAAATTTGATATTCTGTTCAGAATTAAGTGCCCTACTACATATCTAAAAGTGCCAAAAGTCGCACCCCGGGACTTCGAGTTATTGGAGGGGGGGTGAAAAATTTGCTACTCAAAATTAAAGGTACAGAACCCGATGAAACCCGTAAATCCAATGGATGCAAATACGTCGTAGTTCGACGCATCACATCCCGGTGATACAATTTTGGCACAAAAAGTGTCGATCATTGTTGTAGGGGGGGTCGTGGGGGAGGGCGAAACTCGACTGGGTGGCTCTTTTTCTACCTGGGCCATGAAGAATCGATCACGACAAGATTGATATCTTTTCTGACTAAATTCAATGTCCTGAACTTGAATCCGATGTATAAATTTGGACAAAAACAAGTTCAAACAAGTTAACTTGAGAAAACCTGTTTTTTCTTTGACAATTTCCACAAAACTTTTTTTTACTGTTAGAGGCATTCATCTTTGAAAATATTTTAGAGGCCATTAGATTGAACTGTATTCTTCGCAAAAATCATCCATTCGATCTGTAACTTTGTTTTTCGAGATAGAAAAAATCGATTTGAACTTTAGTCGGCACAGCCCGTCGTCTACTACTGACCAGAACACTACACCATGCATCTTCAAATGAAAATAGCCCAAACTATCTGAAAAATTATAACTAATCTTTGAAAGTTCGAGGATCTGTGCAGAACTGAATTCCCTATAACATGAACAAAATCGTCATAAATCGCAATGCAAGGTATTGAGTTATTACTTGAAGGTGCATGCTGTAGTGTTCTGGTCATTAGTAGACGCCGGGCAGTGCCGACTAAAGTTCAAATCGATTTTTCCTACCTCGAAAAAAAAAGTTACAGATCGAATGGATGATTTTCGTGAAGAATACAGTTTAGTCTAATGGCCTCTGAGATATTTTCAAAAACGAATACCTCTTACAGTAAAAAAAAGTTTTGTAAAAATTATTAGTCCGGTGGTTAAGCGTTCTAACTATGCATTTTGAGCTTAAGCAATGCGCTTTTGGGGTTTGATTGGGGATCCCTTAACTTTAATTTCAAGAGTTGGAGACATCGGTGCACTCGATGCGGAGGGGGTCTGGGAGGCCCTTGAAAGTTGAAGGTGCGAGGCTTCCCACCAAATCACCATACCACCACGTAATTCCTACTGGGAGGCCATCAAACGACTCTAACCTGTACATTGACAACATTTGTTACCATGTCCAAATAGTTCTTCACACTGAAAAAAATTAATTCTTATGACAGATCGGAAAAAACAGTTTTTCTCAATTCTTCATCCCGACAACGAATAAACTGCCAAGTGTGGTGTCATTTTGGAGTAAACGGCATCCTCTGGTTCCATTCAACGAGTCAAAATGTTTGTGAGACCACCGTGCAAAGAATAGCACGCCAAGAAGTGAGCATTTTCAAGCACCTCATTTAACAGTAGTTTCTTGGCTGTTGCCAATCGATATGATTGATAATTTGGTCATGGATCAATAACTTGAACTCTTTTGTAACGATAATGCATGTGCATGAAACTCGACACGAGCGTGAAGGCCTGGGAAAAATTTTTTTCTCCAGCGGTCGAATTTATTCCACGCCCACTGAGCGTCAGTTCGCAGGGCTCAGGTAGGGAGCGTTTGGATAGCTTTGGAAGCAAAATTTTCATATCTTTCTGGAAATTTGAGCAGTTTAATTCTGGAAATTGATTTATGAATCATCAATGATTGTTTTGCCGGTCAGTACCCACATGGGGGTTAACTGCAGAAGTGATGGCTAACGGCGGAGGGAATTCAACGCCCAAAATCTTATTCTCTGCCACTCTGACAGTCATTTTCACGGTTGTTTTTATAAAATTATAAAATTGTCTCTTCTCCAAACATAAGAAAACTTACACGTACAAAATGATAACAACCTCGAAGGTTGGTGGAGGAAAAAAGAAAATAACACTTTAAAAGTTGAATGCCCTCCGTCGTCAGCCATGATCTCTGTGCAGTTAATCCCCATGGGGGTACCTAGTGACCGTTCAAATAATCTTTGATGATTCTTAGATCAGTTTCCAGAATTATGCTTACTCAGCTTCATAGACAGATATGAAAATTTTGTCTCCAAACCTATCCAAACGCTGCCTGCCTGAGCCCAACAAACTAACGCTCAGTAGGCGTGAAATAAATTCGACCGCTGGAGAAAAATATTTTTTTCAGGCCTCCACGCTCGTGTCGAGTTACATTCACGAGCATTACCGCTACAAAAAAAGTTCAAGTTATTGATCCATGACAAAATTATCAATCATATCGATTGGTATCAGCCAAGAAACTACTGTTAAATGAGGTGCTCAAAAATGCTCACTTCTTGGCGTGCCATTCTTTGCACGGTGGTCTCACAAACATTTTGACTCAGTGAATGAAATCAGAGGATGCCGTTTGCTTTAAAATGACACCAAACTTGGCAGTTTATTCGTTGTGGGGATGAAGAATTGAGAAAAACAGTTTTTTCCGATCTGTCATAAGAATTAATTTTTTTCAGTGTAAAGAACTGTTGGGACATGGTAACAAACATTGTCAATGTGTAGGTTAGAGTCGTTTGATGACATCCAAGGAGGAATTACGTGGTGGTATGGTGATTTGGTGGGAAGCCTCGCACCTTCAACTTTCAAGGGCCCCCCAGACCCCCTCCGCATCGAGTGCACCGATGTCTCCAACTCTTGAAATTAAGGTTTGGGTATCCCCAATCGAACCCCAAAAGCGCATTGCTTAAGCTCAAAATGCATAGTTCGAGCTTTTTTTGGCGCTTAACCACCGTACTATATCAAAGAAGAAACAGGTTTTCTCAAGTTGACTTGTTCGAACTGATTTTTATCCAAATTTACACATCGGATTCAAGTTCAGGACATTGAATTTAGTCGGAAAAGATACCAATCTTGTTGGGATCGATTCTTCATGGCCCAGGAAGAAAAAGAGCCACCCAGCCGAGTTTCGCCCTTCCCCACGACCCCCCTTCAACAATGATCGACACTTTTTGTGCTAAAATTGTATCAACTGGTTGTGATGCGTCGAACTACGACGTATTTGCATCCATTGGATTGACGGGTTCCATCAGGTTCTATACCTTTCATTTTGAGTTGCAATTTTTTACCCCCCCTCCAATAACTCGAAGCCTCGGGGTGCGATTTTTGGCAATTTTAGATATGTAGTAGGGTACATAATTCTGGACAGAGTATCAAATTTTCAGGACGTTCATATCTTTGTCGAGGTATTGGCCATTTTTTTACCAAGTTTCCTGTACTAAAACAAAGTTGGCCTTAAAATGTATTGAAACAACGTATAAAGGCAGCATTTGGAACTTTACTTGTGAAAATGTACTTCTCATTCATTTCTACATGTAGTTTTAATTAAACAGAACTAAAAAGTACCGACTGCGGTACCAGAGACCGCCCAGGAACCATTTTTGCAGAATTTACCCCTAGTAGGTATATTAACCGCAATACAGCGTCTCTGGCGCAAAATCTCGCGTGGCGCCACATCTGGAATTGCGAAGGAAGGTCTTCTGAACACATGGGCGCCCGCAGGATTTTTGTCGGGGGGGGCAAATAGCTTTAGTTAGAGAACGTCACATACCTACCTGGCCTAATTTGCGAAGTCCTTTAGATTAGCGCCGCAGGCGAAATTTTTTCGAATAATAATAATAATGGTGATAATAATTATTGTGCGAAAAATAAAGAAATATATTTGAAAATTAAACTTAACTTTAGAGGAATTTATTGAAATTTGTAATTTTGTACAAAATGTATAAAAATTTACTTCAAAATAGCCAGGTCAATAGTTACACTCGTTCATTATCTTGAAAAAACCCCTAGTGTTTTAAACCAGAGGTTTAGAAAATTTCAATTATTGCCATGATTGATATAGAGGTCAATTGTTACACTCGTTCATTATGTTAAAAGAAACCCCTGGTGTTTTAAACCAGAGGCAGAGGTTCAGAAAATTTCAAGTATTGCTATGATTGATATAGGTAGGTCAATATGCGATATTCAGCGGCACGGACATGCGCTGTAGGTTTGCAAAGCTAGGGGATGGAACTCATGCGTCTGCGCGAGCTAGGAAAAGTCAAAACCTGCAAATTTTCAGCCACCAATTTAACAAAGAAAAATAGATGACAAGAATGTCCTGATTTCCATGCTAGATTAGGCGAAATAATGTTGTCCATGTGCATTGCTGTCGAAAAAATGCATTCCGCGCGTAGTGTTCCGAAAAGAACGAAAAAGCCGTTTTCAGTGTATAACTGGTTGCCTAGAAGGTGATGTTTGTTTGGGAACACACATGGAATGAAACTGCAATGTTTTTCCGTACGGTTTTTGCAGTCAGGCACTCAACAAACTGCCCGTCATTTTTGAAAGAAGAAACAGAAAACACAAAACACAAAACCTTTGATATAACCCGATAAAATTTCATTTACCATTTGTTTACTTGCAGTTTCATCCATCGACAGACAGGACGGCAACCGTAAGGCAGAGAAGAATACTATAAATAGGGCGGTATTTTCAAAAAAAACACTAACTGATAAACACGTTACCATATTTTCGCTCATCGTGTATCTAAAACTGATCCATCATTGCTGGTCTTGAACACAATGAAAGATCAAGAAACGCTCTTTTTTCCACAACTTATTTGGAAGTTCCATTTCCAGCCGTTTCAATAATATACAATGTTGAAATTACGCTTTTTACATGTGTTAGCATACGGCACTATTCTCAAATCCCCTCGCATGGTTGCACAAGCGCAGAAATGGCACTGAATCTCGCCTATTGTTACACTCGTTCATTATGTTGAAAAAACCCCTGGTGTTTTAAACCAGAGGTTCAGAAAATTTCAAGTATTGCTTTGTTTTGCAGTCTTTAACGATTACCTATTAGGTTTAGGAAAACGCGAATTGAAGTCTTCTAGGGTCCTTTCCAAAGGCATCAATGATTTTCTCATAATAATCATCACTCATTTAATAATTCGGTAAATCGCCACCCGCAATCAGAATTACTAAATAACGACTGAATTACTGGATAACTGAATAACCAAGTGTAGAGCAAGCAGCGCTGCGGCACAGCGGCAGCCCTCTGCCCCCACCAGTCTGCAGCTTTTTAGTGGCTTATTAGTTCTTAGAAATGTTTTGATAATAAACTGCTTTTAATCCAAAGCTCTTTACAGTGTTTATACCAAACGGAAAAAATAACATAATCATTTCACCCTATATTGGGCAGTGGAGCTGGTAGCTGGAATGCACAAATTGCAGATCGTTACCTACCTACCTACCTATCTACCTATTTTATGACTTTACGGGTAGCTATCTAATTTAGGTAGAAGCCTAATGAAATTTCAAATTGCTCTAACAATTCAAGAAAATGTAAATTACCTTCTCAAAGTTTTTTCTTTCGAAAATGATTTTTTTCTTTCGTAAGGAAGAATTTATTCAGCTGCTCCGGAGCCAGGGGGGGCTAGTGCCCCCCCCCTCCAGGCGCCCATGTCTGAACAAGTATGCCAAATTTCATACTTTGATCACAAAATGCACAGACCATTCCGCTAACCCCCCCACTACCCAGGCATATTGGGTTTTAACCCGCAACAAATTCCCACAACGCTGAAATTTGGTATACGGGCCTTGTAAGACCTAATATAAGGAATAACATATCAAAATACTCGGTGGGCACACCCTTGTGCGTCATTGATTGTGGGGGAGGGGGCTAAATATTGCCATTTTAAATGCGTGAATGACACCCTGTAGCTTATATAAATGAAAAAAATCATATTTAGATGCCTCAAGGCTTCACAATATTTGCTCGACGTTTGAATTGTTGATAAGTAGTTTGGGTTGCCTGGAAAAAAAAGAAGATCGGAAAATATTATCTCAAAAACCTCGAATTGATATCGGCAAGTGTGATATCGTTTCTAACTAAATCTTGGTCTCTGATATCAAATATGGTATTTAAAATGGAATTGAAACACGATTAAACAAGTTTTACTGAAAAAACGACGATTTTTGCCATCTGAAATTATCGTTTTGTAATTTCGGTTTCCGTATGGTAAGAATCATCTCAATTGAGTATTTCCAACAGAATTCATTGTTCTTAACCATTTTATACCTGAAAACGATAAAAACAATGTGCCAATTTTCTCCCGAAAATGCATACAATTTTTGCAGTTCTTTTTTTTCACTGATGAATGATGGAGCGGTTCCACTGTTTTTGTGTGTAATACTAAGCGAAGTTCTTCCTCTATCAGAAAATACCAAAAGCAATTGTATCTATCGGGCAATAGAAACATAAAATCATCTTTTCTGTAGCCGTTATTCCATTTTCAGAAAAAAAAGTAGGTGTAAAACTTTTTTAATAAAAAATTGATGCTCTGACTTTTTAATATAAATAGGCGTAAGCAATTGATGCTGTTTTTGTCCAAGATAAACATAAGTATAGGATTTGTCGGTAATTTTTATTTTTGACAGCTTCAGATAATGATGCCCCTAAATGAAGAAACCACAATTTTTTATAGAGAATTCATTACTTTCGGGATGAGCACTGTGAATATCAACTGTTCACTCAACAGTCTCATCACTTGAGTCTGTTTCGAAGATGGGAAGAAGAACCTATTAACAATGCTCAGCTTTATTGGCCATCACAAAATATTCTTACATGTTTCTCATTCAAAGATCCAGGAGAGAAATTCCACCTTGCGCGTACTATTCAGTATTCACGCCACTATCAAGCAGAAATGTTTCATGGCTACCGGAGTCCACTTTACAGGCAACAATATACCGTGTTTCCTTTGAGACCCACCTTATATTGTTGAAATGATTGGTTCGTCCACAGGAACAGTTTTAGAGAAAAGTGTCTGGGTGAATTTTTTGACTAGATATTCAAAGCCCCAAAATCGTAGAAGGCACAGAGGTGTAAGTCCAAATATTTTGATATGTTCTTGCTCAGGGATCATACCAGTTATATAACGTATGGTCCGAAAGTTTTGGGATTTTTTTTAAAAGCTAATAACTTTTTTTGGATAGTTTTAATTTTGTAACTTAATTTTGCAAAAACTAGCATCATCTTTAACAATACCAAATTCATATTTAACATATTGAAAATGGGCCATTATTTGTGATGGCTCTCAGTTTTCTTCTGCCATGTTCGATCATTCTCTGGACAACAGCAGGATTAATTTCTCTGAGCTCCTGCCTCCCAGTTCCCAGTGTACCGCAAGCTCGACCAATATAAGATTTTTGGTAAGTATTGAGCAGGATTGTATACGACAAGGGATGGGAAGCTGCAAATGAAGACCAATTACGGCGTCGCATTTTTCAATAACATTAGAGAATTTCGCATTGGAGAAATTGATACAAAAAATTATGAAACATGGCAGAAGAAAATTGAGATCCATCGAAGATAATGGTCCATTATCAATATGTTGAATATGAATTTGTTATTGTGATATATGATGATGTTAATTTTTGCAATATGAAGTTAAAAAATAAAGACTCTATTCAGAAAAAGTTATTAGCTTTGAACAATTTCCCAAAACTTTCGGACCATACGTTATCAATATTCAACTTTGTGCGACATTGCTTGGGGCTTTAAATTCTCACATGGTTTTTCCTGAAATATCCAGGCGACAAATTAACACTCAGCCGCCTTTCCCGCAGAACTAACCAATCGGAAGAGTTACAAAGGCTCCCTCACACACTTAACGGACACCCTGTATCTGTATCTGTATCTGTATCTGTATCTTTAGAGATACAGAGTCGGTTAAATTAGAAAAAAGTTGCGAATTTTCATGACGATCAATGATCCAAGAAGATATTTGACTTGTCAGTTTTAGTTTTCGAGATACCGAGAAAAAACAGAAATTTGTAATTTTTGTTTTAATTTTTTATTTGAAAAACGGTTGAAGGTAGCCTTTTCTAGTTAAGATATTGTTGAGGCACTTTTTCAAGGGGAATTCAATGTTGCCAAAATCTTCATTCTAGCTTTCAAAACAACCGAGATATGACATTCAACTTTTTTTTCTCTTATGGGCGCCATATTGGATTTTGACATTTTTGAATACAATTTTATTTTCTGGTTACAACGATGTGTCACATGCCACTGTTGAATTCATGCTTTGGAGCAAAAAAAAAATTTAAATTCTTCAAAGAGTGCTTTGGAAACAAAATCAGCATCGACAATGAAAAAAAATGTAAATGTCAAACATTTATTCAACAATGACATGTGGCACATTGTTCTAACCAGATAAGAATACCGTATTCAAAAATATCAAAATCCAATATGGCGCCCATTAGTGAAAAAAGTTGAATGTCGTATCTCGGTTGCTTTGAAAGCAAAAATAAAGATTTTGGCAGATTTGGATTCCCCTTGAAAAAGTGCCCTAACAATGTCTAGATTAGAAAAGGCCACCTTCAACCGTTTTATGAATAAAAATAAAAACAAAAATCAAAATCCCGCTTTTTCACGATATCTCAAAAACGAAAATCGATACGTCAAATTTCTTTTTGGATCATTGATTGTCATGAAAATGCGCAACTTTTTCCTAATTTAACCTACTTTGTATCTCTCAAGATAAGCGAGATACCCATGCTTAGCCTCGAAAAACGGACACCCTGTATACCGTCCGTTTTTTTTTCTAGGCCCCAGCGCGTAGCGCCTTTAGTATGGGTTCCACACCTAACATATTATATATTTTTGAAATCAGAAGAACAAAATCTTTCGATTGATGGTATGTCAAATTATTTTTGACAGATGTCATTTTTTGACAATTGACAGAATAGTACTTGTGATACATCATTTTAAAGCCCATTAAATTCTGAGGAAAACTGTGTCTTCATTTTTGAAATAGGATATCTTTTACAGCTTCTAGAGGTCTTCAAATAGGAAAAATTGTTGAAATTCAGAGATACTCAATAAGTACGTAAGTATAGGCAAAACAGGTATTTTTAATAATAGCGAATGATAATAATGAATAAATAATCACAATGAAATGAAAAATGTCCTGAAGAAGTTACTCGAAATGACCCGTCTCCTTGTTCCTGAATGAGAGATTTAACGACCGGTGAATTGCAACTGCCAGCCCAACGCGATAGTATCCGAGGTGGCCAGGTATGGCCCCCTCGATTTTTTTATGAGCCTATTCGAAAGATAAGGTGTTTATAGAGTCTCCCGCTAATTTGGACGATTCAAAATCAGAATATTATCATCAGTTGATATTAAGAATACTTTTTAATTATTGAGTAGGTATTTCTGAATTTTAACAATTTTTCCTATTCAAAGACCTCCAGAAGCTGTAAAAGACATCCTATTCTAGAAATGAAAACACAATTCTTCTAAGAATTTTATGGGCTTTAAAATGGTGTGTCACAAGTACTATTCCGTCAATTGTCAAAAAATGACATATTTCAAAAATAATTTGACATATCATCAATCGAAAGATTTTGTTCTTCTGATTTCAAAAATATATAATATGTTGGGTGTAAAACCCATAATAATGGCGCTATAAGCTGGGGCCTAAAAAAAAAACGGACGGTATACCAAAATTCAGCTTTGAGGGAATTTGTTACGGGTTACCACGATTTTTCGACTAAAATGCCTGGGCTATTCACTGAGGTCTTATACTACCATATTGACATAATTACTGTCAAAATTTCTAGAGGGGGAAGACTGGTGGGGGGAATGTTGACTGTGTAGATGATTCTTCTTTTCTCTCGATTTTGAGTGAATATAAACATGTTTGGTATCGTTTTCGACTAAATTCCATATTCCCTATTCCACTATGGTGTTCAAATTGCAATAGAAGCGAGTTTGAATAAGTTTTACATGATAAAACATGTTTTTTGTCAATATTCTTTTACGTCTTTTAACTGTGTTATTTTACTGCAAATCGGCATTTTTTCTCAAAATTCTTGCGTAGTTCGTTGGTCTCATGTATTTACCATAATATAGGCATTCAATTGATTTGCCTCTACTTTTTTAAATATAAAAAAAAATTGTGGAAATTGGCCCTACTTTTCAACTTTGTTTTTTGCTGTATTATGTACAGGCTGGTCCATTCTAGCGTAATTATCCCATAGCGGTCTTACCGTTCAAGATAGAGAAAAAGATGTAAGAAAAAAGTTATATGGTTTGATGAGACCTATAACCTAAAATTATTTTTAGCTACACAGGTGTCCCATTTTGACGGGATCAACAAAACGTCAATTTTTTTAAATAGGACACCCTATATTTTTTGCACTTTCGGATTCAGCTTATTCAACTGTCTTACGCCTGTATTTTTGTTTTCCAATTGTGTGGCAGTGCTACCAACTAAAAATTAAAAACTGAAAAAAATCGCATTTCCACAGTTATCTTGAAAAAATCGTAGCGGCCTTGCTTTTCAAAACTAAGAGATGAAACTTGACATGGTGATAGTCAAGTCAAAGACCAATATCCCAATGCTAAAAAAATTGCGATTTCTTGATTCAGTTCACAAAAAAAATCTAACTTTATAATTTTCAAAGTCTCATAACTCATTTTTTTCAAATAGCATGCCCCCAATATTATAACGTTATCTGATAGCTTTTTTTATCCTCTTTCATTTTTACTAGAGATACCCTACCCTTAAACTTCATTTTTTTCGAGATAATCGGAAATTTTCACAAAATTTGTGATTTTTTTATTTTTTTTTCACAAATTGAGTTGGCCGTGATGAATGACAGACAAGCCAAATAGTACGCAACTCTCAGTTAGTCGGTCTGAATATTTTCGAACAAAGAAAAATGACTTTACGCGAGAGAAAATGATTGATATGATATTCTGGTAATGATCCCGATATCCAGGATCCCAATTTGTTTTTTTCTGCGTTAAAGCCATTTTCTTTTGTTCGACAATATTCAGACCAAGGACGTCTATTCAGACTGACTAATTGAGCGTTGCGTACTATTTGGCTTGTCTGTCATTCATCACGGCCAACTCAATTTGTGGAAAAAAATAAAAAAATCACAAATTTTGTGAAAATTTCCGATTATCTCGAAAAAAATGAAGTTTAAGGGTAGGGTACCCCCAGTAAAAATGAAAAAGGATAAAAAAAGCTATCAGATAACGTTATAAAATTAGGGGCATGCCATTTGAAAAAAATGAGTTATGAGACTTTGAAAATTATAAAGTTTGATTTTTTTTTGTGAACGCCTTGTATCAAGAAATCGCAAATTTTTGACATTGGTATATTGTTCTGTGACTGGACTATCATCATGTCAAGTTTCATCTCTTAGTTTTGAAAAGCAAGGCCGCTACGATTTTTTCAAGGTAACTGTGGAAATGCGATTTTTTTCAGTTTTTAATTTTTAGTTGGTAGCACTGCCACACAATTCAAAAACAAAAATACAGGCGTAAGACAGTTGAAAAGGCTGAATCCGAAAATGCAAAAAAATATAGGGTGTTCTATTTAAAAAAATTGACGTTTTGTTGATCCCGTCAAAGTGGGACACCTGTATAGCTGAAAATAATTTTAGGTTATAGGTCTCATCAAACCATATAGCTTTTTTTTTACATCTTTTTCTCTATCTTGAACGGTAAGACCGCTATGGGATAATTACGCTAGAATGGACCACCCTGTATGTACTTATGATCAAAACGCAAGTTTTTCATATTTTGAAAAGTGAAGACACACTTAGTACGTGAATGTACTGTGTAAAATACACCAGACTAACGAATTATGCAAGAATTGCTGAAAAAAACTCCGATTTGCATTGAGAAATCATAATTTATAGAATTAAAAAAATACGCTAATGAAACTGAAGAGAACTTGGTACAAGCGAAGGCAGATACGTACATTACCCTAAACGTTAAGTTGTATAATACAATTATAGGTTTTATCATTCACATTTATTACATTCGATTTGAAAATCTCTTTATCTACCTACCTCTTCCCTGGGTATTATTAGAGGAATGCGGCTTTTTCGAATATAGGTACATCTCATAAACGTAAATTTTGAGGAGTTGTTCTTTTTTAGAGGTTGATGGTAGAGAAAACCTGCCCAAAACGTTCGAAAAAGGTAACTTTTCTTGGAGGTTTGATAGATCATCTCACGGAAATCCAAAAAAAAAGGAACTTTTTTTAGAGCATAATCAAACATACCAAAGAAAATTATTTTTTTTTTTTGAGCTTAAATAGAACTTTTCAGAGAAGTTGGAGAAAGGTAACCCCAAGAGTAACAGTTGGAGCTTCATAGTTATTTTATAAAACATTTTGAATAAGTTCTAAAAAGGTAACCTTTTTTGGAGCTTGAGAGAACATCATAGAGAAGTTGGATAAAGGTAACCTCTTTGGAGCTTGATAGAACATCTCAAAGAAGTGCAAAAGTGGTAACATTTTTGGAGCTCAAGAGAACATCACAAAAAAGTTGGAAGAAGGTAACCTCTCTGTATCTAAATAGGGCATATCAAAGCCGTTTGGAAGAGGTAACCGTTTCTCGAGCTTAACAGAACATCTCAGGCCTCTCTGAGAGGACTCTTGCCCACTGGGCATCAGGTTCTGACATGAAAAACTCTTCTTTTGAAAAATAGTACATTCTAGAATATCTCAACTAAGGTTTTCTTTATAATTATGAGGTGGAGAACCACAGTTTTTTATCATACAATGAAATAAAAGCAAAAAATAAAGTTGAAAAGTAGCGCCAAACAGTTTTCACAAAAAAATACTTTTTTCATATTTTAAAAGGTAAAGGCACATCAGTTACATGACTGTATTGTGTGAAATACACCAGACTAACGAACTACGCAAGAATTTTGAGAAAAAATACCGATTTGCAATGAATAACACAGTTCAAAGTGGTGAAAAAATATTGACAAAAAAATATGTTTTATCATCTAAAACTTGTTCAAGCTTGCTCCTATAAATTGCTATATAAATTTTGACACCATAATTGAACTGAGGATATGAAACCTTGAAGTGAATACTGACAAAACCAAAATCGTAGTGTTCAGAAAAAGTAATGTTTATCGATCCCAGGAGAAATTTTTTTATCGTTCAGCGCGAATAGAAGTTGTAAATGAGTACACATATCTGGGGGTGAAATTTTTTTATAACGGACTCTTTAGGAACACTTTTGAAGACCGGGCACAAAAATCAAGAATTAGCTCCAGTTGCATTTCGAACCTAGTAAATTCAAAGGCGATCAACAACATAGGCACCATTTTCAAATTGTACTACACAGTGGTTGTTCCAACATTCACATATGCAGGAGCAATTTGGGCCCTTCGATATGTGGACGAAATGGAAAGGATACAAAATAATTTCATAAAGAACGTTTTTTATCTGCAAAGATCCACTCCAGGATACATCTTAAGAGCAGAATTCAAACTACCTAAATTAAGTTCGCTTCTGATCAGATACGCGCTGAACTTTCTAAAGAGAACCCTGGTTTTGGACGACCAGCGATACCCGGCGGTTGCTTTGAAGAGATTGATCGACTTGGATAACACCAACGGTAATGTCATGAAACTGAACTGGTTTTCACAACTTAAAAGCGTTTTGTACACAAACTACAATATCAGTTTTAACATCGGGGAAATAAACTTAGACACTATTGAAACTATCATGGAAACAATAGATAATCAAAATAGGATGTGTGACTGGAAGCGATTACTGCTGAGCACCTTTGTTCCTGATTTCAAACATTATATAGTTGGCGATCCGTTCAAGTTTGGCGAGGACTTTTATCTCTTCCACAGTATACCATTGGCACTCAAAAAATGTATGATTCAGCTTAGAACTTGCAATTCCTCCTACTTGAAGCTCTACATTAATGGCATGAATTATAAAATCCAGCTTTCTGAAAAATGCACGATTTGCAACTTACAGCAGGACGAATCAATCAAGCACATTCTTTTTTTCTGCCCGATGTACCAAGGTCTGAGACACCGGCTCCTGCGGGAGAACAGTGACTGTGAAACCATCTTTCAGAAACTGACAGCTGCAAATTGCAGGATAATTTATAATTTTTTAAGAGAGGCTGTGAGACTCAGGTCTTTCATTGTAGATGAGTGAGCTACAGCGCAAGAATATTCTGGGATTTTTTTAGTTAAATTGTGATTATTATTCTTAGATATTAAGGCATCATTATTCATTTTATTTTAGTACTTAAACCATCATTAATTATTTCTGTTACCTATTATAACCTTTCCTTGTTCATAACAATTTAAGTTGAAAGAACAATAAATATATTTCATTTCATTTCATTTCATTTCATTTCATAATTATGAGGTGGAGAACCACAGTTTTTTATCATACAATGAAATAAAAGCAAAAAATAAAGTTGAAAAGTAGCGCCAAACAGTTTTCACAAAAAAATACTTTTTTCATATTTTAAAAGGTAAAGGCACATCAGTTACATGACTGTATTGTGTGAAATACACCAGACTAACGAACTACGCAAGAATTTTGAGAAAAAATACCGATTTGCAATGAATAACACAGTTCAAAGTGGTGAAAAAATATTGACAAAAAAATATGTTTTATCATCTAAAACTTGTTCAAGCTTGCTCCTATAAATTGCTATATAAATTTTGACACCATAATTGAACTGAGGATATGAAACTTGATAGGAAAAGATATCAAACATGTATATATTCACTCAAAATCAAGAGAAAAGAAGAATCATCTTCACAGTCAACATTCACCACCAGTCGCTCCCCTCTGAAAATTTTGAGAGTAATCATGACAAGATGATAGTATAAGACCTCAGTTTATCAAGATACGATGTAATTTACTCCACACTGATGACAGGTCTCAGTCCCGGTATCAAAAATGGTGATTTTTTGTCTTTCCCCCCCAATTGCGGGCTTCCGGTGCAAAATTCGGCTTGGCAACAATGGTTTTCGTATTTAGCGAGGTCCAAATACCCTTAAACATGACTTGCCTCTAGAACCACTTTCTAGGCCACTTTTTAAAAAATGATCCTAGTCTATAGGTGAAAATAAAATGAAACTAATTTTTGTGATCTGCAGTTCTGAAGAACTTTTTTTTTCATGTTGAAAAATTCCCGGGACAAGGCAATAAACGCCGTCAATGTTTACGATATATTCATAAGTTTCCTTTTAAATTATTAAAACTATACCGATAAGCGGTTTGGTTGAAGTTCTAGCACCTTAAACTCTCAGGAGCCCCCCGAGCCCCCTTCCGGTGGAAATTCGGCGTGGCTCCACCTTTTATCTGAAAGAGGGGTTCATCCTGAGTATGTGTACCGACTTTCATGCTTTCATCACCATTTGCAAGGTTCATTCACCTAGTGTCCCCACCACGATGTAGCGTCCCCACTAATATTCAGACAACCCAAAAGGATCATTTTTGACCAAAACAGTAGAAGCCCCGCCACTACAAATTGCATTTTAAGGAATTTGCCTCTTTCCTTAAAAGAGGAAAGAGGTTCCCGGATAGGCAACCTCTTGTACGGTGGCCCTATCACGGCTCCCAACGGGGCACCAGCTCCTAAAAATGACCTGAGGGTATGTAGGTAGGTACTCACTACTCACTACTCATCACATGCAGCAGATTTAGCAATATTTTTCAAGCAACTCCTCCAGAGCATGAGCACATACTCTGAAATATAGCTGCGAGCGTCTGGAGGCATCGCAGATGAACTCTGGAAGTCTTCATCATCAATATGACCTGAATTTTCTCTTTTTTAGGATCTGAAGCGTGAAGTCCCAATTTATCTCATCTTCTTTTATCAAACATCTGATGTCGACTTCACTAATTTTTTTTTGAACTCCCCTTTCTACCCCGGGAATAATAGGTTTTAACCCGTAACAAATTCCCACAAAGCTGAAATTTGGTATACGGGCCTTGTAAGACCTAAGGAATAACATATCGAAACACTCGACGGCACACCCTTGTGCGTCATTAGTTGTGGGGGAGGGGGCTAAATATTGAAATTTTAAATGCGTAAATGACACCCTGTATGCCCCAATCTGTATCAGGGAAAAAATTAGATAGCCGTCTTCTGGCTTACGAGGATTTGCTTAAATTTTTTACTTGGGGACGGCGCGACGCATGGGGGCGACTAAAAGTGTGGTTGGGAGGTTAAAAGTATTTGCGAAAGCAATGGCTTCAGCAAAACTTCTGAAGGCTGACTTCTTTCGTTAGGGGATGGCGGCTGGTGATAGCTTTTTCGTTTGAAGGCGCCGGCGACTAAAGCAAGGTAGCCTATCTCGCCTCATTTTAATCCCTCCTGGTTTAGAAGGAAACACTTTTTCTTTATTTGGAAGACACGCATGAGAGTGGCGACCAATTCGACATTGACATTTTATCGCAGTCACGTCAGTTATTCATTAGCGAAAGAACCAAATTGATATCTGCTTTGACTTGAGGGAGGGTGGCGTTGTATAGTTTTGAATTAGGAGGTTTGAAATGTTTGAGGAAACATGCTAATCAATGAAAGTTGTGAAGGCTACTTTTTTGTCTGGGGCGGAAGCTGGAAGCGACAAATCAAAAGCAGCCTACCGCCTCTTAATTTTTAGTCAGCTATCCATCAGCGAAGGAATTAGATCGCTATGTCTCCATATTCATGTTTTTTATTTCAAGTTTGTTGGGGGCCATTCTATTTATGTCCGTGGCGCATTTTGGAGACGAAATACATATAGCCTCGGCTTATCGTGGGGGTGTAGCAAGCTATGAATTCTCGAAAGAATTAGGACACCAAAGCATCAGGTCTACAAGGAATTGCAATATTCGTTATTTCAAGTTGATCAGGGGCGGTTTTCTTTATGTTGGCGGCGCAATATACAAAAATTCAATAGGTCGCGGCAACAAAAATGGCGTGCTAAAGATGGGTATATGGTATGATGTTATTTCCACTAGTACCTATTGAAAAAAAATACTTGTTGATCATAATTTTCTTCAGTTGTGAAGTTGTAATAAATATATCGATAATTTCTTGAACAATTATCGCTTTATCATAAAAATTAATGTGCTAAACTCAAGATTTAACTGAGTAATGTCGAAAACAAGCGAATCTACAGCGGTACTTTGGCACCCCATCAGGCGCAAGAAGCTGGCAAGAGGCGCTTCGTTGTGCCGGCGTGCCTGCAACGTTGCCATAGCGGATGCCAAGGTGACGGTTATGTTCCCGCGACCTATACAGCCTAGATCAGCCTTGGGAGTGGCAGCTATGCATTATCGGAAAAATTCGAAAGCTATGGCGTCTGGTTTGAGAGGAGTTTCAATTAAGGCACCACCGGACGGACAAAGCGGCTGCATAGCGATTTTCACAAGTGAGAAAATGCGCTAAAAACTATGCAAGGACTGCAAGGACCTTATTCCACTTACCTTCGCCATCTTGAATTTTGACGTTTCGACGACCATCTTTGTATTTGGCTTTGCAGCGCTTGCATCATTTCAACATTTTGATGCAACTACTAGAGCACTTTACCACAGCTGCTGTCGAAATCGTAGCATCAACAGTTTGAGATAAGTAGGTATATATGATGCACTTTAGGCCAAGAAGAACATATTTAAATCATTGCGGTGCAAAATAAAGACCCAAATGAACATACCGTTTCAAAGGCAGCAAGAGCGCTGCAACGGATGCATGCAAGTGGGAAACGCTATAAGTTTGTTAAAATCGGATGAGAAAGAAAAATTTGGCTAGGAAAATAAAACAGTCCGTTTTTTTTTTGTCCACCCGGTACATATGTAGTTATTGTTATTTGTGGGTAAGTAAGTACCTATAAGTACAATGTAAGCAGTGCAAGCAACGTTTTGCATTCTCTATTTGAAACGGCAAATAGGAAGTCGGACCAAAATAAAATTAAGCCATGATACTCATGATAGTTATTGATAGCACATGCGTGAAACGGAAACCCAATAGTATTTGAGGGTTGAAATTTATTGTATTTGGTTCTTTCTAGGAACAAACTTTATCCGAATGTTTTCTTTGCTTTTCAAGCCTGCCCCAACGATAAGTTTTGCATCTTCGTAGGATTGGTAGGGCTTCAATATAAATCTCTTTGTGATGACGCACAAAGCTATTTTCAATTCCAACACTGAAATTTTACGGCCTGAAAAAAATGAATGAAGCTCCTGTAATGCAAGGTTTTTATTATTGCCTGTTACCAACACAAGTTCTTGGTCCTGTTCCGAAAGGCATGAAAGCCGATGAAGAGTAGTTGCCATCTAAAAATCTGCTGGGGTCGAATTTATCTGGATTCTCGAAGTAGCTTGGATCACGGTGAAGATCAAAAAAATTGATGCTAATGTTTGATCCCTCGGGAATTGTAAATCCAGTGTAAGTTTTTATATCTTCCATTGCTCTTCGGAGTATTATAGGAATGCTTGGAAACAGTCTTAGTGATTCCATTATGCAACATTCCATGTATTTTAATTTTTTCAGATCGTCATACATTGGAATCTCGTCCGTGTGAGTAAAAACCGTTGATATTTCTTCAAATATTTTTTGTTGGACATCTTCATGGTTGGCTAATACCATAAGAAGGAATTGCAAAGCAATACCAGTAGTATGATACCCCTGGATATTGCTTCATTTATTAAAGTTGTCGAGAATCAGAGTGCTTAAAACTTTACACTTTTAAGGAAGGTAAGTAAGTTGAACGATTACGATTTTCGAAAAATACCTCCTATATCCAGAATCCCTATTTGGATCAATCCGCTTGGGATCACCGCGGATATTGCCTTTAGCCACAAAAAATCTTTTGCCGAAGATATGCTTATAGCGAGGCTCTTATAGATACCTATGTTTTTTCAAAATAGTACACCTATGTAAATCAACTACGCCCAAGTCAATACGTCGTTCCCAAAATTTTTATTTTTTTTCAATTTTATGTAACTTTGGACTGTTACAATAAATTTGTATTCTGTTTAAAGTGTTCGCCGACTAAATCCTTCGGCTATTAGTCTGTGGTTTTGCAAGACACTAGGTCCATTCTAGGTCCTTCACATAAGGTTTGTACAGGTGTTCAATGAGACAGTACAAAATTTCTAAACCGTCAAGAAGCTCCCGTTCGAAAAAAAAATTCCCTGAATTTCAACCACAAGGATGCCGAGGTAGGCTTTGAAGTACAGGATGGGATTTGAATTTCCCGCTTATCTCTTTTATTTACAGGGTGAACACAAAAAAACATCTTTTTGGTTTTGCAGTGATAACTTCTTTCGTCGTTAACCGATTTTGAAAATTTGCAGCTCATATTGAAGCTAAAACAATAGGTGAAAAGACCTGAGGATCAGAAATGACACGAAAATAAAAGTCAGAACTAAGAGTGGCTATAAAAGGTGGCCCAAATCTAAAACGCCGTCGACCAGGGCCGATTCTGGCTCGTCGGCCGCCCTTGTGCGAAAAATATTTGGCCGCCCGCCAGCTGTAACCCCGCAACAATTTTCTAGCGGGGGCGTCTGGGCTCTCTAGAAATTGCACCGCAGGCGATTTTTTTCACTTTTGCGGGCCTAAAGCCGCCAAAGCCCCCCTCATTTTAAACAAAATTGTGAACAATTATAATCTATTTTCCGCTGAGGATCAAGGTGCGTCCATGGCCACCTCACTTCTACATATATCCCTCGGCACACCCTATAGGTCGCGGGAGCAAAAATCGCGTGCTAAAGATGGGTGTATGGTATAATTTTATTGTCACTAGTACTTGTGAATACCGTTTTCTTAAGTTGTAATAAATTTTATAGATGATTTATTGAACAATTGCCACTTTATCAAAAGAATAATTGTGCTAAACTCAAGATTTGTCTGAGAAATGTTGAAAACAAACGAGTCTCTACAGCGGTACCTTGGCACCCTGTCTGCGCTTGCGCGAGCGTTTCATGTCAATTCAACGAAGAAAAGGATGCGCATTGCGCAGTGTTGCCACGTCAGGCATACTTGCAGCGTTGCCATAGCGGGTGCCAAAGTGACGGTTATGTTCCCGCGACCTGTAGATGAGTTTTAGGCACTTATACCAATTCATAGGTAAGCATATTGATTTTGTAGTTGGATGGAGTCAGATAAAGCTGTTTAAATAAAATGGGCAACAATTGAACTGATTCACTGGAAAACTTTGCCTTACTTCAAATGTGAATATCTCAGGTAAAAATGGATCGATTTTGAAAATCGTGGTCATGCTGGATAGCGTGTTCTTTTGGCTGTAAGATACTTGGATGGTACAGAGGTTCAACGACGTTGAGTGAGCTATACAGGGTGAAAACAGAAGAAGTGCAAAACCGGTCCACAATATTCAATGCCCCGCTTCTGTGAAAAAGATCCCGGATTTTTTCTGAGTGCATTTCTGAAAAGCACATATCAATATCTCTAAGCGGTTTTCGAATTTTGATCGTAGTGCGGTTTTTTGAAAGTTGTGATTTTTTTTTGTAGATACTACACCGCATTTTTTCACGCCGATCCGATTTCAAACAGACTATCCGAAATGTTACCAAGAGATGAAAATTCTTGCCCTTCCTCAGATACTTATCTGAGAAAGAAGTCTGATATCCATAATAGTTGACGCAGGGCGGCCGCCTCGCCTCCATTCTTGACAACCAGTTGTATTTTTTCGGCACTAAAAAATCACAATTTACGCAGGGCGGCTGCCGTCGGTCTCGAAAATCATAACATCAGTTCCTTTCCCGACACTCAATTTTTCGTTAGAAAAAATTGGCGACTTTTCGCCGCCCTTGAATTTTGGCCGCCCCTGTGCAGGGGCACACCCAGCACACCACTCAGAATCGGCCCTGCCGTCGACAGTCCGTTTAGGAGAATAATTTGGTAAAAATAACGTTTCTTTCGGAGAAATCATTAATTCTGAATACGTTAAGGTTTTTCTTTCTTGTTCTAGCCAAGAATTGTAGGTGGAGGAATCCAATTACAACTGCATGTTCAAGAAGAAAAAATAGCCCCTTGATCACCTGAAAATGATCGTAACCAACACTACAAAAATCAAAACAATGGGTAATAGACAAACCAGTTTAGGTAATTCATTGTTTTGATTTTCGTAGTGATGGTTACGACTTACGACCAATTTCAGGTGAACAAGGAGCTGTTTCTCTATCTTGAACATGCAGTTGTGATTGTCTTCAGAAATTTATCCGCCATGGCTCACAGTGGGTATAGAATGTAAAAATATATAAATAAAAGGCGGTCTTCCCACAAAACGTTTATAAAATATTCCTGACTGCAGTTTCGGGAGCCTCTAGTCTCCCTTTTGTCAATTATGTTGAAGAAAGTAAATTTTTTCACAGCCTTTCATTCTTCGGTTCTCCTTCTAATATTGTCAAAGATGTTTTTCAATCGTTCGGAATTCATATTTCTTTTAAAACAAAATCAAATCTCTATCGTTATTTTGTGAACACCAAAGACTATCTAAGACCTTTTGAAAATTCTGGAATTTATAAATTGAAATGCAACAATTGTAATAGCATATATATTGGCCAGACAGGTAGGAAATTTATTGACAGATTTAAAGAACACACAAGATGTATTAGACAAGGTTCTATAACCTTTTCGAACGACACCTCTTCGACATTCGCAAATCACATTATTTCTGAACACCATAATTTCAAAATTGACAGTAATGTTGAAATTCTCCATAAATGTAATAAAGGTAAACTTTTGAATAATTTAGAAATTTTATTTGTAAAACCACAAACGATCACTCTATCACTTTATTAAATGATTGTGTCGATTTTCCTTTCAAGAATTTTTATAATGCTTTAGATTTTGATCGTTTGTTCGCTAAATTATAGTCATATTACAACCATCTTTAAGAAAATTCTGTGTTCAATTCAAGATACCTTAAAAATTTGACAATTTACGTCACATATTTACTCCAATTCTCTTCATCAGAATATTTTACAAGCTTTTTACGTATATGTTATACTTATCTATCTTATGTTAATTTAATCATTGTATTTTAGTATTTTACCTCTGACGACGGGAGACTAGAGGCTCCCGAAACTGCAGTCAGGAATATTTTATAAACGTTTTGTGGGAAGACCGCCTTTTATTTATATATTTTTCAGTTGTGATTGGATTCCTTCATCTACAATTCTTGGCTAGGACAAGCAAGAAAAACCTCAACGTATTCAGAATAGATGATTTATCCGAAAGAGACATATGACTTTTACCAAATCTTTTTCCCAAACGGGCTGTCGACGGCGTTTCAGATTTGGGCCACTTTTTATGGAACTCTTGATTCTGACTGTTTGTCTTGACTCAGTTCTGATCCTAAGATCTTTTTACCTACAGTTTCAGCTTCAATAAGAGCCGCAAAATCGGTCAGCGAGGAAAAAAGTTACTGCTGAAAAACCAAAAAGATTTTTGGTATTCAACCCGTAAATAAATGAGATAAGCGGGAAATTCAAACACCATCCTGTACTTTGAGGCCTACCTCGGCATGCTTGTTGTTTAAATTCAGGAAAAAATATCATTTTTCCAACGGGAGCTTCTTGACGGTTTGAAAATTTTGCACTGTCCTATTGAACACCCTGTGCGAACCTTATGTGAAGGACCTAGTGTCTTGGAAAACCACGGACTGATAACCAAAGGATTAATTCAGCGAACACTTGAAACAGAACACAAATGTATTGTAGCAGTCCGAAGTTACATCATATTATTGAAAAAGAGCAAAATTTTTGGGAACGACGTATTGACTTGTGCGTAATTTACTTAAAAGTGAATGTGAGAAAAGATTGAATCAATTTTTGGAGGGAATTTTTCGAAATCGGACCCACGGTTTCAGAATTTTCATCACTGGAAGAACTGCAATTTTTCCAAGTTAAACAAGAGGTAACTGGCTCTTGAACATTTTCCAATAATTTTCTTCTCAATTTCCCGGGAATTTCCCTGTTAAAAATGTTGGGTTATCGAAACCGGACTTAAAATGATGGAGCTTAAAGTGAAGCCGTAATTATTGACGATCTTCATAATAACATGATTTGGAAAAAAGATTTAAGGTTTCACGGAAAATTTAAATTTTCAATTTCCTGCAAATTATTTTCAATCTTTCTGTGGTGCCAGTTTCAGATCGTTCACCTTTATCCATGTACCAATACGTCTGACTGCCTCACTTGCTTTTCTTTCTACATAATTTGGTTCCAAATGAAAAACTGCAAATTTCCAACTTTTTAGCTTGTGAACAGATTTATACTAACGTTTTTAAACAAAGGGTAATTGATTCTTGAACATTTTCAGGCAATGTCTCTTAAAATTCTTCAAGTTTTCCGAAAGTTTTCCACTTCAAAATGAGTAACCTGCCTAGCTTATCGAGACCAGACTCGAATGATGGAGCTCTAAATGAATCCCTTATTAAAAAAAATATCTCAATTCTTCGATCTTTTTCTCAAATTCTAACTTCTCACCCAAAGGGACGTCTCATAATAAAATTTCCATCCATTCCTTGCTATTCGTCGGGGAAGTTTTGGGTGACACAACCGATTTTTTCACTCTGTTTCATCCTGTATATGGCCTCTGCATTTTTTCTAGTTATTGTTCGTCTTCGGACGTAACAGTCTTTATGGCATTTATCCTTTGGTTACAGTTAACCCGAGATGGAAATACTGAGCCTAAGAGGTGTTCAACAAAAATCACTAAGTACTTACGGTTGCTATAAAAGTATCAACTTCTTCTCTCATGCCGTTGTCGTCGATGTCAAAACCTTTATTTCTCGCATTTATCATCGATTCTAGAATAGTCACATAATTTGAGACATTTTCTTCTTTCCGTTCATTAAGTAATCTTGAAGTAAAATCGTGTAAAATTTCAACAGTTTTCTTTTCGTTTCGACCATAAACGGTCAAGTCGTATATGCCCTGTTTATATAACCATGGCCTTTGCGTTCTATAAATGACACGATTTTCATAATCATTCAGCGCATCGAAATACTTGTTAAACTCCTCGTCGAATTTTTTACTTGTTCCTATTACAGCTTCTGGAATGATTCAAAAACAATAATATAATTCGTAAACTATCCTAAAAGTACGAGAATTTCTTCAAGATAGCGACCTTTTGCGCAATGCAATATGAATTGGGAAACAGGAAGCCAGACTTCTACAAAATCGCATGTATCGAACATTTCCACCAAATTTTTGGCATGCTTATTGATGGTTGTAGTGAAATCTTGTAGAGCGTTCGGGTGAAGCATCACGGGCGCCAGCAATTTTCTTCTGGTTTGCCACAAGTTGCCTGTAACAGTATTCCAAGAAGGTATCTATTGGAAACTGAATTATCAACTAACCATTACTATTCAACAGACCTAATCCCAGCCAATTTTGGACAAATTGATTCTTTTTCAAAATCTTACTCTTCAACAGTATGATCTGGAATAATCACAAACAACACAAGTTTATGGCTAGCTTAGCATCCCCTCTTTGACAAAACGACGTATGTCGAATTTTGGTCGATTTTCAGTTTCTGATATCAATGGATTCGTCGTAAGAGCTTTAAATCTGTGCAGTCGAAAATGGCGTATTTTGAAAATTGAGTAATAGAGTGATCAAATAAATTTTTCCACGAAGTAGGCCTCGGTATCCTTGCTGGCTACGTTTTTCCGCCAGATTTTCAGGAACCATAGGCGACATGAGGAGAAATTTATTCGATCACTCGTTACAATAAAAATTAATTAAATACGTAAGTCATAAAAAATAATACGATTCTATACAAAACAGCGAAAGTATGTCATGATTTTAAGCCAAAACAGCGCCAATCCATCTAATTCGAATGGCTTTGTCGACTTTCGTCATTTGAGATTGGGCAATTCTGTCATTTCTGTCTGACAAAACGACGGATATCTACATAAGCGCGGGTATGATTGGGTAAGTGAATTACGCGCAACTTGTCGCTACTACGGAAATTGATAGTCTTTTCAATTTTGAGATATGGAAATTTTATTTGCTTTAGGCTAAAGCACAAGGTTTTCTTTACGTTCTGTGGAAAAATTACCTCGAACGCATTGCAAATAAATAAAAGCTTTATATGAGAATTAAAAAAACTGAAAACTTCAACCTCCATTTTCTCGAAACAGACTAACATCGTCGATTTGTCAAAACAAGAGTGTTTAGGTACTGGAAAATCGGTTTTTCACCGTAACTTTTGAATCGTTCAAGCGATTTTAATTAAATTTGGAACAAAGTTTGGTTAAATAATTATTTGTTGAACAGTAGTAAGAAGGGGGGGATCCTTTTTTCTCCATTATTTTTCATTCCCCTAGTCATCTTTGAACACTATCCATATTTTTGAGTTCTCTACGTTATTCAATTTAGACGAAAAAGATGCTCTAGCAAAATTTTGATTAGAGGCTTCATTTACAAAATATCTGGATTCGAATGTTTGAGAAACATCTCGAACCACCACTTTCCAGGGCCTAAGAATTAAAATTCAAAAAAACTCATGATTTTCTCAACTGAAATAGATGTTCAAGGTGTTTTAAAGTCAAGAGACCACAATTTGAGCTGAAGAACAAACAACACGCTTCAAGAAATACAATTTTTAGACTCTTGAGTGGTATTTTCGAGATGTTTTTGAATGATTCAAATCCAAATATTTCGAAAACGAAGCCTATAACCTCTAATCAAAATTTTGAAAGATAACTTTTTTGTCTAGATTGAACGTAGAATTCCAAAATATGAACAATTTTTAACTGTAGTAGTAAAAATGGGAGAAAAGGGGAGGACATCCCGCGTTATTTTCGCCCCCAAAGGAATTTGGCGAAACGAGTTTATATTTTTCGACGAAGACTTATTTTGGTAAACTTTGTTTCGAATTCAAATAAAAGTGGCTGAAAGGTTTGAAAGTTACGGTAAAAAAAAAACGATTTTAGAAAAGACAACTTCTAGACCCTGTATGCATTTGCTTAGATTTTTGAGGAGTTGCTAAGCAGACTTTCCCTAGCAACGCCTATGAAATTCAAGCAAATGCTTATGCTTATTTTTTATTAATACTACCCGACGGCCCACTAGTCGAGTGGACTGCGTGTTCGCTCGGCAAGCTGAGCTCCCGGGTTCGATTCCCGGGCATATCAGGTCTGGGTGTCGTGCTCTACAAACGGATTTTTCACTTGTAATACTGAACATAAATAAATGCAGCAACTCCTATGGCGTATAAATGCCGATGAGGAGGAAAACAAACTTTTAAAAAACTAACTATTAATACTACCCAATGAGTTTTTATATTTTTCGACTTCATTTTTGGTGGAGAATCATCCCTGAAAAGACTTGTGACAACCAGTACCTGACACCTGGTATATTGCATATAGGTAGGTACCTACATACAACGGGTATTTTGTGACACAGTGTCACAAAGGGCGACTTTGTGCAACTGTTTTTTTGTCTGTATCAAAATCACAGTGGATGTCCTTGCATGCCTCATTTTGCCGACATAAGCACATCGAACGACATCACATCGAATATCCACGTTGTGTACATTTTCCCATGTTTATAAGTGAAATGGCGAAAGAGACAAAGTACTTAGATACTGGTACGTAGTATCATTTATGAAAAGCACGTGTTACAATTCCTTTTTGTAATGCTCGTACTTTGCTTAGCTCGCCGCTGACGTCATTACAATACTAGTTTTACAATATACGGGGTGATTTTTTTAAATAATGAATTAGGACAGGCTGTGTCCCAGCTGGAAACAGACTCATTCTCCTGCATTCGGCCGGAGCATAGCCTGTCCTAATTCACAGTTGAAAAAAAAACAAAAAAACCGGTACATAGGTGTACGGTTGTGACAGTAAGTAATCAAGGCACGATAATCTGAAGTTATCGTGACCGAAATACTCATTTTCGATATGAAAGAGCAATTTCAGGTCCGAAGCTGTTTGTTAGCTGAATGCTGCAAAAGAGATTGAGGGCCTGAAATGGCCCAGCGCTCGACTGTAGCACATTTTTCATAATCGTTTCGTTGGATGGAATGAGATAAAACTTGATTTTTTTTGTAAATTTTTATACTACTTTTGACGATTGTTGGGCGTGATCAAAACTGCAAAATCTATAAATATAGTTGATTATACAGTGTGATACAAACCATTCCGAATTGGGGTAGGCTGTGCCCTGGCAAAAATCAGCTCAACATCCCGGAATTTGACCAGGTCACAGCCTACTCCAATTCCAATTCGGAATGGTTTGGATCACACGGTATTATATCACTTTCTACGTTATGTATCCAATGAAAGGATTCCGGAAAAAAAATAGCATGTCATGTCGTGCCGGAAATAACAATCAGAACGTGCTCTTTCTACAGTCAATACAGTAATAGAAGAAGTAGGTACCTACCTTTATGTCTTCTGGATGTCTGACATGAACATATCTTTGGTTGAATGCCCACTCTTTATATATTGGGTAGTATTTTCTTGCATTAAGTCGGAAATGTTTAAAGAGCTCATCTGAAATATATTCATTGAATAATGAATAAAACGCAAAAATTAAAGAGGCAATCTCATCAAACCAGGTGGCTTAGTCAACTGGAATACATGTCCAAAAATGGGATATCCAGGTGGACCAGGCAGTTGAAGAAACAATGTCCATCTCTTATAGATTTTCTTACACCAAATCAGCAGGTGTAGTCCGGTAAAAATCGAAACCAAAATGATCAATAAAGGAAGAATGGAAGAAAATCCAAAGAACATTTCTTGTATAACTCAATAGGTATCTATTAAGGCGATCGAAGCTCTCACTACAACAGCTTAACAGTTTTAGATACAAAGGTAGGTACCTACGTGTCGTTGCATTTCTTATCAATAAATATTATAAAGTTTAGAAGTAATATCTTTAGATAGTAAGTTACTTGCTATTTAGAACGCGGTAATTGGGTACCTCAAGGTTCGAACCCTACAAAGTTATCAGACAAAGCTTCAAAATTAAAGAAACACAATATACAGGGGCTTCAATGTACCACCTTTCAGGGGGTGATAGAATATCGAAAAATAAGTGGACTTTCTTGAGTACCTCAATACAGGGTGGTGCGGTTTCAATTTTTGATATTTTGGGAAAATACTTTCCTCGTTGTCCTGGTTTAGAAAAATATACCTAACTCAAGTGCCTGCCTATCATTTGCGTCCTAATACCCTGGACACACTGGAAAGCTTAATGATCATTGACGGATCGTCATTTAACTTGGCGACAGCAAGGGGAAAAACAATGACGTTTTTTTGGTTAATAATCATCAAGCACGAACGTAATTACGTTTCCCTTGCTGTCACCAGGACAGCAAGGAAAGTTAAATGACGATCCATCGTTAATGACTTTCTATGGTGTGTCCAGGGTATAAGAAATCATACAGAGGGTGTCATACGGAAGTTGACAGGTAAAAGATAAGAATTATACTGAAAGTTTTCTACAATAACAGCTTTTGGAAAATGGCTCTTCATAAGGGAAGTATGGGTACCAAATTTAGTTTGATTTGCACGGTTTTCATATGAAATTAGTGAAAAAAAAGGATGTGTGTGTGTGGTTAGCCTGTGTGTGCGTGTAAACTTTGACACTCTGTATAATTGTCTTGGTTCGCCTTGGGGCACGCCACTGAACCAGCTGACCGGTTAGCATCAGTTGTTTGATCTTCCTCACCTAAGTTCAAACATAGACTCGTCTAGGCTCATTTTCTTTTTCTGCGCAATTTTATTAGTGCTCTTCATAAAGTGAACGCACTCTACCAAACAATGGTATTACCCCTGTATGGCGATATTCATGGATTTTTCAAAATAAGGCACATTCTTACTTCTTAGCGCATTTTCTCTATGATATAACGCCATTAGCCGCTCTTTGATATTCGTCCGTCCGTCCGTCCTACAATGTAACTTGTCTCCTGAACGAAGAATCGTAGAATATTCGAGGTTTTTTTCGAGTTTTTTTCTAGTTGACTAGGTAAATATGTAGGTACTATGTAGATACCTGAGCCAGTGCAGAGATGCAAAGGGTCATATGATAAAATGAAGTAGGTATCTGCTTTTACTTCACCTTCTACTAGGAGTTGCTAAGGGAATTTCATTTACCAACTCCTGGTAAAAAGGGGAGTAGAGTACTCGGAATACCAGAGGGACCTGTGGGCGGAGCCTAACTGCGCGAACTGAGTTCATCTAGTGGTGCACCTAGATTTGCAGTGGGATTTTAGGTTCGCCTGTGACCTGGTAATGGTCCACCACTCCAGCTGACGGTGTTGCTTCCCCTATTCCAACACACGGACTCGTCCAAAACGATTTTTGTTTTTCTGTTCAGCCCCGCCCCCCTCCACACCATAGGTCCCTGTGGTGTGCCGTCAAGGTCAACTCTAAAAGCAAATGCTCGTCTTAATCATACAACTCAAACACTAAAAAGATTCACCTAAACGTCCGCCATCTTGAACTTCTCCATAAGTTTCCCGGGTATGATGGCAATTTCACCAAGAAATCATCAAACCAGGTGTAGGCCCAGTATTATAACGGATTTCAACCTTCGGTTGAGAGCAAATTTTAGTGCTGTCATTGGCTCCGGTCATTATTATAATACTGGGCCACTCAACTGAAATACATATCCGAAGGATGATTCATTCTCCACAGAAATCCCGTTTTATCATAGAAATCTTAATACTTGTCAGGCTTGTCGTTTGAAATGACACTCTCTAGGATCTCTGCTCTCTAGTACAAAACTACAAAATGGCGGCCTTTAAAATTAGGCACTTCGTATGACTTCGCGCAGGTTCATGCTCTTTCTAGCCTGACAAGTATCAAGATTTATATGCGTTTTATTCGAAAGTCTTTCACGGTAAGTGGATTAGCCAAATTTTTAGGAAATACTTAATCATGTTCTTTCAGAAAATTAGGGCATCACAAAAACAGGGTGATTGAAAAAGACTGAAATACAAACAATATCGAACTTGAGGTAGGAACATTTTTTCACATTTTGAAACGGCCTTGTTTTCAGAAAGGATGTAATCAACAAGGCATTACCTTGAAAATTTAATTGATCTATGATAGAAGACTTTCAAATTAAATGTGTTTCCAGAGAATGATCGATGGAGAATGAATCACCACGCAAATTCTTGTTTTTTCGCAAGTTATTTGCCCTAGATTAGCCAAATTTTCGGAAATTGCTTTGTTAATCAGGACTTTCATGATAATGCGACTCTTTTAAATACAGAGTGATTCAAAACGTGGAAAAATGTTTGCCCATAATTTATCTGGAATTATTTCTTGTTTTGTCGAATCACCCTGCATTTGCAATGACCTAATTTTCTGAAAGAACGTGATTATGATGAGAATGGATCACCCTGTACGTGTGGTCACATTTCTTATCCAATGGTGATTATAGAGGTTAGAACCAGTATCTTTGGACAGTTGTTGTTACCGTTACCCACTACTCAAAGCACAGTAATTAGGTAGGTACTTCAAAGTTTGAGCTATACAAAGTCAACAGACAAAGCTTTGAAGAGAAAGAAACTCATTATTAAAAAAATAGCTATTTTATTTAAACTTAAATATAACTTTAAATAACATTTCAACGTGATAGTCACTGGAAGAATTATAATATGTGTGCGCTAGTGTTTAATCTGTTCTGATTATTGCATTTATTGTACTTTATAACAATTTTCAAGATTTTCCAAGTTTTCCATTATTCGAGAGTTCTCGCCTCGAACGTATTTTTTCAAGTTCTTTTTTCCTACAAGTTACTTTATCAATGAAGCATTTCTAATGTTTCTTGGAACAAGAAAAAAGTTCATGGAGACAATAACATTATTCGCAGGTCACTTTACTAACCCTATAATTCCTCAACAAAATATAATTTAGTTAGGTAGGTACCTACCACAAAATACCAGACCCTTGCATAAAATCGAGGTCTCAAAGTAACAAAATATCGCTTGGGAAAAGTACTTGACACAATTTCAGATTTCATCAATGTCTCACCTGTTTCATTTTTAGATTTGTCTCTAACTCGAATTTCCACTAATTTTGTTGAATAGTATATTTATCATGATTATTACCTAACATTTTTTTAATATCATATGGAAAAAAATCCTAGTTATTTATCACAAGTGAATAATACTATCTTTATTACTTACCTTACAAGATAATCATAGTAATTTACAATGTTGAAAATCTTAATCTGTGATGTTATCTTTGGCACAGTTGATTCATGGTCATGTCAAAACTATTGAATCCTAAAGAAAAAACCTATCAAGTATCTAAAATGCCCGAGGCCGCAAGTTCTACATTCCAATTTGTACGCTGTAAAGCGGCTTCGCACGTCTCTCGATTGGCTAGTCCCAATCTGAAACATCACCATTTTTACTGCAAGGTAAGACCATTGTAGTAAGACTGTTGTTAAAGACATAAAATCGCCTGTAATTTTCAATAAAAATCCTAGGAGGTGAAAATCGTACCATTTTCTGACATTATTAAACCATAAAATCGCACAGGAATTTTTAATGTCAACAAATTTCCTTCTCTTCATCTCAAATAGCTTTATAATTATTTTCCGTAAGAGTCAGCTGTGCACTTAGCATTTAAGTAAAAAATACATTTACATAATATTTAATTAGAAGACTTGAAATGTTGTTAAATATTGAATGATTTCCTTAGCCCAGGTATTTTAGATTTATGACATGGATAAATTGATCAGACTAGAAGTACGCAAAACCGACCGGAAATGGACTCGGCTTCAAAACAATTCATCAAAAGTCCCCTTCGATCCCGTTTGAGCTTTTTCTTTCAACATTATTTTTCATGCCTATTTATAAAAAAGCAGCGTATGGGGAGTGCAAAATTTTCCGGTGGTATAGAAGAAAAAGCCGTACATTTGGAATCGACTTTTTTTTCTAAATATTAGTTATACCTACGTAAATAATGCTCAACTTTTTGAGAAAAAAGGTATCAATTCCACAAAAATGAGAATATTTTTTCTTAAAGAACCGTCGACTTAGTTCATAAGATGAAAGAACTATGGAAAGGCTTTAGCTTGCCGAAAGGCGAAAAGAAACCAGCAGGGTTTGGCTATCGTTTGATGTCTCCCGGCTGCAGAGGTATGTTGTTGAAAATCTATACAACTCTCTTGGTAGTTTTACAGAAAAGTCACGTCTGGTATGTTGTATTGAAGTGCTAAAATAATATAGCGAAACACTGTGTCTACAGCTTCCATTTCTGAAGAATACTACCACCTTCTAGTATGTAGTTTTCATTTGAAAAGTCATTCGTTCCGTCAGTGGAAACCTTTCCACAGTTCTTTCATCCCACAAAAAAAGTTTAGTGTTTAGGAAAGAACAGTTTTCTACCTGGCATGTATTTGATATGCGCTTGACAAATTGCGAATTCAATTATTTGAAGCTGACAAATGACCTCTTCGGAAAGCGAATTGAAGAGTCTCCCTTTGGAGGAAATGATTTAGTGTATGGGTCCAGTTACGGACATGCGTTTCAGCTTCCACAATCGCCCGTTAGGCATGGTTTTAAATTTAATGAACATAATATGGTGTGTATGTAGGTACCTTTAAAAGCGTGTTTTCACCAAATGGGTAGTCTTTTATGGTCAGAGGTTATACCTCAGTAACAATGGCAATCGTGGCAATAGAGACTGGAACTGTTTTCGTTTTTGGAAACTGTTCGTTTAGTGGGAACACGCTTTCAGATTTTGCAGACGTCACTTACTTGAGTAGTTTCTCTAGTTTGATATGTCTGATAGTAGCTGCCACGTTCCAAGCGCAAGTCTGCAGAGCTTCCAAGCAATCATTTGAGTCAATATCCGGAACGCAGTCTCGTACTTGACTGATCTTATTTCTCCTATACTCTGACGTCATCAGCCTTTCAGCATCAGCACTCAACTGCAGACAGTAACATTGCAAACACTGCTGACATGTAATGTAGATAAAGTATACTTGCCTGTCCCTGTTGGATTTTCCTTTGAATTTGCTGCATGCTCTGAACCATAGGGGAAGGAGGGGCTGGCCTATGAGGCTTTGAAATCTCATCAGGCACTTGGCTGTAGAAATTATCTGGGATTTCCGTGTAAATACTTTCGGCAACTTCGCTGTACTGCGGTAAACTGCCGTAAGAGCTGCCACCGCCATATACGGCTGATTGAGTGTTGTACGAATACTGGGAGCCACACTGAGAGTAGTCTTTATAAACCGTATTGTTGTAAATGTTATCAGCCTGGCAGTTATTGTAAATCACGCTGTTATTGGACTTCACTGAAAGCTGATCCAAACCACTGGTCGAGCTGTACACAGAGTCGTAATGTCTGATGCCTTTGAGCTGTTGATATTCGTAGTACTTTTGGCCAGAACTGCTGGAAGTCTCGGCCAAATTCTTGCTGTCAACGCTGCCGTTTCCCTTCACAGTCGCATCAAACCAAATTTTATTCAAAACTTCAGCTGTGCTATTTTGATTCAAATTCGAGTATACTGTCGCTCTTGTCGTTCCATTTTGAACTTTTGGAGGACTCCGATTCGTCGCGGCAGCCAGTTCGTTCACTATTTTCGGTTTGGTATTTTGTGGTGGCGGTTGCAGGACCGGTATCTCATCTGCTGGATTCTTTTTATTTGTTAAATATTTTTCGAGATCGTTCAAAAATTTGCTATCGACAGTCGGAGAAGATTGGGAACAAGCGGAATCCAGCATTGTGGGGTTGTTTGTGTAAATATCGTTCGTCCTGGCGTCAGTCTGTCTTGAGCCGCTCGTTCCGTAATTCATTCCTCTGTTCGCGATGTCACCCAGTACCCAGGTGCTGCCACTTTCGACATTCAATTTTCCAATGTTGGAAACTTTTGCGTCTTGGTAGTTGTGGTCATTGTTATCGGTGATGGAAAGTTTAGAGAGCGATGGTACCGGAGATATTTTACTGTAGTAGTTTGGGTATTGTGGTTGGAAAACGGTGGACGTGTCGAATGGATCATCATCTACTGGTGCTGGGGCTGATCCCAAAGAGGTTGAATTGCAATATGAAGGGGGTTCTTGGTATGGCGGGGGCACTGTTGTTCTCACTTCTGGCTGTTCGCTAGGCCAAGTTTCTGGAACATTTCCAGTGATTTTTTAAGAGAAATTTCAAATTTCTATACGCGCGCTACTATAATAACTATTATAATGGGAGTGGATATCTGTCTAGATGCGTGCTGCTAAATATTTGGGGTTTTTCTTTGATGTAGGTACCAAAAACTTCAACTTCAAATAGCGTCAACTTGAGAGGAGCTTGTGGTGTGGTGGTCAGCGCGTCCGATTGCCACGCCAAGGAACGTGGGTTCGATCCCTACCATGAGCAGTCAGATTTTCGCCCCGAAAACAAGTCCCTTGATTTAGTTGGAATGCTTGCTGAATGAATGGCGCGCCATGTGTCGCATAGCACACTGTAAATTCGTGAAATTCATTTACTCACCAACAAAATTACCAGAATCCACACAGAATGTCCTACACTTACGGTCTAAGCTTTTCTTGCTACAATTTCCTGCTCTTCTAGAACATTCTTCAATTTCAGGACGATAGCCGCAACGTCTTCGGCTCCTCTCTCCGACATACTTCTCGTCTCCGGCATTCACGGATCAATTCCAATATTTCCAAACACCCTTTAATCGCAGGCCGAATTACTCTCAATTATACCGCTTTCTGGCACAAAATGTTACGTATTTCGCGTACGGGTTCGAATATAATAATTAAGACGATCGTTTCAAAGCACACACTGTTTACTACTTCGTACTATAATAAATACACGCCAACAATTATTTACGCTTGGGAATATCGCAGCTACTACTTCGCTTATATCGCACTCGATTGCTTCTAATCCGTAACTAACTCGTGAGGCCTTATACAGGATGTTTCAGATTCAAATCGCGTTCTTTCAGGAAGTGATGGAAAACGTCAAAAGTAGACTTTCTCAAAAAATATATGTCAGAAACAAATAATAACGGAGATATGGGCGTTCAAAGTTGAACCTTAAAAATCGATTTTTCGTCATAGGTTTGGAACTTCTCAACCGATTTTGTTCCAATTTGAATCAAAGCTCACTAAGATAAGTCTATATCAAACAATAATAACGCGTTTCATCAGAAATTCCAAGGGGCGTGGATAATACACAATATTGCGTGACCGCTTAGCGCATGCGCTAAAAAACGAAGTGATTCGTTCTAAGTCTTCCATATGTTACGCTGTAAAATAGGTGATTCTCAAACTAAGTTCAATGGATTATGCGTCGTTTCCAAGTAGAAGTGGTTACATAGAAAAATCGGTGTAACCCTCGCAACCTATTCATGAAAGCACATATGTGAGGGATCATTCCCAAATGCCCCAAATTACGAAATAAAAAAACATGGAACACTTCAACCATAACATTCAAATTTACCGCAAAATTCTCTGGGGGATATTTAATTTAATCAGTGCTGTATTGTATTGACGACAGCATGGTGTGGTGACAGTCAGTCCTCTGAGTGGCACACAATTTTTCGACCGCCGAATATCCATTTTAAATCGGAAGGCTTCCAAATGGCTGATGAAACTGAACAAAATGTCAACGTCAAACACAGAAATCAATGTCACTGTCGAATTCTGGGCCGCTATTCTTGAATCGTGTGAGAAGAGTCCCTGGGAGTTTTATATAATCCGTACTACACTTCTGTAGCGAAAGTTGCCTAAAAACCACGATTTTAGGCAACATTCGCTACATCAGTGTACTGCGGAATGTATTTTACTCCCAAGAACTTTTCTCACACGATTCAAGAATAGCGGCCCTGAACATGCGCGATGATAACTTGTCACCGTTTTCTTAGTTCGCATGACATCCGTGTCGGAGCGCCACTTCCGCGCAATATTGTGTATTGGGGGTGCCCCCACTTTTTTACCCCTATTTTTTTAAATAGGGGTAAAACTCGCAACCTATTCATGAAAGCACATATGTGAGGGATCATTCCCAAATGCCCCAAATTACGAAATAAAAAAACATGGAACACTTCAACCATAACATTCAAATTTACCGCAAAATTCTCTGGGGGATATTTAATTTAATCAGTGCTGTATTGTATTGACGACAGCATGGTGTGGTGACAGTCAGTCCTCTGAGTGGCACACAATTTTTCGACCGCCGAATATCCATTTTAAATCGGAAGGCTTCCAAATGGCTGATGAAACTGAACAAAATGTCAACGTCAAACACAGAAATCAATGTCACTGTCGAATTCTGGGCCGCTATTCTTGAATCGTGTGAGAAGAGTCCCTGGGAGTTTTATATAATCCGTACTACACTTCTGTAGCGAAAGTTGCCTAAAAACCACGATTTTAGGCAACATTCGCTACATCAGTGTACTGCGGAATGTATTTTACTCCCAAGAACTTTTCTCACACGATTCAAGAATAGCGGCCCTGAACATGCGCGATGATAACTTGTCACCGTTTTCTTAGTTCGCATGACATCCGTGTCGGAGCGCCACTTCCGCGCAATATTGTGTATTGGGGGTGCCCCCACTTTTTTACCCCTATTTTTTTAACCTTCGGGTAATTTGGTAAATTGATCTTTTTCTTTCAATTCATCATATTTATCGTTCAATTCTCAAGAAAAAGTTACTCTTCGTTATCAAGATATTTGAGGTTGAAACTTCGGAAAACATCTCGAAAACACCACTTCAAAGCCCTAAAAATTAAAATTCAAGATAACTAATGATTCCTTTATTGGGATAGGTTTTCTAGGTGTTTCAAGTTGCTAAATTATGAGTTTTTGTAAGAAACGAGAAGTTTTGAGGAAAAATATTTTTTTGGCTCTTGAAAGTGGATATTTTGATGTTTTCCGGAGTTTCAAACGCAAAAATCTTGAAAACGAAGCATCTAATCAAAATTTTGCAAGGGTAACTTTTTCTTTGAAATTGAACTTACAATTCAAAAATGTAAACAATCTACAAAATTATTTCAAGGGGTAAAAAATAGGGGTAAAAAAAGAGAAATCCCTCAATTAGCTATTTCATGATGGATAATGGCAAATTTTTGGTGCAACTGGGGGACAGGGTCCTAATCGCTTCAATACAGATTTTGTGTTTTGGAGACTTACCCAAAGCCAAATTTTTTCGGTACCTACCATCAAAGAAACACTTAACACTCTCTCTTCACTTACCTTGCAACACATCGATTGGTTCGTCTAAAAGTGAAACGTTCCTAGAATTGGGTCTCGGAACTTCAGCATGTTTAGCAGAATCTAAAATCGCCTCTGGCGACAGATCAATCAGAACCGCTTCACGGGAAGTATTGACGCTAGGCTGAGGCGGTCTCTGAGGCTTGACCTTGTGAGCGCTGCTTTGTTCATTGGTCAGCTTCCGATAGTTGAACAATTTATCACTGGGCTTTTTGTGCGTTGGATTTGTGCCATTGGCTGGAACAATTGGAATCTTATAGAAACATTTACAGGAAAAAAAAAACTTGAATCAATCGTACGTTTCCTCCTGTTGCAGAGCTGAGGCGAAGGCTTGGACTCGAGCTTCATGCCAATCACATCGGGCGGTTCCATGGGATTTCGCAAGTACATTTCGTCGATGTGACTCGGGCTGCCCCAAGATTCTCCTATGATCGAGCCGTGACCGGTGTGTATGAAGGAATTCTTCAGGGGCTTACTGATGTCTTCGGATTGCTTGGGCCTGAGCGGATCGACAAGACATCTGGGGAAAGCTCCGATGTCGAACGTCCTCAGGTTTTGACCTTTCCACCAGTATAGTTCGGCGCTGCCATCGATAATGGCAATTTCATCGCCCTCCTCAATTTTCAGCTTGCCACTTTCGAACTGCCCCGTCAGAGCTTTCATGACAGGCGTCGTATTTCTCCTGAAGAAATCTTTCAGGGCCGCGAACGTCGGACGTTCTTGGGGGTTCTTCAGCCAACATTGCAGCAGGATTTTGTAGATATCCGGCGGGCACGCGTCCGGCTGAGGTAGGCGTTCGCCTTCTTTTTCGATTTTTTTCAAAATTTCCGAACCGATCAGGCCCACCCAGGGATCTTCTCCAAACGTAAACATTTCCCATACTGTGACACCAAACATCCAAGTATCGGAGGCGTGGCTGAACTGACGATGTCTGAGAGATTCGGGGGCGCACCAGGGAAACGGTACCTTTTTGTGCTCGGTCATGACGTAACAATCTTCTTCTTGTGGCAGAGCTCGCATTAAACCAAAGTCTCCAATTTTGGCCTGGGTAAAAAATAAATGATTATCATACATGTTGAGCCGCGAGGAGAACACTTTTGTAGTTGGTACATGACACAAAATTACAAAGTTAATCTACCTTATCAATGCTAGCCAACAGAACGTTCCGACATGCCAAGTCCCGGTGGAGGAACCTTTTGCTTTCCAAATAAGCCATGCCGTTGGCGATTTGGGTTGCATATTCGCATAGCATCGGTACGGGGGTCTGCTGACATTGCTTCCGGAGGAAATCTAACAAGGAACCGAGCGAAGCCAGTTCCGTCACCATCATCATGGGCTGAGACAGGACAACGCCGTATAATCTTACGAGATTGGGGTGGCTCAGCACGTGCATGGCTTGGACTTCTTTTATAAAGTCTTCAAAAATTCCAGGATGAGTCAAGGCATCGGCTTTTAGAACTTTAACGGCCACAGGTAGTATCCTTCCGCTAGGATTCGTCCACTCTCCTACAATAACACAAAACTCAATTGATTTAGTTGAACTACAGCAGAGTAGTCTGTGACAGCAGTATCGATAGGCGAAGATGGATTTCAATTCGAAATTCAAGATTCTCGAAATCGTCAGCAAGTCTTGAATTAAAATTAGGGAACAAGGATTCGCTCAATATCAGTTCTTTTTCATGTGGCAATTTGAAAAACTAATATTTTGCGCACTTGTGCACAAACCAGGGGTTTAGGTGAATAATATCACTTTTTGGCAAAAATAAATAAAATGTTTAGCCGAAAATATGCAAAATGGCCCCTACATTCAACTTGGCATTTCTAAATCACCATCATCTGGAATCAAACTTCTTCAATGAATTTCTGACCAGACTCCACACCACAGACAACTGCATGTTACCAATGGGTGCTTTCCACCTAGCCCTAAGTTTGGTACACAGTACACCTGCCATTTACGCATGCATGAACAAAAACATGTTCTGTCTGGTGGTATTTATTGTACGATCTTGGTGGAAAGCACCCAATATAGCAATATGTTGGGACTCGGACCGCTCTGTAAGTTGGGATCACTATGGCAACGACACATAGCAAGTTCATTCAACAGAAGGTATTGGACTTTGGAATAGATTTTCATTTTTTCACGTCCGATAATGGTTAGGTACTTCTTGGAAATGTACATTTGTTTATAATTGATTGATCCTCAAATGCAATAGGTGTCGATCCAAAATAGACAAGATTCGATTGCAGAAGGAATAAACTCGGTATATTGAACCGTAGATATGGAATACATAATATATCTGGCTACCAAGAAAAAATATCGTTCAACTAAGTAATAATAAAGTTCAATATGGCGGCGGGACCGCGAACTTTCTGACACTGATGATGGTTTTGACAAGGTGCTGCGCCCACAGGGTGAGGTGAGAGCTGTGGCTTCATCCTGAAGAATTTTTCAGAAATAAATGGAAAACTGACGCCAAAACAAAAGCCCTTTCGGGACGATAACAGGCCAGTAGCCACCTAGCGGTAGATTTTAGAAGCACGCAAAACCGGCCTTTGTCTCCATTAGAAAACGCTGTGAGCGTAGGCGTGAACGAAAATAACTTGGCAGAAATAACAAAACTTCTCTTGATTTAATAAGGCTTTGTAAAATACCCATCACTTGACGTAGTTAAAGGTGCGTTCAGTCAGCTTATTTAGTCGCTGTTTTAGTTTTAGTCGTTGTCGTAACAGAGAAGAGCGTTCATACAGCAAGATTTAGTCGTAAGAATTGACCAATAGGAGCTCGAACGATACTGCGCGAACCTTCATCTTCATACGGTCCGTGTTCATAATGGGTAGTATTAATATGAAAACTCGTAAAAAAATAAGCATAAATAAGTATCTGCTTACATTTATGAGGAGTACAACTCCTCTGAAATCGAAGCAAATGCTTATGCTATTTTTTTATTGATACATACAACCCATTACCATCACCATCCATGCTCATACCTTATACCGGTAATTACGCAACCTGCAAGTCGGCATCATACGACAAAGTTCGGAATTCTTACGACTAAAATTAAAACTAAAACTCTGTATGAACGCCGCGCATATGACGCGTGCTTTCTACTTTCAAATTTACGACAACGACTACGACTAAAACTAAAACCAAGCTGACTGAACCCACCTTAACTTTTGTCAAAACTGTCCAGTGGCGTAGATACGGAGGAGTTGTTTTACTTCTCACACCCTATTCTGTACGTCACTGAATATTTTTGAAAAATTATATTTTTTTAGAATTCCTTTTTCAATTGAGAAAAGAAAGTTACTCTTGTGAAATTTTGATTAGAGGCTTGATTTTCGAGATATTTGGGTTTCAAACTTTGGAACACATCTCGAAATCGACACTTTCCAGAGCGCAAATTGTTTTTCTCTGAAAACGCCTCGTTTCTTAGCAAAAAATGGCAGTGAATCAACTTGACCGACCGAAAACCGAAAACTCATTCCAGTTGAGGAATCATGAGTTTTCTTGGATTTTAATTTTTAGGTCTTTGAAAGTCGCGATTTCGAGGCGTTTTCTAAAGATTCAAACCCAAATATCTCGGGAACGAAACCTCTAATCAAAATTTTACAAGAGTAACTTTTTTTCTAAATTGAACAAGAAAAAAAAAGTATAATTTTTTTAAAATATCCCGTGGCGTAGAAAATGGGGTGGGAGAAGTTGAACAATTTCCCCGTATCTACGCCACTGGACAATTTTGACAAAAGTCAAGGTGCGTCCAGTCAGCTTATTTAGTCGCTGTTTTAGTTTTAGTCGTTGTCGTAACAGAGAAGAGCGTTCATACAGCAAGATTTAGTCGTAAGAATTGACCAATAGGAGCTCGAATGATACTGCGCGAACCTTCATCTTCATACGGTCCGTGTTCATAATGGGTAGTATTAATATAAAAACTCGTAAAAAAATAAGCATAAATAAGTATTTGCTTACATTTATGAGGAGTACAACTCCTCTGAAATCGAAGCAAATGCTTATGCTATTTTTTTATTGATACATACAACCCATTACCATCACCATCCATGCTCATACCTTGTACCGGTAATTACGCAACCTGCAAGTCGGCATCATACGACAAAGTTCGGAATTCTTACGACTAAAATTAAAACTAAAACTCTGTATGAACGCCGCGCATATGACGCGTGCTTTCTACTTTCAAATTTACGACGATTACGACTAAAACTAAAACCAAGCTGACTGAACCCACCTTTATTTAGCCGCAAGTTTTAATTTTAGTCGCAAGCGCAGCGACGCCCATTGTCTCTTACGAACCAGCCTCCTCAGAACAGCCAACAAGCGATGCAGCGCTTACGGCTAAAATTAAAACTTGTGACTGAACGCACCTTTATTTACGATTTACGTCAAGTACCAAATTTGGTCAAAATCGCTTCAATGACTTGAGAGTTATTGCAGAAAAAAAAGATTTTAAAAACTGAACTTTGAAGGGCTCTATCTCTCTTAGGAAGCGTTTTGGAGAAAAATTACAATATGCATGTCGACCTAGTTTTTGATGGACCATCGAATGGTGAATTATTGCTACTATAACCTGGACCACCCTGTATAGGTAATTTTTTGAACAATTGTCGCTTTATCAAAAAAATCAATGTGCTAAACTCAAGATTTGACTGAGTAATGTCAGGAATTGTATTGTTGAATTGTATCAACAAGTAGGTACTAGTGAAAATAACATTATACCATGTACCCCATCTTCAGGACGTCATTTTCCCGCGACCTATTGTGTTTTGGCTGTTAGCTGTCAAACCAAAATGTCACTTGTCACTATCAACAAAATAATGTCAGAAGTTGAAGTTATAGGCAATAAGGAATTTTTCGCGAAACCTTCGTAGATACCTCATGGAACTTGACACTTGATTTGCGATATGTATATCAATTTTATCAGGAATGGATAGATTGAACTATCTTTCAACTAAATTGAATAGGACCGAATCTCGTAATGTATTAGAAACTACCAAAAACCAGACTTTCTCAACTGGCATGTTCAAGCTAGTAGGCTAGGCCGAGCTGTTTGGATCGCATTTGATGGCCGATTCTCGAATCACGCCTACTAGAAAAACCGGTGCCAACTTCCGTCCGCTTGGAAATCTGGTTTTTGGTAGTTTCTAATACATTTCGGTGTCCTTTTTCATTCAATTTAGTTGAAAGATAGTTCAGCCTATCCATTCCTGATAAAATTGATAGTTATATCGATTAGGAACTCCAGAAAATCCGCTGTTGAATACTGCTGTCAAATGGCACATTTCTTTGCTTGTCTTGTGAGAAAGCAAGGGGTGTTTTTCATAAGACAAAGATTTTATGGAAGCCCATCATAATCTCTTCATGCCCCAGAAGTCAAACCGCATTTTGCTTATGAGGTAAATAAAACGTTGCTAGCTCTTGGTCGCAACTTTTCTTTCACAGAACATTTGAAAACACTGTTTGCTATCCATTTCTACTTTTGGAATTATAAAATTCATAGTGCCTTTTATCATACAAGACCCGACAAATGTTTCAGGCCATAGCTGAAAAAACTCACCTTTCCTGACAACTCCAAATGAACCATCTCCCAGTTTAATAGATAGAGAAATATTATGCTCCGAAATGAGACAAGATGTAAGATCACTGGAAGCATCTTCGCCGCTTTTCTTACTAGTGGACGGCTTATTAGCAACCGGAATCAGTTTGTTGATTAGATTCCTCTTTCTCTGTTGAGCCCTCTTCTTTTTCACAGCTTCAAGCAACCTTCGACAACCTGTGAGGTTGATAAAGTTTATAAATGAACCAGAAAAAGGTAAACTCCTTATAAATGAAAACCAGAAACATGTACAAAAACACACCTGGCTTGCTGAGCCCCACGTTTTCCAAATCTTCAACTTTAACATAATCAAAGTGTTCCAAGCGAGTTATTTGCAAATCATCTCTGAGGGACACGAGAAACTGGGATAGCTGCACATCAGCTAGAACATCACGGACCAAATCAATTCCGTCCTCGGCCATTTTCAGTCTTCTCTCAAATCTAGAAAAAGGTTTCTCAGTGATTCTGTGATCAGTTCACACCATCCACCTGCAACATTTCCTGTCAATTTCGAAATGTTCCAGGCAGGCTTTCCAACGTGTCTGTTCTATTGTCTAGGGAGAAAATACAATTTTGTCTCTTTGCTACCGACTGTTATTGAGAAACAGGATGTGAAGGTGGATGCTAAACTGTTATGTACACAACTTAAAACACTTACATGAACTTTACACTTAATTAAAATGCGTTCACATAATCTTACAGTAAAAATTAGAAATGTCCTAACATTTCCCTTCTTTAATTTCTTAGAAATCACTCGTTAAATCACTATTTATTATGGAAAACCCTCGTAATAAACAACAAAAAAATGACATTTTCTCTGAAAGATTTGCTCTGACCAATGGGTTCTGACGTATCATGGGTTCTGACGACTGACATCACAGCACATGATTGTGACATAAACCATAGACGTTAGTAAAAATCGTGGGAGTGGCGTTCTTTCAATGACATCCATAGAGTTTAACTTGTGAAGCGGTCTACATTTTTCTCAAGTTGTTCAGCTTGTTCAGCGTTCAGCTTTCCGAGATTATTCTTTATTTATTTCTTTTGGATTATTTCTGTTTCTATTTTGTAAGGGACCGAGTCATTGAATACGACCACTGACGTAATACGACCGAGTAAGTACCGTGTGTGTATAGGTAATCAAAAACTTTTCTACTTGCGGTAGGCTGTGGGGTGGCCTGATCATTGGCAGAGGCAAACGGGGCTGTTTTTGGCCAAGCCACAGCCTACCGCAGGCCTACCGCAAGTAGAAAAGTTTTTTTAATCATACCACAGATCATACGGTATTTGACGGTGGGGATACAACTATTATTATTAAAACTGTTTTTCAACCAATAGAAACAATAGCTACGTTTCTTTTATCATTTGAACTGAGAATTCTCACTTCAATCCACGTTTCCCGAAAGGCTTCTGCGCATACCTGTGAAAGTAGGACGTTGCCATATCTATATCGCGACAACAAGTTGACAACACTGTGATACGGTGTGCGTGTGTAATGTCACGCAAATTTCAGCTGACAGCGCTTGACGTCGATTTGACGTTTCGACAGACCTAACCAAATAACGCTCTTGTTTCGTCGATCGCCTTGCAGCTCGTTGTGTGTTTCGTATCACCTGAATCTTTTCTGCGTCTTTCTGCCATACGGCACGTAACATTTCATTCTGAACAATATATTAAATGTTGAATGGTTAGGAGGTTATGTTTGTTGTTTGTTTACATCTCGATTATCGATTGACAGTTGCCATTGACAGCGACACTTCGTGCGTCAAAATTGAAATTACCGCGCTCTGCAGGTATGCGTTCTCATGTATGCGCTGAAGTGATGTACGTGATGGTAAACGTGGATTGCTAGTTGTGTCTCTCTCCTCTCATGCAATTCTCGATTCTCGCTCTTTCTCTCTCTAACTGAGATGAGATTATCTGAGATTTCGTGTAAAAGGAATACAGCTAATTTATTGCCATTAGAAGGTAGGCGAACGTCAGTTCTGAAGTGCCACCTGTCAAACGTTTCTTTTTTTAGCAGCCAGAATTTCCAATTTCTGAGCAATTATTTAAAAAAAGGTAGATTAGATCAAATTGTACATAGTTTGGGTTTGGCGTTGCGTAGAGCGCGTTTTCAGGCCCGAAGCTGCGTTTGCCATCATGGAGGCGTTATCCGAATGCTGCAAAAGAGGCTGAGGGTCTGTAATTAGGGATGGGCAAAACTATTGATATATCAATAAATTTATCAATATATCGATATATCAAATATCGATAATTATCAAAATATCAAATATCGATAATTATCAAAATATCAAATGTCGATAATTATCAAAATATCAAATGTTGATAATCATCAAAATATCAAATATCAATCAATATTAACATATATCAAAGTATAGACAATGGTTATCATAACATTAAAAATCATTAAATTAAAGATAAAGACCAAAGACCGCCAAAGAAGTAAGTTTCACTTATCATGTAGGTTAGATTGAACATGGATGATATTTTTTTTTTCATATTATCACTTGATATTTTTATTTTCATATTGATATTTTTATATTATCAATTGTTGATACTTTGATATTTATTGATATTTGATACTTTGATAATTATTGAATTTTGATATTTTGATAATTATCAATGTTTGATACTTTGATAATTATCGATATTTGATATATCAATAATTATCGATATTTTTTTCTTATCAAACTTTGATACCCGGATCACGATATCGCCCATCCCTACCTGTAATGGCACAGCGCTCGAGTGTCGCACAACATATATCCCATACACTTTCTATTTTCAGTAGAATGACTTTTTGGAGCAAAAATAAAGTGACGAGCTGGAGCGCTGGGAGAATACGGCCGATGGCCCCTGATAGTTTCGCCGCCAAACTTTGCAGGTGCCATCAGCCGTAGTCGTAGCCCCCTAGCTTGTCACTTTATTTTTGCTCCAAAAAGTCATTCTACTGAAAATAGAAAGTGTATGGGATATATGTTACGTTATCGTTCCTCAAAGTGAGAGCATTAAACTCGAATTTCTTATAGATTTGACATTACTTTTGTTTTGACACATGTCAAAGCGTACGATATATAAACGATAATCGCAGTAGTTTACGATACGAGTTGGCTGTTACACATAAGTGGTTTTCAGACACGAAGCACAAAGTCGAAATTTATATGCTGATCAAGTGTCGGAAAGCATCTTGTGTAACCATTTTGAGGTTATTTTGACAATAAAACTTATATAAACGATAAACGTCATTATATCTCATGTAATTAACACAACAAACATATGTAAAATCAATTTTTTGATTAGGTACGATTGCGGCCATAATAAAGTGGACGACAATGTCAACGAGTTGGCTTGCTGTCGTTCAGGCCAAAATCCTAAAAAATCTGTCAACTGTCGTCCACTTTAAAAAGGCCGCAACGGTACGATCGCGCGCAAAATAAACGGAGACAGTTACTACGTTTCCATGGAGAATTGAAATCGATTTGAAAACGGTATCGGGATTGAATACGGAAGTGTTCACATGAGTGGTTCGAACTCGGTATTCAAATCGATTTGAATTCTGTTTACATATCTGTCATGTGAGTCTAACCCTAACCTAAAACTATCCCAACCTAACGTATCAAAGAAAGTGCAAATACTCTGCAAACTGCAAGTGTGCAGAAGGCAGAAGTGCAGACAACAGGTGCAAGTATGAATGCGACCCTCGATGCGACCAAAACAGCGGTTTTATTCATTGCTATGTGTCAGTTTCTGTTTGTTTATGTTTCGATCCAATCCGATTGGGTTTCCATGAGTAATTTCGATCCGATCCCGATACGATCCCAGAATTTGCCGAATCGACCTTGAAACTCAAATCGATTTGGACTCTATGATTTGGATACAGTTCTGCAAGTGTTTACATGCAGTTTTCAATCCCGATACCGTTTTCAAATCGATTTCAATTCTCCATGGAAACGTAGTAAGTGTTTCGCGCGGAGTATATATATAGTAGGTTCACTTGTACTGTTGACTCTAGTTGGCGGGGCAAATCTTCTACTTTAGCATTGTAGGCTTGCCGCCTTTTCACCTGGTGTGAAACTGACTTCTCTGGAAGTGAAATTATATTTCTTATCAAATTGATATTAAAATCTTGGAAAACTGACCTGGTCATAAGTGGACGTGCGACTAGGGGGACGCAGAGCTGTGTTACCGTCATGTAGACACCAAAAGAGCACGGGGCGGCCGCAAATTAAGTCATCTTGACGGCGGCCCATTCAGGGTCGACAAAAACTCGTCCCCGGAAGCCCCAAAACGAAAGCAAATTGCAAATTGAAGGTACTTATATCAATTTCGGTTCAATACACAACTTTGAGCGGCTGGGTTTTTTGAAATTTGGTTTAATTTACTTTTTACACGTAAATTCTTTTGCCAATGACAGACTGCACGGCGATCCTTATATCGCCCATAATTCTTCAGGGTTTGACTTGTATTTTTGACTGGAAGAGGCGAAAGGGTTGATGATTGCATGGGGCCCATTTTTTGGATGAAGGGCATTGTACAATCTTTAATTTGAAGCATCTAAAGTTGAACCGGCTTCAAGAGGTTAGGAATATTTCTCACAACTGTCAAATGTCAAGGCTCTCTTGATTTATTTGTTCATTGGCGAAAATTAAAAACAAGTCGAAAAATTGTTACATTTCACCAATAAAATGGAAAAAAGCGTCAAACATCACGTCCCGCAAAAATGTTCCGACTATCTGCAAAGGAAATACGCAAAAAATGTGTTTCAAAACTGGTCCGGCCAGACCAGCCAATTGCAAAGTTTTGGGGATTTTCTATATTTCACATTTGGAAACTTATAAACAAAATCTCACAGCCGACTAGAATCACGGTACAAGTGAACCTACTTTACTGATTTAATGAATTTTAGCCTTCTTGTCACTGTGACACCAAGCCAAAATTCATAAAATCGGTACACTCCGCGCGAAACACTGTCTCCGTTTATTTTGCGTGCGATCGTACTTATATGTACCGTCAGGTGCAAAATACTGCATACATCAAAATTTTTGTCAATGGAAAAAAAGCGACAAAGATCTTGCTTCGTTGCAGTTATGGCTTATGGCCTAATAGAATGAAAGCTCCCGACTTAATGGTGAATGTACTACGTAAGGGCTCTTTCATGGCAATGTCACATTTTTTGGAGTTAACGGTTGCGGCCAAAATAAAGTAGACGACAGTGTCAATAACGGGTTGGCTTGCTGTCATGCGACGTTCGGGCCAGAATCCTAAAAAATCTGTCAACTGTCGTCTACTTTAAAAAGGCCGCAACGATACCACTTCACACGTTATGTATTTATTACTATTTAATAAAACTGAATGATTCCTTACAGGTTGGAAAATGATGTCACTTTCGAACCACGGGCCGAAAGTGACATATGACGTATGGGGCCTTATTTCTAGAGGGGAGCGATCACCAGACGATCACAGTTCAGCCAATCACAGCCCTGGTTGCCTAGCAACTTCGCATGTGAACGGATCACATCCTTTCTAGAAATAGGGCACATGGACGTATGAAGAGAGGTGATCTGGAGTACGTTCCAAAACCCTACCCGAGCGCGAGCACCCCAGTTGGGGTTGTGACGGTGTGACGTATAACTGTGACGTCACTACTTTTGCTCGAAGTTTTGGAACGGGGTCGGGTAGTGTCGTATTATCATCACAGTCAATTTGGCGCCATCTCGTCATAGTATATTTTATTAATTTAAATTAGTTTTGCTTGAAGATCGCGGGAATAGGTCGCGGGAACATAACCGTCACCCTGGCACCCGCTATGGTAACGTTGCAGGCACGCCGGCACAACGAAGCCAAGAACGAAGCGCCTCTTGTCAGCTTCTTGCCCGCGTTTGCGCATTGGGGGGTGCCAAGGTAGCGTAGTAGAGATTCGCTCGTTTTTACTCATTACTCAGCCAAATGGACCTTTTCAGAAAAGAGAGACAGATGCGTGCGCGTTCCTACCGCGCAGCTAGTGGTGTCTAGCTATAACGGCGCCTTATATCTCCAAGGGAAACTCCTGTCGTTATGATGTGCGCGGCACCACACTGCGGTCATGCGGGGCTGTGGCGTAAATCGTGCGAGAGAGACCACCTTTATTGAAAAGGTCTGTGGCGGCTCTCATGTGGGCATGTGACGGAGGAACTGTTGTCTCCCCCGATAGCTTAGTGGTCAGAGTATCCATCCGGCAAATGGAAGACCCGGGTTCGAGTCCCGGTCAGGGTAGACACTTTTTCTCCGTCACATCGCGCCATAGGTCCATTTTGAGTTCAGCGCATTAATTTTTTTAATACAGCGACAATTCTTCGATAATTTTTTCTTGTATTTATTACAACCAAAGAAAATTACCTATATTACCAAGTACTAGTGAAGATAACATCATACCATATACCCATCTTTAGGCAGCCATTTTTGTTCCCACGACCTATAGTGCGATTCGCTCCTCTGTTATGTAAAAAATCCCGTCGGCCATTGGCTGTTGTCTAGGTAACAACAGCGTAAGTCGGCGTTAACAGAGACTTTATGGAATGTAATTTTTTAAAGAATCGCACCACAAATCTCGGCCAGTCTCCCCATAGCTACTCTTCCTACCCCAAAATGTGCCGGTCTCTTTTTGAACATCACGTGCTTCCACTACTACACTTTCTTATTATTATTATTATTATTATTATTATTATTATTATTATTATTGTACTGCACCCAACAGGCAGAAGAGCCCATCAGTTAAGGACGGTGTTGAAAAATTCAAAAATTATTTTTTCAATGTCAAAATTTAATTTTTTTTTTGGATTTCGGAAATGCCAATGGGCTCAAACTAAAGTACATCCTTGTAGCTTTCGAAAGAGACCACAATGGTAAGAATCCGCCAAGGAATAAACCCAGACGGATTGATTTCGCAACGCTTATTTCACCAATATGACTCCGTCCTTAAGGTGGGTTCAGTCATCATATTCAGTTCAGTTTTCATATTAATACTACCCATTATGAACACGGACCGTATGAAGATGAAGGTTCGCGCAGTATCGTTCGAGCTCCTATTGGTCAATTCTTACGACTAAATCTTGCTGTATGAACGCTCTTCTCTGTTACGACAACGACTAAAACTAAAACAGCGACTAAATAAGCTGACTGAACGCACCTTTAAAGGGTGAGGGATACCAGAGACAAATATAATGTAAATCACCTATAGGCGATTTACATTTAAAAAACGCTACCTGGTGTAGAGCTCGCTACTTGATCGTCGAGGACGTTTTTACGAGGAAAACATACTCCGACGTCTAGTAGCCTAGCAGGTGGGCACTAGTGGATACCTGTAATACCCACATATTGACATGGAAATTTGACAAGTAGAAATAATCTGAAAAAGGGGTTTGCATTTGTGTCTCTTATTTCATGTTATGGTTAGCGTATTTAGCAGGTTTGTAGTAGATCTAGCTCCAGAGGTGCGCAGCTGAAAGACTACGCCCCCAGCAATGCACTACATTATTGCGATAAAAAAAGACAACGTTTACGTCGCGAACACAGAGGTAGCTACGGCGAGCTTGTTAGAATGAAAAATGCGGATCTCCAGCTGAAGTCGAAGCAGGAAATCTTTAGAAAAAAGCGAGGAAAAAAGGTAGGTGGTGGTTGACTCTGCACGGCCAGCCCGAGGTGATTTTTTCTTGGCTGGCAGGCTGGTCGACGGGCTTGTGTGTTTCCCTCCGTGCGGGTGTGACAGAGTCTGTTGCTCTTCCTTGGGCGGAAGCTATGGATGATTTAGAGAAAGGTCTGCGACGACGCTGGTCATCAACATGGGGCCCAATAACGAGCCTATGGGGTCCCAAGGGTTCACAGGAACGAAAGTTTGCTTGTAGCGTACTGCACAAGACAGCAAAGTGACAGTTTTGACATGCCACCAATTGACGTAACCACCGCCGTTGCCGGACGGCAACTTACACCAGTTCTAAAAATTAATGCCCTAAAACTTCCTCGACGAAACGGCCATTTTCCCCAATAAGGTCAATAAGTCAAACAAGGTACGGCCCTGTCCTCTGTTCCGCCCCTGTTCCGATTCCGAATGTCAAAATGTCAAACGAGTCAAACGTCGATTGATGGCTTCACCTGCGCGCCTGACGCAAATCCGCAGCGTCACGTGCCCTGATTGGTCGACCAGCGACAGTAAATTCAGGTGCGCAAGCGCGATGTAGCCGCTTTCTTCGCCGCTGTCTGTTTTCGCCGCCATTTTGTGTGTGTGTGAAGTAAAAGGCAAAGCGTGTGACGACTGTGACGCCGGGGGTCAAGCTCAAGAACAAGAAGAGAAGACAAGTAGTGAATCAGTTGAAGAATATTTACGATTTCTAAACGAGAAACGGATCCATCATGGTCGACAATATAGATATGAGTTTGGACGACATAATCAAATCGAGCAAGCCGCGAAGGGGGGGCGGCAGCGGTCGGCGTGGTGGCGGGCGAGGTGGCCCCCCTCGCAGTGGGGCCGGCGCCCAGACCCAACGTAGAGGAGGAGGAGGAGGAAATTTCAGAAGATCTGGCGGCGTCCAGAGGGTCCGCGGACGCGGCGGAATCGCGCGTCCCTACACCCGGGTAATTCTTTAGTACTACTTTTACTTAACTTCTTGATGAGGTGTTTGGTGTTTCGTCATGTGGAACCTGGCCTGGTTGCTGAATGAAACACGTTATAATGAATTGGAAGCTTTGGTTCTCTGTCTGACACCGTGTCCACTTGTTTCTTTAGGGAGATGTGAACAGTGCATGGAAACATGATTTGTTTGAGGGCTACGGTGCACGTAAAGTGGCTGCCGCAAGAGCCGTAGTCCAGTCAAGTCTGGGCCCCACCAAGCTCATGGTGGGCAACTTGGACTTTGGCGTGTCAGACTCCGACATCCAGGAGCTCTTTGCCGAATTTGGACCGCTCAAAAGCGCCTCAGTACACTACGATAGGTCCGGTAGATCGCTTGGCACTGCCGACGTTATATTCGAGAGGCGGAGCGATGCCATCAAAGCCATGAAACAGTATAATGGAGTGCCCTTGGATGGACGAGCCATGAACATTCAGATCATTACCTCAGAAATACCTACACCAGTTCGAAGGGCTCCCGTATCAGAACGCCCCAAGTTCCAAAACCGAAGTCCGAGAGGCGGTGGCGGCGGCAAGGGACGACCAACCAGAGGTACATGAAATTTAGTGCTGTGATGATGATGATAACGATGGTTGAAGATATCACTAATGCAAGCTAACTCAAGCCCCCCAACAACTAATTCCATTTCTTTGTCAGGTCGAGGAGGAGGAGGAGGAGGAGGGAGGGTGAGAAATCAGAAGAAACCACCAACTGCAGAAGAATTAGACGCCGAGTTGGACGCCTACACCAAGGAAATGAAATGAAATAAGTGCTATTAATAATCTTTGTATTTAAGAGACACTTTAGATGTGACAGTTTGATTAAAAGTTTGTGGATTGTGTTCTAATTTAACGTATTTTTTAATAATAATTGGTTTGTAAAGTTTCTGATTATGCTATTTTAGCTCATGAGCGCCGCCACGAGTTGGAAAATGTTATGTAAATTGAAAATTGAAGTAGAATTAACAAGCGCAGTTGTCATTGATTTCATAATGTTTTAAACTCGAGCAAATATATGCAATTTATTTAAAAGTCGATAACTTGAATTTCCACAATGCAGGGTGGCCTGAAATCTTCAACCTGCTGGCTAGCAACCCTCTTTAGCAGATTGTATTATAAAATCTAGAACATAGAAAGGCTCCTTTAAAGGTGGGCCGACAATGCTTGTGAGCCCCTGAAGATTGTTTTTATACCTCAGAAACTACTCATGGTAAAATGAAACTTGAACATCTGCCAACCTTCTTATGCTCAATAAGATTGTAGCAATGAATCAATGATAAAACCGAGGATAGAACCTACTAGAATAGTTTTTTGACTAACTGGAGTGGGTCACCTATACCTAGAGGGGGAGTAATTTGAAATTGTAACCTGAAAATTTTTGATTTTGATTTATGAAAATTCAAAAACTAGATGGCAACGCACATACATCTTTCTTCAAGAAAGTCGCATGCCAAATTTGAACTTTCTATTATAAAAAAAGGTACCAAAAATGATTTCTTGTAGACATAAAAAAGTGAATTAGTAGAAACCATTTTTGGTACCTTTTTATTGAAAATAGAAAGTTCAAATTTGGCATGCGACTTTCTTGAAGAAAGATGTATGTGCGTTGCTATCTGGTTTTTGAATTTTCAAAAATCATAATCGAAAATTGTCATTCTTTTTTGGAAATTTTTAAAATTTGATATCATGGCCCGTACATTTTCTCTTTGGAGGAGTTTCTACTTGATGAAAAAACGAAATAAAACCGATTCTCGTCAACAACTTTTTTAGTCGCATCAGAAACCCCTCAACTGGTCAAATTGATCTATTTTTATAGGAAACATTTTCCGATAATTTATTCTACCCCTTCTGTTTTCAAGCAGTGACGTATTCGACAATTTGTTTTTGAATTGCAGCCCCATAATTTTATAACAGATTTGGATAGATTATGAAATTCTGATTCAAGGCTGTATTCGCATGGTATCAAGATTTCTCCCTTAAAAATGAAGACAAAGATACATAGATTTTGATGGGAATCCATTAAATGTTCATCTTTTTCCGTTTGGATTACCCCACATTTTTTTAGAAGTCAAATAGCCCCAAAACACTGGAAAAGTTTCTAAAACATTGCTGGGACATTTTTTTACAAACGAAAAACTCATCAACTGTTGAATATTATTATTATTATTATTATTATTATTATTATTATTATTATTATTATTATTAGTGATTAACGACCAACAGGCCAGAGCCCAATTACAGGTCGAGTTTAGAGAAGGCAGCATATACAGAAGCAGGAGTGCAGAACAGGATGTCGACGTCACTCTCGATCAAGCTGTGATTTGAGTACATCCTGCTGAGAGGAGAAGATGCCATAAGATTTGTTCTGGCAAAAGGCAGCAGAAACAGAGCTTTTGATCTCAAATGAGCACCAGGCACGCGAAAGTCAATCCTGCTCAGAATCTCGGCGCAGTCAACTCCCCCAAAACAAAAAGAATCTTGTGCAGGTAAATAACGGAGTGGGTAGCCCTGCGATTGTTCAAACTCTGTAAGTGGAACCTGTTCTGCAGCTCACTGTTAGGGAAACCCCTAGGAGGGTAGACACTGTCCAACCTGAAGGACAGACATTTCAAAAATCTCCGCTGCACTCTCTCAAGGCTGTTAATATGAGTCTTATATAGGGGGCTCCAAATAATAGAAGCATACTCAAGCTTCGACCTGACAAACGTGCAGTACAGCAGACGAAGCGTAGCGACATCCGCAAAGTCCCTTGAGTTTCGGATGACAAAACCCAGACTTCTGAACGCCGATTTGACGACATCGTTTATGTGCATTCTGAAGGAAAGCTCTGGGTCAAAACAAACACCAAGATCTCTGACGCTGCCAGGTCTAGAAAGAGTGTACGCGACCGTTTTTTGAAAAAAGTTGTCACCAGAAAGAATTTTTTTTTTACATAATTGAAAGAACGCTATGTATTTTATTTTCTAAGACACTCAGTACACCGTATAAAAAAAGTTGAGTTTTAATCTTAATTTTTGAGGGAGAAATATTAAAGATAGGTATACTTCTACCCTGCTATGAATACATCAGCCTACATCCTTAAGAATAATGCGCATGTATGCCCCTTTTGGGCTGATAGTTAAGCCATTAATTTTTTTATGTAGAAAAATAGGTGGAGTTAGTTGGTTAATTTTTCTTCACCATAAGAATGTGAAACTTAACTTTCTTTTCTCCATAATGAAAAGTTTTTATCGCAGAAATGGTGCTGAAATATTTAGATAGCTCCGGCTCGGAAGAACTCTTGTTTTCCATAAATTTTCTTGTTTGCCATTGCCAGAATTAAAATTGATATAGGTAGGTACTCGTATTTTGTAACACTAAATAACAATTGAAGAACATGATGGACTAATGAGATGTTTTTAACCGATTTTTGATGAACAATGATCACGCCGTGTTCGTTCATGTGGCGGCGATAGTGCATGGGAGCAAGGCGGATTCTCATCTACGTATGGTGGCTCGTCTCCAATGGCAGGTCTCTCTTCATTTGACTACATTGTAGTCATCTTAGAGTAGTAATTATCACCGTCTTCCGAGACTACAATACAGGAAGCGTTAGAACAGGTGGCTCTACCGCAATGGTGGCAAAACTCGGTGCACTTCTTAGACCTTGCATACTCAGCGCTTCTTGCTTAGTAATAAATCATTTTTTCAAATTTCAAAATTTCCGGATTTTTTTTTCAATTTTGGAAATGCCCAAACCAAAGAACATCCTTGTAGCTTTCGAAAGAGACCTGAATGATAGATTGTTGTCAAGGAAGAAACCCGTAGAACTTGATTTTGCAATGGCTGATTTCACCAATTTAAATTCATATTAACTGGATTAGTGTGCTTCTTGTACATACATACCACCCTACTCTGTGCATACCACCTATGCCCTATGCTGTTGAAGACATTCCTTCTCAGAAGGCCAATTTTTCAGAAGAACTTTCAATAAAATCAAAGGAAATGATTTGAACTTTTTACATGACTGCAGCACAGCATAAAAACCAAAGTCAAATAATATAGTCAGGCGACAAGACGGATTTTCGTTATTTCTTCAAGTAAGTAACTCACAACTACAAAAATCAGCAGACTTTAATGTAAGATAGGTACAAAATCACATCACTATAAAATACAATATTCAGTCATTCAAAATGAACAATTAAATTGAGCAACAAGGGGGCAACAAACACTAAACTATTTATCTTTCTTTCCTTGCCCCTGAACTTTCAACTTGGCCTGATCAATAATTCCACCAAGTATTCCCCAAATGGAGTTGGTCCATTTGTTTATCATTCCATTGTGTTCCAAACCAGGATAGAGCAAGGCAACTGTAAATGTCAGATATGCAAGAAACAAGTTGTTGAATGTGCAACCAATCCAAGCCAGAAAACCCAGTGTTAAAAGAGTAGAAAAGTAGTACTGAAAAAAAAAATTATGAAACCATTCAACACCACCACTTCAATAGATTCACCATTTTAGAGTTGGTAGTTCTCATTTTATAATAGTTGGCCCAAGAGATTTCCAACTTTGCTTTGTAAATGATCAAGTTCATGCACACAACATCAAAATCTCTCTCCTTTTTCTCAGTCCATTTTGCAGGTCTAAAGAGAGTGCTTGCCACAGTGGGTCCAATATAATCATTTACAGTTATAAATATGCCTATGATAGAGATCAGGGTTAAAAAGCTGGGGTCCAGCAACCACAGAAGAGTGAAGAAAATTGTACTCCCTGAAACAAAAATAATTTTTCAATTCATTCAGGGGCTGCAAGCAAAGCTGTAGGGTGCCAGTGTTTTTCCCATTCCAGAATGCTCTTTATGCACACAAGCACATCCTTCCAATTGATCAATGACCTTTTCAAATTCTCAATTTGCAATGTCTGTAAAATTAAATATACCAAGTTAGGAATTGTGGAATGATGCAACAAGAACAAAGGAAACCACCATGCTCGGTGAAGAATCTTTAAGGTTTCGTAGATGTTCTCCTTCGTACAGATGAGGTCTTTTGGTCATTACGTCTTTTTCCTTGTGAGAATGAAAATTTAAGGGATGAAAGGCCAATAAGTGGAATGACGATTTAGAATTATTTATTACCTGATCTGCTTCCATTCTGTCAGCTGGTCTTGCAAGTTCTTATGAATTGCAAAATGCAAATGCTTGTCTATGATGCAAATATTACTTGTCAATTCAGACACAATTCGATAACTCAAACAGCTGAATTGAACGTTGATTCTTTTGTTTACTACGCTTCGGGCTTCGTTTTCGTTCCGAACCCCGAACCCGAACTTCGATCGATATTTTCCGTGTATTTCCGACATTACCAACATAAATAAAATTCCCCAAAGTTATTGAGAATCAAGAATAATACCAGGGATTCTGAAAAGTTTGTATGGTGTGGCCACAGAATGTGTGGCTATCCGTTGGCCATGGGTTCCACTTGAAAAGAATGCCACAATAAGGTGGGCTACCATACACACACCGGCCCACAAATCTTGGATAGCACTCGTGGTCGAAGTCACTCTTCTCTTTTCAGTGTCTAGAAGCCGGGCCTAACCCTAACATAACCTCTAACACTAACATAAATGCTGGATCTGATTTAACCCCAAAAAGAACTTTGAACCGCGAAAACCAGTCAATTAAATGTCGGTCAAGGTGTAGAGTCAGGTGTTCGTCGGAGGGTTGGGGTGTTGGGACGTCTGAAATAATTAGGGGAAAGTTATCTCTTCGGGAATAGGTTAGATCTTTTAGATAATTTAGCCTGCGTGGTGATGGTAGGGCTAGGTATAGGAGCGAGCCATTATTTAAACATTTTGAATTGTACATAGAGTTCAATAGATTGATGTTATGTTAAAATTTTATACTGTGTCTTATTGCGTTCAAACTCGTAGTCAGACCCATCTCAACAATCTCGAGAGCTCTATAATCGAACAACAAGAAGAGAGGCACAACGGGATGTCGTCCTGATACTAGATGATCATCGGCCAAGCGGTTCCAAAGGCGGGAAAAGTGATTTAATTCAAATAAGTTGAATTAAATGCCAGTATAATGGGTTGCCTACCCATTCAGGGGTACAAGACGATAGCTGGGGTCGTTTCAGTCTCATCAAACCATATAACTTCTTCCTTACATCTTTATCTCTATCTTGAAGGGTAAGACCGCTATGGGATAATTACGCTAGGATGGACCACCCTGTACAAGTGTCCCACGAAGTAATAACCGACATAGTTCAAGGGTAGATGTACTTTCTCGGGGCAAATCAGAATCTGCCTTCGAAATTTTCCTGACGTCCCCCGTTTCCGATATACCAGGGTGATTTATGTGTTCAACCGAAAAGTTTGATTGGCCATATCTCAGGAAATACATCAATAGAATCTATTGAAATTTTGCAGGTATATTCTAGAACCAAGAGCCTTTGTAGCGCCCTATTCACTATTCACTTATAAAATTATTACAGGACCGTATACCTAAAATTTTATTTTTCGAGTTTCTGCTGAAAAAGTCATCCTGTATAGATTGTTTTTCAAAATCTGATGCCATATTCGGAAACTACGTAAAAAATGCTACAAAATGCGATTCCTACATTTTTTGGCACTAATTTAGCTGATCCGCAAAAAATTTATGCCAGAAATTTTTCAGGAATATTTTAGATTACAAAGAAAGTAGATCCAGCTGGGCCGTGATTGGCGTATATCTACTATATACTATATGTATCTACTTTCTCTATCTAGTGATCTGACCGGAGCAGCTATGGAGCAGCTTCTGGCGCAAAACGAAAGCGACTAAAGGTGCGTTCAGTCAGCTTATTTAGCCGCAAGTTTTAATTTTAGTCGTAAGCGCAGCATCGCTTATTGGCTGATCTGAGGAGGCTGGTTCATGACAGCCAATGAGCATCGCTGCGGTTACGACTAAAACTAAAACTAGCGGCTAAAGGTGCGTTCAGTCAGCTTATTTAGTCGCTGTTTTAGTTTTAGTCGTTGTCGTAACAGAGAAGAGCGTTCATACAGCAAGATTTAGTCGTAAGAATTGACCAATAGGAGCTCGAATGATACTGCGCGAACCTTCATCTTCATACCGTCCGTGTTCATAATGGGTAGTATTGATATAAAAACTCGTAAAAAAATAAGCATAAATAAGTATTTGCTTACATTTATGAGGAGTACAATTCCTCTGAAATCGAAGCAAATGCTTATGCTATTTTTTTATTGATACATACAACCCATTACCATCACCATCCATGCTCATACCTTATACCGGTAATTACGCAACCTGCAAGTCGGCATCTTACGACAAAGTTCGGAATTCTTACGACTAAAATTAAAACTAAAACTCTGTATGAACGCCGCGCATATGACGCGTGCTTTCTACTTTCAAATTTACGACAACGACTACGACTAAAACTAAAACCAAGCTGACTGAACCCACCTTAAATAAGCTGACTGAACGCACCTTCAGAAGCGCGGAAATGCGCTGTTGCCACGTCAGACGTACTTGCAACGTTGCCATAGCGGATGCCAAGGTGACGGTTATGTTCTCGCGACCTATTGGCGCCGTCATTGGTCGAGTTCATGTAACCAGCCCGATTGATAAGCACTCCCAGTTAAACAGACAATTAAACCAGTGAGCTTGTACGATCGCGCGCAAAATAAACGGAGACAGTGTTTCGCACGGAGTGTACCTACTGATTTAATGAATTTTAGCCTTCTTGTCACTGTGACACCAAGCCAAAATTCATAAAATCGGTACACTCCGCGCGAAACACTGGGTGGTATGCATAAAAAGTAGTAGATGCTACTACTACGGAAAAAAGTATCTACTTCGTAGTATCCTCTATTATGTATTTAGCATCTACTTCAGTTCCGAAGCATATGCTACAATAAAAAAGTTTCTACTTCAATACGGTGTAGTAAGTACTACAGCATCGTAGTATATACTACACCATTTCCAACTGTATTTGCGATAATATCAAATGTATTTCAGATTAGCGATATGTATTTGAGAAAACACCAATTGTATTTTAAATATGAGAAATGTAGTTTAGAATTTGCCAAATGTATTTTAATTATGAGAAATGTAGTTAAGAAATTTCCAAGTGTATTAGATTTGGGAAATGTAGTTTAGAATATGCCAGTTGTATAATCGAATATTCAAATGTAGTTGAGAAAGTACCATATGAATTTTAGAACAAGGATATGTAGTTTAGAAAACGTGAATTGTAAGTAAGAAACCGCCAATTGTAGTTGAGAATTTGGAGTTCGTTTTCCTCAACAACGTTTGCTTTTTCATCACTGTTCTTGTTGAGGCAGAAGGCAGGAGCAGTAGCTGATTGTTAGAGTTGTTGTTGAATAGTTGAATTAATGAAGTTGTCACATACTTTTGAATAATAAAAAAATATAATGTCGAATATGTTTTGAGACCAGAACATAAGTGGTCCTTCGAAAATGTCTATGAATCAGCGAAAGTCGAAGGGGATTCCTCCACACAGATATAGTCCGTCAGACTATGGTCCGAGGCCGCGTCAACGACCGACGACTGAAAACGCTGAAGAAGAGGATCTCCAACTACGAACAAGTCAAAGTCAAAAGTCGAATGAAATTCCTTCACACAGATATAGTCCGTCAGACTATGGTCCGAGGCCGCGTCAACGACCGATGACCGAAAACGTTGAAGAAGAGAATATCCGACTACGGACAAGTCAGAGTCAAAAGTCGAAGTCAAACAGGTCACATCTTAGTTCCGTCGCAAGTTCCACACGTCGTCTACGTATTCAAGCGGAGCTGGACGCCTTGAATGAATTGGATGCGATCGAAAAGGAAAAAGAAGACCAGGAAGCAGCGCTAAGAAGGGAGGAAGCAGCGTTAAGAAGGGAGGAAGCGGAAGCAACGTTAAGAAGGGAGGAAGCGGAAGCAACGCTAAGAAGGGAGGAAGCGGAAGTAACGTCAAGAAAGGAGGAAGCAGCGTTAGGAAGAGACGAAATTCAGAGAGAAGCGGAAAGAAAAATACGGTTATTAAAGAGACGGACAGAACTGCGAGTAAAACTGGAGAGTGAATCGAACGCTTCCCAGAGAGAAGGCAGCATATTTCAATCGCTGCAAACGGTGAAGTCTACAGAAAGAATCCAAAATTGGTTGTCTTCAAGACGGGAATTCTGGCACGGAAACGAAAATATCGAAAAACCTTCGAAACTGCCAGATTTGAAACATGTCAAGATGACAGCTACGCCAGATTTGAAACCGCTTCAATTTTCTGCTGTTACCGGAAGCCCACTGCGAGATTTGCCCGTTTTTAGTGGCGACATTCAAGACTGGCCTGTTTTCTACGGGGAGTTTGCAAGAGGCCAATATTCCAACCTGGACAACCTGCACCGTTTGCAGAAATCGCTTCGTGGAAAAGCTAGACAAGTGGTACACTCGTTGCTGATATACCCAGAAAACGTGCCAGAAATTATGGAACTTCTGGAGCGGCGATTTGGTAGGCCAGAAGTTGTCATCGAGGCATTAACAAGAAATGTTAGGAATGTCAATCCTCCAAAAGAAAGCCGTCCCGAGACCATCATTGAATTTAGTGATGCTGTGAGAAATCTGGTTACCACAATAAATAATCTCGACTACTCGCATCAGCTGCAAAATCCGCAGTTGCTGAACGAGTTGGTAGGAAAACTACCACACTCCCTCAAGTTGAAATGGGGAGACTGGGCGAGTGCGATAGGGTCGAAATTCATTAATTTAAAAGACTTTTCTTCCTGTATGACTCAAATGGCGGAATCAGCCACTATTATCACACCTTACACGTACTTTGACGGCACCGGCGACAAAAAACCTTTTATAAAAGAGACAATGCTGCTGACAAACCATGACAATAAAATCAGTTCTTGTATTCTATGCAAAAAAGATCACAAACTGCCTTCATGTCAAAGTTTCAAACGTTTCACTTTGAAAGAGCGCTGGGAGTACGTACGTAATCATAAAGTGTGTTTTTCCTGTCTCAGTATCACACACTTGCTACGCCAATGTAAGAACAAAAAACCGTGTGGTGAAAATGGGTGTCCACGATTACATCACCATCTTTTGCACGAGAAAACTCCGACTCCGAACCCGATTTCGAGTGCTCAAGCGTCAAGTGAAGAAACGTTGAACAATACGCACCAGGTCTCGTCGAAAAAGCATCGTGTTCTACTGAGAGTTACACCTGTGACTGTAATCGGCCCTCGAGGGAAAGTGAAGACGTTCGCACTTTTTGATGAAGGAGCGACTCTCACGACAATTGAGGAGCGGTTGGCAGACGAGATTGGAGCCATAGGAGATACACAGCCACTCAAGTTACGTTGGGCTAACACAGAACAGTCGATGATTGACGCGCATTCGCGGAGCGTGACTTTGCAGATCAAAGGTCAAACAGACGAAGTCTTTCAATTAACAAACGTGAGGACTGTGTCGAATCTGCACCTCCCAACTCAGTCTGTAGACATGAACAACTTCCGCCGGAAGTGGAGTCACCTTGCTGATGTCCCAGCAGTTCATGTAGAAAACGCAAGACCTCTCTTGTTAATAGGTCAAGATAATATCGACCTTACAATAGCCAGAGAAGTTAAACAAGGTCCAAAGAACGCACCAGTAGCCTCGCTGTCGAAATTAGGTTGGGTAGTGCATGGTTGCACCTCTGAGTTTAAAGGCAGAACTGATTGTCATGTAGTTTTGCACATGACCCAAGCCGAAAATGACGAAAATTTGCAAGAACTGGTAAAAAACTACTTTGAAAATGACTTCGGAGAGCAGCCAACAAACAAACGTCCGTCGGAAGAAAACGAGTTGGCGATCGATGTCATGAAGAAAACCTGTCACTTTGTTGAAGAGGAGAGTCGATGGACAATTGGTCTTCTTTGGAAAGAAGAAAATCCTGTCATGCCCGAAAGTAAAACGATAGCACTGAAACGTTTGTCCTTTGTTGAAAAGAAAATGGACACCAACTCTGGCTTCGCCGAGAAATACTGCAAGCAGATAGAAGGATACTTGGAGAAAGGGTACGCTCGCAAACTGTCTAGCGAAAAAGCCGCCCATGAAACGAGTAAAACGTTCTATTTGCCTCATTTCTCTGTCACGCATCCAAGAAAACCAGACAAGTTCCGTTTCGTATTTGATGCGGCTGCAAAAACACACGGAGCGAGCTTCAACGATAAACTGTTGAAAGGGCCGGATCTTTTAAATTCCATCGTCGACATCCTATGCAAGTTTAGAGAACACAAGATTGCTTTCTCTGCTGACATCAGAGAAATGTTCCTGCGGATCAAGATAAGAGATGAAGATAAACCGGCTCAACAGTTTTTCTGGCGTGGAAAAAATCGAAGCGAAACCCTAAACGTATTTCAAATGCAAGTCATGATTTTCGGGGCGGTTTGTTCTCCTGCGTGTGCAATTTATGTGATAAGACGCAATGCGGACCTCCACCAAAATGAATACCCCAATGTAGTCAAAGCGGTCTATGAACATCACTATATGGATGACTATCTTGATGGACGAGATAGTGAAGAAGAAGCCCTTCAGCAAATCCGGGACGTGATTGAGGTTCATCGGCGAGGTGGATTCGAAATTAGAAACTGGCTGAGCAACTCTAAATTAGTTATGTCGCAATTATCCCCAGAGTTATGTGCAAACAGCTCCAACACATTTGAGTCTAGCAAGCGAAGCAACATTGAGAGAGTTCTTGGTATCAGTTGGAATCACGTCGATGATAAATTCGTATTCCAGACAAGCTTTCAAAACATTCATAGTAGCATTGTTGATGGTGTAAAGATACCAACGAAGCGTGAACTTCTAAGAATGGTAATGTCTGTCTTCGATCCTCTGGGATTCATCACTCCTGTGACAATGAAAGGGAAGATTCTTCTCCAAGAAACATGGAAGCTGAAGGTGTCCTGGGACCAAGAGCTACCATCAGGAATCAATAAAATTTGGCTGCAGTGGTTGAGTGAAATCAAAAAGATCCATAGCTTTCAAATTTCTCGCTGCTATTCACAGCTTCTTCCTCGAGTGGATAATATCCAGTTACATGTATTTTGCGACGCAAGCAAAATGGGCTGTGCAACAGTAGCTTACTTCAGGTTCTCCAGTTGTTCCCGTGAAGTCCAAGTCGCATTTGTTATGGCCAAGTCAAGAGTAGCGTCTACTGCTCGTCAAGATAGTATTCCGAGACTTGAGCTGCAGGCAGCAGTGTTAGGAATCAGACTTGCAACCTTGATACGGAAGGCACACAACTTACCCATCGATTCGAGATACTTCTGGACAGATTCCACTACGGTGAAGAACTGGTTGAACACTGACGTCAATAAGTTGAAGGTATATCAAGCCAATCGAGTAGCTGAGATATTGTCATCGTCGCAAACTCGAGAGTGGAGGTGGTTACCAACAAATCTGAATGTGGCTGACGAACCGACAAGAAATAATAAGTCAAGTGATTTGAACCCACATGCTAGATGGGTAAAAGGACCGGAATTTCTCCAACAGAATGAGAAGTTTTGGCCGGAAGACATCTCAGAGTTGAACTGCACTGCTAGAACACTTGATGAAGTCGAAGAAGTAGCTCTGGTGACAACCGAAGATTTAAAGTCGGCTCTTCCAGACATTAATCGTTTCTCCAATTATTCTCGTTTAATACGTTCAACCGCATGGGTACTAAGATTCGTCGAAACGATCAAACAACAAGCTGTGGACTCCTCCAGATGCGGATTGTCTCCAAAAGAAATCGAAAGCGCTGAAATTTTGTGGATCAAGCAAGTCCAGAAAGAGTGTTTTGGCAAAGATGTTGAGCGGTTAGAACAAAAGAAAGGAGTTTTAAAGTCTGGAAACCTTCATCAACTTTCCCCTACCTCAGATGACGTCGGAATTTTACGAGTACAAAGCAGGATCGGTCACTCCCCAGAATTATCGACAGAAGCAAAAATGCCAGCAATACTGGATCCAAAGCATAAATTCACACGGCTTCTGGTTCAGCATTATCACAAAAAATCCGGCCATCAAGGCAGAGAAACGGTAATAAATGAATTACGCCAACGTTTCTGGATCATTCACATTAGAGCAGTGGTACGTAAGACGTCCAGAGATTGTCTCTATTGTCAAATACGACGCGTCAAGCCAGGATCTCCAGAAATGGCACAGCTACCAAGTTTTCGAGTGTCAAGGTTCGTTCGTGCTTTCACCGTAGTAGGTGTGGATTACTTTGGCCCAATGACCGTCAAGATTGGCCGCCGGCAAGAGAAGCGTTACGGGGTTTTGTTCACCTGCATGGCAGTGAGGGCAGTGCACATCGAGTTGGCAAACTCACTATCAACAGATTCTGCAATTCAAGCCCTTCGTCGTATGATGGCTCGGCGGGGGTGCCCTCAGAAGATTTATTCAGACAATGGAACTAACTTCAGAGGAGCTGATCGCGAGTTGAAGCAAGAAATAAAAAATCTCAACCAGCTGCAAATAGGTGACTTCCTCTCAACGAAAGGCGTGGAATGGGTTTTCAATCCCCCATCAGCGCCTCACATGGGAGGCGTCTGGGAACGAATGGTTAGATCAATCAAGACGGCGCTTAAAGCTGTGCTGAACGAGACGACGCCAAAAGAAGAAACGCTGCTGACGCTGCTGGTAGAAGCTGAGCACATCGTAAATTGCCGACCGCTTACCTACGTTTCATCCGATTCAAACGATCCAGAGTGCCTCACGCCTAATCATTTTTTGCTGGGAACGTCATCCAACGTACCAATGCCTGGGAGTTTTACTGACGATGACTTATCCCTTCATAAGCAATGGCGAATCAGTCAAAGACTCGCTGACATGTTCTGGAAAAGGTGGATTCGTGAATATTTGCCGACGCTGACTCTTAGGTCAAAATGGTTAGACGACAAGGGTCCAGTTATGAAGGTCGGCGATCTTGTTTTTATTGCTGACGGGAATCTGCCGCGCAATGTTTGGCCAAGAGGAAAAGTCGTTGAAGTTTTTCCTGGTACGGACGGCAAAATTCGGGTCGCTGAAGTTGAAACCAAGAACGGCAGATACAGACGGCCAGTCGTGAAACTTTGTCGACTTATGGGGGTGGAGAATGTTGAGGCAGAAGGCAGGAGCAGTAGCTGATTGTTAGAGTTGTTGTTGAATAGTTGAATTAATGAAGTTGTCACATACTTTTGAATAATAAAAAAATATAATGTCGAATATGTTTTGAGACCAGAACAGTTCTACCCTGAAAAAATATCTGAATCTGAAATACATTTCAAAATATCTCAAATACATCTCATCTTATCTTAAATACATCTAATGTTTTCGAAAATACAATTGGCAATTTCTCCATTGAACTTCGTGGATCTGGAATGCATTTAATTTTTTCTAAAATACATTTGGTGATATTTCGAATACATTTCGTTAATCTGAAATACATTTCTTATTTTCTTTTTTCCAAAGTTTTCTGAAATGCACTGGCAATTTCTTAAATACATTTGGTTAATCTTGAATACATAGACGGCCTCGTGGCGCAGGTGGTTGTGTGGCTGCCTGCGGCCGCGAGAGCCCCGGGTTCGATTCCCGGAAGAAGTCTGGATGTTTGTGTTTGTCCAATTTGCAATTTTTCATGTAAATATAATATGATAATAAAGGGCAAAAACTCCTATGGCCGGTGTAGGCCGATAAGGAGGAAAACATTTATTTATTATTATTTATAATCTTGAATACATTTCATATTTTCTAAAATACATCTGAAGTTTTCTGAACTACAGCTGGAAAAGGTGGCTCCGGAATCAAAACGCGATGTACAGAAAAGCGACATTCAAAATAGCGATGTTAAATGGGAGATGTTTGAAAACAGCGAGTAATGAAATAGCGATGTATAAAATAGCGACGTATTGAAATAGCGATTGTAACAAAATAGCTCTTGTTACATAAAAGCGATGTCATGAAAGAGAGTTGTAAAAAAATGGAGATTCAATGAAGGCGTTTTATTCGAAAATTACGATACGATTAACGACAAAAGCATATAATTCGATTATCAACACTTGATTATTGTTATATAGATAAATTCAAAGAGATAGAATTTAAATATTCCAACACATGACCCAATGAATAGCTTTGTGCTATTGTCTGGAGGCGTTTCTTCAGCTGGACATACTTACATTTAGCGGACGCACTGCTTCTGAAGCCAGCCCGGTACCATACAATAAAGTTTTCGGTTTAATTTTGTTCCAACTTGAATCGCTTGACAAGTTTTGCCATTGATGGCCGGTTACAATCAAGTGTTTTTTGGAAGGCATTGTGCCATGCCTCCAAGGAGTTGTTTGCCCTTGGCATGTCAGAGTTGAGCCGGTCAAGCATGTTTCACAGGCTGATGGGATATCTTGGCACAATTCCTTCTAGTCGTTTTCCTACGTAGGTTTTTTCCCAGTAGTCTGTTATAGGTTCCATTTCTTCCGGAACACCATTCTCAATGAAAATTTCGTAGGCGAACTGCACATCTCTTTCTGGTACAAAGCTCAGTGCAAGCAGCATTTTGCATTTTAGTCGTACTGCTTCTTCGTTCTTGTACAAATTGACTAAATCTGTAGTTTTCTTAATCTTCCGCCTAAGACTTTGAGACAAATGAAAGAAACACCCTGCTTCATTCGATTCTGGGAATACTTCTTTGAGAGCATTTATTGCAGCTTTTTCAAAATCAACCATGATCGAGTCTGAGTGTAAAGTTGGTTGCAGTTTTTTTATTTTCTTACTGGACATGTCGTGAAGTGTGCAGTTCGTCGATAGACTAAGATGGTTCGGATACTGAAGGAATTTGGCGGTCAACTAAATGGGTTCATTAGCGAGGTCCGAGGCGAGGCCTAAATGAAAGAATAATGTGTGTTTTTTTCTTTGAAAATAGTAAATTTTACCGTCGCTATTTTATTCCAGAATAGCTATTTTGTTATAGTGGTGATTCAATACATCGATATTTTTTTACGTCGCTCTTTCATTACAAACAATATTTCGTTACGTCGCTATTTAATTACACGCTATTATGTTACATCGATATTTTGATAATAAGCGCTATTTCAATACTTGATATTTTGAATGTCGCTTTTCTGTACATCGCTTTTTGATTCCGGAGCCGGAAAAGGTGTAGTGAGCGAATTTACCTTAGTTGCAATCCAAACTAAATTTTCTCTGTTACACCTGAAAAAATAACAATAATGTAAAAATAAGGAGCTCTAAAATTTTTACGTCCAACCGCGAAGATCCAAACGGCAAATTTTAGAATAAATATATGCACACAGCACCGCGTACATACCTGAATAATTTTTGATATACAGGATTATTCAAAAGTCTTGAACAAAATCCATAATTTTGTACCATATTTTTTCGAGAAAAAAAAAACGCTCAAACAGGGCGATTTCTAAAAAGGGCAAGCGGTTATTCCATGACACGTATCATGATTTATCCACAACCTCTTAACCCCTAGCCACCCTTAGCATTTTTTTTAAAGGCACCCTGACTTGGAGGGGGGAGGGGGGCTCGTTTGGAAAGCTTGTCAAAAATTGTATCCAGATTTACTATTGAAAATTAGATCGAACGTTTCACCATGAAGTTTTGAGGAGCCCCAGGGTAACTCAAAAGTTCTGAACAAGATTAATAATTTCTTACCATATTTTTTCCAAAAAAAAAAACCGCTCGAACAGCTCGATTTTCAAAAACGGTAAGTCGTTTTTCCATGATACGTTTCATGATCTACCGTCAACCCCTCAACCCCCAGCCACTCTCAGTATTTTTTTTTCACGTGTCATGATCTACCCTCAAGCCCTCAACTCCAAGCCACTCTCAGTATTTTTTTTTAACTTTTGAATAACCCTGTATATTATCGTCATAGGTTCTCCGCTCTTTGTATGTTTTTACAACTGATGCACCCATAAATTTAGCCAAGTTTTTGACGAGAAGTATGGTCGAGAAGTTGCTATAACAGCAACTTCGCTAAAAATGGAGTAAATACTACGAATTCATAGTAGATACTACAGATTCGGAGTAGATGCTTCAAAGGCGAAGTAGATACTACTACGTACCGTTGTAAATAGAAGCATCTACTACCTGGGCATAGTAAGTACTACGCTAGTGTAGTACATACTTCTCTTACGAAGTAGATACTTGTAGCATTAGTATCTACTACTTTTTATGCATACGACCCACTGTCTCCGTTTATTTTGCGTGCGATCGTACGTCTACTTGAAGACCTGGGCCGCGATTCTGTACTCTCCTACCGACACTTGTCGGTGTCGGTAGCTAGGCAGGAGCGAATTTGATTGGTTCTCACCCTAGCTACCGATCCGATAGTTGTCGGTAGGCAAGTACAGAATCGCGCTCCTGGGCCGCGATTCTGTACTCTCCTACCGACACTTGTCGGTGTCGGTAGCTAGGCAGGAGCGAATTTGATTGGTTCTCACCCTAGCTACCGATCCGATAGTTGTCGGTAGGCAAGTACAGAATCGCGCTCCTGGGCTGCGATTCTGTACTCTCCTACCGACACTTGTCGGTGTCGGTAGCTAGGCAGGAGCGAATTTGATTGGTTATGTTCTCACCCTAGCTACCGATCCGATAGTTGTCGGTAGGGGCGTAAACATAGATTGCGTTTCCCTCGTGGCTTTCGATCCGATCGAGTTTCGATCGGATCCAAAGTGACTTCACTCAAGCGCGTTTTTGTCATTGCACGTTCGGATCCGCTTCATTCAATCCTGTTTTACTTCTTTAAAATTAGGTTAGAATTGATGACAGACAACAACATGGTTTAAAACGCGTCAAACGGCGCCAAACCGAAAAAGATTTCATTACTGAATTTTCTCGGTGTATTTATTTACAATTACTGGAAGGCATTCCTTGATTTCGTGAAAATTACGCTTTGTTTACAAGTTGATAATCTGTCGCTTCGATCCGATCCCGTTCACATCGGCTACAATACGAGCAGATGCGAGCTCGATCCGCTCGACTCAAGTCAAGCCAGTCAAAGCACCGGATCGACTTGAACTGCTCAATCGAATTGAAATTTAAATCCTAACCGTTTATATCGGCAATTTCGAGCGGATCGACCCGATCGGATAGTTTCGATCGGATCCAAAGCTGCGATAGAAACGCGGTCATAGAATGGCGTAAAGGAAGCGCATTCTGGCGAAGAACCGTTGGTTACTGAAAGGCCTCGCGGAGTCAAGGACTGACAGCTGTCGGCCTCGCGGAACGCGCCATAGGCGTCCGTCCCAATAACGGGTTCTAGCTGTCAAGATCGTGTGTTCATTTTGGATTTAGGTGTACAAATTCGTGTGAAGGGTGGATATGATTTTCCCGCTGAGTTTCAAAACATGTCTTTTTTGTTCACTTGTATGGTATAATTTTCATGTGTTTTGGGTTGCGGACATCAAGCAACAGCACCGGACACCGCAAATTTCTTTTTTGCTCCGCTCATGGTAAATTTTGACACACACGACATAGCATAGCTGAATTTGTGCTCCGCCCATCGGCCCTTAGCAACGGATATGATTGCGTAACCCTTGTAGTCAGGAGCAAAATGTTACAATACATGAAAAATTTTGTCATTGGAAAAAAGCGACAAGGTCTTGCTTAATTGAAACTATGACCTAATAGGATTGAAGGCTTGGTTCCTGGCTTCATGGTGGATGTTCTACTATAAGGGCTCCTTCATGCCACTTTTTTTTTGAGTTACAAAAAATTTGATGTATGTAATACAGTGCTCCTGACAGTACAGCCAAAGCTGTCGATAATCTAGCAACCCCAGTGCATTCAGCCGATCGAGTAGCGACGCCTACGGACCGAAAGCAAAACAAATAGACATTATTCAGTTTCGTCAATCGCCACCCTGGGCGCTGATGTCGACTCCTCCCACTTTTTTGACGAACGCACATAGCGGATAGGTCGTTTTGTTTGGGATTTTCAAGTGCTCGTGTGTGGGGCGTATTTCATGATTTCGTTCACCGATATATATTAAAAATTAGCACTGGAAAATATTTTAGTGGATCCAGTAGGGGATTCTAGTATATCGAGTGGTCAAAAATGCGCAGCAGCAAGTTTGCTTATCAAAAGCGGCGATTCAAACGACTCGTGCAAGTTTTCATTTTTACGGGAGCCCACTCAGCGGTCCACAGCGAAATCAGTCCACAGCTCAAACATCCCACTGGAAAAAAGTCCACGACTCATTTATCCCCGAGTTCTCCCACCGCGAAGACATCCACTGCTAAAAGATCTGAGCCTGCTGATGCGTAAGCTTGATAGACTTGGCTTTTCCTCACCACTGTTGCAGTTGTTTCGCTCCTATCATCTTTGATAGAGAGCATCGTATCACGTGTCACTTCACTAGGTACATAGTCCGTATGTCCCAACTTCTGGAGTTGCTCAGGGTGCCAAGTGGGGACCACTGCTATTTCTGATCTATGTAAACGACTTAGCTGAGGCAATAAACTGTAATAAGCTGATGTTCGCTGATGACCTGAAAATTTACTCTACGATAGATACGATGCTTGATTGTGCTTCATTGCAGAGATGTGTGAATGCTGTTTGTGAGTGGTGCAGTGGAAACGGCCTCTCTCTGAACGTTAATAAGTGCGTTGTGGTCACATTCACCAGAAAGCTGAGACCAGTCACGCATGACTATAATATAGGCCGGGTCGGCGTAAGGCGTGGCGAGGTTGTTAGGGATCTCGGAGTCGTCTTTGACAGTTCTTTTTCTTTCAGGAATCACGTGGATGATGTGATTTCGTCTTCACTCATGATGCTTGGTTTTGTATATCGCAGCTGCAGAGAGTTCAAGAGTGCTTCTTGTCTCAAAGCACTTTATTGCAGTCTAGTAAGATCAAAGCTGGAATATGCTTCATTGATTTGGTATCCCATATACAGCACTCACGTGAACATCAGACTTGAATCAGTCCAGAGAAGATTCTTAAATTTTTTGTCATTCACGCTTGATGGGTGTATCCTCCTCGGGGGTTCGACCATAATTTGTTGTTGATCCGGCACGAGGTAATCTCGCTGGAGAAAAGACACAGTGTTGAGCGTCAGATTTTTGCATAATATGATACATAATTCTGTAAACTGTCCAGAGCTTCTTGAGCGACTCAAATTTTTGGTGCCTCGATTAAATGCGAGACACCATTCTACTTTTTACTGCGACACTCCTAACAGAAATGCTATGATCAGGAGTCTGATATACACTGTGTGCAGCAATTATAACAGGCATTCGACAGACTGTGATATTTTCTTTGATTCTTTTAATGTTAATACAGACCAGTATTTTAAATTATTGTGACTAGTGATATTCTTTTGTGATTTAATCTATTGTTGTATTTTCCTATGACTGAGCATTTTCGCCTGTTGGAAATAAATCCTTCTTATTCTTATTCTTGAAACGATCCACCGGAAAAAAGTCCACCACGCATTTATCCCCGAATTCTGTCACCGCAAAGACATCCACTGCTCAAACGGTCCACCGGAAAAAGGTCCACCACGCATTTATCCCCGAGCCTTCAAAATCATCCCACGGCTCAAATGTCCCCCCAGAAAAAAGTCCACCGCTCATTTAGCCACTAACATATGCCGCCTACACTCAGACATTTCAAAACTAGCAGATGGTCTGTTGAATGTATGTTTGGTTGCATAACTATATTATCCTGAAAAATAGCAGCAGTTTATTTCTTGTCCAAAATATTGCTTGACAATCCACCTTTCCCATAACAGAAATCACTTACGCGCATACTCGTGAGCGTATATTCCCGCTAATACAAACAGCTACTACAGACCGCTAGCTCTACGCTCACAGGTATGCGCAAAGCTGTCAGGGAAAGGTGGATTGCTCGTTTTATAACGGTGATCAGTGAAAAGTTTGGAGATGCAAAGAGAAAATAAAATCCAATTAGATTCATGCGTTGATCTGTCGTGATTCGTTCGGAAATATTTCTGTAACTGCGGGACTCAAAAATTAAAATTTTATGCCTTTATTAATAAAAATACACATAATGTTTTAAAGTGATAATTCAGTATAAAATAACACAAATGAACACACATAACCATCAAGAAGTTCAAAACAATTTTTGCCTGCTCAGTCTCTTTGATCTTCTAGCGACTGGTTTGGCTGGAAAAAGAATAAAATTTATAAAACTGCTCGAAAAAATTCGAGGTTAAATATCAAATATCTCGAAAATGAAGCCTTCAATCAAAATTTCGCAATGATGACTGTTTTCTCTAAATTGAACGCGGAATTAAAAAATTGAAATCACCCCCAATGGGGGGGGGGGGGGATACCCTCTATTATCTACGCCCCCAAAAATGTTTGATGAAATGTGTTATTGTTCAATAGGGACTTATTTCAGTAAATTTTAGCTGAAATTTGATAAACATCAGTTGAACAGTTTCAAAGTTATGGCAAAAAAAAAAAGATTTTTAAAAGTCAACTTCGCAACTTCAACTGTTCTTGTAGTTGTACCTGTTGTTCCCTGTATCTTTTCAAGAAAACATTTTGGGACCATGAGTTTTAAAAAAAAAAATTGACTTCATTTTCAACAAGGAATATCTCTCAAAGTTTGTAACAATCAGTACCTAACCTAACATCCCGTATAGAAATAGAGGGCTATTCTGTATCTCGTAACGAGCATTTTAACGCAAAGTTATAGGGGATTCATAGATCCGAGATAGTTTACACATCACATAACATTTGCGTTATGAAATACAGAATAGCCATGTTGAACCTAAAAGGTTCATGGTCCTTCAACAGATCTCAAAAGTTTCATTGCTTGCAGTCAAAGTTCGAAAGTTTTTGGCGCTTAACCGCAAGCAATGATTTCGTCAAACTAAAAATTTTCGAAAAAAAAGATTTTCCAAACCTTCAACATATTGTGGACTTGTCAAACTGTTCTCGATATTCTGATTGTTTTCTACACTATGCAACTGTTCTTCAGCAAAATCTTTAAATAGGACAGATCGTGGCTTGCTGGTTGATTTTGAACTATCCGTCTTCAAGATGCTTTTTGCTGGAGTACCAAGCTATAATTGAATTGGCATTAAAAATAAAAAAAAAGAAACCTAAATGACAAAACTCACTTCAATGTCCTTAATCATTTGAGACACCTTCAACATCACAAGACCTGGTGAGCTGTTCCTTTTTCCTCCTGATTGCACAGATAAAAGCGCACTTTTCCTGATTTGAGGTGTCTTCTTTTTGGTGCATAATTCTATATTGAAAGGACTGCTACTTTGATTTTCATCTGAGCTACTCTGTTTCATTCGTGCAGCTTTTATGGCTTCTTTGAGACTGGAACTGGCGCACGCTTTTTTTCCCTTCGCCGATTTCTTCGATTTCGTTTTCTTTTTCTCAGGAATCACTTCTTGCCAGTCGGCGGCTTTGAGATTGTTCAAATTTTCGAAGCGCTTGTCTAAATTTTCAACCTGGATATAAATCATGTCCCAAAAACCATGCAGGTCCTCACAGGTGACCAATTTTTCGGCGTTTGCATCTTCGCACTGTTCAATCAGCCCGCGAAATTGTTGAAATTTTTTATTCATCAACAACTGCGATTGGCCGAGAACAACGTCGATCATTGAGCAAGCTTCGTCAGGTAGATTTTCACCATCCTAAAAAATTGTAAACACATGTATAAAAATCAGCTCAGCGATGAGTGGTGGCTCAATGGGTAGCGTTTTCCGTAGCGGACGGGCAGTACCAAAACTGACAATTAACATCATGTTTTTTTTTAAATAAATAGTAAATGAATCATGAAGTATGCTCCACTTAATTTTCAACTGACTATTGCCTTAGTATGCCTCCAACCCCCTATGCCACATTTCACATACCTTGTATACTCTCCAAGTTTCACACAATTCTTTTAAACGCGAGATTTCATTATCAAGCATTCTTGTGAAGTATGCCCCGCCCGCTTTAGGACTCGTATGTGAAGCAAAGTCTTTGTTTGGTGAAAAAGCTATAAAAACTGGCAATGAGAACCAAACATAAAAATTATTGATAACTGTACCTTTTGATCTTCTCAAGGCAAACTCTTTTTTGGCAGAATCCTTACCACGTGATATAGTAACAAATGGACTAATATAAATCTGTTCAGTCTGAGTCAGTTTACTTGGAGTTTTGAAAACCGCAGGTGATCCTTGGGTGTCTGAACTCTTCTCTGGTGAAGATGAACAGATATTAGACCTGGAAATTGAAATTTTACAAACACAATGGCAAGAAACGAATTGACCAAACATACTCAGTTCCAGATATATTTAGTGAGTTTGATCGGTTGCTCTCTAGCGAGTCGATAGTTCTCGATCTTGTAACTCTCTGAGGCTTGGCCTCTTCATCTGATAATTTTCTCTTTCTTGCTGGAGTCTTGACCCTCAACTTGCAGCTTTTCTTTTCTTCTTCGTTTTTTTTGTTCCCAACTGGTTTGCTTGGCGTTTTAAAGACCACCACAGCTCCCTTTTTTTTGCCATTACGACTGTCTGTACCATTTTCAGGTAGCATGGGATTTGATCTGAAATTGATTAATTATTTCTCATGAAATTCAAAGTTGCATCAAATTTACATTGCAGAATTATTCAGGCGTGTTTTCTGTTCAGGCGTTTTAGATCTCGCTTCCTTCTCAGGAGTAGCTTCTTGACATTTTAACGAATCACTACCCTTTCTTGATGATCTTTTAGGGGTTTTAAGTATCAAAGAGAAAGTCTTCACTTCTTCTGTGTCTTCCATCTTACTGTTTTCTTTACTTTGTGTTTGAAACACACTTGGAGATTGCATTTCACTTGTGGAGTCCGAACCTACTTCAACTGAAGATGGCAGAACGAAGCTAAAGAAAAAAATTGAATTTTATACAATGAAGTTTTCATATTTGTTAATAATTACTTTGAGGAAATACGTGAACTGGTCAATTTTTCTTCAGGAGGGCGAGATGAAGCTTTGGATCTTAGCATTCTTAAAGGCTTTAAATCTTCATTCTCTGAAGATTTCTCTTTTTCTTTAAGTGGCTCTTTCGTATTCTTTTTGCTTTTACTTTCTTTCTTCTTTCTCTCTACCTTTTCCGCATTAGGTTTAGAGTCATGCGACTTTTCCAGCTCACTTGGTTTTGTAACTTTGGAACGTGTAGCAATTGGTGACGGCCTGATGGTTCCTTTTTTAACGTTATTATGAAAATATAACGGCTTCACATTGGCAGGAGGTTGAAACTTGTGATTCTCTGGAACAAAAGGCAAACCTCGAAACTTTCTGCCTTTGATTTCAACATTGACGTTATCCCAATTTGGCAGCCCCACTGGTGCAGAAACGACCCCGACTTTGAAAATGGGTTTAGTTTTTTTCTCCTGTGCTTTTTTCATTTCTGATTTTTTAGTTTTCCACTCGGCCAGCATCTGTAACCTCTTAGAAGGGTTCTCTTGTTTTGTGGGTTTCTGTGGGGTAGGAGTAGCCACAGGTATATTTCGTCTTTTCGATATCAGACTGTCTCTGGTTTGTTTCCGATGTTCCTTCAGCTTCTCGGCTCTTTCTTTCTTTGCACTGGCACTGAGCATCCCACCAAAGTGCTTTGTCCCTTTTTTCTTGTGTAAATCCAGGTGACGTTTGAAATATTCTCCCAAATCTTCCATTGTATTGTTCAAATACACTGCAGATTGAACTACAAGAAATAAGATTTTGTCTGTAAGGGCATGGAATAGAGCAATAAGCAAAACGCTAACTCACATTTCACAACACAGCAAATTGACTGAGTGTTTTATTGACAAATGTATTGTTACTGAAGATTGTTGTGCACTGTCAAGTTATTGTTACAAACAAAACAGTTGTAACGCGTAATCCCCCTTGGTAATCCCTGACAATTGCAACACTGAGTAATTAAGGTAATTAATGACTCAGAATCTCAGAAAACAAGAGACCCAGAAAACGTGTTCTTCTCCTCAATGGAACGTACACTAGACACTATCCGCTATCCGCCGAACGGGCACATAAGAGAACCGGCAGGTCAGGTTACTATTTTGATTTTGATTTGAAAGTTAAACTGTCAACAATGTTAACGGTTTTTGTAACCTGTTTGATAGATGACAGATGGTGCGCGGTCACAAGGACGTCAGCAGTCAGCACTACCAATCACCACTCACCCCAAATTTCCCCAGCCTCAGGTGCCCTGCCAGTGACCATCAAACAGTGCGATTAATGGTGGATTTATACCATAGACATTTATACTCGCAGAAAATAGGAATAAAAATAACAAAAAGAATAAAAATAAGAAAATGTTAAAAAATGAGCTTTCATATGGAAGCATTTATACACCAAAATAAGAAATAACAATAAGAATAAGGAATTCCAACTTTCCATTCATTGCGTGCTTTCCACCTAGCCCCAAGTTCGGTAAGTACACCTGCCATTTACGCATGTGCGGGTGCCAAACGGTGCTTTCCATCTACGTGTTCCTACCACGGATTTCTGAATATAGAGCTGGATAGCTAATACAACACATGCGTGTTGTCCGAACCCAGCTGGCCGCCATACTGTGCTAAAATGTTATTGGCTGACGGGCAACAAATCGGATTCAAAATATAAACCGCCGTCTTTTGTGCATTGGTGTTTACATTTGTTTCAAATATTAATTGTAATATTGTTTGAAATAATAATTACCTGAAACTGGACGAGTCCTACAGGGAGAAAGCTAAGATGCTTGTACTTTTGTTTCGTAGAATGATTCTTGGTTCTTGAATCTTCCTATTATTCATTTTTTAATTATTGGTTAGTGGTTATGATTTCATTAATGTTGTTCATTACAAATTGCAACTCATTTTATTTCGGAATAGTTAACTACATACATGTTGGAAACGTAAGGTATTTGATGAATTGTTTCGAAGACAAAACGTAGAAACTCAAGCAAAAAACTAATGGCGTCTTCGACTGGCCAGAACGGAGCCAGTTCAGCTCGAAAATCGCTATCACTGATTGGGCAAGGATTTTCGAGAACCTATCGGATCCCCTGATTTTAGAGCCGAACTGGATCGGTTCTAGTGATTTTAAAACGCTACAAAACAACACAAACACGAACCTGATTTATATAACAAAAATAAAATGAAAACAATTATTGAAGTATAACATAATTGTTTATTTGTGCTTAATAATAATTCCGACATAGCTTGGCTTGTTGATGCTTTCGGCATAGCTTGATCTGGTCATGATTCCGGCATAACTTGGCTTGTAGTTGTTGGAGCTTCCTGGATAGCTTGACTGCTTTCTGAAGCTACTGGAATGGGTCTCAGGTATACCGTGGTCTCAAGGTAGGCAAATCAAGTGAAGGAATTACATTGGGTTTCAGTTTCTTGAGCAATCCAATTCGCTCGAAGGCTTCATCAAGAAATGATCTGAACAAACACGCTCTCATTGTTACGCTGCTGAATAAATGTTTATTGATCCCTACTGATGGCCCGGAGCCACTCCACTTTGATCGTTTCGGAAACCTGAAATAATTCTTTTGTAATAAATGAAATATCGGATAAAAACATCGAACTTACACATGATAGGTTATGCCGGTTTTGTTTTGTTTGTCGCTATTTTTGCAACTAGGCACAAAACAGGACGACATCAAGTCTTTTTCTTCAACAAATCACTGAAAAACGTCGAGAAAACTTCGCACAAAGAAACGGATAAACAAGAAAAACGTCAAAAAATGACAATAGATTGACATTTGGGTGACATTTGGCAATCAAAGTGACACTCAGGGATGACAATTATTCGCAGCTTTGCCAACCCACAAGCATTAAAGTAACTAAAAATTAGCACAGTATGGCGGCCAACACGCGTTTGACAAAAATTGTGGTGGGGGTATATTGTGATTAGCTATCCAGCTCTATATTCAGAAATCCGTGGTTCCTACTCGGTTCTGTACCGTTCATTGGATCACCTAAAATTTTGTGCCACACCATGGAACATGTGCCGTCTGGTGGTATTTGTATCGTCTAGGTGGAAAGCACCCACTGTTGCGTATTGAAGATGCGCAGAGATGGCAACAGTGGCGGCGTAAAAAAGTCTTTGAGGGCGAAATGTTTCCTAAATTCTGCACAAATCATCCTCAATGTTATTGATCAATCAAGTTACGCGGTTAACTTATGTAGAATAATATTCTACAATGGGTGCTTTCCACCTTGACGGTACAAATACCACCAGACGGAACATGTTTCACGATTGGGTACACCTAGATGGAAAGCACCGGCATCGTTGACCGACGCGACATCTCTGGTCTGGAGGCGAAAGAGGACTATGGCATTCAGAAATAAATAAATGGCAGCGTAAATCTTAATCGATCGTACGTTAACCCTGCAGAGAAATAAAATAAAACACGGATGCATGGATGAAACGACACACAGAGAGACATATGACAACGGAGTGCTGGATTACAGCTGACGGTACGTCATTTGTTGCATCCGTTTCCGGTGTGCCTTCCGACGGCACAAAATTTTAGGTGATCCACCGGACGGCACAAAACCAGGTAAGAACACGTAGATGGAAAGCACCGTTTGGAACCCGCACGTGCGCAAATGGAAGGTGTACCAAACTTGGAGCTAGGTGGAAAGCACCCAATGTGTTTTAAAGCCTTCCGTGGCTTGTGTTTCCTTCCGTTAATGACAAGATTCTAGCCCCTCCCAAAAAATACTTATCGCCGCTACTGCCCAAGAAATTTAAGAATAAAAATAACAAGTTGAATATTTTCAACTTCTGCTCGAAGATAAGCCGAACGAGTGACGAACGCAGTCGAGCTTTGCCGATGACGATGACGCTAAGCTTTCATGCAATCCGCAGTACATCCCGCAGTACAGGATTGCCACGGGATTACCACGGGATTCCCACCGGATACGATTTCTTCAAATTAAATGGATAGCCACGGGATTCCAGTGAATTTCCACAAATTACCAACAGTTTGGGGCCACGCCTGAATCACCACCAGAGAAAGGCGCTCTTGCTTTGCGGTGCTTATCACCACCTGAGGTCTCCACGCTATAAGGTTATTTATTAACGTTACATAGACCAATGGCAGATAGAGGACTTCAATTTTGTTTAGATTTACCAGCAATATTCCTCTGTTAAAACTTGTCAAGAATTACTGGGTTAATCAAAGTCCAGGGCCGCAGATTCGGAAAAATGTATCCCTGTGTTATTTGGTCAAATTTACATTTTTGGGAATACTGTTATCGGGTTCGAGAGGTTCGTGGGTTCGAGCCATATTGAGGCAAATTTAATGGTTGACCCGCGATGTGGCTCGATTCTTTCTTGAAAAAAGTTGGCTTCTGTAATTTTAGCTTTTTAGGCCAGCCCTTCTGTCAACAGAGACAAGCCATGAAATGAATTTGAACCATTTCAGTCGAACAGTGAGTAGATTATGACCAGCCAAAAATGAAAACTTGATCTAAAGTTTTACCTTGTATTTTTTTTGTCAAAACTGAAAACGAACTTTTTGGACAAATAACACAGATGTGCAAAATAAAAACCCGCCAATTCTGTGATTTTTCACTATGATATTTCTGCACAAAATAAATATGTATTACGATTTTCCAACAGAATTTTGTCATCTTTCAGAAATGAGGATTGAATCCGAACTCTCGGGAGATAGAGACTAGAACCATTCATCTGAACAACAGAGGAGCAGATCGTCACCTCAATGTCAGCTTTGATGGCTGGACTTCATCTGCAGCACAATCCCACTCCCAATAAGTACCTCGGTGTGACCTTCGACCAAACATTGTCCTTCAAGCTCAACTTGGAGAAACTCAGTGCCAAGACGAAGACACGAATGAACCTGGTTCAGAGACTTGCGAGAACTACATGGAGTGTCGACGCCACTACTCTTCGGATATCCACCTTTGTCTTGGTCTAGTCGACAGCGGAATACTGCGCTCCTGTTTGGGTGGATAGCACACACACACAACATCATTGACGTCATTCTTAACCAAGCATTGAGAATCATTGCTGGAGTTGTCAAATCTACCCAGACTTTCTGGCTGCCAATTTTGAACATCGCAGCCATGTGGAACTGAGAACCAGACCATGAACCACATCGTCGCGGAGTAGGTGTCCGCGGACAATGGCTATCAAAAACTGCATCTGAGCTAGACCTGTAGTTCCTCAACATCTCCATCGGCAACTTCGCACTCGCCCACTTGCTGCATCTACTCTACCCTCTGTTTCCTAAGATGGCCACTGATATCAGCCTCGCTGACATCTTTTCCTTTTTTTTTTTTTGCATTAAAGCTATGTCGAACAGTTTCTCTGTGCTTTATTGCCTATAGATCTTCAAGCGAATGCTGTAGCTGAAGTTAATTCATGTCACAGGTTTTCAAGAATTGTTGTATATATTTAGTTATAGTATCAATGTATCTTAAGTATCTACATATAGTGATACTAGGTACTATTGCACTATATAAGTTGATTTACGTTGTCACTAAAATTAGATCCTTAGTAAAGGCATAGCAATAATTTCAGAAAAATTGTGAAATTTTCAATTATTACCTTCGAGAGCTTGTAAAATCTATCACCTAGTGTTAAATTTGAAGGGCACAGATTAATTTCAGATATCAGCTATTGACCTTTATTTTTGACCAAAAATTAGATCAGTTTCCTCAACGTGATTTATTATTTTATTTGACTATTTCACTAGAGTGTATTACACCGACAATAAAATCTAGTATTCAGATGACAAAACACGTACCTATACCTACCTGAGCAAAACCAACATGATGGTTTTGCAGCGGCAATTTTTTGACGTTTCAATCCTTTCATTACATTCAAACTGCTTTAGTAGATGTTGTAACGATTTTAAATTCCAAGGTAAACTTTAATAATTCTTTTTACAATATCAAGTATAGGTATAATACATTTCAAATAATCGCGCGATAAACTGTGTGCTGATACAAAAACACAAGGGTGCTCAGAAGCCTCGAGCGCAGCGGCAGAAGTAGAGTTTTCTTCTAGTAGGTTTTTAATTTCTGATGAGAGAAAGAAACGTTCTCGAATCGTTGACGGTAAAATCCTCAGCCAACTTGATCAGGATCCATCCAGGGTTTATGGGGGCCATCCGTGCCATTTTATCCATATATTCCCCTCTGAACGTTGAAGCTGAGGTCTCCTGTCCACGTGAACGTATATCTTCTGAAACATGCAATACACATAATACAAATGCACCTATTGAAACAGTACCACAGCAACTGAAATATTCATCAGTACGTTCAGCACGTTCTTTTTTTTTTTTTGTTGTTGGAATAGACCAGGACATACTCCACCAATTAACATCTTCGCACAGACTCCCCTGGTTGGCGCGGTATAAATTTGTGTCTGTGCGACGTGCAAGTCAAAAACTCACGACTCGCTCTAGCCGAAAAAACTGAGTGCCGTTCGCTTTATGTTGTGAATTTTCTGAATGGAGAGAAAACATCATGGCATAAATTGACACCTTAACGTGGGGCCAGATTGTAAAGTAGGATTTTTGTATTTTCTGTATTTGAATAATTTGAGATAAAAAAAGTCAATTTTTCGAGTTTAGTAATTGAAAGAAAATAGGGCTGTGGTGGAATCTGATTTTCCTATCGAGACTGTGTACTGATTAATTCATTTTCCCGATTTATATGTATTGCATTGTTGATATACCTACTCGATACCTATACTATACCTTTACTTATTATTTATCGTGTAAGGTAGATGTATTTGTTTTTGCGGCAGTGAATATTGCTTGCTTTTGGTCCCGTCTCTCTCTTATCTCTTCATTGTTTTTACCGTAGACCGTTATTGTATTACTATTAGGAACTTTTCTACCTTATCGAAGTTCTTCATATCTTCAATATTCAGCACCTAATAACTAAAATAAAAATGGACCCGTCTTTTAAACCAAATCATTTATTAAATGATGAACTAAATTATGAGTTGCGTATCCGAAAAGTAATTTCTAGCGTAGATCAGGATAGGAGAAGAAAAATGTTAGCTCGGATGTTACAGACAGAACGAACTGCCGGTACAGATCTAAATTCTTTACGAGATCCTCTTTTCAAGTTTTCTACTGAAAAGGAAGCTATCGAAAGTACTGTTGATTCCATTGACGTATTGATTAATGAATTTGAAGGCCCAACAACTGATTCTGTGTACAAACGTTTGAAAAGCCGAATTTTTCATGTCACCTGCCGTGTTTTACGTATGCCAGTCAGCTCTGTAGGCGAAGAAACTCCAGAAAGCGAACAAACCGATTTTAAAAATGAGGCTTATGCAAGGTGCATAGAACTTGATGCCGATTTACATGACCGAGTTACCCCAGCTGACAAAAATTCTGCTATTATTGCACAACATAACACATCTTTTTCTCAAACACTATCTTCATCTATGCCTCCTCTAAGTTCAAATTGCCAAGGAGCAACGTCTCAACAACAACTGATATCGTATACTTCAAAAGCTGTACCTGTTTATAAATGGGGTGAAACTTTTAACGGAGAACGTAAAAATTTAATTCCATTTTTGGAAAATGTTGATGAATTGATGAAAGCGCGACATGTGAGTAAGTCAGAAGTTTTCACGTCTGCACGTGATTTGTTTGTCGGTCAAGCTCGATATTGGTATCGTCAAACAATATCTGAAGTGACTGATTGGGATTCTTTAGTAGAAGCTTTAAAACGAGACTTTAAAATCGCGGACTACGATGAAGAATTATGGGAAATCATTAAAAAACGGAAACAAATGCGTTCAGAAAGTTGTACTCTGTATTTTTCAAAAATGAATACACTGTTTAGTCGTTTATCTAGACCGCCAATAGAAGCCACGAAAATTAAATGGATTCGCAGACTTCTTCTTCCTGAATACTCAGCTGCTTTAGCTCTACAAGATGTTCAAACAGTTTCAGATTTAAGTAAGTTAGTCAGACGATTGGAAGATGAAAATTACTTGAATGTAAGCTCCCGTCCTTCAAGTACCTACTCAAATAAAAATAATGCTTTAAATTTATTAGAACCAGAGTTGGCCCTTGCCAATGAAAGTTCTTCGTCACGTTCAACTTCGTCTAGCCGGTCCGATGCTAATAATAGGTCAAAAAGTCATCATAAAAATACCCCTTTCTCAACATTTCAAAAATCTGCAAATAAGTCTACAAAGAACAATACCAGTAAAACTCATAGTGAACCTGTTGTATGTTGGAATTGTAAAGGAAGTAATCACACGTTTTCAAATTGTACCTTGAAGCGAAATAAATTTTGTTATCGGTGTGGTTCACCAAATGTAACCCTTAATTCATGTAAAAAATGTCGTCCGGAAAACTAATTCTGGAGAGAACCTTTAGTGGGCATTCTTTCTCTCCTCATGCAGACTTTAAGGCCAAGCCCATACAAAGTAAAAATATTTCTCACTCTGTACTTAGTAAAAACAATTTTTCCGATGTTTTACCTAAAAAACAATTCTTGGAAATTACAAATCGTAAATTTTTCAATTTATCTGAATGGAATCGTTGGAAAGAAACTGTGTCTGATTTTTATAAAAGTAATAACGCGAAATTTTCCAACAAGATAGAGCCTTTATTTTGTAAAATGAATTCTGATAACAGACCTTACGTCACAGTTAATCTTTTCGATCAACCAATTACAGCTCTGCTTGATTCAGGCGCCACTATTTCAGTAGTGGGCGCTGGTGGTTTGAAGGTTTTATCTAAATTCAATATTAAGTCCAGTTTTTCTTCCTGTAAGTTTATTAACACAGCTGATGGTGCAAAACAATCTGTCATTGGTGTTGTCGACTTACCTATATTTATCGAAAATGTTTGTCAAATTATACACGCTTTGGTTGTACCTTCAATATCTCATGCTTCCATTTTTGGGACAGATTTTTGTAAACAATTCGAAATTAATATTGATTTCAAACGGGAAAGTTGGAACACTCAAAGAAATTATTGCGACTCTGAAATTATAAATGTTTTGGAACTTGATGAAATTTTGTCTGATCACTTGTGCTCTCTCGGTAATTTGGATGATGAGCAATCATTCAAAGCTAAATCTGTAATCGAAAGATTCGAAAGAATCGGTGGAAAAAATCGTTTAGGTCGTACAGATAAGATCTCTTTAAAAATAGATACCGGTGAAGCAGCCCCTTTTCGAATAAAACAATACCCGCTGTCACCTTACATGCTAAAAATTCTGAATGGCGAGCTCGACGAAATGCTACAGCTCGGAGTTGTTGAACCATCCAACAGTCCCTGGTCGAGTCCAGTTTTGTTAGTTAAAAAATCGAGCGGTGAATACCGATTCTGTTTCGATGGTCGAAAGATCAATGAAGTTACTAAACACGATTCTTACCCCTTACCGCGGATAGACAGGATTCTGAATATGCTTCGAGATGCAAAGTATATATCTAGTATCGACTTACGCAAGGCATTTTGGCAGATTCCTTTGGCCGATGATTCTTCTAAAGAGAGAACAGCGTTCAGTGTAGCCGGTAGAGGTTTATTTCAATTTGTAGTTATGCCGTTTGGGTTACGCAATAGTGCGCAGACTCAGCAGCGTTTAGTTGATTCTCTTTTTGGACCAAAATTCGAGCCAGAGATCTTTGCATATTTAGATGATCTGATTATAGTTTCTTCCACTTTTGATCGACATGTTGAACTTTTGGGAGAAGTTTTAGAACGACTTCAAGGAGCTAATCTAACGGTGAATCTCGATAAATGTGAATTTTTCAGAACATCCCTCAAATATCTTGGATTTGTGGTCGATTCGCAAGGTCTTCGTACAGATCCCGATAAAGTCACTTGCATAGTCAACTACCCTAGACCTACTACTACCACCGAAATTAAGAGATTTATTGGAATGTGCAGTTGGTACAGACGATTCATCGATAATTTTTCCACTCTAGTTTCTCCGCTTAACGATCTGTTAAAAAATCGAAAGAAAAAAGAATCTATCACGTGGTCTTCAGAAGCCGAACTTTCTTTCTTGAAAATTAAAAAAGCCCTTGTCTCCGCGCCAATTCTCTGTCCACCAAATTTCTCTAAACCTTTTGTCATCCAAACAGATGCCTCAGATACAGGATTGGGCGGGGTTCTGACTCAGACAATCGAAGGTGAAGAGCGTGTAATCGCGTACGCAAGTCGCGCGCTTTCCCGATCAGAACGAAATTACAGTGTCACAGAACGCGAGCTTCTCAGTGTAATTTTTTGTATTGAAACCTTTCGACCCTATATTGAAGGAGTTAAGTTTTCTGTTATAACCGATCATTTTAGTCTCCTTTGGTTAAATAACATATCTAATCCAACCGGAAAACTTGCCAGATGGGCAGTACGCTTGCGTCAGTATTCTTTTGATCTGATTCACAGGAAAGGCAGTCATAATGTCGTTCCGGATGCTCTTTCAAGAATTCCGTGTGTAACCTCAGAAATTTTTGCTGTCGAAATAACTTTAGATCAGCTAGATAGCTGGTATAAATCTGCTATGTGTGCTAAAATTCGAGAAAATCCCGAGATCTTTCCTCAGTGGAAAGTTGAGAATGATTTGCTATATAAACACCTCCCAAAAGCTCTGCCATTTAGTTCGAATTTACGCGAATGGAAACTTGTTGTTCCGAAACCACAACGTTCATCGATCATGAAATCTTGTCATGACCCGCCAACTTCCGCTCATTTTGGTTTTGCTAAGACTTTGACTCGTATTCAAGATAATTATTATTGGCCAAAAATGAGGCAAGATGTTCGTAAATTTGTTAGGTCGTGTAAAGTGTGTGGTGAACAAAAAAATTCCGAACCAGTCGCGAATTGGACTGATGGGTTCAGAAAAAAGAGTTAACTTTCCGTGGCAAGTTATAGCGATTGATCTTATGGGACCTTTTCCCCGCTCTGTAAATTGTCATACACATCTGCTTGTGGTAGGTGATTGGTTCAGTAAATATACACTTTTATTTCCTTTAAGAAAAGCCGACGCGAAAAGTATAGTCAAACACCTTGAAAACGATGTTTTTCTAAAATTTGGCGTACCCCAATATATTTTATGCGACAATGGTAAACAGTTCGCAGGTCATCTGGTAAAAAATCTGGCCACTTTGTATAATGTTCAAAAAATTTGGTTCACTCCGTACTACTCTGCCCAGTGTAATTTTGTAGAGAGGAATAACAAAACAGTTGGTACTGCTATAAGATGCTACATCGATAAGCAAGGACACAAGTATTGGGATAGAGAGCTACCAAAAATTGCCCATGCAATTAATACAGCAAAACATGAAGCCACAAAGTTCCCTCCGACCTTTCTTAATTTTGGCCGATACGTTCCTCTTAGTGGGGATTATTACGGAAAAGTCAAAACAGTAAAAGATGTAGAATTGCTACCGGGTGTGGATCGAGAAACCTATGCATCTGAACTAAATACCGGTCTTAAACAAATTTTTGAACAAGTTCAAAACAATCTCCATGTTGCCTATCAAAAAAATGTCCGAGATTATAATTTGCGTAAACGCGACGTTTCATTTAAGGCTGGTGACAAAGTCTGGCGAAAAAACAAAGTGCTATCAGATGCTCCGAATCAATTTGCGGCTAAGTTAGCGTCCAAGTATGTGCTTTGTACCGTCCGGAGAAAGGCCTCCAATCTTTGTTATCATCTCAATAATATGAACGGATCTGATGCCGGAAAATGGCACGTGAAAGATTTAAAACCGTACTTTGGTTCTAATTCCGATATCTCTGTCGGATAAATTATCGTATCGTAATTATTTCGGCAATAATATTTCCTACCGTACCTTGTATATAATATATTCACTAATTTTGTCTCTCAGAAAGAGAAGACAATATCTATCGTGGTAGAAACACAAAACCGTAACACAAAATTTCTTGCAGATTTGTTCATGAGTGTTGCGTGGTTTCATTTTTTCTTTTCGGAAATTAAATTTTCAAATTCATTTGTATATAACTTAAAATGCTCAAGTTTAATACTTTAGTGGTTTCCTATTGTAAATATTCCCCTTGTACATAATTACCTATACCACAATTATTTGCTCTTAGTTTTAATTTCTCTTGTTCAACGATACTCAGTTGTACAATCAGAGAGAAAGGAGAAAGAGAAGAAATTACGTACTCAAAATTTGTTTTTTTTTTGTTTTATTCATATAAATATGATTACTCCTTCTCGTGTTTATCTCTGATAGATATTTACCTGACGTTATATTATTTGGTAGACTTTCCCGATTATGACCACTACTTATTTTGACCTCACCGAATTTGTCTCCGTAAGGACGTGTGATACGCGTAGATATCAGCCCAAATTCTAACGTGACCAGAGCAACAAGAAGAAAAAAATTAATCTTTAATTTTTTAATTTTTTTGGAGAAAGGTGGTGTAACGATTTTAAATTCCAAGGTAAACTTTAATAATTCTTTTTACAATATCAAGTATAGGTATAATACATTTCAAATAATCGCGTGATAAACTGTGTGCTGATACAAAAACATAAGGGTGCTCAGAAGCCTCGAGCGCAGCGGCAGAAGTAGAGTTTTCTTCTAGTAGGTTTTTAATTTCTGATAAGAGAAAGAAACGTTCTCGAATCGTTGACGGTAAATCCTCAGCCAACTTGATCAGGATCAATCCAGGGTTTATGGGAGCCATCCGTGCCATTTTATCCATATATTCCCCTCTGAACGTTGAAGCTGAGGTGAGCGCTAATTTATTCTTTTGATCTGTTAGGTAATAATTATATTTTAGGTCGCCTGTCCACGTGAACGTATATCTTCTGAAACATGCAATACACATAATACAAATGTACCTATTGAAACAGTACCACAGCAACTGAAATATTCATCAGTACCTCGATCATTACCGTAACACAGTTATCATCATCGTAATCAGTAGCAGGCCATTATACCACGCACGAGCCCACGAAGTCATCCGGCGCCTCCGCCATTTCTTCACCACAAGTTGAAGGTTGTCGACGTTTCCACGCATTACCTGGATACGTCCTATTCAAGCTGAAGTTCTCTGGTTCCATCCACAATCCTCGATAGGACCTCGACGCTCACGCGGAATCCAGACCACGCTTGCAGCGAGAATAGGATCGTTTTCTTTGGATTTCCTGGAGCGACACTGCGTGTTACTTTTTGTGAGATGTTCAATTTATTCCCACTAACCTTAAGATTAAGTATATTGAAGAACTAAATTAGCCTTGATACAACGTACCATAGCGCTGACACAGGTAACTTGGGCCCAAGGTATTTTCGTGACAGACGTAGTCACTGTAGGTATTAATTCCGTAAGTTCGGAATTATTTAGGTTCTTTAATTTACGAAGTCCAAGGGGGTGTGTTTGGAATCTCTCTCAAACCTCACGAGGGTATATTGCTGACGTCCAGTTCGAAGCTGAAACCCTACACAAAAACGTAACTCGTGAAGCACCTACCTGCGTTGCTAACTATATTATTTAAATTCAGTTACATCATACTTTGTTTCATTATTGTTACTTACCAGAAATTCTACTTTATTAAATATTCTAAATCTCATTTTCGTTCATCGTACTTTCAATTAAGTCAGTTCATTCATAAAGAAATCCTATAAGGCACGACCATTCCATCTGGTTTATTTACAAAAAAAAAGGCAAGCACGTTCTTTTTTTTTTTGTTGTTGGAATAGACCAGGACATACTCCACCAATTAACATCTTCGCACAGACTCCCCTGGTTGGCGCGGTATAAATTTGTGTCTGTGCGACGTGCAAGTCAAAAACTCACGACTCGCTCTAGCCGAAAAAACTGAGTGCCGTTCGCTTTATGTTGTGAATTTTCTGAATGGAGAGAAAACATCATGGCAATGTAGCGCATTTTCCTATCGAATACGCTATTTTTATACTTTGTATTCGCCTGTCCGTCCCAATCCGTCCAGCCGTCCGCCTTGTTATAAAATTCCTTTTGTAAATGACCGGAACTTAGCTAAAGATGATATGAGCACAGGAAAACAAAGCAAGCTCAAATTAGCCGCTTTCTTTCGGTCAGGATCACGGATCATGATCCGGAAATCCGCTCACGGGGTTGGTTGGCTGTGTCACGTGCAACCAATCCAACCAATCCAGTCAGCGGATTTCCGAATCGTGATCCGTGATCCTGACCGAAAGAAAGCGGCTATTGAGTTACCTATAATATTTGTCAGACTGACACTTTTGCATCAATTTGAATCGGCGGTCGTCACAAACAGTATTCAAGCAAACTAGTAAGCTTCATTGCATCTTGTTGTATCAATCGAAGCCCCAGCGGGCCCCCTTGTGTTTTCATGCATCGTTTATATCCCTAATGAGTTGCCCCTTGTGTCTGTTGCCCCTTGTGTCTTCTTCTGTGGCTCGAAGCCCTTGCGGGCCCCTTTGATGTGGATGTCTATGTGCCGTTCAAAGACCTAGCTCACCTTCTTATGACGTACTGTAAGCCCCATTGAGTCTTCTTCTGGCTTTCGAAACTTTGGTGTGTTGTCTTGTGTTCTCTTGGTTTTTCAGTCAGGGTTTTAGTAGAAACTCTTTTCTTCATCTCCCGAGACTCTGTGCTCTTCTATACTTTCTTTGGATGCTCAAGATCCTAGCGGGCTCTCTTATACCTCCATACGCCGTTAGTCATGACTTCCGAAACTCTCTCGGCCTTTTTATGGCTTCACGTTATTTTAGAACTAGATAGGTATCTTGGTTTTGGATGAAAAAGCTGTTCAAAGAAAGCCTCCTTTTCTCTTGTAAAATAGTCATGTCGAATACCACTCGAGATAAAATTTTGAAGGCAAAATTTTTCTCTTGTAATATTCAAATTTGTTGCTTTTTGGCAATTTCGCTCATGACATTTAATCAAAACAAAACCACTCGCCTGACGGCTCGTGGTTTTGTTACAAATGTCATTCGCGAAATTGCCAAGCAACAAATTTTCATAACAATCGAAAAATTTTGCCGACAAAATTTTATCTCTTGTGATATTAAATACGACTATTTCACTAGAGTGTATTGCACCGACAATAAAATCTAGTATTCAGATGACAAAACACGTACCTATACCTACCTGGGCAAAACCAACATGATGGTTTTGCAGCGGCAATTTTTTGACGTTTCACTCGTTCCATTACATTCAAACTGCTTTAGTAGATGTAGCGCATTTTCCTATCGAATACGCTATTTTTATACTTTGTATTCGCCTGTCCGTCCCAATCCGTCCAGCCGTCCGCCTTGTTATAAAATTCCTTTTGTAAATGACCGGAACTTAGCTAAAGATGAGCACAGGAAAACAAAGCAAGCTCAAATTGAGTTACCTATAATATTTGTCAGACTGACACTTTTGCATCAATTTGAATCGGCGGTCGTCACAAACAGTATTCAAGCAAACTAGTAAGCTTCATTGCATCTTGTTGTATCAATCGAAGCCCCAGCGGGCCCCCTTGTGTTTTCATGCATCGTTTATATCCCTAATGAGTTGCCCCTTGTGTCTGTTGCCCCTTGTGTCTTCTTCTGTGGCTCGAAGCCCTTGCGGGCCCCTTTGATGTGGATGTCTATGTGCCGTTCAAAGACCTAGCTCACCTTCTTATGACGTACTGTAAGCCCCATTGAGTCTTCTTCTGGCTTTCGAAACTTTGGTGTGCTGTCTTGTATTTTCTTGGTTTTTCAGTCAGGGTTTTAGTAGAAACTCTTTTCTTCATCTCCCGAGACTCTGTGCTCTTCTATACTTTCTTTGGAAGCTCAAGATCCTAGCGGGCTCTCTTATACCTCCATACGCCGTTAGTCATGACTTCCGAAACTCTCTCGGCCTTTTTATGGCTTCACGTTATTTTAGAACTAGATAGGTATCTTGGTTTTGGATGAAAAAGCTGTTCAAAGGAAGCCTCCTTTTCTCTCGTAAAATAGTCATGTCGAATACCACTCGAGATAAAATTTTGAAGGCAAAATTTTTCTCTTGTAATATTCAAATTTGTTGCTTTTTGGCAATTTCGCTCATGACATTTAATCAAAACCACTCGCCTGACGGCTCGTGGTTTTGTTACAAATGTCATTCGCGAAATTGCCAAGCAACAAATTTTCATAACAATCGAAAAATTTTGCCGACAAAATTTTATCTCTTGTGATATTAAATACGACTATTTCACTAGAGTGTATTACACCGACAATAAAATCTAGTATTCAGATGACAAAACACGTACCTATACCTACCTGGGCAAAACCAACATGATGGTTTTGCAGCGGCAATTTTTTGACGTTTCACTCGTTCCAGTACATTCAAACTGCTTTAGTAGATGTAGCGCATTTTCCTATCGAATACGCTATTTTTATACTTTGTATTCGCCTGTCCGTCCCAATCCGTCCAGCCGTCCGCCTTGTTATAAAATTCCTTTTGTAAATGACCGGAACTTAGCTAAAGATGAGCACAGGAAAACAAAGCAAGCTCAAATTGAGTTACCTATAATATTTGTCAGACTGACACTTTTGCATCAATTTGAATCGGCGGTCGTCACAAACAGTATTCAAGCAAACTAGTAAGCTTCATTGCATCTTGTTGTATCAATCGAAGCCCCAGCGGGCCCCCTTGTGTTTTCATGCATCGTTTATATCCCTAATGAGTTGCCCCTTGTGTCTGTTGCCCCTTGTGTCTTCTTCTGTGGCTCGAAGCCCTTGCGGGCCCCTTTGATGTGGATGTCTATGTGCCGTTCAAAGACCTAGCTCACCTTCTTATGACGTACTGTAAGCCCCATTGAGTCTTCTTCTGGCTTTCGAAACTTTGGTGTGTTGTCTTGTATTTTCTTGGTTTTTCAGTCAGGGTTTTAGTAGAAACTCTTTTCTTCATCTCCCGAGACTCTGTGCTCTTCTATACTTTCTTTGGATGCTCAAGATCCTAGCGGGCTCTCTTATACCTCCATACGCCGTTAGTCATGACTTCCGAAACTCTCTCGGCCTTTTTATGGCTTCACGTTATTTTAGAACTAGATAGGTATCTTGGTTTTGGATGAAAAAGCTGTTCAAAGAAAGCCTCCTTTTCTCTCGTAAAATAGTCATGTCGAATACCACTCGAGATAAAATTTTGAAGGCAAAATTTTCCTCTTGTAATATTCAAATTTGTTGCTTTTTGGCAATTTCGCTCATGACATTTAATCAAAACCACTCGCCTCACGGCTCGTGGTTTTGTTACAAATGTCATTCGCGAAATTGCCAAGCAACAAATTTTCATAACAATCGAAAAATTTTGCCGACAAAATTTTATCTCTTGTGATATTAAATACGAAAAAACATTCCACCAGCAGTCGCCCATTTAAACTGGCGAAAATCTATCAAAATCAAGACGCCTTGAACGTTCGTACAATCTTGCAACAGCGCTGTACTTGATTGACAATACAAATTCAAGGTCATCTAGGGAAAAACTGATCCAACATTACAAATTTGAGCATCCCCAATTATCGCAGAATTGCCAACTTGGCGTAAGAAAGTTACCGTTCTAGTGCTGAATTTAAAAGCTGATCGGCATATACGTTCGACGAAATGCCAGCAGTACTTGATACGGTGATCGAAAGCATCTGCTATGTATGGAACACAATATACATGACTAGAACAGTTTTTAAGAGTTTCTGTTAAATTTAGTGAAAAAATCTGTGTTGAAAGATGAAACAGTCGACTTAACCTAAACAAAAATATTGACAGCTCATGTCATGCATTTTGACTGAGACGCAGGGTGGTTTAGTAACAAGCAATGGCACCACACCCTGACGTGCAAATACCCTAGTGCTCTAGCTTTCTCTCTCTCTATACCCTCTCGCTCAATGACTTGGCTTTCGTCACTCTCTGGGTGACCAGATCCAGGTCTCTCTAACGGCGGTCCAAATGTGGCGCCATCTACCAGTTATCTTCACAAGTGGTTTTGTCTGTTACTGCAATAATTTAGATTGAGAAGAAGATACCTACACTACACATGATATTAATTTGAAATATGTAATGCGATGTAAAAAATTCATTTGTATGCCTACCTATTCAAGTATTATCTACAGATTAGTGATACTGTATAACACTAAACAAAACAAGTGGGAAAACAACCACAATAACAACAGCATAAAGCTAAAAACTGTAACTGAAAATTTTGACGGCTGTTATTTTAATGCTTCAAGTGACACCTAGGAGCAATGTTTCAAACTATTTCTTATTCTTATTTTTATTCCTGGAGTATAAATGGACAGTTGCCGTGCTTATTTTCCTTATTTTACTTTCCCGGCCCACCCACGAACACGGAGGGAAAGTATTGTAATCGTGCAGAAAAAAAGTTTCCAGATTTCACCGGATATATCCGTTTTGAGGTCCTCCAAGACGATTAAGACCATTTTCAGAATGATGTCTGTCTGTGTGTGTGTGTGTGTGTGTGTGTATGTGTGTGTGTATGTGTGTGTGTATGTGTGTCTGTCTGTGATCTTCCACGATAACTGCCGTAACGTTGACTGGATCGACTTGATATTTGGTATACAAACATGGTTGTTTCCTGAAAAGAGCCCATTAGTTTTTGGCTGTCATCTGTCAAACCCAACTGTCACTATCATCAAATGTCAGAAGCTATATCTCACGGAACTCAACTTGCAATATGTCATTTGAAAGCCCTTGAAAAACTGTATTCAGAACAGTTGGAAACATTGCCCTATCTGTCATCTGTCAAATAATAAAAAATGTTAAAGTTCAAAACTTTACCAATTGATTATTCAAAATCTATCCGATGGATTGGAACCAGATTTGGCAGGAAGCAACACAACAAAAGAGTCAAATTGAGGCCGCAGTTGCAGTTTTCCACCATTCTCCAGTTGAGCGTAATGAATTTTCGAAATTTCTCCTGGCCGTTGCCACTCAGGAGGGGCTCTCGCCGGTGTTTCGACCAGCACGACTCGCTTTTGTAGCAGGACTCCACTCAAAAATTTATTCCTGCTCGGGGATCGACTTTTTTTTTGGAAATTTCAACTGATATCGAAAGTAGATTGTATTGAGCGTCGTGCAGGTCTATTTTCAGAGTTGACACGGTGTCGGTTTCCCGACTGTAATTTTTTCAAAATGAAATTTGCACATTCCGTGAATTTGAGAAAAACGCAATGCAAACTTCTACATGCGGTAAGCCCCACGAAATATCAATTTTAGGTGCAGACATGCTGTGAATAAAAGTTAGAGAAAAGATTGAGTTAATTTTTGAAGGAAAAAGTTTCGAAATCGGATCAACAGTTGCCGAGTTTTCCTCTCTGGAAAAACTGCAAATTTTCCAACTTTTTATTCCGTGAACAGATTTCTTGGAATGTTTCTTTTAGAGAATAGATAACTGGTTCTTGAACATTTTCCAATAATTTCTCTCCAATTTCCCGGGAATTTTCCTCCTGAAAATATAAAACCACTCATGCGATCGTACAAATTAAGCGGTTCTGTCACGATAATTACCGAATTATTGATCCGATCAAATCGAAATCAGGTACGGAGGCCTAAGTTCAGCCTGGAATGTTCTGATTAGACTTTGGGTGGATGATTTTGATCGGAAGCCCTCAGGTGGCACATTGGGTCTGGGTTTGTCTGCCCAAGCTCTAAATCGAAAATATAGAGTTGAAATTTGACACAAAGATGCAGTGAAAGTTTTCAATCAAGTTTTTGTAATTTCATCATCATATCTGAAGTGGGAACCAAAATTTCAATAAGGAACCAGCATTGCATTTTTGAGATATCACAACAGTTAGCTACCTAGTTCTACCTTTTGGATCATTTCATCACCTTGGAAAACTGACCTAACCTGTCATTTTTTCTGTCCGCTCAACAATGGATGCAGGATGCTCGCTAAACGCTCGACTAAATAGAATTTTTTCATCAATTTCCAAATCGAATCGCCCCCTCCCGAAGGGACACTTCGATCAAAATCATTACTGACGTCTCTGGATACCGCCGGGAAAGTTTTGTGTCGCCCCACAACAGATTTTTATTCTTATCGTTATTTTTATTTTTATTCTTATTTTTCGCGAGCATAAATCCACCTTAAGCAAAATAGTGCTCTTTTACTGCGCGGCGCGCGAAAGGATTTGTGCTTTTATAATTCTTTATGAATTTTGATCAATTATTATTCTATAACTTTTCTAGTAGTTATATTCTACCTGGTGTTTTTTTTTAATTGTGAATTACTATTGTAGACAAAAAAAGCTGAACGACAGATGAATGACTTTTCAATTTTTTGACCTGTGAATCAGCTTTACTGTCATCAAGAATATGCCACCCTTAACTAATAAAAGCGGCTTCACAGAGCTTCGACGTGTCGCCGGCGACATTCCCCCACCATGACACCACAGCTGTCGCCGGCGACAGAAGACTGCGAAAATTGGTGTCGCTCGAACCTCGATCGAGTTGGCGGGATTTGATAGATTGATAGAAATTCATTCGTCAAGCTGATAACGCACGTGCTCGAAACTGTCAAACAATTGCCAATGTCCCCCAAAAAATTGTTTCATCTGATTCCACGGGTATATCTGCTAATAATTCGTCCTTTCCTTGGAAGTGCCTTGTTGAAAGACGATTTGCTTCGGAAAATGTGGTTGTTAAATGGGTGCTTTTCACCTGCTTCTCTATCTCTGGTCTCGTGGAACATGATTAGCAGGCAACGTAGAAGCACAGCACAGGCTATCGTGGAAAGGAAGTACGTGAAAGTGGTGAGCAGTTTGAGCAACGCGACCGGAGGCGAACCCTGAACCTTTGTGCAGAATCAATTTCTGTCCGTGTCAATAACTTGACGCAATCTTTACCGGCCGATGATTGACTGATGACTGCATGCGGTCCATAACCACCCAGCGACACGCGACACGGTTTGTGTAGTTGGAAAATCCTAACTACACAGCGACACCAAATGGAAGGGGTGGGCGACAGAGGGGAATACATCCGATGCTGGATCCCTATTGGTTGATGAAGTGTCGCTGGCGACACGTCGAAGCTCTGTGAAAGCGGCTTTATGCTTTGTCATTTTCTGTGTCAAACGTGACAGAATGTTCAATGAATCTGTTAGGGTGCTAATTATGCCTCTTGTGGAGGGTGGTATCGTGTACAAGACGGTAGCAGACCTTCTCAGTAACAGGAAAGGGACGGTCTACAACGTTATGTGCAGGTGTCGGGAAAAATCAACGCTGACGCGGCAACCAGGTCCTGGCAGACGCAAAGCTACTAGTGCGGTGGCCGGCCCGGCGTAAGTGCTCGTTTTGAAGAGCGACCCAATATCACGGTATAAAGTTATGAGACCTATACAGATCGATTTGTAGGAAAATTCTGCATTAGAAATGGAAATTCACGACTCTCTGCTGTGGTCGTGACTAATGTTGTAGCGGAAAAACGGAGGAAAATGTTACTTTTCAAGCGCTACTTTTACCTTCTCTTATCTCAGTGTCTATGAGAGATATCGACCTGAAATTTTCATTAGCTGATAGCCCTTTCATTTCTCTGTAGAACTGTGTCTACAGGATCCGCCCGCTTTGACTGTTCATGATAGTAAATAGACCATTTCTACCGAGATGCCAGTTTTTCCTGGCATTTCTTCACGTTCAAAGCGCTATAAGTCGGTTACCGTATGAGATATCGAAAAAAACCTGATGTAAAAAAAGTCACAAATTTTGTAAGGAACATTTCATTCGCTGCATGTATGCACTTATCTTCAATAATAACGCTTCCAGAAATTATTTTGTTCATCAATGCAAGCGCGCGCGCGCTACCGCTTGCATCGCCACCCCTTGCCTCTGCCACCCGCGAGTCCCTACAAGTAGGTACTCGTCAGTCGGCTATCCAATTAGTACATTACATTATCAAACCAATTTTTTGATATAAAGTTATAGAATCTTTACAAATCGATTTCTAGGAAAATTCTACATTCGAAGCTGGAATTACGACTCGTTGCTGTGGTCGTGACTTAATTTGTGGGTAAAAATCCAAAAGAAATCGCTACTTCTCAAGATATGTTGCTCTTAGTTCAGTTTCTTTAGCAGATATCGTTCTGAAATTCGAATGAGCTGATAGCCCTACCTGTAGATGATCTATGAAACTGTATGCCAGCATAATGCGCCATCCCAAATAATTCATATTACTCAATTAATAAATAAATATTGTCACAATTTTTTTTTTAAATCATTGTATTCATCTAATACATCATCATCTGTGTCTAATGGCAAAATTTTTCCACACAGCATCTTGCACTTGCATTCGGAAATGCAAAAAATTCCCTTGCTTTTGCAGATTCATTTTTGTGTAGAACAGTTTTTTTTTCGCTGCAAATAAGATTAATTAGACTTCTGATGGTGTCTGGGATTGGCGGTTTTGACATGAATATTGGATAGCAATCAACTTCCTTTTTTCCTACCACCACCCCTCCAAATTTAGAGGTGGCATCGAAGGTAATACCTAATTACCCATACCTAAGGTAATACCCAAGGTAATGGGTGATAATTGAAACCAACTAATGGCTTACCGAAGAATATGCAATATGCAGAAAAGAATCTTCTGTCTGAGCAATTTCTGTGGCCGATTGTTTTGTATATTCAAAGTTAATTTGAGCCTTGCATCATTTAGATCAGCCGCATTTTGTTGCCTATATAGGAGCAATACAAATTTTCTGGCTATGTTGATGCTCTTTTCAACATTCTCTTCTCCAAATCTTTGTAAATTGAGATTTTTCAAATTTTCAACGAAAAATGTCCCAAGCCGACTTTTTCCCGATATAAAAAAATTAATTTGCCGTGTCACATTCCGTAATTGCGTGATGTACACACGGTAATAATTATTAATTACACATTATAATTATTAATTATTATTATTAATTAGAATAATTGCAATTATTACACTTCTGGTGGTGGTTGGGATTGGTGGTTGTGTCAAAATATTGGATAGCAATTATCTTCTTTTTTTTATCTATATTCCTCCAGGTTTAATTGTGGCATCGAAGGTGAAATGCTGTTAATTCAGATTTTCACTTTAGACTTTAGAAATAAGCATCTGAAATAAAAATTGCGGAATAAACTATGTAAATATATCGCGTAAGAGAAATCATTCATTAGTGGCTTGACGAAAAATATGCAATCGAAAAGAATCTTCCGTTGGAGGAATTTCTTTGAGCGATTCCGATTTTTTTGTGTGTGTTAATTTCAGTCTCTCATCATTTAGATCAACAGAATGTGTGTTGCTTATATAGATTCAACACAAATTTTCTTGCTATGTTGATGTTGTTTTCAATATTTTCTTCAGCAAATCTATGGAGGTCGAGATTTTTAGAGCTTGTGATAAAAAAGTGTATTTTTGCCGATTTAAAAAAAAGAATTCCGCGTAATTGCATGAAAAGCTAGCAACGCATCACATGAGAATTTTCTTAAAGCCTTAGCTATTTTGTTAACAGATATGAACCGCTTTTGATAAACAAGATAAACAAATTTGTAGAAAATTGTAGTCAAAGCTGATGACACCGACATCTTGATTTTACTTCTATATTTCTATCGTGTGATCAAATGAATTCTTATTTTAGGTAGGCTGTGGCCTGGTCAAATTCAGGGGTGTAAAGCTGCGTTTGGCTAGGCCACAGCCTACCTAAAATAAGAATTCATTTGATCACACGATATTTCAATGACGATAGTTCCGCAGCAAGAAAAATATTCATGGAGAAGGGACATAACACTTCTTCAACAAATAAAAAGCGATTCGTGCCTGTTCACAAAATAGCAAAGGCTTCAGAGAAATTGTTATGCGATGCGTTGCCAGCTTTTCACACAATTACGGGATGCGACACGACAAATTCATTTTTTTAAATCTGAAAAAAGTCAGCTTGGGACATTTCCGTTGAAAATTTGAAAAATCTCAATTTACAAAGATTTGGAGAAGAGAATGTTGAAAAGAGCATCAACACAGCCAGAAAATTTGTATTGCTCCTATATAGGCAACAAAATGCGGCTGATCTAAATGATGCAAGGCTCAAATTAACTTTGAATATAGGTACAAAACAATCGGCCACGGAAATTGCTCAGACAGAAGATTCTTTTCGACTGCATATTCTTCGGTAAGCCATTAGTGGGTTTTAATTATAACCCATTATCTTAGGTAGGTATTACCTTAGGTATTAATACCTTAGGTATGGGTAATACCATAGGTATTACCTTCGATGCCACCTCTAAATTTGGAGGGGTGGTGGTAGGAAAAAAGGAAGTTGATTGCTATCCAATATTCATGTCAAAACCGCCAATCCCAGACACCATCAGAAGTCTAATTAATCTTATTTGCAGCGAAAAAAAAACTGTTCTACGCAAAAATGCATCTGCAAAAGCGAGGGAATTTTTTGCATTCCCGAATGCAAGTGCAAGATGCTGTGTGAAAACATTTTGCCATTAGACACAGATGATGATGATCTATTAGATGAATACAATGATTTTAAAAAAATTTGTGACAATATTTATTTATTAATCAAGTAATATGAATTATTTGGGCTGGCGCATTATGCTGGCATACAGTTTCACAGATCATCTACAGGTAGGGCTATTAGCTCATTCGAATTTCAGATCGATATCTGCTAAAGAAACTGAACTAAGAGCAGCATCTCTTGAGAAGTAGCGATTTTCTTGGATTTTTACCCACAAATTAAGTCACGACCCACAGCAACGAGTCGTAATTCCAACTTCTAATGAAGAATTTTCCTAGAAATCGATTTGTAAAGGTTCTACAACTTAATATCGAAAATTGGTTTGATAATGTAATGTACACTAATGTACTAATTTGGATAGCCGACTGACGAGTACCTACTTGTAGGGACTCGCGGGTGGCAGAGGCAAGGGGTGGCGATGCGAGCGGTAGCGCGCGCGCGCTTGCATTCATGAACAAAATAATTTCTGGAAGCGTTATTATTGAAGATAAGTGCATACATGCAGCGAATGAAATGTTCCTTACACAATTTGTGACTTTTTTTACATCAGACTTTTTTTCGATATCTCATACGGTAACCGACTTATAGCGCTTTGAACGTGAAGAAATGCCTGGAAAAACCGGCATCTCGGTAGAAATGGTCTATTTACTATCATGAACAGTCAAAGCGGGCGGATTCTGTAGACACAGTTTTACAGAGAAATGAAAGGGCTATCAGCTAATGAAAATTTCAGGTCGATATCTCTCATAGACACTGAGATAAGAGAAGGTAAAAGTAGCGCTTGAAAAGTAACATTTTCCTCCGTTTTTCCGCTACAACATTAGTCACGACCACAGCAGAGAGTCGTGAATTTCCATTTCTTATGCAGAACTTTCCTACAAATCGATCTGTATAGGTCTCATAACTTTATACCTCGATATTGGGTTAATGGCACCTTTTGCATCCTCGGCCGCCGCACTATACCACCAAAGCCGAAGATCAAGCATTGATCCAAATGGTCTATGTCCAGATCACTGTGTGTTCAGATGCTAGAGGACGATTTGTTCGGCAATGCTCGACATGCTGCGAGCCCCTTAAATTTCCCTACAAGCAAAAGGCAACGGGCCGCCATCGCCATTGCCATGTACGTACAATACTCGTAGCATATAACATGGAATCAACCAACACGAAGTCACCGTGTGTTGGTTCGTGTTGATCCAGTGGGTAGAAGTCTCGGTGGAAATAATCCATTTTTACCTTCACCTTCTTATACTCCTGGTCCATAGCTACAAAGAAATCAAAGACACAACTGACGTTGTCTTGTGCTCAAAAAAAAATCACTGGCATTTTGTCATGGGCTTGTCAAAAATGATAATTTTAAAGGGCCTTTCACAAAATTTGAAAAGTCATTCATCTGTCGTTCAGCTTTTTTTGTCTACAATAGTAGATAGCAGACGGTCGTGTTTTAAAATGTTCTGTGAAAGGAAATTTGCTGACGGTCCACACACAGAGTTGTCAGGAAATAACAGGAAAGATGAGTTTTTTATCTATGGCCTAAAACGTCCATGCCTAAAACCCTAGCTAAAACTCATTGTCGCTTGTCGGGTCTTGTGTGATAAAATGAGGGCACTACGAATTTTATAATTCCAAAACAGAAATAATGGATAGCAAATTAGCAAACAGTGTGTTTTAGAAATGTTCTGCGAAATAAAATTTGCGGACTCTCCATAGATTTTTACTCGGATTTTTAAGAAGAAAAATCGGTTTGTCACCCCAAAACTTCCTCGACGAGTATAGCAAGGAACGGATGGAAATTTTATTACGAGACGTCTCTTCGGTTGTGAATTTAAAATTTGAGAAAAAGATTGAAGAACTGAGATATTTTCTCTGAAGGGCTTCATTCTGAACTTCATCATCTGAGACCGGTTTTATTTAATAAGCCAGGCCGCCGGTGACTTGAGCATTGTAAAGTGTGGAAAACTCTCGGAAAACCTTGAAGAATTTTAAGAGAAATTGCCTGAAAATGCACAAGAATCACTTTACCGTTTGTTTAAAAAAAGTTATTGTTGGTATAAATCTGTTCCGGGATCTGTTTACAAACTAAAAATCGGTTGTGTCACCCTAAAACTTTCCCGATACTAGTATCCAGGAACCTATGTAAATTTTTGTTTGAAACGTCCATTCGGGTGGGGTGGGAGTTACATTAGAGAAAAAGATTGGAAAATAATTTGCAGTAAATTGAAAATTTCTTTCAGGAAAATTTGAATTTTCCGGGAAAACTTCATAAATCTCATTCCAAATCATCTTATTGTAAAAATTGTCAATTAAGGCTCAACTTTAAACTCCATCATTCAAGTCCCGTCTCGAAAACCCAGGCCGGTTTCACATTTTCAACCGGAAAATTCCCGGAAAATTGAGAAAAAAAAGTTGAAAAATAATCAAAAACCAGTTACCTCTTGTTTAAAAAAAAATAGTGAAAATCTGTTCACGGGATATAAAAAGTTGTAAAATTCGCAGTTTTTCCAGAGAGGAAAACTCGAAAACCGTAAGTCCGATTTCAAAAGTTTTTCCTCCAAAAATTAATTCAATTTTTTCTCCAACTTTCATTCCCAGCATGTCTGCACCTAAAATGAATATTTCGCTGGGCTCACCGCATTCGAAGTTTGCACTGCATTTTTTTCAAATTCACGGAATGTGCGAATTTCATTTTGAAAAAATTACCGTCGGAAAACTGGAACCGTGTCGGTTTTGAAAATGAGCCTACACGACGCCCAATCCAATCTACTTCCGATATCAGTTGGAATTTTCCAAAAAAGGTTGATCCCCGAGCAGGAATAAATTTTTGAGTGGATTCCTGCTACAAAATAAAGCGAGTCGTTCTGGTCAAAACACGGGCGAGAGGCCCGCTCGGGTGGCAACGGCCAGGAGAAATTTTGAAAATTCATAACGCCCGACTGGAAAATGGTAGAAAACTGCAACTGCAGCTTTAATTTGATTCTTTTGTTGTGTTTCTCCCTGCCAAATTTGGTTCCAAGTTCCAATCCATCGGATAGATTTTGCATAATTAAATAGTTATATGGTAAATGTTAATTTATAAACAATATATGTTTTTTCTTAAAGAACCGTCGACTTAGTTCATAAGATGAAAGAACTGTGGGAAGGTTTCCACTGACGGAACGAATGACTTTTCTAATGAAACCAGTCGATGGTTCTTTAAGAAAAAACATTGTTTATAAATTAACATTGAGCTTGCCGAAAGGCGAAAAGAAACCAGCAGGGTTTGGCTATCGTTGGATATCTCCCGGCTGCAGAGGTATGTTGTTGAAAATCTATACAACTCTCTTGGTATTTTCACAGAAAATTCACGTTTGGTATGCTGTACCTACTGAATTAAGAGCTAAAATAATATAGCGAAACACTGTGTCTACAGCTTCGATTTCTGAAGAAAACTACCACCTTCTAGTAGGTATGTACTTTTCATTTGAAAAGTCATTCGTTCCGTCAGTTCCGTTCCGAACGGAAACCTTTCCACAGTTCTTTCATCTTTATATAGTAAAGTTTTGAATTTTGACATTTTTTATTATTTGACAGATGACAGATAGGAGAATAGGTACTTTAACTGTTCTGAATACAGTTTTTCAGGGGCTTCAAATGACATATTACAAGTCAAGTTCTGTGAGATATAGCTTTTGACATTTGTTGACAGTGACACTTCCGTTTGACAGATGACAGATGACAACCAAAAACTAATGGGCTCTTTCGAGAGAAAAACCATAGTGGTACAACATAATTGAAGTAAAGTTTGGCAGGAGTTCTTGGACCATGACCATCAACTTGACGGGCCACCCTGTGACCCCCCATAAAGCAGGGGAAGTTTTTTATACTTCCCCCTCTAATATCGTCCGGTAGGCCTTGTGCTTGTGCAAAGAGAATTTTCTGTATCATTAAATGCCGTATAGCTCTACCGGGTGGGCCATAAAAAACCGTGCTCGGAATTTTTCCTTCTAAAATGTTCCGATTTTATCAAACTTTTCAGCATTGGATAGCCAATTCAATAGGCTATCATTTCCGTATTTCAAAATGGCCGACATATCAAAATTCAAGAGGGCAGAAACAATTGAAAATAGGCCTTCTTTTGTTCTCGTTGCTTTTTACTGAGAGTTAAGGTGCGTTCAGTCAGCTTATTTAGCGGCAAGTTTTAATTTTAGTCGCAAGCGCAGCGACGCCCATTGGCTCTTATGAACCAGCCTCCTCAGAACAGCCAATAAGCGATGCAGCACTTACGACTAAAATTAAAATTGCGGCTAAATAAGCTGACTGAACGCACCTTTACCAGAAAGTCAAAACCAATAATGTATTATGAAGGAATAGACCTTTCTTGTCAATTCAAGATCACAACCAATAAAATCGCGTTGAAGCGAAGCCTACTTTCATTTTTTTTTAATTTCCGCAGAATTGACCCAAATTTAGAGGTCCTGCCCGCCAATCCGCCATATGCTTATTTCTCAACCGATTTTCTCAAATTTGGTATCAATGGCTAGGCAATCCACCTTTCCCACGGGAGTTTCACGCATACCTGTGAACCCAGAACTAGCGGTCTGTAGTAGCCGTTTGTTTTAGCGGGAGTATGCGCTCACAGGTATGCGCGCAAGTGATTTCTATCATAGGAAAGGTGGATTGGACAGGCTACCTTTTTCATATGCGAAATTGATCAACCTGTCAAAATTCAAGATGGCGGAAGCAATTGAAATTAGAATTTCTTTTGTCCTCATTGCTTTTTATTAAAAATTAGCAGAAAGTCAAAGCCAATAATTATTATGAAGGAATAGACCTTCCTCGACAATTCAAGACCGCAACCAATCAAATCGAGTCATCTGCTGAGGAGCTACGGCCAGTTCAAGCGAAGCCTACTTTCCGTTTTTTATTTCAACAAGGACGAGTAAGGCCCATTTTCAATAGTTTCCGCCATCTTGAATTTTGACAAGTTGGCCATTTTTTTTTACATGAAAATGGCAGCCTGTTTATTTAGCTAGTCATTGATGTTGAATTTGAAAAAAATCGGTTAGAAAATAAGGATATGGTGGGCAGGATTCCTACATTTGGGTCATTTATGCGGGAATAAGAAACCAGTAGGTTGGCTTCGCTTCAACTCGCCGGCGCCGTAGCTCCTCAGCAGATAACCCGATTTGATTGGTTGCGGTCTTGAATTGTCAAGAAAGGTCTATCTATTCCTTCATAATACATTATTGGTTTTGACTTTCTGGTACTTTCTGGTAACTTTTAATAAAAAGCAACGAGAACAAAATAAGGCCTATTTTCACTTGTTTCTGTCATCCTCGATTTTGATATGTCGGCCATTTTGAAATACGGAAATGATAGCCTATTCAATTGGCTAGCCAATGCTGAAAAGTTCGATAAAATGGGTGGCAAAATAATAATTTTAGAAGAAAAAATTCCGAGCACGGTTTTTTATGGCCCACCTGGTATAGCTATCGACCCCACTATTTACTGCGCTTATAAACAAAAGCTCGCGTGGGTTTCATTTTTGCCAGCTATTTTTGCTAGAATCATCATCAACAGTGGCTCCACAGACCTTTACGGGCCTTGGCTTCCTCAATAACGCCTCTCCATCCATCTCTATCTCTCGCTCTATATCTCATTCAGTTTGCTATTCCCATGTCTCGCAAGTCTTGCTTCACTTGGTCCATGTCGTCCCTTGCCAGGCAAAGCAACGTAAGCGACATTTTAGCAACTCTAAAGGAGAGATAAAAAATCGTGTTGATTGCAAATTGCCCACGAAAGAATATTAATTTTGCATGATTCATGTTATGCAGTGTATAATTAAATATATTTTAGTGCTGGTGATAGTTTACTTATTCGACGCGGCTCGTAAGACTTTCCCAACAAGATCAAAAACCTATTTTTGCCAGAATGGCGCTTACGTTGCTTTGCCTGGCAAGGGACGATGTACCGGTTTCTGGGTCTTCCTACCCTCTTCGTCCCTCGGGTTTTGCTTTTGTCACCGCCTTTGCGGGGTCCGCATCCTTCATCCTCTCCACGTCTTCGATCCATCTTAATCGGCTCAGTCTTATTGTTGAACATTTATTATGTCTGGGTGTTCGTACAATTGGGAGAGTTCAAAATTATATCGTCTACCCCACATTCCACTTTCCTGGATTCCTCGGTAAATATTCCTCAGATATTTTCTTTCAAAGCCACCAAGAAGTTTCTCGACGTTTCTGTGTCCATGTTTCAGAACCGCTGTGGACGCGGGTCCGATGCAGCGTCCGGTAATGCGTCCTAAATGTCCTTGACGCAAGACGGACGCAAGTGTCGTACATGCGTCTGACTCAAGCGCCTGTATGAGACGGGCACACGGGTCAGACGCATTGTGGACGCGAGTCCGTCGCAGCGTCCGGTAATGCGTCCTAAACGTCCTTGACGCAATACGGACACAAGTGTCGTACATGCGTCTGACTCAAGCGCCTGTATGAGACGGGCACACGGGTCAGACGCGCTATGGACGCGGGTCCGACGCAGCGTCCGGTAATGCGTCCTAAATGTCCTTGACGCAAGACGGACGCAAGTGTCGTACATGCGTCTGACTCAAGCGCCTGTATGAGACGGGCACACGGGTCAGACGCATTGTGGGCGCGAGTCCGTCGCAGCGTCCGGTAATGCGTCCTAAACGTCCTTGACGCAATACGGACACAAGTGTCGTACATGCGTCTGACTCAAGCGCCTGCATGAGACGGGCACACGAGTCAGACGCGCTGTGGACGCGGGTCCGACGCAGCGTCCGGTAATGCGTCCTAAACGTCCTTGACGCAATACGGACGCAAATGTCGTACATGCGTCCGACTAAAGCGCCTGTATGAGACGGGCACACGGGTCAGACGCGCTGTGGACGCGGGTCCGTCGCAGCGTCCGGTAATGTGTCCTACACGTCCTTGACGCAATACGGACGCAAGTGTCGTATATGCGTCCGACTTAAGCGCCTGTATGAGAGGGCACACGGGTCAGACGCGCTGTGGACGCGGGTCCGACGCAGCGTCCGGTAATGCGTCCTAAATGTCCTTGACGCAAGACGGACGCAAGTGTCGTTAATGCGTCTGACTCAAGCACCTGTATGAGACAGGCACACGGGTCAGACGCATTGTGAACGCGAGTCCGTCGCAGCGTCCGGTAATGCGTCCTAAACGTCCTTGACGCAAGACGGACGCAAGTGTCGTACATGCGTCCGACTCAAGCGCCTGTATGAGACGGGCACATGGGTCAGACGCGCTGTGGACGCGGGTCCGACGCAGCGTCCGGTAATGCGTCCTAAACGTCCTTGACGCAATACGGACGCAAGTGTCGTACATGCGTCTGACTCAAGCGCCTGTATGAAACAGTCACATCCGTCAGACGCATTGTGAACGCGAGTCCGTCGCAGCGTCCGGTAATGCGTCCTAAACGTCCTTGACGCAAGACGGACGCAAGTGTCGTACATGCGTCTGACTCAAGCGCCTGTATGAGATGGGCACACGGGCCAGACGCGCTGTGGACGCGGGTCCGACACAGCGTCCGGTAATGCGTCCTAAATGTCCTTGACGCAAGACGGACGCAAGTGTCGTACATGCGTCTGACTCAAGCGCCTGTATGAAACAGTCACATCCGTCAGACGCATTGTGAACGCGGGTCCGACGCAATGTCCGGTAAGCGTCCTAAACGTCCTTGACGCAATACGGACGCAAGTGTTGTACATGCGTCCGACTCAAGCGTCTATATGAGACGGGCACACGGGTCAGACGCGCTGTGGATGCGGGTCCGTCGCAGCGTCCGGTAAAGCGTCCTAAACGTCCTTGACGCAATACGGACGCAAGTGTCGTACATGCGTCTGACTCAAGCGCCTGTATGAAACAGTCACATCCGTCAGACGCATGAGTCAGACGAATGCGTCCACTTCACAGACCTTTGCGCCAAGGACGTTTAGGACGCATTCTCGGACTTTGTGTCGGACGCGTGTCCATATGTGCCCGACGCACAATTTGCGTCTACATGGACGCACATGAGGACGCACTGTGGACGCATTCAATGAAAATGTTTGACGGGTCTATTCCTTCATAATACATTATTGGTTTTGACTTTCTGGTACTTTCTGGTAACTTTTAATAAAAAGCAATGAGAACAAAAGAAGGCCTATTTTCACTTGTTTCTGTCATCCTCGATTTTGATATGTCGGCCATTTTGAAATACGGAAATGATAGCCTATTCAATTGGCTAGCCAATGCTGAAAAGTTCGATAAAATGGGTGGCAAAATAATAATTTTAGAAGAAAAAATTCCGAGCACGGTTTTTTATGGCCCACCTGGTATAGCTATCGACCCCACTATTTACTGCGCTTATAAACAAAAGCTCGCGTGGGTTTCATTTTTGCCAGCTATTTTTGCTAGAATCATCATCAACAGTGGCTCCACAGACCTTTACGGGCCTTGGATTCCTCAATAACGCATCTCCATCCATCTCTATCTCTCGCTCTATCTCTCATCCAGTTTGCTATTCCCATGTCTCGCAAGTCTTTCTTCACTTGGTCCATGTCGTTCCTTGCCAGGCAAAGCAACGTAAGCGACATTTTAGCAACTCTAAAGGAGAGACAAAAAATCGTGTTGATTGCAAATTGCCCACGAAAGAATATTGATTTAGCATGGTTCATGTTATGCAGTGTATAGTTAAATATATTTTAGTGCTTGTGATAGTTTACTTATTCGACGCGGCTCGTAAGACTTTCCCAACAAGATCAAAAACCCATTTTTGCCAGAATGGCGCTTACGTTGCTTTGCCTGGCAAGGGACGATGTACCGGTTTCTGGGTCTTCCTACCCTCTTCGTCCCTCGGGTTTTGCTTTTGTCACCGCCTTTGCGGGGTCCGCATCCTTCATCCTCTCCACGTCTTCGATCCATTTCAATCGGCTCAGTCTTATTGTTGAACATTTATTATGTCTGGGTGTTCGTACAATTGGTAGAGTTCAAAATTATATCGTCTACCCCACATTCCACTTTCCTGGATTCCTCGGTAAATATTCCTCAGATATTTTCTTTCAAAGCCACCAAGAAGCTCGCCAAGAAGTTTCTCGACGTTTCTGTGTCCATGTTTCAGAACCGTACAGAACCACGGATGAGCGTTCTATAAATGCGACACTTGACCATCCTGGATATAAGATGAGATTTGAGATGTTTCATAAGTCCACGGTAGGTTCTTTGTGCTATAGTTATTCTTCGCTAGAATTTGCTTATTTTTGCTAGAATTCCTGGACTATATTTACAGATGTGGAGAAGATAGAGGTATAGTCACAAATTAATTGTGTTACCTAATACCGTCGAGTCTATAATATACCCAGCATTGCATGATGGCCTTTATTGAATACCTACTTATAGGTACCTACCTCTATCTCTACCTACCTACCTACCTACCTACCAACCGATTATAAGTCCTAGAACGGACACAACACTTTCAAATGATATGGATTAATAAACAGAGATAGGTAACACTATTACCACTTTTTGCCACGGTAAATAATTTAAATTGATGTGTGATAATAAAACACATAACCTTAATGGTTTATAAACAGTCATTTTAGATAATACCATTTACATAATATATTGATAAAACCGGGGATAAAATTGACTGTAAGTCATTGATGGAGAGTATACATCATACATAGGCAGTTATAGGCTGTCTGATTTCTACATGATTCTAAGTGGGCTGCGATTCAGGCCGCGATCGGCCGATGGCGACCAGGACCAGAAACACCGTGCGTAGAAATCAGACATCAGCTTATACCATACCTACTCCAGAAACATTATATTATGTAACATTTTGGCAACAAGGCATTCTGGGGCATTTAGGCCTCGCTGTTTATATAGTTTATTTATGACGACTTCCACAGCCACTGGCTAATTGTTTTGTATTGAAACCTTGAAACGGGGAAGAATAAAAATATCTATCTATCTATCCATCTATCTGAATACGAAAATGCCTGTTACCAACTAACAATTTTGACAGGACAGGAAAGCGCAATAGGGGAGAGGGGTAAAAATCATTAATTAAAATGCCAGAATCTCAACCTCTGTTATTCATGGGAGCTTAAATGAATGTCATATCGATCCACCAGGTTCCTGTAGTACCAAATTGACAAGCCAAGTGTCAATCAATCCAAAGGGAGGGACTAGCCGGGAGCTTTTTACTTATTTATTAGTGATATTGCCTAATTTTGTTAATCTTGGGTCAATATTGCCAAGTTTGATGTTGTTTCCAACTATTTTCCATATTTAAAACCACCGCCTCGAATATACCAGTATACCTCCGCGTTTGTTCTCGAATGTATTGGAATCGCTCGAGAGCCTCGCAACTCACTGCCCTCTTTCCCCCTCTTGAGTCTGTTCGTCACGAATAGTCTCACCGCTGCAATCAAAGTGGGCAGCTTTCATCTTGGCTTTCGGAGCTCGCTGGATTCTACGTCATTAATCTTCTTGACCACCGTGTAGGATCCTTTCCACGAAGGATACAACTTAGGGGACCTTCTTCTCTTGCGCTAAGGGCTGTACAGCCAGACCAGGTAACCCGCACCCACTCCAATCCAGTGGAGTTAGCCTTCAAGTCGTAACGGGTCTTCAATCGATTGAAGGCGATTCGAACCCGTTTCGAACCAACTCGTGGATGTCATGCATGCTTTTCGTTAGCTCGTTGACATAATGGGGAATAGCATAAAGGATCATTCTCGTAGATGGCAGAGGAGACGCGAATCTCGCGACCGAGCTCGCGACCAAAACAGAACACATGCCGATGTCCCCCCCCCGTGGGTGTGGTGTCGTGAATGGCGGCGCGATACGCCGTTAGAAATACCGGTAGATGACGATTGCAGTCTGATGTTGGTCGACCTTTAACAGGTGCTGCTCCATCGTCCTGTTGAACTGTTCAACCATGTTCAACCATTCTATCACACCGTAGGTGAATAGGGGTCACCCTGGTTTTCTGGATTCCAAGCAGAGTACAGACACCTTGGAACACGTTGGATTCGAAGTTGCGTCCTTGGTCCGAATGTAATTCCAGTGGGGTGCTCCGAAACAACTGATCAACTACCAGCACACTCGCCAATGTAGAAGCTACTACCTGGTACGCTTCCGTCACCTGCTGGAATAGTTCACGGCAACTAGGATATGTATTTGTTGCCATCTTCTGTTGTGAGGAGAAGGCCCTGCCACATCGATTGCGATGCGTTCAAAAGACGCTTCGACATTGTAAGTCTTTAGCTCCCTTCTGGTGCGAGTTTTTGGTCCCTTGCTAGCCACACAAACAGGCGGCACTATGTTTCCATGTTGTTCCCGCAGTAGAACCTCTCACCTCTCGCGCACCTTGGCTGACGTCTTGTGTACCCCAAGGTGCCCTCCCTCCGGTGACACCGTCGTGCGTCTCCCTCAGGACCTTTTTCACTCGCTTCTTTGGAAGCACCAAATAAACCATCTCTTTCTTCCCATCAGGACTCTTCCATACTCCATACAGCAGCCCGTTCTCCATACTCAGAATTTCCACTGAGTCCACAGAGAGCTTTGAATTCGGGCTCTCCATCAGAGGTTTCGGTCCACTCTGGTCTGTCTTCGCTAAGCTCCTTTCTTTCAGCAAGTGAACCAACAGCCAGGTCCCCGTGCGGCTCATTCTTGAGTTCGGCCGTAGTTCATCAATTTCCCGGGGTATCAAAGACCGTTTTGACTTGGAACGTTTCCCAAAAATTTCCGGCCGAAGCGGTATGTACTGGTGAAAGTGGTCGGCAGCTTTCCCTATGGCTAGTAGCTCCTTACGTGCAACGCAGTAGTTTCTTTCTGGTTTAGACAACACCTTGCTGTAGTACTTCACCATACCAGCTTTTAGCCCTGCTGATGCTGAGACCAGTGGTCCAATTCCGGTGTAGCTGGTATTAGTATCCAAAACGTACTGTCCTTAAGGCAGAGGGTATGTCAGGATAGGACTCAAACACAACGCAACCTTGAAAGCCTTGAATGACTTTTCAGATTCCTTGGTCCACAAGAATGACGTACGGTCTTCGGTCAGTTTGTGTAAGGACTTAGTTAATGTCAGTAAATTTCTCTACTAATCGAGTATGCGAAACACCGGATTCATCAAAATTCACCTGTCCCTTCAAGACGATGAGTGCGCGAAGCATCTTTGGCTGCCTCGGTGCCAGTCGCCTGGATGAGTGCGTCAGTGATGTTGGCTGGATTGCCGATCATGAACATCTGACGCCGGTCTGGGTCTTTTAGTCCGCCGATGAAAGTCTCTTGCGATGTCGGCCAAAAGATCCGCTGGATGTGCTGAATAGACCAGGTGAGCCAGGCCAGCCTCAGGACGTCAGCTTCGAATTCCTGCAGGCTTTCTCCGCTACTTGGCGTCCTGGTCTTGAGTTGGATTTGATGAATCTGCCGCATGTGATTGTCCCCATACCGATAAGCTCTAGTACCCTGGTCAACTTGGCAAAATCCTTTTGTCTTCTCTCCGGAATCATCTGGAGCAGCTCCAAAGCTAGGCCTTTGAGAGCCAGGACTAGTGCTGTAGCTTTGTCATCTTCGCTACATCCATTGGCTTCCGCAGCGGCGTCAAGCTGCCCATTATATAGGTTGTTCATGGGCTTTGTCCATCGAAGTTTGGCGACTTTACACGATTAGTACCTGCCGAAGCGACCATCGGGGCCATCGTAGTACTTCACTCTGAACACGTCGTTCTAACTGCATTATGTTTGTCTCCATCGCTGCCATTTTTCATGGACACCTGCCTGTATCACTTGCATTTGGCCTTGCACGTCTTTTATTTGTTCATGCACGTCTTGTATATGGTCGTGTACCATTATCTAGAATGTCAAATTTCAGTTTTTCTTCTCTCTAGGCGTCTGCTGTCTTATTATTCTTCCAAAATTTTCTTGATCTGTCCTTCAAAAGCTTCCCTATTTCAGCTATTTTATTTAAGCTATTTTAGATCTGAAGATGACCTCTATGAGGTCGAAATAATTGTAATGAAATTGACGAAGCGTCAAATAAATTATATAGGTAAGTGGTGCTGACTAAGAGATTTTTATTATCATTATTTTTATTTGCTTTCCTTGATCCCTTTTCTTGTCCTTCTAGAAGAGTTCTCAATTCTTCTTCTTCTTCTTCTTCTTCTTCTTCTTCTTCTTCTTCTTCTTCTTCTTCTTCTTCTTCTTCTTCTTCTTCTGGACGTTTCTTTTCCTGCTGCTGCATCATTTGCATCATGCTTGCTAAAGTGTCTACACGTCCAAGTGCGATGAATTATCGCACTTGGATAACGCTTCGCTTAACTTTGCGGATGTGTTTACTTTCGCTGCGAATTGAAATCTGCTTGCCCTCGCCGGTGCTGCATCCTATACACTTGCATGTTGCATTTAAGAACATTCCACGCGTCTTCCGGTAAACTCTAGCATTGGTTGCCGGTTTATTCGTGAGGGCTCTAGAAAAGACCATCGGGGATCCTCAGCTTTCTCGAACATTCCAGAATCACTGCCTCGAATATACCAGTATAACTCCGCGTTTGCTCTCGAATGTACTGGAATCACTCGAGAGCCTAGCAACCATTGACAAGGCTCGCAACTCGTAACGATACAGTGTGTGCTTTGCGGTATAAAGACCTGAAAGCTCGACCCTAAATTCTTTCGGCTTTCGGCAAGCTTTCCAGACCAAGTAGGTAGTGAAGTAACTATTTAGTAGGTATTTATACCCAGTTATTCAACTATTACTTGCTTATAGCGCTCGGCGTTGTACTTAGTTTTGTTTTGGTTCTGGCGCCTTAAGCCGCTTTTACAGAACTTCGTATGTCGCCGGCGACAGTGTCGCTGGCCAATAGGATTCGATCTGCCTGTTCTCCCCTACCTCCCTCCATAATTCCCGCGACACGAGTTTCTGTCGTCGTGTCGTTCAAATTATTCAACTACAGTGGAGTGGGGGACTGTCGCCGGCGACGAACGAAGTTCTGTAAAGCCGCCATTAGGGCTAAATTTCAAGTCCGACTTGCAACCGATAGAAAGTTGTACCTACGCTGACAAAAAGTCAAAACCGAGGTTAAAACCATAGACAAACTATAATAGACAGGAAAGTCATATGGGGCTGACCAGAACTAAATTTTTGGTTACCGACCGTGCTAAAAGCTTGCCCCTACACCCGTTAGAGGGCGCTTATTTGACATATCTTGACAGTACTGGCGAAAATTCCAGGATCTGTCATTTGTCTTTCGCGGTGCGCCCGTTAAAACTTGAATGTTCTTTGTGCTCTTCGCTATTTTCGTTGAAAAGCAGTTTGAAAGTTGTTTTTTTTTGTGAAAATTTATTCTTTATGCACGTGGTTGCTGAACCAGTGGTTGGAAAATATTAATTTTCTACAATTAAATCAATTTCCACCAGGAGCTATATCGAAAACATTTTATCTGTAACCAACACTTTCCCGATGAGTATTTTGTCCCGGGTACAAGGAGAGGGCCTATGGCATACCTGCCTATGGAGAGGGCTGAGACAATATGTTTTTTCTACACTGTTCTGAATGGTAAGCTATTTATCTCATAATTTGATTATTCGAATTGATTTGGCCAAGGATTTGGCAAAAGTGTATTAAAGTTAATCAATGTTTATGTTCATAGTGGAACATGTGGCGGAGGTAATTCCTGCGCTCGATCCTCAAGTTGTCGCTGCGGATGTAATTAAGCCCTTGAGAATTGGCCAGCACTTCCACACCTGTCGAAGAACCAGCCAGCACTTTCACACCTGTTGAAGAACCAGCCGGAATTTCCAGACCTGTCGAAGAACCAGCAAGCACTTAGGCACCTGTCGAAGAATCTGCTGGCACTTTCATGCCTGTCGAAGAACCAGCTAGCACATTTACACCTGTCGAAGAACCAGCCAGAATTTCCAGACCTGTCGAAGAACCAGCCAGCACTTTTGCACCTCTTGAAGAATCTGCTGGCACTTTCATACCTGTCGAAGAACCAACTAGCACATTTACACCTGTCAAAGAACCAGCTAGCATTTCCAGACCTGTCGAAGAACCAGCCAGCACTTCCACACCTGTCGAAGAACCAGCTAGCACTTTCAGACCTACCGAAGAGTCAGCTAGGCCACTAAAATAAACAAAATGAAAGTGTCACTGAAGTCTCAAGTTTCAGCTATAAAGTGAGGTCATTGATGAAAAGGATTTCCGAGTGAAGTGAGTAAATCTTATTATTGATAGCCAAGAAAATTGAAAGCGGTTATTTCCTTTATTGCCTACCTATGATTTGAAATAAATTTTGTTGAAAAATAGTGTTTTTTTGTTCTAATTTTATGTCTGTTCGTTTTGAGTAACAATACCGTTTCTATGCATCTTCTATTTGTGAATTCCATTTTTTCGTTTCAAAAAATTGATGTTGCATCGCAGAAGAAACCGGATTATTTTTTCGTTTTTCAATAAAACATTACTAATCGCTATTACAGTGGAAAATCAAAAAAATAATTTGACTCACTTCTGCGATGTAGCAATAATTTTGAAACAAAGAAATGGAATTTACAAATTGAAGTCACATGAACAAAATTCGAAGTGGAATAAACAAGCAACCCGTTTAAAAGTCCCGCCTATTGGTATTTAGTTGCCCCTACACCCGCCGCTGGCGCTAGTGTTTTCATCCTCGTCCAATATACAGCAGATGCCGCTCTATTATAGGTGCTCTGTGGTTAAAACTCAAAATTGTGATTTCGATTTACATTTCCTGTGGTCCCGAGTGTGGTCCAAATCGAACCATAGGTACGGGAGAAAGGTCTTCAACTCTTCACAGTTCACTCCCATTTTCGTCCTCCATTTTCATTGATTTTTTTTCAGGTTTAGACCCAGTAGAAGGCTGCAAATCAACGTGAACATTGACATTTTATTGAAGTTTGACGGCGCTTTGCATCAGTGGGACTTGAAATTTAGCCCTTAGTACCAAATGGAAGTGAAAAGTATCTAATGGAACTTTCTCCAATCCAAAATAGAAATCATTGAAGCATAATATAGGTACATTATGTATAATTACACGAGAAATATATGCTTGTCGGATCCTTTAAAATGTTGGGTAATAAACAATTTTGTTGGGGCACGCATCATCTTGTTTTTGATTAGGTACGTGCATTAATTCAGCGATCAAAAAACATTTAAAATCGCATCAGTATCTCGTTTCGATACATTTTAGTAGGCGGTCCCCGAGCTCATCTAAATTCATAAAATGTAAATTTCCAATTTGTTGCTAATCTTCAATTTGCTTGTCGTAGGGACCTACTACCTGTAGGATTTCACTGGAAATGATTTTTCTCTTGAACATTTATTATGACATGCAAATTATCTGTACCTTACTGCCTGCCTACCTTTAAATAGGTAGTAATAGTAGGTATATTATACAGGGTCTAACAGAAATACATGCATATATTTCAACCACTTGTGCTTCTGATCAAAATAAACAACTTATATCTATTCTGTAACATTTGTTCTCAAAGATTCAGAGTAGGTCCTATAGTAACTTATGTGTAGTGTAGGCTCCAAAATATTAATAAATTTGACACAATTTTAATTAGCCGCCACTTGATGCGATAAATCAAACACAAAATCAAACAAACACTGTTGCTTGATATTGGATGATCGCCTTCCACGGTCTTCGAGTTTGGTTTCGGTCTCCAAAATGTGAATAATAGACGCAAAATGTTTGAACGTTTAACAAATAGTCCAGTCAAATTAAGCAAAAATCGAGTCAAACCGGAAATAAATTCGGAAGTTGGCGAAATTTGGTGGATCGATGCAGAATTCAACGTAGAATAACATACTGAAATTCCCGGAAATTCTAAGGCTTGGATTCTTTTTATGGACCAATGAAAGAGCGCCATCCTTGAAAATTTTCGATTTTTTCTGAATAACTTGTAAACTATTACCTTTAGAACAGAACTACCAGCGAAACGAATGTAGCCTGTTGAATTCCCAAGATATCAGTACTAAATTCATCTATGCAACAGCCCACCGAGAAATCAAACCTACCATTAAAACATCCTACCGGAGAAACAGCCGGGGTACTTGCCAATGGAATAGATTTAGCTGGAAATACTTTTTAATGCTAGTATAAGTGGTAAGGGGACTCTACTGAGAATTTTACAAAGATACCGTCATTTTCTACAGAGAAAAACGAATTTGAAAAATTCCTCCCAAAAGCTTCGCGCCAGGGCAGGGATTTTGAGTGGGGTTGGTTTGACTGTGTGATGATGGAATAATCAAGAATGTCAGTGTCACTGTGACAGTGTCATTTTGAACATGCTCGCAAAATCGGTTTCCTATCGAATTCTCTTACCATGGGCATTTGGGCAATAAAGTCGAACGAGGTTTTAGGGAAACTGACTCCAGAAACCTCTTATAATACTGTCTCAGTCGAAATGATTTATTTTCCAGGGGAAAACCTGGAAGTTCAGCAATAGCACAGGAATAAGAGGTTTGAAATGGACAGTGAGCTTTTATAGGTACTATTGCGGACTTTTAAAAGTGAACGACAGTTGACAGATTCTCCAGGATTCTGGCCTGAACGTCGCATGACAGCACACCAACTCGTTGACATTATCGTCCACTTTAATTTGGCCGCAACCGTACGCATCATTAGCATATAATTCATGATAGGTAATACTCTTGGGGTTCGATACCAAGTTGCAGGCGCAAAAGTTAGGACGGCGTAACTTGCCAAATAGAGCGGTCTGATTGGCCGCTGCTATAGTAACCGCACTTACGGCGGTCTCAGCCCCAACTTGGTATCGAACCGTAGAGCTACAAGAGATCCATGTGGGGAGGACGCGATGGATCTCCAAATGAAATGTGGGAAGCAGGAACACTGATGTGCGAAATGGAGCCGAAGGTCACGCCAGGTCAGAGCACGGGTGACAAACATGCAGAAGGCTTTTGGGTTGACAGCACTAAAGACTAAAAAAAGAGACTAGTTAGGTTGACCAAGAAATAAAGGAAACGGGTAGGTACTTACCGCATAGATCAAAGCCTCGATCAAAGCAGTCAAAGGCAAAACAAGCGAATACGCCTCATGGGCATGAGGCTCAGTAGCGCACTTCCTTTTTGGAGGATTAGTGAACGCAAGATGTTAAGTAATTAGGGTTCTACCATCTTGGGCAAAAAATTCCAATATGGCGGCCAAAATATCGACATAATCATGAAATTCGGCTTGAAAATCAGAATGATTGTACTAGACAAGGGTAAGTTCCAAGTTTCATGAAAATCGTTCCACTAATAAGAGATTTCAATATGGCGGCCAAGATGGCGGCAGAATTATGAAACTCAGCTTGAAAATAGGAATGATCGTACGAGACAAGCGTAACTCTCAAGTTTCATGAAAATCCTCCCACTTAGAAGAGATTTCAATATGGCGGCCAAGATGGTGGGGCAATCATGAAATTTGGCTTGAAAATATAAATGATCGTACTAGACAAGGGTAAGTTTTAAGTTTCATGACAATCGTTCCACTAATAAGAAATTTCAATATGGCAGCCAAGATGGCGGCCGAATTATGAAAGCCAATCTGCCTATTTGGTCCTTGAGGACCTAAGCTATCCACCGGATAAAGTTCAATCTTCAAGGGCTGTAGCCTCGGCTGTAGCTTTATTTCCCGAGGAGAAGTTCAACTTCATCGAAGTGCACAGGAGATCTCTGTTTTTTGAGAATAATGATAACGATGTATGGATAACAAAAATAGTGCCCATTGGCCACCCTTGGGGACATCAGCTATTAATCGGAAAAAAGTTACAAGACTCTTGTTTCAATTCTCGAGAAGGAGTACAGCGTCTTAATTTCTGCACGGACTCGGACAGACAGACAGACAGACAGACAGACAAACCGGCCACATAAGCGTCATTCTGTTACTTATATAAAAAAATGTTCTCCAACTGATTTCGACCTCCTGAACACGAATATCGGGTTCACTTTTGAATTGGAACATTTCTTTTTTATCGAAAAACCGAAAAAATGATAGCCTGTCACATGATTTTCAGTGATACCTACCTACTTTTTTTTTGTTATTGAGCGAACATGTTTCGTTATTTGAGTGCCATTATCCTTCAGGTACCTAGTATTGGCTATTTCAAAATGTTCAATTACCGGGTGTTTATAAACGTCTGTGATCGCATCGCCTTTGGAATCCGCTTTCGATCACTACAATTGCGCCTGTTGCTGCGTTTTTCGGCCTGACCCATGCCTGCCGCGATCACAGTTTCTTATAAACACCCCGTACTATTTTGGCACGTCTGATTTTAAATTTGTAGGGTCGTGTAATAAGCGCCGAGCCGTGGCTTTGCGGTCGTTTTCAAAAATTGATAACAATGGGGTGTTTCGCCACTGAAGAAGACGATAGATGGCAGCAGGGGCCAACCCGGGTTTATCACTAGGTTACTGTTGGTTGGTAAGCCTACCTGCTCCATGTTGGTATCTCGTATCTCTCCAGCCCGTTTGTGTGTCTGTCAGGGATGTGTCTGTGTGTGTATGCGTAACGCTATATTGCCTAGCAGCATCATGCTACACCAAGCACTTTGTCACCTGCCACTGATCACTCCAACAATGAAGATGACAGCAAGGACCATATGACTGACATTGCTGAAAAAAATATTGAACGTGGGGTTGTACTGGTCGGTTTTGGTGATTTTCGAGAGCTGAAAGGGCCCAATGACCGTGCAAATGTTTGCCAGAGGGACCGTACGTCCGGGAGACAGCACTCGAAGAGCAGTTCGCGGGCACGCCGGCGCCGGCCGATTTGAAACCTATTGCAACCTACCTGCCACCGTGCCGTGTGCCCCACTGTCCATGTTCAAGAATACAATCATGCTCTTCTTCAAAAACATCCATACTAAAGACCTCTACTCTGAAAGCCAAGTGTACGTAGTTTTTTCCATCTAATTCCTTCCTCACCTCTGACGACACACATCCATACTTGACTTGACATGACAGCCGACCCGGCAGGCAGACACCAAAGTCAAAAGGAAAACCCCCTCCATGAGAGAACCGTTCAAAAAGTAGTGGGAAAATAACCCGGGTTGGCCCCTGCTGCCATCTACTTGACAACTTGACAACTGCAGAGAAAACACCCCATTGACCCGACGGTCGGATCGAAGTGGGGTTTTTGTCAAAAGAAAGTTCAAATTTTTCTCTAAATATAATGCTGTACTTGCAGTAATGTATTTCATTGAGAAATTGTAGTTGCCTGCATATCGCAACTTTCTACATCTTACCGCGAATGCCAGCACTTGATCGGCGAAGCCGCCCTACACCAAAATGTTATTTTTGTAATTGTTCATGATTATTTCGGCAAAATTTTTCTTGATTCGCGTACCAAGGCTATGAGCTACCCAGTCGAGTTGAAATATTTTCTGTATTGAATTTCGTTTTGTTCGGAGGAAAGGATATCAAGCACCAGCAAGCAACGAATAAATCATTTGCGGCCGAGCCGTAGTTTCGGAGTCATTTTCAAAAATTAATAGCTATTGGCCTGCACCTCGCACCGATGTGAAATTTTCATTAAAATGAAGTTCAAATCATCCTCTAAATATAACTCCGCATATGTATTATGGTAAAATGATAAGATCGGGTACTTCCTCGCATGTGATAACTTTCGAGATCAGGCCGGCTTCTGAAATTCAGCATTCAACGGCGATGCCGCGTCACACTAAATTGTTATTATTGTCATTGTTTATTATTATTTCGTCGAGATTTTTCTTGGTTCGGGATACAAGGTCATGAGCTACCCAATGGAGTAAAATTTTTTCGCAAAAACCTTTTCGTCTAGGACTAGATGCTGTGACGGACGGACGGACGGACAAAGCGAGGACAAAAGCGCCTTCCCGTTTGGAGAAGTGCGCTAAAAAGGGCACAGGAAGAAATAAAACTACGGTCGGCGGTTTGACGTTGTCAGTCAGACTCAGATTTGAGATGATACGATTTCAAAGTTTGAAGCGGCACGTTATATTTTTGCCAACCCAACGAGGAAAAAAAGCCCTTCTATGTTCTATATCTGATATATTTGTGACGTCACAAATATATTTTTTAAACACGCATTGCGGCCACAGTTTTGGGAATTTAGGAAAAAGAAAAAATACGGGTACATTATTTTTCACCATACTATCGATTAAGCCAATAAAAAAAAATAGGCAAGTACCCCATTCTGCAACCCCGCAGACATGCTACTGCTCAATCAACACACCGGAAAAAGTGCAACCGCTCATTTAGCCACCGAGAGCGCTTCAGCAGTAGGATGAATGCGCGGCAGCGCTCTCGGTGGCTAAATGAGCGGTTGCACTTTTTCCGGTGTGTTGACTGAGCAGTAGCATGTCTGTGGGGTTGCAGAATTCATGGCAAAATGAGCGGTGGCTGTTTTTCCGGTAGGATGTTTCAATGGTAGGATGATTCCGCTGTGGGTTGTTTAGTGGGCTCCCATTACTTTGTGGTCAATAGTCTCTAAGATACAGCGGCTGCAAAAACGCAGTGAAAAGTACTCAAAATTTATTTCCGGATTTTACGTAACAATTTGCACAGTGTCAGTTCAGGGGCTGTAACGTGGACAGCAATGGACGGATTTCAATGTGTTTTACACGTCTAGAAAGCCAATTCAACATTCTGTATCACATTTCTGTCTAGAAGTCGCTAATTTCAAAATGGTACGTTCCCTCGACCTTTGAAATCGATGCTTGATGTCCCAAAGAGTCCCCAAAAATCAATTTTTTTCTAACCATGCCATTCGCTTCATTTTGCAAGTAGGGCAAAACCATCCAGGGAATATATGGAGAATTGAATACCAAAAAAACAACATGTTTCGAAATCTCGTTCATAGTGATGGTTCCTGAGTTATATGGGTTGAAAGACTAAAACGATCTTTTTAGAAAAAAAATTAGTAATCCAGACACTAACTACTGATTACTGCAAGGACCTTGCATTTGAGGTCTAAGATGCCACTTGGCAGACATGGAAAATACATCAATATATTTAATACGTCTGCTAAGTGGCATTTTGTATCATCAGATGCAAGGTCCGTACAGTATTCAGCAGTTGGTGTCCGGACCACCTATCTTTTTTTCCAAATAGGTCGTTTTAGTCTTTCAACCCATATAACTCAGGAACCATCACTAGGAAAAAGATCCCAAAACATGTTATTATCTTGTATTCAATTCTTCATATATTCCCTGGATGATTTTGCCCTAAGTGAAAAATTGAGAAAATGGCATGATATGAAAAAAATCGATTTTTGGGAATTCTTTGGGACATCAAGTATCGATTTCAAAGGTCGAGGAAAAGTACCATTTTTAAGTTGGCGACTTCTAGACAAAAGTTGATGAAAAACCTCGTGAAAAACATTGACACCAAATGTTGAATTGGCTTTCCAAACATGTGAAACACATTGAAATCCGCAAATTTTCTTTCCACGTTACAGCCCCTGAACTGACACTATGCAAATTGTTACGTGAAATCCGGAAATTAATTTTGAGTAATTTTTACTGCGTTTTTGCAGACGCTGTATCTTGAAGACTATTGACCACAAAGTGATGAGTTCAGTACTGATCTCTTGGGAATTCAACAGGCTACATTTGCTGCTATGGTTTTTGTGTCCTAAAGGTGATAGTTTACAAGTTATTCAGAAAAAATCGAAAATTTTCAAGGATGGCGGTCTTTTATAGGTCCTAGAAAAAAAGCCAAGCCTTGGAATTTTCGGGAATTTCTGTATGTTATTTTACGTTAAATTCTGCATCGATCCACCAAATTTCGTCAACTTCCGAATTTATTTCCGGTTAAAACCTATTTTGACTGGGCTAAAAGGGAATTCAAAATTAACGTTGACTGTTAACTTGACGCTGGTGCTCTCCATGTAGAAAGATTTTTGTTCAATTACTTAATTTGAACCGATTTAAACATTACCTCTATTGAGTATGTGCACGTAGGTGAAAAAGTGGGGGTGGATGACATGCAGCGTGAGTAGTGGCGAAACTCGGGATCATTAGGGGGGAAAATTACGTGTTTGTATACGCAATATACATAGTAAATAATGAATAAGCTGAATTCATAGTTGCAGTAGAATTAGAATTAAGAAGTAACAGTGAGAAGTAAGGCAAATAAACATGGGCAAAACAATATCACCATTCCTGGTGGCAGTAAACATGCACAATAGAATGGCCCCACGTTGAGGACTGCATTCTCTGCTAGAAACCGCTGAAGCTTGCTTGCACATACTCAATACCTGCGAAAAATGATGAACCATTCCTACATGCCTACATTACTAACTATTTACATGCCAAAATAAGTGCAGTGCCGTCTTTTCAACAAATGGGGTCCCGGGCACAAGGCAATGAAGGGGGGGGGGGCTTATAAAAGCAGGTATGTGAAAAAAAAACGCGAGTGAGGCAAGCAGCCCCGCAAGCTAAAACCCCCGCGAAAAGAGGTGTAGAAACCTAGTGGCGTAGCCAAAATTTTAGGACGGAGTGGGCAAAGGTAAAGACGAGGGCGAAAGTTCGGGAGTGGTAGCGCCGCAGCCGAAATTTTTTGCAATGATAATAATAATAATGCTGATAATAATCGGCATATTTCAAGCGTTCCCGATTTTTCGGGAGTCGCCTAGAAACCGTATGTCGGGTCACTGTGGAATTTGCTGGAGGACCGATGGAAGATTTCGAAATTAATTGTCGGAGCTATATAAAGCACCGATCCTCGGCCTACGGGCGAGTACTCAATTCAAACCGATACAGAGCGGATAGAAAGCGAGTAGTACCAGCAATATTCTCAAGCAGTAATTGTTGGCGTGTATTCATTGTAATGCGCAGTAATAAACAGTGTGAATGATCGTCTCAATTATAAACGAACCCAAGCGCGAAATACGTAACAGTATGTTAAACTACATGCTCAAATGAGCTTATATACAAAAATCAAAATACAAATATACAAAAATAAATTTGTTAGCTGTTAGCGCCATCTAGAATGGGTACCCTACTATTTCGGCATAGGCAGCCCCATGTCATGGTGCAGGTAGCGCCATCTCTACTCGGCAGCGAGTGCATGTCAGGATGCAGGGTGGTAAACGCCACCACTTCCATCGTGCCTTGCGAACAGCTTGTTGCCTTTTTGCTTATTCTCTTTGCTTTGTGTAATTGTGGATAATTATAACGTTCACACTGTTCAATCCCTAAAGTGTTGTTCACCTATAATATTAGCTATTTTGAATTTCATTTTTTATTGGAATGAATATAAATATTTTGGGAGAACATTTTCAATATGGTTCACCACACCGTGAACCGAAAACAGTACCCAATAACTCTATTTTTCCAGATTTAAAAATTGATATCGCCCAGACAAGCAGCCCAAAAGGCATAAGGTGCGTTCAGTCAGCTTATTTAGCCGCAAGTTTTAGTTTTAGTCGTAAGCGCAGCGATGCTCATTGGCTGTCATGAACCAGCCTCCTCAGATCAGCTAATAAGCGATGCTGCGCTTACGACTAAAATTAAAACTTATGGCTAAATAAGCTGACTGAACGCACCTATACATTGTGCATTATTCTGAAATCAGAATTTCATAATCTAATACATCCAAATCTGTCAGAAAATAGGGGGTTGCAATTAAAAAAACTGACGATGACGTCACTGCTTGAAAAGAGGAAGGGGTAGAAAAAAAAAATAGGAAAATGTTTTTACAAAATGAATCAATTTGACCTGTCAACCGTTTTTCAAAAGTTTCTACAGGAGGGCAAGTTAATCCAGGTTTCGAAACTTCACAATACTCTTTGTACTTACCTCTATCTAGCATACAGGACTTATCTCGGAATTTATTTATTTAGGCACAAGTTCTCATGTAAGTTCCTAATTTTTAATTACTTAATAAAAGGAAATATCAAAAATTAGACATATAAATTTGGCTGCAATTATTATTAGTGGCGTGCACAATAAACAAATATTTTGTCACTAAAGTTCATGAAAAAAAGATTCTATGACATCACAGCTCGCATCACAGGCTGTAAAACAGTAGCAATAAAATAATATTTTGCTCTTACATATCCATAATTGTATGGTTTACTTATGTACAAATTTGCTACACGCAGAGCAAGAGATGAATCCAGTTGGGTACAATATGAAATGAGAGTATACGCACGATTTAGGTCCAATACAACTAGCTACTCATCGTCCTGAGCGTCGTTAGCGTCGCAGTTATACCAATACTTCCGAGTCTAGAGGCTGGATGTTTCAAAGAAGCGTGAATTTATATACTCCTTTCAATAATAATAGATAAACCCATAACATAAAGTGAACAGAAAATTTTCTTCAGGCGGTACCTATGTTACTTTTACGGTTCGAAAATTCGTGATCTAATTATTTTTTTGGTCAATTTAATTAAAAAATATGCTCTTATTGAGAACGGCAACATTTAATATTTATTGTTTAAGTGGTCAAGTGACTTTTATTAATTATATTTGTTTACATTAGGTAAGTACTCGGCTTTATATTGTATCTACATACTCATTCTTATTATACCTATAGTCCTAGCTTGATTCTTTATTGTAATAACAAAAAATATGTCGTGACACTAAAATACTTTCCTGACTAGTATTCAGGAACCTATTGAAATTTTTCTTCAAACGTCCCTTCAGGTGGAAAGTTAGAACTTGATTGCAAGATTGATAAAAGTTTGCAACATCCTATACTTAGTCGAAAAAATAGTGGCAGTAGAACGGAAAAAGGAGTACAATCGTGACCAGTGGCGGACTAAGGGAATCGGGGGCCCTGGGCGGAATTGTGAGATGGGGCCCCTAAGGAGTGAAAGTTGAGAATATTAGGGGGGCCGGCAGACTTTTTGGCCCGCCCGGCGCCCTGCCCCGTCGTGATTGAGAAAAAGCCTAATAGACAAAAAAATATGAGTTGTCAACTTGACTAAAAAACACAGTGGCGTAGTCTGTAGCGCGCAAAGAAGATAATTTTGTTGTTTTGTCTCTTCCCTGAAACCTGAAGTGAGAATAATTCTTAGAGATTCCGTGATACAGACACACCCCTATTAATTGCCTGTGTGTAGGCCCCCAAACCTGTTGTCATGGGGCCTGCCAAGGTAACTTTAAAATGGGAAAAAAAGAAAAACAATATTACTCACTTGAGTAATATGCGAAAAAAATGACCATTGAGGAAAAAAATTGAAATTTTTGGATTATATCCCAATTTTCCAATTTTTTTGCAGTATTTTTTGCAAACAAGAGGAATTGGAGGCCCCGTCAGATGATTGAGGCCCCGAGGCCCAGGGCGGACCGCCCCCCCCCCCCGCTTAGTCCGCCACTGATCGTGACTGCCGACAGGGGCGGACTTGGATTTCAGGGCGCCCTAGGCATGACTGAATTGGCCGCCCATTCCCCTTAGAAAGGTGTGTTCCAGAGAACTAGTATATGTGTTTATATTTTTAGAGCACTAGCTGCTGTTGATGATAATAAGTGGTTTTTCATCAATAGTTGACACCGAGGTTGACACAAATTACAAATTAACAAAAATTGAACAGAAAAAAACTGTGCGAACGCGATTTTCGTGGAATAAAAATAAAACCACGCATTTTCTTTTCAAAAAGACGATGACGATGCCGCCCCCTTGGATCTGCTGCCCTAGGCACGTGCCTACTTTGCCTATTGCCAAATGCGCCTCTGACTGCCGACTATAACTTTATATTTTTGAGCTCCATCATTTGAGTGCAGTCTCGACTTTCGTTAACTTGTTGAACTATATTGTTCAACTCATGGATACAGGTAAAACCGAGAGTAAAACGTTGGACAGCAGAGAGAGAGAAGATGAAGCTTTTGTCTAGATGCAGACCTGCTGTTGAGACAAGCACATTCTGTAAAAAACCTGACGCGTCTGTGACCAAAAGCCAGACAAAAAAATCTGTTGTGACACCAAAATACTTTCCCGACTAGTATCCAAGAACCCATGGGAATTTTTGTTCGAGACGTTCCTTCGGGTGAGAAGTTGAGATTTGGGTCAAAGATTGAAGAAAATTTGCAGCATCTTAAAATTAATTGAACAAAAATTGAGAGAAGAAATTGTTGGAAAATGTTCAAGAACCAGTTACTTCTTGTTGAGAAAACCTGTTCACGAGATTAAAATTTAGAGGTTTGCAGTTTTTCCGGGAATTGAAAACTGTTCGTTGGTCCGATTTCAAAAATTTCCCCCTTATAAATTAGAAGCATTCACAAAACCGTTATCGAAGAACACTCAAATTGGCCCATTTCTTTGGAAGCTGTTATTCCTAGAATATCTGCTACATGCCAGCTGAAGCCAGCTTAAGAGGTTTCCGAGGGGGTTTCTGATGCGACTAAAACAGTTGTTGACGGAAATCGGTTTCATTTAATTTTTTGCGTCAAGTAGAAACTCCTCCAAAAAGAAAATGTACAAGCAATGCTATCAAATTTTGAAAATTTCTGAAAATTTTGAAAAAATTTTGATTTTGATTTTTGAAAATTCAAAAAACTAGATAGCATCGACAATACATCCTTCATCAAGAAAGTCGCACGCCAAATTTGAACTTTCTATTTCCAAAAAAAAGGTACCAAAAATGATTTCTCGTAGACATGAAAAAGTGAATTAGTAGAAATCATTTTTGGTAGTACCTTTTTTTTGAAAATAGAATACGACTTTCTTGAAGAAAGATGCATTGTCGAGAAATGAATTTTCAAAAATCGAAATAAAAAATTTCCATTTTTTTTTGTAAATTTTCAAAATTTGATATCAATGCCCGTACATTTTCTTTTTTGAGGAGTTTCTACTTGACGAAAAAAATAAAATTAAACCGATTCCCGTCAACAACTTTCTTAGTCGCATCAGAAACCCCCTAAGAGGGCCCCTAAAAAGGGGGTGGCAAATCCTCTCGAAACCCAAAAGAAATTGGAGACTGTGAGACCAGTGTTGCGGAAGCAAAACACAGCACACTCGATTGACTTTGTATATTCTGTATTAACCAAATTCAAAATTGGTTCAAGGTGAAATTACAATTTTATAATACAATAATAATAAAGTGCTCAATAGAATGTCACCCTGCAAAATTTTACCAAACTTTGTAACTAGACAACTTTTGGATGCTACGAGCGATTCAACAAATTTTCAAACCGTTGTTCGCTAGTCCAATTCTACGCATTTTGAATTTGGATTGAATCGCTGGAAAATTATGCAAATTCATCGGAATGGCAACCATGGAAAATGTGGAAGTGTTTAAATGGACAAGCCATATTGAATCCCTACTGTGAGAATGATACGAACATTTTTTGAGTTAATTTTCAAACGACATGCAATTTGAGGATGGCGTATTCAAGTATCTACCCTTAAAGTCAAGAAAGTTAAAGTTGAGACACCTTATTACATATACCGCATTATATTAAATGTGTAAAATTTCAATAATTTTTATCAAAGCGTAATTACAAGACAGCATAATGCTTTGTTCTCACGCTCTTTCACATCTAAATTCTATCACACTTAACTGTAATTATTGTGAAAACTCATTTCTGAAAATCCTTTGAAAAACTATTTTAACAATCCGTTGTATCGATATGCTTGTTTTTTCAAAGGACACTTCAAAGTTTTCTCTAATTATAATCTTGCATATGTACCTACGTACTTTTTCCATAAGATCAACTACCTACCTGTCCGCATGTCAAAAATTTCAAGTCATAAATTCGTAAAATTATTATTATTATAGTAAATGTTTAGCTGTGGGCTGTCGATTAGCCTTGTACCTGATCTATAGGTTTTTTCCCTGAGGAGTAGTTAGCGTGACGGACGGACGGACAAAGTGCATCTAAGAGCGCCATTCCCTATGGGAAAGTGCGCTAAAAATCATATTAGAACAACGACACAAGTCCTTCAAGGCTAATTTTTGTTTAAAACACTTTTTCAAAGTGTTTCCCAATTATGATTTCCCCAGATGTGTACACATAATTCCATTATTCCTTGTACAGTTGCGATCGTATAAATGGAAACACTTGACATTATACTAGTCATTCTTATTTTCCATATTCTTACCGATTGTGAAGAAATCTTCTCATGGGAACTTAGCTAGCCATAGAAAAGAACGTCTTAATTGTGCTGTCGTGAAGATCGTGGAGAAAAATCAAATAATATCAGCTGAAATTGAAAAAAAAAACAGGGCCAGTGTCGAAAGTGTTTCCATTTATGACCCGTAACTGTACCTCGTCACGGCCTGAAATTTTCATGTTATTTCATAGAAATGTGAGTACTTTCTACATTTTGCCAGTTGTTGAGGCCGTGATTGCTTGTATGTCAACAATATTTCAACCAAACGTTCCATCCCTGAGATACTATGTACCAAGTTTCAAAATCTGTGAAAGTTTTTCAAAAATGCAAAAAAAATGTCGTTTTTATTGAACTTCCAATTAGCAAAAAGCTTATTTCCACGTCTGGCTACTATTAGACGCATGTTCACGAAGTTGTATTGCAATTTATCCAGAAACATGGGGAAAAAAGGGACAAGCTAAAACTTTTACCTGTCTTTCACGGACTTTTTTTTTCAGGTTGCATGCCTGATTTTTATTAGAACTGCACATGTTCCATCAAGTCTCTGGAAGGTTCTCTTGCTGAAAACGAAATTTGGTTGAAATCCGTTTGGCATTGAGGGCGCCACGAATTTCAAGGGTTTTCGAGGGGCGCCACGAGTTTTCCTGGGATGCCTTCCTCCCAGCTGATGGAAGTCGATTCGAACGTAAGCAGGCCACGTCGGGTCGAGCGACTGCACTGGAAAGCCCAAGTCGGATCGGAAAAAACACTCAACACAATGGCACATGATGAGATAAATACAGTAACAACATTGATTCCAGCGGGACGAAATTGGCATCACGACGAAATTGGCATCACGACAAACGGGAAAGGCAGTGTGTAGAAGTAGAAGCCCCTGCATATCGGTGTTATCTACATATTAACAAAGCTTGGGTAACAGCCGTTAAGGTGACAGCGCCGCATCTGGAGGCCGAGGCGCGCTATTCAAACACTAAAAAAACATGAGCCGTGCAGCAGTCACTAAAATACGTGGACTAAAGAATACAAACATTGCGGTCTATAGCGGGAAGGGAAAGCATTATTTTTAACAAATTCCACGATAGCGGGAAGCAAACATCACTCATGCAAACCGTGGCCGTATCAAAATGATCAGCACTTGACTTTCGACCGCGATGGTCCGACACGTCGACCGGTCACGCATGCGGGGTTTGAGGGCGACGTCACTTCCGCTCCCGGTGACGAGGACGACCACAGGGTTCTAGGTGGTGCGACAGGGCTGGTGGCCTTGGTGTCGGTTGCGAGGCCGCTGGCAGTGTCATTCTGCTGGTGAGTTCGGCGAGGAGAACTGCGGTTCCAGTTTCTTTTTTGAGGTTTTTGTCTTACAAAAAAAAGAACGAGCCTATAAATCCGGACAGCAACGTTTGAGTCTTTCTTTTCCGTCGAAGCTCTTGAACCAGCAAAAGCATGTCTGAGTAGAACAGACCGCCGTGGGTTGCACCTTGTGGCCTTCAGGTTAATTCCATGCGTTTTGGCTGTGGGGATTTTACATTTTTCTTCCTTTATTACCACTAAAAAGGGTATAATAAAACACTATAAAAATAATTCAAAATACTACAACTACACAACGAAGGTAATTTTTTTGCGAACCTGTACTCAAGGACTCTGTAAGAGAACCTATCCGACAAAATCTGACATGTGCCTCGTTACGCGAGTCGCAAGCGACTAAGTTGTAACCAGTCTTCCATATCTACCAAGACAGACCCTGTCTACTCCCTGGCAGGCAACATCAAACCATCTCATAGCAAGCAAAACAAAATTAATAAACATGACTCCCCAACAAAAGGTACCGTACAATCTGCTTGGACGGTAAAAGCCCCTGATACATAGGCAAAAAATAAACATTGTACAACAGTCAATTTCAGGCTAGGTAGAAGTGGTTGATAGTACAGGAACGACTTTCACGGTATTCGAGAAAATATTAGTAACATAGGTACATAAGGCTCGATCATACTCAAAAGTCTTATTTGCAAAATAACAGTGAGTAATGAAACAAGAAAAATAGAAATGCTTATTTGAGACTCACTACAGACGGAGGGCACGAAATATTGACACAAAAAGTATATAATAATATTTGCACTTGAAAATGGAATAGAATTAAAAATGAAATGGTACAATAGCACAAACAAAAAATGGCGTTCAAAAATGAGCACATCAAAATCAAATTACACCTTAAATTACGGAATTGATAATACAAAAACTGAATGTGTCGTGCGTGTTTTTAAAGTTATAAAATTAGCGCAATAACAAAGACGTACTTTTAATTGAATTCAGCAATAAATAGGCAAATCAAACCGACCGTATTCTCAAAAAGGACCGACTACACAAGTAATTTAAAAAATAGTAACAATCAATGTATTTAGTTACTTACAAAATTAAATGCAGGGAGGAAAACAAACACAACGTGACCCTTCAAGAAACTGCACGAGTCTCCCTGCAGGTATAGCTTTCTCGTCTTCGTGTGTCCGCGGACGGCACCCCCATTCAAGTAATAAAATGTCTTCACGCGACCTATTAACAGTCTTAGAGCGGGTGGTAAGAAAAGTGAATTTTCCCCAAACGTGTCCCCTCAAAACTGCCTGACGACCATGTGTTAACAAGAAGAATACATGCTCGCATTTCGTCTCAGTTTCGAACACATATACAAAAGAAGAATTCTTAAAACTATTGCATAGGCGGCGCAGCGCTCTTATTTCAATTCATTTTTGAAATAAAACCAGGTTTCCCACAGTTAATCGTCATAAATTTCAAAATTTAATGCCCTTCTTGGCTGTAAGATGCCATACCACCAGACGCGGAACATAATCCATTAGTTGGTACACCTAGATGGTACACCTAGCACCTTTAATTTTATTGATAGAAGATGTCAGTACCACTAGGCGTGATCAGCTATTTAACGAGCTATTTCCAAATGCTGTTGCTGTTTGATATACGAGTGGTCCAGTAAACGAATGCTCATAGTCATTCATAAGTGAGGTGTAGAGTGCTGGAGGGAGGCAGCATTTTTGACTTCAGGGATGAGTTTGGGGTAGTTGGGAGGTTTTTTTTAAGTAAATTTAACGTCGGCTCATTTCCGCAACGAGACCTAACACCGTCGTCGGTGAATGCTTTCCTCCACTATCCGTTATGTGCATTCAGTCGAGTAGCGACATCTCGCAGCCGAAAATAACACAAGTAGGCATCCTTCAGTTTCGTAAATCACCACTTTGAGCGCTGAGTCGACTCCTCCCGGCGAACGCACATAGCGGAATCACCATGTGCATTCAGTCGAGTAGCGACATCTAGCTACCGAAAAGAGAATAAATAGGCATTATTCAGTTTCGTAAATCGTTACCTTGAGCGCTGATGTCGACTCCTCCCACTTTTTTGGCGAACGCACATAGCGGATACCGGAAATTTTGCCGAACCCCTGTGTGTTCCAACACAGGATAGGGATTTTTAACTACCACCAACATCGCATGTGGTCGGCACCATCGTTCACGTGCTTTGCGACACACGGCACTTCTTGCATTTCGTCTTGCATTTAGCAAGCATTCCAATTAAATCAAGGAGCTTGTTTTCGGAACGAAAACCCGACCGGCCACAGTAGGATTCGAACCTACGACCCCTGACATGGTAGTCGAATGCGCTGACTACCACACCACAAGCTCCTCCTGTATATTTTTAAGGAAGCACATAGCGTGATCCCTGTTGACTGTGGACTTATAATCAGTCAATTGAATAAAACCCTTATAGTGCTATTCTGTAAAAAAAAAAATAACATTCCGTAAACGCTCTGTTAGGTAAAAATTCCTGTCGGCTATTGGCTGTTGCCTAGGTAATTATAGCGTAATAGAACCTTTATGGAATGTAATTTTTAGAGAATCGCACCATTAGTTGTTGCCTAGACAAAAAACGACAGCACGTCATTTTTCGCATCCGTTTCCTGTGTGCTTTTCGATGGCACAAAATTTTAGATGACCCAGGGGAAGGCACAGAACCGGATAAGAACACGTAGATGAAAAAGACCATTTGGCACCCGCACATGGTTAAATGGCAGGTGTACCATTTGCAAGGTGTGCAACTTGGAGCTAGGTGGAAAGCACCAAGCACCCATGGTGTCCAGGCTGATTCTACTATCGTGGAGTTCGGTACCGCCGGCGATCTCCTGTGGCATGTCACCCGGACTTCCCATCCTGCCACCGATAATCCCATCAGTCACCCACCGATAACAGTTTGATGATCACTGAGCTTGACTTGGGCTTCGTCGAGACTTACTTGAATGGTCAAAAATGTCATCAATCTGCAGGGAAGGTTCAAAGAATAATGTTACGATATTTCATGTACGGGTTCGAAAATAATTGAGACGATCGATTTAAAACACACACTGTTTATTTCTGCGTACTACAATAATACACGCCAACAATTATTTACTTGGAATATCGCTGTGATTATCGCTTGCTTATTCGCTCGCTGTCTCTCCCAATTCAATACTGCCCTGAGCTGCCGGCTGATGCCCTATATGTATAAGGCCTCCAAATAGTGTTCTCGAACTTTCTGTCTACTTCCAGCAAATTCCATAGTGGGCTGGCATATGCGGTTTCTAGACCATTCCTGAATAATCACACACATCACCCGTATAATTCTGCCGGGTTCTGGAACGGCGCCTCCGCCAAAATGAACAGATGTTTCTCGATCGAGCATTGAAGTCTCCCCATTCGATTTCACGTAAACGCGCGCTCTGGAATGCACCAGAACATTCCGCACTTCTACACTACGATCTAATGGATGGAAGAATCCAGAAAGATCGCGTGTTTACCAATATGCACGGGATCGCCGCTCGTAACAATAATATTGATTTTACCACGCTCCACTCTGCATATCAACCACCAGGGAAAGGCGTCAATGGTCTGACACGTGAAGCAGGTATTTTCTGAAGAAAAAAAACAGCAAGTCCTCCACTTGCATGGAAAAACAGTTTTCCAAAATTACTTCGAATAACGAAAATATAAGGCAGCGAAGTCCCACCGTTTTGGCTTCCATACTTCGAGAATAAAGTTCAATAATTTTTTTAAATATTTATCTCGTGGTTTTGAGTGGATTCCATATATTGCTCTGGACTCGAAATGCGTTACTTTTGAGACACCTGTACCGACCTATATTACAGCACGAATCTTTCACTTACCATTTATACTTATATCGTTTGATGCTGTTGCTTGTGCTGCGACCTGTTTAGACATTCTGTTTTCAATAAAGCGACATCAGAACAGAAGTTCCAGTTTTAAATGTGCGGAATGTGCCCAGTAATAATGTACCTACCTACTGCCTACTCTTCGTCGCCGGAGTGCTGTTCTTTACAAGCACTTGAAATGTGGAACTTATTCTTCGAGGCACCTTCGCACCTCCATTAACACTGATTTTCAGTTTCAGAGCAACGTTTTTAGTGAATCGTAAAATTTTCAAGAATCACTGAATTATGAAATTATCTCGGAAATTATGAATATGAAGCACCTATTCATGAATTATAAATGAATTGTCTACCTTAATTACAAATACACCTCGCTTTTTAGTTAAGCAGCCGTTTTAAATGTAGGTAGGTATGGGTAGGTAAGTATAATAAGCAGATGCCAGCTCAGGACTGGGACTCCGTGTTGTCGCTATCGACAGTCGCTTCTAAGCAATAGTCGCTAAGCATAGGGAATTTACATGTACCTTCTCAAGGTCAGGTAGAAAGCGACTGTTGACAAAGAACACGGAGTCCCACCCCAGGTTTTTTTCTTCTGGAAATCTAAATTTTAAGATCGATATTTTCTCAACATATACTTACTTCTTGGGATCTTGGGCTCCTGCTTTTTGATGGACGCTGAGTAGTGTGTATATACATATACAGGGTGGCCCAACGAAAACAGAACAGAGGGGTTTTCGGGCATTTCACATCATTTTTTCGAAAAAAGCTCAGACAGGTCGATTTTTATATCGAGCGGGGGACATCTGAAACATACATTGGCAAATTTCTATCTTCAGCCCCCTCACCCCTACCCACCTCAACTTTAGAATTTCAAATGACACCATCTACTTTGCAATACATCAAATCAAAGAGAATCAAATTCTTTTTCTGAAAAAAATATTGTCAAAATTTTCAACCCCACCCCTCATCTTCCTAAATTTCTCTGACTGTCCCATTTTACATCCTCAACCCCTCAATTCTCTTCAATTTAATCAGCGTCATCCTAAATAGCATCTAAGGAGAAAATTTTCGGTGGAGAAAAGTGTTACTCAAATTCACCCCTTTCCTCTCCCCCACCCCAATTTCAAAACCTTACAGACACCACTTACTTTGTGATACATTGAATAAAAGGAAAGTGATTTCTCTTTCTGAAAACAGTTTTTTTGAATTGTTCAACCCCTCTCCTGATAAATTGAACATTCGAAGTATTTTAGGGGAAAAGGGGGCTTTTTGAAAATTCTGAAAATATTTTATTCAGGAGAAGAATTCAATTCCCTTCGATTTGATGTATCACAAAGTAGGTAGTGTCATTTTAGATTTTGAAGTTGAGGTGGGGGAGTAAAGGGGTGAATTTGGGTGGCACTTTTCACACAGAAAATTTTCTCCCTCGATGCTGTACAGGATGACGTTGACTGTACTGAAGAGAATTAAGAGATCAAAAATATTACATTGGAAACTCTGACAATTCTAGGAAGAAGGGGGGTGGGGTTGAAAATTATAGAAATATTTTTTCAGAAAGAGAATTTAATTCTCTTCAATTTGATGTATCGCAAAGTGGGTAATGTTATTTAAAACTTCGAAGTTGGGGCGGGTGGGGGTGAGGGGGCTAAAGATAGAAATCCGCCAATGTATGTTTCAGATGTCCCCCTCAATATAAAAATCGACCTGTTCGAGCTTTTTTCAAAAAAATTAGGTGAAATGCCCGAAAACCCTCTGTTGTTTTAGTTGGGCCGCCCTGTATAAATATATCGGTGTTATACTTTTTTTGTCAATATTTCAGGAGATGTTAGAGCATCAAGAAATAAGTAGACTTTCTCGAAAAAATGTATGTCGGAAACGCATTATAACGGAGATAAAGGCTTTCAAAGTTGAGTTTTAAAAATGATTTTTATGTTATAATTCCAAATTCAACTACTGGATTTTGACCAAATTTGGTACACAAGGTAAGTTGATGCATACCTACAAGCTGGTCACGATGACTACTGTCAAATGTTTTAAAAAAATATTTTTTTATTCTTCAATAATTTTTGGAAAAACTTTTTCGTTTTTGTTTTCGACGAAAGTAAGTACTTATTTTTTAAAGCTCTACAATATTGACAAAAAAAGTGTAACACCCTGTATATTTATTGTACAATTGTACATACTATAGGGACGTTAAGGGATTCTACGCTGCAACTTGTGATGAAAGCAAGCCACCTGGAACATACCGGGTGTCCGCGTGAGGACTTACAGTTGCGATAATTAATTTCTCCAATTTTCAAGATACATACAGATTTCAAATTTCACAGTGTCAATTAGTAACACGGGGGACATCGCTAGGCACAAGCCGCACAAGTAGGAATGGAGCGGACCAATTTGTTCCATCCCTAGCAATCCTAATTTTTTTTCCAAATGGTACCCTACCTTATCATTTTTTTTCTGGATAAGAACGTCATTCTTGTTAGATACATCTGAGAAAAATAAAAGAAAAAAGTTCGCATTTTTTTGAGAGATCAATTTTTTAATTATCTAAAATTGCAACACATTTAATTTGGATGTTTCTTGACTTTCTTGTCGAAACGAGAAGCTGATATAACCGAATTGGAACTTCATGCTGGGTGTTCCTAGACAAATTGTAAAAGTTGGAAATTGACTTGATGGGACCCTTGAAGAAGTGTCTGGTACCTAATAGTGAGTACCTATTGTTACGTTATTCGGGTTCGCCTATCTCGAAATTAAACGCGCTAATTTACTTGTAAACAAACTGCACTTTATTAGTTACTACCGATACAACTATATAACGCACAGAATTATTAATCGCTTAGAAATTCACAATGTCGCCGAGATGTTAACGCCACGATCGCTCGATTCAAACTCTCTCGATGCCAGGTCGAGTTCCTCTCTTATAGTGGCATCGAAGGTTCTGGATGTTTCCTGATGGTGTTTCGAGCACACGAGGATTTTTCTGGTATCTGCGTCGAGAATATACGCGTACCTTCTACGGCACCTCCGCCAGAAGTCTCGACGTGTCGTGACCTGCCGCTGAAGTCTCTCGATGCTTACCTAATGCAACGCGGAAATCTAGATTTCTCTAGAAAGAGCCGGGATGGTCGCGAGCTTCGTAGCACTGCCCCCCTCTTAAGCCTGTTCGTCCCGAATAGGCTGAACATTACTCCCCGCGTAACGTGCGAGACGATCGAGGTGAACAACTTTCATTGTGGTTCTCGGGGCTCGCTGGATCCGATAAACAACGTCGTTGATTCTCTTGACCACCGTGTGAGGTCCTTCCCAGGCGGGGTGTAACTTCGGTGACCTCCCCTTTCTTCGTTGAGGATTGTATAACCAGACAAGATCACCAGCTTGAAATCCTGCTGAATTCGCCTTCTGGTCGTGTCTTCATCCGGTCGGTGGAGAGTCGAATCCGGTCCCGCACTAATTCATGGACGTCGTGCATCCGCTGTCTCAAGTCGTCGACATACTCCGGAACAGCTTTGGGGTCGTCCTCTGGCGTGCCAAATTGTAAATCGCAAGGGAGACGTATCTCCCGACCAAACATGACCCGGGCTGGTGTTTCGCCCGTTGTGTCATGAATGGCCGCTCGATATGCCATCAAAAACAATGGCAAATGACGGTCCCAATCTCGCTGATGTTCGTCAACTACCTTTGACAAATGCTGCTCCATCGTCCTGTTGAATCGTTCCACCATTCCGTCGGACCGTGGATGAAGAGGCGTAGTTCTTGTTTTCTTGATCCCAAGCAAATCGCAGACACCCTGGAACACGTTGGATTCAAAGTTGCGTCCTTGATCCGAGTGCAACTCCAGTGGTACACCGAAACGACTGATCAGGTTATCCACCAGCACACTCGCCACTGTGGTAGCCTCTTGGTTTGGTAAGGCGTATGCTTCCGGCCACTTACTGAAGTAGTCCATGGCAACCAGGATGTACTTGTTGCCACTCTCTGTTGTCGGGAACGGTCCGGCCACATCAATCGCGATGCGTTCAAAGGGCGCTCCAACATTGTAGGTCTTCAGTTCCGCTCGGGTACGAGTTCTTGGTCCCTTGCTGGCCGCACAAACTTCACATTTGCGGCACCATGCTTCCACGTCGTTTCGGCAGTTCACCCAATTGAACCGCTCGCGCACCTGGGCCAACGTCTTGTTCACCCTAAGGTGTCCTCCAGTGACGCCGTCATGCATCTCTTTTAGGACCTCCTTCACTCGTGTCTTGGGGAGCACCAATTGAACCATCTCTTTTTTTCCGTCAGGGCTCTCCCACACTCGCTTCAGCTGACCGTTCTCTATTTTGACCCCCCAGTACTTCTCTGAGCTCTGTTTTCTGCTCTTCGAGAACTTTCTTAGATTCTTCCTTCTCCTCAAGCCGTCTCTGCTCTTGGTGTTCTAGAATTCTTTCTTGCTTCTGCTCCTGGGCTTCCAGAACTTTCTTCAATTCCATCCTTTCTTCGAGCAGTTCCTTTTTTTGTTCTTGCATCATCGCCATGATGCGCGCTAAAGTCTTTTCTGTTTCTTTTTGTGTCATGCTTCTGGTCGTCATCAAACGATTTCTTGAATGTTCCGACAATCGGCGCAGTCACTAATAGATTACCTCGAAATCAGCAGTTGAAATTTCCAAATTTCGAAATATCCACTTCTGCCTCCAGATGTTACGATATTCGGGTTCGCCTATCTCGAAATTCAACGCGCTGATTTACTTGTAAACAAACTGCACTTTATTAGTTACTACCGATACAACTATATAACGCAAAGAATTATTAATCGCTTAGAAATTCACAATGTCGCCGAAATGTAAACGCCACGATCGCTCGATTCAAACTCTCTCGATGCCAGGTCGAGTTCCTCTCTTATAGTGGCATCGAAGGTTCTGGATGCTTCCTGATGGTGTTTCGAGCACACGAGGATTTTTCTGGTATCTGCGTCGAGAATATACGCGTACCTTCTACGGCACCTCCGCCAGAAGTCTCGACGTGTCGTGACCTACCACTGAAGTCTATCGATGCTTCCCGAATGCAACGCGGAAATCTAGATTTCTCTAGAAAGAGCCGGGATGGTCGCGAGCTTCGTAACACTATGTTATAATGTAATCGTAGAATAGCTAAAAAGATTACTTCAAATCACAGCAATCATCTCTTTGCAACGAAACATTGTCTCTCGATGACTTATTCTTGGTTTTAGACCGCCATGTGGTCAAAGATTTCCCAAGACGTTTAATAATGGAGTCGCGAGTGGAGCCGGCACGTTCGGAAAAAGTTCTGTACGCTGAATTTTTCAGTAATGCAATGCCCTTTGGCACACATGTTCCTAGAACCTGTCTGAACAATTTTGTCCATCGCCGCAAGCGAAGTTTTAGTTGAGATCCTGTATACAGGGTGAAGAAAAAAAAGTTAAAAAAATGCATCTTTTGAACGGACAAAAGTAGAGTATTGCAGCGCATGTCATATGATGCGCAATTTGATGGTTGTTGAGGTACATCAAACCATTTTGAAACATTGCTAACCGTTTTCGAGATATTCTGGAAAAACTGAGATCTGTCAAAAAAACATTATCTTCTTTAAATCGCCAATTTTTGAAGATATCGGAGTGAAATTTGGTATTTGCCTAACAAGAGAAGTCAGAAATGAATAACACTTGCAGTTATTTTCTAGGCCTACTATTTTCTTAAATAAGACAGTCAACTTTATTTGAGGGAGCATGGTTTGTGATTATCAAGCTGTTGACCGAAAAAGTGACTGTTAGTCATTAGGCGAGTACCATGCCATCGCTCCATCATGTAAAAGATCACCTTGGATGAACCATCATACCATTTGCAAGAAAGATGACGCACTGATTTCATCGGGTTCCTCAGAACTAGAGGACCTACTTCTAACCATCGAGCCATTTGCAAGTAATTAAACACCGCGATTATGACCCTTGATCGCTTTTCAGGTTGTTTACCAAGATTCATAGCCATAACTTCAGCAGTTCGGTTTTAGCAGTTGTTTTAATTGAAAAAGTGGCGTTTTTTCATGAAAAAAATCAGAAAATTACAATTTATGAAGGTGTTGATGTTTTCTCAAAGTCTTGCCACAAGTTTTTGAGAAAACATCAACACCTCCATATAATATTCAAAGCCACTTTGAGAAACAAACCATCAATGCTGGAGACATACTTTTATATTAATAAATTTATGCTGAATTATCAGAAAAAAGTACGTTCCCCATTCAGTATTCGCTCCGTGCACGACGCCAGCGTCACCTAGCGTACGCAACTTTGTAGGCGCGAAACGTCACTCACGTCCTAAATTACAGATCGCTGAACTGTTATAAATGACAGATCGCTGGCTGGACTGTCATTATTTTGTGGATTGTGGTTAAGTGCTCCAAATGGGTGGACCGCTTACTGCCGAAAACTTTAGCGTCGAAATATACAGCGTCGACGCAGAAATGACGGGAATCGTGCCCTTTTCATGTCCCTTCCCGAACGGATGGAAAAGTTTTTCGAGCCAGCAACAGTGCTTAGTGGCTCAGTGCGTAGATCCTAGTGCTAGGACACGACAATACAAGCCGGGCAGAGAGGCAATGCTTTGACCAGCAGTCGGTGCCGCTGTTTCAAATTTAGATCAGAATTTATCATAGACCTGAATTTATAGCAAATGTCAAATGTACATTCGGGATAGGTATTTACGAGGGTATTTACTTGAGATTTTTTTTTTAAATCAAAACTAACTATAGGCCTCAAGTAAGAGTAAGAATTTTGAAATTTTCTTAATACAGTTAGCCTACAGCGTCTGGAGCCCATATTTGCGATTTATGAATCATCTTTGATGCGCAAAATTCAACAGTAGTGCCCAGCAACAAAAGATCTTTTTTGCGTAAAAAAAATTAAGGAGAATAAGGTCAGAAAATTTGATACAAAAATATGGATTATTAGATACGTACCTACCCACATAACAAACCAGCGAGTTTGAGCACGATAATTTTTTCAATCCTCTCTTTTGCTTATAAAAAATGTACATATAGAAGTATCTAAAATTCTGTAAAAACTGTATTACACTGCACAATTTTTGGGACAATCTGCCAAAATAGTGTAAAAACAACGAACTTGTTTGCTTGACTGAGAAATTGTTCCAAAAATTGTACAAGATGTATTAGTGCTTGAAGATCGAAACGATTAATATGATTTTTGGTAGAAACCGCCTCTAAAAATTCCACGACACATAGGTATACACAATCATGATACCCTGCAGTTTATTTGCTGGTTGCTGCCAAGATTTGGGGGTTAAAATTATTGTTTTCCCATCCCCTTCAACTTTCAACAACACAAGTTCTGTGACTTCTGTGTGTGCAGGTTTTGTGGCAATGTTGCCGGCTTCCCAAGATGGTTTATCAAAGGGGTGTGACCTGACCAAGTGACCACTGTCATTATCTGTCACTTTCGGTGCTGTGTATTTTCGACGCTAAAGTTTTCGACGCTAAACGGTCTACTCCTTCAAAAATCAGGAAATTGACAGCCCAATCACGCAGCGCCGAGCCATCAATGTTGCTCTTTTTGTCCACATAAAGCGCTGTGATCGGTTTCGTTACTCCCACTCTGTACTTCGCACGGAGCGAATAGATTCGGGAAAACTGGCACAGGATGTACTCATGTGATGTACGAAGAACACGAAAGACTTTCTTGCAGTAGGTAGAGAGCGAAAAAATTATGCGTTAGGGCAACAATAATTTTGATAATGTATTTTGGAATAATTACTATTCAAATTTCTCCTTTAAGAATTTCTCCTTTAACTTTGGGAAATGTTGGCATGATGGCGATCTATGCAGATGACATCGCAGGGCGATCAAAAACTTGAGAATTTCATCCCATCTAAATGGGCTTAATGCTCAGTTTATGATGAGCGATACCCGGCGGAGCGGAGCTGAGCTGAGCGATTTTTTTGTGTCTGGACCAATCCTGTCCATTCATGATGTCACTTCCACGCATCGTAATTGGCCTAGGCAAAAAAATCGCTCCGCTCCGCTCAGCTCAGCTCAAATCGCGGCAAAAAATCGCTCATCATAAACTAAGCTAAAGGCATGAAAATCGCCAAAAAGATCCATAATTTAACGCTTAACAAGACAAAAGAAACCGTTTTGAACTATTTTCAGCCGTTTCTTAAAACCTATGATATTAAATGCACATTCTTCTAATAATTTAGTGAAAATTTATCAGAATTCCATGGAGGATCTTTTTCTAATCACCTAGAAAATAACCCATGCAGAGACCTCGTAATTTTGTGATTTTTTTCACTAAAAAGCGTCACTTTTTCAAATAAAACAGCTGCCAAAACCGAACTGCTGAACTTATGGCTATGAATCTTGGTAAACAACCTGAAAAGCGATCAAGGGTCATAATCGTGGTGTTTAATAACTTGCAATGGCTCGATGGTTAGAAGTAGGTCCTCTAGTTCTGAGGAACCCGATGAAATCAGTGCGTCATCTTTCTTTCAGCAAAGATGGTATGATGGTTAATCCAAGGTGATCTTTTTCACAAACCAATAGTAGTTTAGTTTTAATCTTTCTCTTTAATTCCAACTTCCCACTCAAAGGGACGCTTAGATCAAAATAATAACTGACGTCTCTGGATACCACCGGAAAAGTTTTGTGTCGCACACAACAGATTTTTCCTTTGCTTTTCTTTTATTCCATTCCTTCAACTCTTGGGCTTTCAAAAGTTGGAGTTCCGTTCCAGGCGTTTTACCTCTGAGAGTATTTGGTGTAAGTATTTCTATACTTGAAAAGGAAATTTTGAATCGTATATTTTTGAATGTTCGAAAATCTGTATAATTACCTAACTTGTTTTCAGCCTGACCATTGAAAGATGGATGGTTAGGTGGTGAAAATACATACTGGGATGTTTTTGCTGTACAGATAACTTCTCCTTATATTCCGCTCCATTAAACGGTGGTCTGTTGTCAGAAACGAAATCATCTTCTCGATGATTCCCAAGTACGTGAAACTGCCGCAACTTGGCAATAGTTTGCTCTTTTGTTCCTTCAATAATCAGGTGCAAGTTTATCCATCTCGAATGGCTGTCCACGACAATGAGTATGTATACCGGGTGATCATTTGAAAACTATCCACTTGCAATAACTCCCGATTCCTTGTGGAAATGTCTTCGAGCAAAAACAGGTCGATTTTTATATCGAGGGGGACATCTAAAACATACATTAGCGATTTTCCATCTTTAGCCCCCTCGCCCCCACCTACCCCAACTTATAAATTTCAAATGACACTACCTATTTTGCGATACATCAAATTCACTTTCTGAAAAAATATTTCTAAAATTTTTAACCCCACCCCTTTTCCCCCCTAAATTCTCTGAGTGTCCAATTAAATATTCTTGACCTCTCAATTCTCTCCAATGCAGTCAACGTCATCCTGCACAGCATCGGAAGAGAAAATTTTCTATGGAAAAAGTGCCACCCAAATTCACCCCTTCGCTCCCCCCTCCTCACCTCAAAAATCTAAAATGACAATACCTACTTTGTGATACATCAAATTAAAGGGAATTGAATTCTCTCCCTGAACACGATTTTTTCTAAATTTTTAAAACCCCCGTTTTTATACTAAAATACTTCAAATGTCCAGTTAAATGGGGGAGGGGTTGAAAATTTCAAAAAAATTGTTTTTAGAAAGAAAAATTTAATTTCCATCAATTTGATATATCACAAAGTGGGTATAGTCCGGTGGACTAGCGCCTAAACTATGCATTTTGTGATAAAGCAAAGGGCTCCTGGATTTACATTCTTGAGACTGAACTTGACAATTCCAGAAATGGCGCTAACGAGTTTGGTGTGGCAGGTGACCTCAGGAGCCATCCAGAGCTGTAAAAGAACCAAAATCTTCCATGTTCCTCGAAGGCACCCAAATACATCATACTTCGATGCGCTGATACCCTATGGGGAGGAATTGACAAAATATGTCGATGCTAATCACGTAAGGGGGCTGAGGAGAAGGCATTTTTGTCTTTGAAGGCGATTTAGGTTTTCACCAATCCTGAATGAATATGAAGAAGTTTGGTATCATTTTCGACTAAAATCGACGTTGTGAGTTTGAATAAAGTGTTCAGATTACGTTAGAAACATGTTTAAACAAGTTTGTCTAAAAAAACACGCTTTTTTGATATTCAACTTCAACCTCATGGTTTTCACTCCTCACCATAGGTATTCCATTTATTCTTGCATAATCAGTTACTTTCAACTTTTCTTCGACTGAAAAAGATGCATTAGATATGCTTCTCATCTTTACAAGCTCATAGAAGTGTCTAGTCGCGAGGGCGGTTTTGCGTCAACATGGCACCTGATGAGTAACGCATGCTTCAATTCAAAAACGTGTTGCGTCATAAATAGAAACTCTATTGTACGGTTTTCAACTTTGTCTTGTAGAGGAAAAATTGTTCCTTCTTGTAAAAGCAACAAACATGATATCGGAGCTGTATTGCATGCACAATATGACTTTTCGTTTGAGGGTGCGTCATTTACAGTGTTCAAAGTAGACATAAAATAACTTTCGGAACAAATCTTTCTAATCATCTTGTAAGAACAAAAGACATATCCAGTGTATGTTTTTCATCATAAGGAGATCTGAAACTGATACAATATATAACAATTTCGATTCTAGATGTCTTCGAAAATGATTAAACCTGCAGTAAAAACTTTGATATTTTCCCTGATTTTTTTCCGAATCGAAATACCGAGTAATGCGATCCAAGGATACTTCGATACTGTATTTTGGGTTGGGGCAACTAATTTTTTCATGTGCGAACCTTATACCAATAGGCATCATTTGACCCGCAGCTCTTGAAATTTCGTCAATAAGGAGGCGAATGGCCCTTCAAACTTTGAAGATGCAAGAACTTTCACACTGGTCAATGGACAATGGTCAAAACGACCATTGAGTATCGTCATGTGTCATAAAGGAAGCTTATGAGTCTCTCAGAAATGTTGGTAGCAACTGTTGCCGTGTTCATTCAATTCTCCAAACTTGAAGAAAAAAAAACATTATTTTGCTGAGGTTAACAAACCAGTTTTTTCTTTATGACAAAAAAACGATAAATTCATGATGTTCTATGGAGTAACTAACCAAATCACATTCCGTGAGTCTCATTCCCTGGTAGAAAAGTGCCCATGGGCACATTTTGGAACACATATGTGCACCATGGCATTGTTTGCCATGGGGATGTGCTCAATGTACCTACTCTTGTGCACCATGAGGATGTGCTCAACGTTCCCATGTGCATCATTCAGATGTGCTCAACGTTCTCATGTGCATCATGAGGATTTGCTTAAAATACAGGGGGATCTGCCCAACGTGCTCATGTGCACCAACCATAGTCACATCCCCATGAATACATTGAGCACATCCTCATGGTGCACTTGGATACGTTGAGCACATCCTCATAGTGCACATGAGTCATCATCCTATCCACAACAAATAGCACCCCCAAGGTATTAGGTATATGTAATAGCCTACCTGGAGGCTGTGAACAATCTGTGACACCCTGTAACCTACAGGCTGTGAACATCTGTAACACCCTGTACATGACAAGATGCAGAAAATTATAGATAGGTAACTAATATTTTGGAATCTTCATGAAAATTGACAATAGAAAGTTTCTTTCGAGATAATTGCAAAGAGAAGGGCCCCAAAAAAAGGGTTGTAATGTCGCGAAACACCCTGTATATTATGGAATTAATGATTCTAATGAACAAGAACAGAAATCGAAATAAAAGTCTCGCGAAATGTGTAAAATGCTCACTGCTCTATCAAACTTGAAAAGAAAAATCAATTCTTCCTCAAGAACAGGCCATCAGCATGCTTGATTTCTAAACTAACTCCACAAGCAACACAAACAGGACTGCTTCCAACAAGAAAGGCTGCAACACGATACAAATTAATAATTTGTGATCGAACTTCGAACTTTTAAATAACGGCAACGAATTTTTGTTCTTCCATACTTACGGATGGCTCCTGAGGTCGCCTGCCACACTAAACTCGTTGGCGCCAATTCTGGAATTGTCAAGTTGAATCTCAAAAACGTAAATCCAGATGCCCTTTGCTTTATCACAAAATGCATAGTTTAGGGATTTTTTGGCGCTAATCCACCGGACTAGTAGTATTTTGTTGAATTTTAAAGTTGAGGTGGGGGAGAGCAATGGGGTCAATTTGGGTGGCACTTTTTCCACCGAAAATTTTCTTCTTTAAAGCTACTCAGGATGATGCTGACTAAACTGAAGAGAATTGAGGGGTCTAGAATATTGAAAGGGACACTCAGAGAATTTTTAGGGAGAAGGGGGGTGAAGTTAAAAAATTTTAAAATATTTTTTTCAATAAGAGAATTCAATTTTTCTCAATTTGATGTATCGCAAGGTAGGTAGTGTCATTTGAAATTTTATTTTTGGGATGGGTGGGGGCGAGGGGGCTGAGGATAGAAATTTGTCAATGTATGTTTTTGATGTCCCCCTCGATATAAAAATCGACCTGTTTTTGCTCGAAGAAATATTGTCAAAGGTCACCGTCGTCTTACCTTATCTTGGCTTCTTTTCGGGACATTCTGATATGCCCGAATACCGGACGATCGTTGCCTTCAACTGGGCGGCATAGGATTTCACTCGCTTGGCTTTTTTAGTAAATTCCGATTTAAGTGACGCAAGTTGAATGATCCAGAAAGGGGGACGTTTTAGACGTTTATTGAACATCAAAGATTATTGAAAATAAACGATAACAATGGTTGAATGACTAGAGTACTTACATTATAAAGAACACCACGTCGACCCCGTACATCGCAACGAACCTTTTCGGATTTGCCCCCGGCAGTTCCGCACAACTACCACGCGATCAGCCCCGACCAAAAAGAGGCCTTCTTCTTTGTCTCCAAAGGTTTTACACCTCGGTTCATTCTTCACCCCTCCTTTGGATTTTTCCATGGAGGTCGGTGGACGGTGTAGATTGTGCCAGATGTAGTGATTCTGCTCATCTTTGCAAAAATTGCAACTTTGCGTTCCCGGATCATTGCGATGGAAGAGGTACAACGTACTTATATTTACTGTATCGGGTGCGCCGTAAGTCGGTTACACCGAGACATACCGGGTGAATCCTAAGTTCAGATTGTCATTTCCGACAATATTGTCGGACATGACAATAATAGTCATGGGCCACGATGACAGGGGGCACTGCAAAGCCTTAGGTTGATGGACTTGACATACCCCGCATCGATTACCGTACTCATCAATGTCTATATCGATTTGAGGTCAGTGAAGCCAGTACACATTGCTTCTTGCCAACATTTTCATTCGGACGCTTCCAACATGTGCTCGTGCAAGATTTCCAAGACCTTTGTTCTTAGATGATACGGAATGACAACTCTGTTTCTGTAACGAATTATTCCGTTTTCGAGAGAAATTTGTCTTTCTTCTTATGATATGAAGTTCACCCATTCTTGCAGTATTCACGCATACGGTCAATGTTACGTGCTCTACACATTCTTCAAACTCTGCTAAATTCACCTCCCTGAGATGTCTTTAATTTCCTGTATCCTCCAACGGTAATCTGGATAGAGCATCCGCCATCCGCGTCCTCCATTTTAGATCCCTCTTTGTAGCGGTTCGGATTTCATACTGATACGTAGACAAAATGTAATGTGCGCCCAATTCTGTATTATTTGCTGAAAACCCCACAAGTGCCACCGCAAAAATTGGGAAGTTTTTTGAACATCCTGTATATTTTGAGATATAGAAAATTGCGATGAGCATATTCGAAAGCTACGAGAAAAATGACCAGGGTTTTTCTTTGATTTTTCAAATTATCTCAAAGGGAAAGCGTTTAGTTAGCGTTAGTCCAATTTCCCGTGAGCACCCTGTACTAGATTTCTTGCACGCGGTGGTACTTAGATACTTACATATTATACCTGTATCTACACCACAGAGCAAAATTATATGTAGTGCGCTGTGCGCTGAGTAGTAAATCCTGACATAAATAGACTCACAGACTCAACTCATAAGTGCCTCCTCCAATAATTCTGAAGTGGATTATTTCATAAATTATTCTTAGCGATTCTTTGGCAACATTGATGAATTAATTAATGACTTATTTATTAATTTATTTATTGCAGCCACATATACTACGTTTTATGAATCTCACTTATATTTTCGTATTTTTCACTTGCAATACCGAAAGCGTGGTAGGACAAGGAAGGGAAAAATAAGATTCTGTTTATAAACGCAAGGATTACGGGGGTATAAACACCATCCTCTCGGCATTTAACAGAACAATAAAATCATATATTATAATTAGGAGCAAACAAACTGATAAAAAACAATGCTGTACTTAGCAGAGCAAATTAGATTCAATTCTAAAGTTGTATGTGTTGCAGGTTGTAGTTTCTTCGGACTAGAAAAATTACCACTTGCAAGAATAACTGAAAAATGAAAACTTCAACTAAGTTCAACGTCTCGAACGTCCCATCACGTATAATGTTGAAGCTGAGTGGTGCATTGGCATGAGTTACTCGTACCTATGGTTCACACGTTGGCAGCATGAATTGGGAGCAAAATTTGACACCTGCAGTGGATCTGGATCACGATGTGACAAAATCCGTCAACTGGAGCCCTTTGAACAACGTAGATGGATATTATGTTACCGAGAATATTGAGATTCAACTGAATATTACTATTGAATATTGTGAAGGGATTTATGCGAACGAAACTCTCTTGGCGGAACAACCAAAAGATCAGAAATTCTGTAGTGTGACTACCGATGGACTGCTCTGTTGGCCTCCTTCTCCTGCAAATTCGACTGCTTTTGTAAAGTGTTTTTCGGAGTTGATGTCGATTCGATACGACGATACCAGTAAGTATATGGTAGCATTGGTAGCCGTGTGAACATGTGATAATCCCACATACCTACTTAGTTAAATATGTACCCACCTACTTACTCAACAACACACCAGTAGGTACAATCATACTACATGGGGTATCCAGGAGTTTTATTTTACTCAGCGATTTCTAATGGTACCTAATGGTGTCTCTTTGTCTCTGTAGATATATACGAATATGAATTGCGAAAGCAAATAAATACAATCGTGGCAAATACCTACATTGTATTTGGTTTCTGCTATGATTTTGTCAAATCGAGTTTTGCTATTGCCACTGTTGAAGTACAGGTATTAGTTATTATACAAACTTTTTAAAGTCTATTTAGACCTTTAAGCGAGCCTTTAAGTAAGCCTTCGAACGTGATTGTGATTCAATTTCACATGGAATAGATTTTCGCTAAGGGCCTTGACATTTATTACCCTTCCCTTCTTGAAGGCCCCATTCCCATCACTATACAAGGGGATTTGCTGCACAAGATTAACAAGTGCTTTCGAATACCACAATATCCCAAACACTAAGGAGCCGTGGTTCAATGAATAGTATTTGCCTCAGGTGGTGCGAAGATGTTCACGGTAGTGAACTTGAACTTTTTTCATGGATTGTTTTCCTCCGGTCAATCATGCCTTTGGTCGAAAACCATTTTGACGTCGTCAGGTTCCCAGCACGGGTATGTCTTCAGATCCGGGAGCAGCTTATTGACTAGCTACGGTTCAATATAAAGTGCTCAACAATGAAAGTGTTACAAAGCAAAAATTCACCCAATTTTGAACCGCTGTAACTTTTGATTGGCACAAACGATTCCGATTTTGTTTCAAGTACTGAAAAGTCCAATGTTTTGGCCATCTTTCTTGTCAATATGAAATCCATAGAGCCCCTCATGAAATTTCTACAGGGTGATGAACAGAGCAGTGCAAAATTGATGAAAGTTCAACATACCCCCGTTTTCGTTAAAATTTTTTTTCGGGAGTATCAACACCAAATTTATGAAGAATGAACAAATTCTGAGTAATCTGACTTGCAACACGTTCCTATTGTCTAGTGTAGGGGTGGAAAAAAGCCCAATTGGCAGTGTACTTTTTGGTACTACTCCTAAAATTCGAGTTTTTAGCATTAAAAAAAGGTAAGTTTTCACTCTCCTTAGTCAACATGGGACAACGTCATCAGAATTGGATTAACAACATTTCCGCCATTTTGGAATTTTTTGCCTCTACCTCAAATTTCAAAACATAGGCATGTTCGGCTTCATTTCTTGAAATGTTGGTTCCCTGAATGGGACTCTGTCAATAAGATCTGTCTATCTGTTTATCTGTCTATCTCTTTCCGAAAAAATATTTATAGAATTTTTAACCCCACCCCCCTTCTTTCTGAAATTCTCTGAGTGTCCAATTTGATATTCTTGACCTCTCAATTCTTTTCAATGCAGTCAACGTCATCCTGCATAGCATCGGAAGAGATAATTTTCTGTGGAAAAAATGCCACCCAAATTTCACCCTTTCGCTCCCCCCACCTCATCTCAAAAATCTAAAATGGCAATACCTACTTTGTGATACATCAAATTGAAGGAAGTTAATCCTCTACATAAACAAAAAAATTTTTAACTTTTTAAAACCTCCATTTTCTTCACAAAACACCCCAAATGTCTAATTTATTAGGAGAGGGGTTGAAAATTTCAAAAAAATTGTTTTCGGGAGGAGAATTCAATTCCCTCCAATTTGATGTATCACAAAGTAGGTAGTGTTTCATAAAATTTTGAAGCTGAGGTGGGGGAGAGCGAAAAGGTCAATTTGGGTAGCACTTTTTCCACCGAAAATTCTTTTCTTCGATGTTTTCTATGATGACACTGACTGAATTAAAAACAATTGAGAGGTCCAGACTTGAAAATAAGACAGACAGTAATTTTTAGGGCGGAGGAAGGTGGGGTTGATATTTTTGTAAATATTTTTTTCAGAAAGAAAATTTAAATCTCTTCAATTTGATGTATCGCAAGGTAGGTCATGTCGTTTGAAATTTCAAAGTTGGGGTGAGTGGGGGCGAGGGGGCTCAAGATAGAAATTTGCCAATTTATGTTTTAGATGTCCCCTTTGATATGAAAATCGACCTGTTTTTGCTCGAAGAAATATTCACTAGGAATCGGGAGTTATTGCAGGTGGATAGTTTTCAAATGGTCACCCGGTGCAGTATTCACAATAAAAAATCACATTTTGGCTGTTTCGACTGGAATCCTGAAAATTCAAAAACCGTTTCGAGAGAACACATCATTCTTCATAAATTTGGTGTCAATACTCCCAAAAAAATTTTTTTGCGAAAACGGGGGTATGTTGAACTTTCATCAATTTTGCACTGCTCTGTTCATCACCCGGTAGAAAATTTATGAAAAGCTCTATGCATTTCATATTGACAAGGAAGATGGCCAAGAGATTGGGCTATTCAGTACTTGAAACAAAATCAAAATCATATGTGCCAATCAAAAGTTATAGCGGTTCAAAATTGGGTGAATTTTTGCTTTGTAACACTTTCATTGTTGAGCAGTTTAATAGCAGAAGTTATATCTATTAAAATGTTGAAGAATGCACGTCGAATAAAAAGTTCATGTGTGTAATAATTTATTTAAAATTGGAACTCAAATATTTAGATGAAGGATATTTACATGTATGTTCTAAAATATAATCATTGTTTATAGAAAACGCTTCCAGAGAATGTCTTCCGAATGGCAGTTGGACCAAAGCAGATTATTCCAATTGCAAAGAAATCATATCGATTCCCGACGTGGAAGCTTTGACCACAATCTACTTCGTGGGATACATCCTCAGCCTGATCACTCTATTCATAGCTCTAGGAATTTTCACATATTTCAAGTAAGCATAAAGATGGTATAATCATCAATCAATTTATTCAACAAATCGCTTTAATAGTCTATAGAGTGGACCAGTTGTATACTTTTAATTTTAGAGAACTGAGATGCCTACGGAACAGGATTCACATGAATCTCATGTGGTCCTACATGTTGATGTACTGCATGTGGATTTTAACGTTGACTGTGGTGAGTTACATTTTAAATACTTCTGGGCTGTAAAGAAGAGGAACGAAATTTCCAATTTAATCTATCTAATCAGGGCAGTCTTTCTGAATTCCAACTACCTATAAACTTTTGTGCAGCTTGGTTCCAAGGGAAGTGCATCTTTAGGTTGCATATTCATCGTAACGCTGTTGCACTATTTTCACATATCCACGTTTTTTTGGATGTTTGTTGAAGGTATTCTTCATGATTATTGTACGGCACATATCCCTAAATGACTAATATTTAAACATTTTAGGTTTATATCTGTACATTCTTGTCGTTGAAACTCTACAAAGGGATAACTTCAAGTTACGGGTTTATGTATGCATTGGTTGGGGTGAGTTTTATTGTTTTAATTTCTTGTTTGATCTTAGAAGACTTCTTTCAGTCTTGAATAAAATTGATTCTTTCGCAAAAAGCCCAAAATTTCCATCCCTGGTTAACTTTAACTGGAAGGCAAATGCCAAAGCAATGATTGTTGGAACAATGGTATCCATATAATCTATGGCATTTGAATCTTTGAGGTTTGGTGGTACGAAGCTTGTAATTACCACTTTTCCTTGGCAGTTGTGTCATGGTATAATATGTGACGAGTCGTACAATTCCAGTTGTACCTGTAGCACTTCAAAGACTGCTTTTGAAGCACAATAATAATAGTAAGTGGGTACAGGTTCATATCTGAGGGGGTACCTCATCCTCATCGAAGTAAATAGATCTAGTTAACCCGTGAGATGGAAATAATGAGCTTTGTACTGAACTGTTGTGTTATACGTAATAGTAGATAGGTATATCATTATACGAGTTTAGTGAGACCGTAATATTGTCACACGAGTGGCTCCAAATAGTGTATTTAGGTAATCATATTTTTTGCTTGAAGAAAGTAGTTCTCAAACGGTTTTTTGCTATATGGTTAGCTTATACTCAATTACTCACCTGTTCAATATGTCAAAAGCATACATCCCTGTGACGCGATACTAGTTAGTATACAGGGTGAAAATTGAAAAATAAATCTACAAATTTTTTTATTCCGGTGAAATAGTTCTCGAGAAGAGCAATCTTCCATTATTCAACAAACTTATGGTCTCCTATTGAACCTGTGGAAAATTTACCCCTTTATAGCCGCTGGTATTCTAGAACAGAACAGAAATCAATTTTTTTCTCAATATTATTCTATCTTGATCGAATCAATTTGTCAAAGACCATTTCCTGCTCTGTTACAAGTCTATAACCTCTCATTCGAGATATAAAAATGTCACATTCCTCAAACTGCTAAAACATGACATACAGGGTGAAGCACCCTTCTTTTTAGCGCACTTCTCCAAACGAGAAGTCGCTTTTGTCCTCGCTTTGTCCGTCCGTCACAGCATCTAGTCCTAGACGGAAAGATTTTTGCAAAAAAAAATTCACTCCAATGGGTAGCTCATGACCTTGTATCCCGAACCAAGAAAAATCTCGACGAAATAATGATGAACAATTACAATAATAACACTTTAGCATTCCAGAAGCCGAGCCGGCCTGATCTCGAAAGTTATCACATGCGAAGAAGTACCCGTTCTTATCATTTTACAATAAAACATATGGGGAGTTATATTTAGAGGAGGATTTGAACTTCATTCTAACAAAAATTCCACATCGGTGCAAGGCACGGGTCAATACCTACTTATGAATTTTTGAAAATGACACCTTCTTATTTTCAAGCTGAGTTTCATGATTCCGCCGCCACCTTGGCTGCCATATTGAAATTTCTCATCAGTGGAACGACTTTCATGGGACTTAACCCTTGTTTCTTAGATCATTCTCATTTTCTAGCCGAATTTTAACATTCCGCCGCCATATTGAAATCTCTTATTACCGGAACGATTTTCATGGAACTTGCAAGCAATGCAATGCAAATTTTTCATGTAGCTTGCGGAAAACTCTTTCCACTGAACCGAATAAGATTATTATCTGAAATAATTTCACCCAGAAAAAGAATGAAACAAATAAAGTATGTTTCACCCTGTAGGTTGTGTTTTGGGAGTTTGAGGATAGGCTCTGATAGGCTTGTAACAGAGCTGGAAATGGTTTTTGTCTGAGTTGATTCGATGAAGATAAAAAACATTGATTTCACCGTGTGTGTAGAATACCAGCAGTTGTGGAGGGGTACATTTTTCACATGTTCAACAGGGGACACAAGGTTGCTAAATAATGAAAGACTGTTCTTCTCGAGGATTATTTCGTCGGAATAAAGAAAATTTAAGAATAATTTTTCAATTTTTTTTTCTGTACACTAAATAGTACACGTCACAGGGATGTATGCTTTTAACATGGTAAACAGGTGGGGATGGGCTAACCATATAGAAAAAGAACCGTTTGAGAACTACTTTCTTCAAGCAAGAGATAATTTTTTGACTATTTCAAGTACACCAAAAGGAAGGGATGTGACAACACGTCTTATTAAACGATTGTAATATACTATTTTGCCTACTTTGCTCTAATAATTGCTTGGAAATTCGAAATTCTAGCTGCTAAAAATAGAAATGTTTGAAAAGCGACTGACGTTCGCGTACCCACTATCAGCAATAAATTGTCACTATTGGTTGAAAAGCGGTTTAACAATACACTCCTTTTCAACACCGCTTTCAGTAAGTATTAGTCCTAGCGGTATAAGTAAAATTTCATAAAAATGGCTCTAATTGTGACAAAAGTGTGAAATTTGGTGTGTGGACTCCTTAAAGCATTTAAAAGGTTTTTAGAAGGGGAGCCAAGAAAAATTCTGATTTTGATTTTTTAATTTTTTGTGACGTCATTTTTTTATTTATTTTTTTTCATTTTTGCAACTATTCAAGATTTTTTACTTTTGCTTTTGTATTATGGTGAGTAACTGCTTAATCCAAGAAACGGAAGAGAAAATTTGCGAAAAAAATTAACTGAACTGAAATGATAGCGTTTTTTGTAAAAATCAATTTTTTCCATTTTTTTCAAAAAATACTGTGAATATGTGAAAAATTAAAATAGGAAATTATTCCGCAAAACAAGCCCTATCAGAAGTTATGGAAGTGTTTCTCAAAATTCCAAGCCGTTTTCGAGATATTTGGAAATATGTTATTTCTTGCGACTGTTTCTTCGTATTAGCTCCTATTTCATCAAACATATAACAGGGTTCTTTTTTCTTGAAAATATACTTCAGAATAATCAGACCGAAGATTTCTCAGAAGTTCATTGTAAATTGTAATTTTTCCAGTGGCGTAGATCATAAAAATTCAAATCGTTTCTACCCTCTCACCATACTTTCTACACCACTCGATTATTTGAAAAATACATGACATTTTGGCATTATGATGATCATCCAAGATCACTTAGCATGAAACTTCATTTAAAAAGCACACAATTTTATCCGCTGATCAGATCGGCTGCGAAACAATGTATAAAAGCCCGGGTATTTTACATCACTGAATTATAGTCCTAGCGGTATAAGTAAAATTTCATAAAAATGGCTCTAATTGTGACAAAAGTGTGAAATTTGGTGTGTGGACTCCTAAAAGCATTTCAAAGGTTTTCAGAAGGGGAGCCAAGAAAAATTTTGATTTTAATTTTTTCAATTTTTTATGACGTCATTTTTTTTCTTTTTTTTTCTTTCTGAAACTGTCTGAGATTTTTGACTTTTGTCTTTGTACTATGGTGAGTAATTGCTTATTCCAAGAAACGGAAGAGAAAATTTGTGAAAAAATCAATTGAACTGAAATGATGACGTTTTTTGCAAAAATCAAACTTTTCAATTTTGTGTGAAATGTGGATATGTGAAAAATAGAAAAATGCAACTATTCCTCAAAAAAAGCCCTATCAGAAGTTCTTGAAGTGTGTCTCCAAATTCCAAGCCGTTCTCAAGATATTTGGAAAAATGTTATTTCTTGCAATTGTTCCTTCGTATTAGCTCCTATTACATCAAACACATCACAGGGTTCTTTTTTCTTAGAAATATACTTAGGAATGATCAGACCGGAGATTTCTTAGTAGTTTATTGTAAATTGTAATTTTTCCAGTGGCGTAGACGTGGAAATTCGAACCATTTCTACCCTCCCACCGTACTTTCTACACCACTCGATTATTTAGAAAATATATGACATTTTGGCATCATGATCATCTAAGTTCACCTAGTATGACACTTCTTTTGAAAACAAGATGAGATCGACGATCTTGAGCACACAATTTTTCCACTGATCAGATCGACTGCTAAATATTACTTTTTTTTTAAGTATATTAAGTAACATTTATTAATAGGTAAATTTTACAAAGATAATATAGCAATAAAAACGGACATTACATTTTGTATCACCTCCTCGATCATCTCCATCATGACTGTTTTAGATACATAATAGTTTATTGTTCCCCCAAACTGAAAATTCTGCACTTTATCAACAGTAAAGTTGGTTGAGTGGCTATCACTGGCGTCGAAGGCATACATGTCATCGCATCTATTTTGTAATTATTGCGGTTTGGAACATAGGAACATACCTACCTATTTGTTTGTAAATATTTGTATTTTATTTGACAAGATGATCATCAAAAGCCACCTGTTGTGACATCCTATTCAAAAACTCTGGGGGGGGGGGGACAATCAACTATAATTTATCTATAACAGTCATGATGGAGATGATCGAGGAGATGATACAAGATGCATTGTTTCGCAGTCGATCTGATCAGCGGAAAAATTGTGTGCTTTTTAAATGAAGTGTCATGCTAAGTGATCTTGGATGATCATCATAATGCCAAAATGTCATGTATTTTTCAAATAATCGAGTGGTGTAGAAAGTATGGTGAGAGGGTAGAAACGATTTGAATTTTTATGATCTACGCCACTGGAAAAATTACAATTTACAATGAACTTCTAAGAAATCTTCGGTCTGATCATTCTGAAGTATATTTTCAAGAAAAAAGAACCCTGTTATATGTTTGATGAAATAGGAGCTAATACGAAGAAACAGTCGCAAGAAATAACATATTTCCAAATATCTCGAAAACGGCTTGGAATTTTGAGAAACACTTAAATAACTTCTGATAGGGCTTGTTTTGAGAGATAATTGCCTTTTTTAATTTTTCACATATTCACAGTATTTTTTGAAAAAAATGGAAAAAATTGATTTTTACAAAAAACGCCATCATTTCAGTTCAGTTGATTTTTTTCGCAAATTTTCTCTTCCGTTTCTTGGATTAAGCAGTTACTCACCATAATACAGAAGCAAAAGTAAAAAATCTTGGATAGTTGCAAAAATGAAAAAAAAATAAAAAAAATGACGTCACAAAAAATTAAAAAATCAAAATCAAAATTTTTCTTGGCTCCCCTTCTAAAAACCTTTTAAAAGCTTCAAGGAGTCCACACACCAAATTTCACACTTTTGTCACAATTAGAGCCATTTTTACGTGTACCGCTAGGACTATATCTGAAAGTGTCCATTGTTAAACCAAATTGGATCAGATACTGGAACTGGAAGCGATGTAGAGTAGGAACATATTGTTAAACCGCCTTTCAACCAATAGAAACAATTTATTGATACTAGAAAGTAGGCGAATGTCAGTCGCGAAGTGTCACTTGTCAAACATTTCTATTTTTAGCAGATAGAATTCCGAATTTCTGAGCAATTATTGGGGCAAAGTAGATAAAATAGTGTAATTAATTAATTCACTTGTTTAATAATATATATTGCCTCAGTCGTATGATGCTTACATACATAACTTATATACATGATACATACATAATATATACTTACACTATCGAACAAAAGTAGAGCAACACCCTAAGCAACACTTAAAAAAGTACATAATTTCGGATTTCCAAAATTCTGACGATGACAATCTATTTCACAAGTTTTTTCTTGAAACTCATAGTAGGCTACTGTTACCAGTGACAATCAGTTTCTACCAAAGTCTGGAAGGCCAAGAAAAACCACGTTTTGGATGGACAGGCGTATAAAACGGATACCTCAAAATGATCCGTGGAAGTCTAGACCGAGAATTATCGCCGAGATTCCCGAATTAGAAGTAAGCCCAAGAAATATTCAGAGGCGGCTAGTCGAAACAGGTCTCTTCAGTAGACGTCCGGCTAAAAAACCCCTTATTTCAAGAAGAAATAGGCTTGCTAGGCTACAGTTCGCCTGGGAACATTTGAACTGGACAGTTGAAGACTGGGGTAAAGTTTTATTTAGCGATGAAAGTCGTTATAAAATATTCAACTCTGATGGAATGAAACGTGTAAGACGGCCAGTCAACACCAGGTTCAATCCCAAGTACGTGATCGTGACACCGACCATAAAACATGGCAAAGGTAGCGTTTGCGTATGGGGCTGTTTTTCGTCAAACGGAGTAGGTCCTTTACACTTCATTGATCATGGCACTATGAACCGTTTTATGTACAGTGATATCCTCAGAGACGTCATGTTGCCTTATGCTGAGTGGAAGATGCCTTGCGTTTCGTTTTCCAACAGAACAATGACCTTCAACACAGCTCTCGGCTTGTAAAGGAATGGTTTGAAGAAAATAGCATCAGGGCTTTGAAGTGGCCAGTTCAGTCGTCTGACTTAAACCCAATAGAGAACTTTTGGGAAGAGATTGAGAGACGCATAAGAACCGCAACATTCCCTGACAAGCAGTCGCTTGTTGATAAAATTAAAGAAGTGTGGGAGAATCTCCCCCACGAAGTAATCTCCCCATAATCTAATTATATTCCATTAATTACTGATGCCATTTCATATTACTGTTTAAATAAAAATTTTGTTTTATTGTTTCTAACGTTGAACAATATTATATTTTAATTTTTGACAAATGTTGTTCTACTTCTGTCGTGAGTATTTTTGTCAATTCTTCAGTAATTTTTTTTACAACTTGAATAATTGAATATCTCTCAGCTGTCCCCAAATTACGTGATAACATTCGGAAAAGATAGAAAATGAAGATCGATTAGGTCGCATGGGTCAACGTGAAGTTTTCAAAACGTACGGATCAAAGCTCCATTTTTTAAATTTTGTTGCTCTACTTTTGTCCGATAGTTTATGTATTATGTATTACCATAATATTACTGCTTATTAAACTCACATTTAATAATCATACTATTTTTTATTCCCATCCCCATCATCAATATCTCTTAGTTCTTTGTTTCTAAATGGAGGTTTTTTTCAGCTTTACCATTGCTGTTTATTGTGATTTGGATAGTTGTAAAGAGTTGTATACCAACTGATGGCGATCCAGCAAACACAGTAAGTTTAATATTTCATCTTTAATATTCTAGTTTGTATATCCGTATAATTATATCATTTAATGTCGGTCTTTCTGCTCTTAAATTTCAAAGCTCTTTTCACATTTTTCGCATAGGAATTTTGCGCAAAAAGCAGCTCATGAAGGCAGAAAAATTCAGTTGTGATTAATTAGTGATCAAATTTCTTATGATTCTCTTTATGATGATCGCAGATATCGGATATCAATTTTCAACGAAGCTTTAGGTTTTTACGAGTTTATAGGAATTTGGACGTATGTGGTAGGTACCTATCTAGAAAAAAAGATCTTACCGGAAGGTATTACACAATGGTGTAATTTTTATCTTAAATTAGTTACCTTGATATCCTGAAGAAGCCACGAAAAACGAAAACGTTTGAGAAATATAAAAGAAACTCAACATATTGCGGTCAAAACTTCACTTTTCTATTTGCTGCTCGTTTAACGTTTTACGTTTTACGAGGGATTTTGATTAGCACTGTCTGTATTTGCATTATGTGGCGCATCCGCCAATTGTAGAGGTTCGCCGTATGATCGTACGTTGAAGTTTCCACGAAAATATTGCACACATGCCCATTCTACACGTTGGCCCGTATTCATATCCCCCTTTTAGCGTTAGAAGCGGTTTTAAAGATGCGCCTCTAACATTTCCGTATTCATACGTGGTTTTAGCGCGCCTCTATCATCACTTTAAACAGGCGTCTCTAAAGTCGTCTTAGAAGGGGATGTTTAGAGACGCGTCTATTCATATGTCTCTTTTACGTGTCTTTAAGCGATTTTGGATGGTCTCACGCATGCGTCAAGTTAGATGGGATCCAAATGTGCCAACAGGCGTGTTTTGAGTCCATTTAACCTACAAGCTGTGCCGTGTGTTCTTGGGAAGTGCGACGAAAATCACATTTTCTTTCTAAAATATTGATTTAATTGAATTAATGAAGCATGCCGCCGAAATGCAGGTAGTGCGCAATGCTCTGGATGTCCCTTTCGGTCATACTCCTTTACTATTTACTGTACTCAAGGAGGAGACGACTTGCACAAAACAGTCGAAAGAGGTGTTCACTTGTTAAGTTAACAGATCCAGGCCGCTATTCTTGAAACTGTGGAAGAAACTCCCTGAAAGTTTTTTGCGAGGTTTTATGCAATCCACAGTACATCAATGTAGCAAGAGTTGCCAGCACTTTCGTTTTGCCAGGCGGAGCTGCTCGGGGTAAATCACTAGACAAAGAAAACAGATCCAGCTGGGCCGTGATTGGTGTATGTATCTACTTTCTCTATCTAGTGATCTACCCGGAGCGGCTCCCGGCGCAAAACGGAAGCGGCTTGGGGTTCTTGCCTACCTGCGTCCACCTTCGGGTAGGTAGTTTTGAGTACATTTCACAACGTTGCCAAATCAACACCCCCTTTAGTTAGATGGGCCCTAACAGGACGTAAAAGGTGGCTTATGAATACGACCGATTTTATCAGGTAGCCGAGCGCTTTTTGTTAGAGGCATGCTAAATGTGGCTTAAAAGTGGGATATGAATACGGGCCGTTGAATTTAAGCCTGTTGCAGGATGGGATGAGATGGGATGAAAGACTTCACTTCATTAGTCAATCAACGAGCAAAAACTTCCAAAATGGTGGATGCGTTCAGCAGTTGAACCGGAACCCACGTCACGGTCGCAAACGTATGCTAAGGGAAATACAAAATTAGAAGATTATACAATACTTTCGCAAAAAAGTCGGGAAAAAAGTCGTTCCATTTTTAACGCACTTCTCCAGACGGGAAGACGCTTATATGAACTCGCTTTGTCCGTTTGTTTGTCCGTCACAGCGAATATTCTATGTTAATTTTTCTTCGGGGAAATGCATATCAACGAAAATACAGACCTTCAAAGTTGAATTTGGAAAAATGTTTTTTGGCCATAACTTCGGCATTTTTCAACCAATTCCACTCAAAGGACCCCGCACACAATACACTGAAAATGGCTTTCGGTTAAAATCGCTAATTTTTTGATATTTCGTAGTTCATGTCATTGATTGATAAGTCAAAAACCTCTGTAAATTACCGTTTGCTGGGAAAAAAATTCGAAAGTTGAAAAAATGGAAAATTTTCAACATTTCTCCGGTCATTTTTCGGTCATTTTTTCAGAGAAATCCTTCAAGGGGTAGAATGATTTTGACTACTGCGCAGCAACCTGTAGTCTCAATTCTCATTTTCAACCTGTCACGGTTGACAGGTGACATGAATGACATATTTTTCTGACATTTTCAATATTTTCATGTAAAAATGGAATAATGTACATTTTTTTTACATCCAGTAAGATTTTTGACCTATGTATGTATGACCTATGTACGACCTATGTACATATGTCGGACCATGTAGGAACTATGTATGACCTATGTCATACCCAGTTTAGCAGTTCGGCCTTGACGTCATGTGAAATAACAGTTTTTTGGAAAAAATCTCTTACTTGTTTTTTCAGATCTTACAAAAAAAAGCTGAAACTCACTAATAAAAATAAATCAAGTTATATTCATGTATATCAATGCTTATGTGAAGGTCTTATCGGTCTTGCGGTGTTATGTTTCTTATCTTGTGTGTCAGTTGGCGCAAGATTTCGATAAATGTCAACCAATAAAATGTCTCTCAGACAATTTCAATGAAACGTGAGGAAAATTGTCCTTCGGCTGTTTTTATCTTCCATCTCGTCGCCAATGTCCTTCCACCGTCTGTGTCAATACTAATCTATAAATAGATAATATGCAAATCCACTACAGAGATAAATGATCAATGAGACACACATCTAGACAGAAATATCTTTTGACTTCAAGAGTAAGATATTCAATGCAATTTAATTTTATATTATGCACAAAGTTCCTGGTGCATTATGCATGATAGTTAGGCACCTTTTTTTTCAAATAGTTTTAGGAACAATATTTCACTTCATCTTGATTTTGCCGACTTGATGTTCACGACTGGGGGGTGTAACACCCCCCACACCCCCCTTTCGGACCGGCCCTGCTCTTGACAGTTCGTCCGATAGATCCTGTCATAACTTACCAAGTCAAAAGATATTTCTGTCTAGATGTGTGTCTCATTGATCATTTATCTCTGTAGTGGGTTTGCATATTATCTATTTATAGATTAGTGTTGACACAGACGGTGGAAGAACATTGGCGACGAGATGGAAGATAAGATTAGCCGAAGGACAATTTTCCTCACGTTTCATTGAAATATGATGAATATGAAATATAAATTGTCTGAGAGATATTTTATTGGTTGACATTCATCGAAATCTTGCGCCAACTGACACATAAGATAAGAAACATAACACCGCAAGACCGGAAAGACCTTGGACAGAATCATTGATATACATAAATATAACTTGATTTCTTTTTATTAGTGAGTTCCAGGTTTTTTTTTGTAAAATCTTAAAAAACAGGTGAGAGATTTTTTTCAAAAAACTGTTATTTTACATGACGTCAAGGCCGAACTACTAAACTGGGTATGACATAGGTCGAAAATCATCTTAATGGATGTAAAAAAAAATGTACATGATTTCATTTTTACATGAAAATATTGAAAATGTCAGAAAAATATGTCATTCATGTCACCTGTCAACCGTGACAGGTTGAAAATGAAAATTAAGACCACAGGTTGCTGCGCAGTAGTCAAAATCATTTTACCCCTTGAAGGATTTCTCTGAAAAGATGACCGGAGAAATGTTGAAAATTTTCAATTTTTTCAACTTTCGAATTTTTTTCCCAGCAAACGGTAATTTACAGAAGTTTTTGACTCATCAATCTTTGATCAGCATGACATGAACTACAAAATATCAAAAAATTAGCGATTTTAACCGAAAGCCATTTTTTGTGTATTGTGTGCGGGGTCCTTTGGAACTTGTCCTTCTAAATGCGACGTGTTATTCAACTGTGCACATATTACAATACTTTGAATAAAGCATAGTATTTCAGTCTCGGTGAAAGTGACGTAGCCAGGATTTTTATTGGGAGGGGGCCCAAACCAAGGGGTTGCAGAGGAGTGCGAGTGGGACTAGCAAAATAGTGCCGTAGGGCAATTTTTTTTTCGAAAAAAGCGTGCATGGCTATGGGATATTCGGACCCCCTGGACCCCCCTTGGCTACGTCACTGGCATGAGGTGAAGCGAACCCAGATGAGGTCAGATAAGATTATCGACTCAGATGTAAAAAAAGCGCCTAATATCAAGGTCGAGGAGGGTATGTGACAGTTCAGTGAATATCAGGGTTGTATACAATACTATTTATATTGTACAATGAGCAATGAGAAATGAACCCTTTGGTTCGTGTATGTTTCAAACATCATGCTTGTAAAGAAATAGGCATTCGATGAGACTTGTGCACTATACTTTTCCTACTACTACGCCCTTTTAGTGGAAAATATGTATAGCCATTCTCATTCACGTGAGGTACTCGTATACTCCAGCTTTGCGCTGATGAGTTTATATGAGAAGTGCTTCAGGTGGATAAACCAATCGAATTGTCTCAAATTCAAATTTCTCCAATTCGATTGGCTGCTGCAATGGGCGCGCTTTTAATCTTGCTCGCATTGCGTCGCACTCGCATCACGTGATCCCTGCCCGCATCACCACTTGGCTAAAACGCGTGAATATTTTTCGAACTTGTTTATAGGAAGACTTGCGCACGAGCAAGGGAGCCGCCTCTATGAGAAAGTCTATAGGTATGCTCTTTGCGTTTAAACATGTATGTACCACATATTACTCTACTTAGCCATTCTAGTGAGAAAATTGGTTGAGTAAGAGGATGTGGTTTAGTTAAAGCATATCGAAGTCGTAGGAAATAGTTGTTTTACGATACAAGAGTGCGTTTTCAAGCCCGAAGCCGTGTTTGCCATCATGCATGAGGCGTAGCCGAATGCTGCAAAAGAGGCTGAGGGCCTGAACTGGCATCATAGCGCTCGAATGTCGTACAACAGTTTACGTTATCGTTACTCAAAGTGAGATAAAACTTTTATTTCATATAGATTTGACATTACTTTTGACAAATAACGTCAAGCGTGATACATAAACGGTAAAATCAATATATTTGACTATGTATCACTTTTCACGCTGTGTATCTAATGAAACGGTAACGTAATAGTATATTGTGTGCTTAGTACAGAAAGTGTCATATCCCTGGCCGACGACGGAATCTTGCAGTCTCCGAGGCGCCAGCCGAGGACTGCGTCCGGCGGAGGCCTGGAAGCCACTTTCTGTACGAACAGCACATACTACATATTTTTTAGCCGATCTAATGAGGTAGTTACACCTATCAAAATTATAAATTTTAAAGCCATGCAAATCCATTTCATCCAATAATGACGTTGATCTATCAAAGTATCTGATACTTTTTTCAGAAAGTTTTTTCCCGTACTGTTATTTTTCGTTACTGGGGTCACTAAAGCAATCGTCCATTTTGTGGCCTGGTAGTAGGCTGGAAAATCACTTCTTTCTCCCTGATCGGCTAAAATAGCTATTTACGATACAAGAGTTAGAAGTGATAGGTAGGTATTATTTTGTACGCTCGTTTCGCAAGCGTCCCCGCTCACAAAATAAGACACTTTTAAAGCGTGTACCGTACAAGATTTTATCTACAATGGTCTTCAAAATGTTTTGTATTTATTGAAAATATGACAGGAACGCGCAGGATTATCACTTTTAGCGCGTCGCCCATGACGACGTGTTAAAAGTGACGGGTATTATTTTACGCTTGTAGATAATAGCTATTTACGATACAAGTGTTGAAAGTGATAGGTATTATTTTGTGAGCGGGGACGCGGAGCGAGGAACCCAGGGAACAAAATAAGACACTTTAACCGCGTGTATCGTACAAGATTTTATCTACAATGGTCTACAATGGTAGATAATAGCTATTTACGATACAAGTGTTAAAAGTGACAGGTATTATTTTGTGAGCGGGGACGCTTGCGAAACGAGCGTTAGCGAGTAGAGCAACCCCGCAAACAAAATAAGACTCTTTTAACGCGTGTATCGTACAAGATTTCATCTACAATGGTCTTTGAAATGTTTGGTAAATGTCATAATTTATTGAAAATATGACAGGAACGCGCAGAATCATCATTTTTTCACGTCGCCCATGACGACGTGTTAAAAGTGACGGGTATTATTTAACGCTTGTAGATAATAGTATATTATTATACGAGTTTAATAAGACGAAGTTTGTCGCACGACTGTTTTTGGGGCACGACGAACGCAGTGAGGAGGGTCCCAAAGGAAGGAGTGCGACAAAACGTCTTATTAAACGAGTGCAATATACTATTTTATCTATTGTGCCCAAAATATTTGAAAGAAATTGAAGAATTCTGGAGGTAGCAATGCCTTTCAGTGTCATAAAAGTCAAACGCCAGTACGGCACGCGTTTGCATGTCGAAAAGTAGCCAGTACGATACGGGAGTAGATAAACGATTTTTTTCAAATCGATTAGCAAGAATGTAGGTACCTACTTATCAGCTTAAATACAATAATTTGATCTTGTTGTACCTGCAGATCCATAAGAATACAATGTAAACCTTGTTCTAAAAGTAGTCCAATAAAAGGAAAACAAGAAAAACATTACAACTCCTAACAGGTTTATTGACAGAAGATGTACCTACATTTAGTGTAATTTCAACAGTCAGTAAATTTTGTTTCTTATTTTCTTTTCCTTTGCCAAACAGCTAACTATGCAGTGTATAAAATAAATATAGAATATAAATGTTGACATGATTGTTAGATTTCATAATCAGTGGAATTCTCACGACTTATTTTTCAATCCTGAGGAGCAGTCATTTTCGTAATGTACAGGGTGTTTCAGCGATGATGGCAAAAAATTCAACTGTGAGTAGATCTCGTCAAAATACGACTAAAACCTATCTACCATTTTGCCAAGTTCGGCCTAATGACGAAGATACAGCCATTGAAAGTTTACTTTATTTCGGATTTCAAAAATTTGTAGCTTAGAAATCTTCCTGCAAAATTAGCTTAAATACAACATAAGCTAATTTATCAACATTATCTATCAACCTGTCAAATTTTGAAAAAACCCAACTAGTAGCGTAGAAATTATGGGGGTCATCTTGAGCTAACTTTTCTTCGGATGCTTCTAAAGTCTTTGGTAATAATCTAAGTTGATTTCGTCAAAACGTCCAGGAGCTACAAATTTCTTGACTCTGAAAAAAGTGAACTTTGAAGGGCATCTTCGTCATTAGGCCGAACATTGCAAAATGGTATATGGGTTTTTGTCAATTTTGACGAGATCCACCCACAGTTGAATTTTTTGCTATCATCGCTGAAACACCCTTTATAAAAGGATTCCTCTCTTCCAGTGCATTTGGTTCAACAGCCACGCCATAGACTGGATATTCCAAGCACCTACTGTCGCAATTCTAGTACTGAACATGGTCTTTTTGGTGGCGATCATGTGGGTGCTCATCACAAAACTGAGATCATCGAACACTGTGGAAACCCAGCAGTACCACAAAGCAGCAAAAGCACTTTTGGTTCTAATGCCATTGCTTGGCATCACCTACGTCATCACCATCTATGCACCAACACCTGATGCAGGCTCAGAAAAAATATTCGAGTGTATCAGAGCCGTTCTACTTTCAACGCAAGTAAATATAAGAGCCTTTTTCTTTGACATTTGAATGTATTCGCGATCAAATTTGTATCAATTGTAGGGTTTCATGGTTGCACTTTTTTATTGCTTTTTGAACACGGAAGTTCAGAATACGGTCCGCCACCATTTCAACATGTGGAAAGAAAGACGATCTTTGGACTCACACTCTAGACCAGGATACCGAAACAAAGATTGGTCACCAAAGTCGAGGACTGAAAGCATTCGGTAAGTACCTGTATTTCGAATTTCTTCCACTATTTACACTATTCGCTAGAAGCTAGAGGAGATACATAGTTGCCATAGATTCTAGTTGGACTTCAAGAGTGGTTTCTCAAAAACATCGCGAAATACCTACCTATACGTGTACCTACGTCAATGTAGAAAATTCATTCTCGAATTTCTATTTTTTGAGGGAACAATCTCTTTTGATAGGAACTGCATTAGTGAGAACCAATAAACAAAACTGAATGTAAAATATTACTCTTGAAGTCTTGGACGCTTTTCAACATCATTAGATTCTTGCTTTATTAGTACTTAATCGTAGAAAAAATTTGAATAACAAAATGCATGTTGCATGTTGTTAGCACTACAGAGTGGACATTAGTGATGGCTGATGATCTTGATGGAAATGGTGAACTAGACAGTGGCCTTTCTACGGAACGTCATGGCTAGAGACATCTTTTGTATAATCAAATATCTACTCCTTCGGCAAAATTGTATTCACAACTACGAGCAAAATAACGAATTTCAAACCTATCATCAGTTTTCGCGTTTTTGCCCGCAAGCGAAATGAATGTTTTTGATAGAGCCAAGATTATGTTCCATTATTTCCGTATGTTGTAACTTCGGTATACCTACTCCAGTCCAGAAATGATGGATATTTTTCTGCATGAATTTGTATTGTTTCATTTGTAAGTTTTTACTTGGATTAAATCTCCATATAATTCATACCCGCACTGAAAATATTTCATTTTAGAATTAACAAACAAGTGACTGAAGCCTTTAGGGCGTAATAGCATTCCTAGAGAAAATTAGGGTGGCATGCATAAAATACTTAATTAGGACGTAATTATTTTATAAAATACTGTCGTTATCAATAAAAATATACTGTGTGAAAAAGGTTTTTAATTTTCTCGATATTGAAATTCACATCACATATATCATCCTTTTTTTAGAATAGAACAATTTCATTAACCATTTTGTTTATTAGATCCAATTGACTTCGGGTGATAAAAACTCGTATTTTTAGAAACTGTAAAATTGTAAAAACACGAGTAACTTTCTTTTTGTTTTGTTTATTTGTTCTCACTACTTTGTATAAAGCGGCGATGACAATATGCTTACTCGTTACCAAATCAATCATGAAAGATATTTTTAAACGGTATTCAATTCATACTTTTTTTGGTTGGAAGCCGTAAAAGAGTAAAATGTTTTTTTTAAATTACTAGAAAATGATGGAGGAACTCTTTTACATACCTGTAAAAATAATTAAGGTTCGATTCCAAAGTTAGGCATCTGTTTGTAATCGACTGGTAATCTCTAAAGTATAAATTTTTTTCAACAAAATAGACTCTACAGTCCACCGGCAAAATACAACAACTACAAAAAGGACTCTTGTCACTCTGAAGCAACTACAACTACCCTAGTCACAGTCTATGCGGGCGCAACGAAGCTTTCCGCCGAAGAGGATGAGGAAGACTCTCTTCTACGGACAAGACCTGGAAGTGCTTAGACGGTTTAAGAAAGCCATCGGCTACTGCTATTTTAAATCGTGTTTCCTACAGACAAATGAAGCTAAAATTGCGTAAAGCGGATTTCAACGAACACGCTATATTTGTGTCTGTCTTCTACGAAGGCGTAGAAGGGCCAACAATAATTTAACAAAGTTAAAGCAAATTGAGCTTGATCATTGCAATTTCAACCTAAACAATTGTAACTTCGAACTTACAATTGTAACTTCGAACTTACATTGTAACTTCGAACTTACAATTGAAACTTCGAACCCTCATTGTAACTTCGAACTTACAATTGTAACTTCGAACTTACATTGTAACTTCGAACTTACATTGTAACTTCGAACCTACAATTGTAACTTCGAAATTACAATTGTAACTTCGAACTTACAATTGTAACTTTGAACCTACAATTGTAACTTCGAACCTACAATTGTAACTTCGAATCTACAATTGTAACGCAGCTCCGGGAAAACGGCAGCAGGCAGTTGGCGTTGGCCGTTGGCACAGCGAGTCGAGATCTGGTAGAGTGTGGAGACTGCACTGAACTGCCGACTCCAACTCCACTCCACACTCTACCAGATCTCGACTCGCTGTGCCAACGGCCAACGCCAACTGCCTGCTGCCGTTTTCCCGGAGCTGCGTTACAATTGTAGGTTCGAAGTTACAATTGTAGGTTCGAAGTTACAATTGTAGGTTCAAAGTTACAATTGTAAGTTCGAAGTTACAATTGTAATTTCGAAGTTACAATTGTAGGTTCGAAGTTACAATGTAAGTTCGAAGTTACAATGTAAGTTCGAAGTTACAATTGTAAGTTCGAAGTTACAATGTAAGTTCGAAGTTACAATTGTAACTTCGAACTTACAATTGTTTAGGTTGAAATTGCAATGATCAAGCTCAATTTGCTTTAACTTTGTTAAATTATTGTTGGCCCTTCTACGCCTTCGTAGTCTTCGCACAGGGTACATAATATTCATATTGATAGACATTGAACAAATTAATGAATGGCTGAGTTTTTGGTTCACAGGCTCAGGAGGGCCTGCACTTACATACTGTGGGGCCAGTTTTTCCATCTCTGGTCAATTAGAAGGTAAACATCGTAGAAACGATTGTCTTTAGTTGCAGCCATGGCGTTTAATTTCTAAATATTTTGATGAAGCTAAGTATCAGAGGGATGGAAAGACGGCCGAGTTCCCTGATATTCCGTGAGTGCCTCGACCTTTTTCCCCTAAAAACATGTGCAAGGGCTTGGGGCTTAGCTCATTCATATCTTGACAAACTGGAACCTGGAAGCTTTTTTCTCGAAGTAAAATAATAAATGTACAGGTATCCACCTTTCTCATAAGAGAAATCACTTCGGCGCATACCCGTGAGCGCAATAAAAACAGCCTCTATAGACTAGTTCCTCGCTCACAGGTATGCGTGAAGCTCTCATGGGAAAGGTAGATTGTCATGTTGAAAGATTGCTCAAAACATTATTGATATTTTGACAACACTACCGCGAGAGTACCGTTCGATAAACAAAAAAACTATTCAGGGTTGACTTTGGATACAAAATTTCATCGATGCATTAGGTGCTTTCCTTTTACAACCTAGACTAAGTAGTGGTATCTCACTTTCGCGCATGTGATTTCTCGCTTTTTCTCTCTCTAACTTAGATCAGATCAGTGAGTTTTGTGGTAAAAGAAAAGCACCTATTATTGGCTGACACAAAAACCAAATCCAACCTCATGTAAATAGAGTTCCATCAAAATTTTCTAATGTTTTGAAGTTTTCCCGAAATATCCTGAAACTGTTTTTTTTTCATAAAAATTTAATTTTTATGTAAATCAGTGAAATAGTAGGGCCGCTACGGGAAAAGTTACTGCACATTATGTTGAAGCTTATATCAGGAAACTAAACTGCTCAACATTTGAAATGTCGGTATCGAAAATTTTGCCCTTTTTCAAAATTGTGTAACTTTGGATGGTCTCAACCGATTCCGATTTTGTCTTCACGGTTGCTTAGATACATCTTCCAGCAATCTACTCCGTTGACGAGAATTTTCAGTTCATTTCAATTACATTCGTTACAGAGTGGGATGTAAAGCATTGCAAAATTGTGCTTTGTTCAATAGATCCCCGTTTTTGTGAACAATTTTTTTTTCAAATTCTAACAATATAATCAAGAAGCCTGATGTCTTGTCTCAAAAGGGTTGTTGAATTTTCCAGATCAGAAGTTCAACAATGATGATATGATTTTTTTTGTGAAAGTTGAGAAAAAATGAGAAATTCAGGTTATATTCCTGAAACATATTCAAACTAAAATTTTAGAATGTATTTCTGAACGAACAAAACATCCACTTATCCAATTTGAGGTCCGTTTGTCAAAAATTCCGATATGATACGATGCAGTAAGTGCGCCCACTAATGGCGGATTTCAACCAAAATCGCAGTAAAAGCGCCCTCTAATGGCATATTTCAACCAAAATCACATAAGTTCATTAGACGCTTATACTATGGCTGCATACCAAATTTCAGCTCAATTGGATGTACCGTTTGGGAGTTATCATGGATGATTACACAGAGCTAGACACACAGACAGGCAGACAGACCGACTTTGATCTGAAGATGGTCTAGATAAATCGATTAGATGGACCCGAGGATGGACCTTAAAGAAAGTTATTCTTCGTAATCCGGAAATAAACTTTTTGCGCGTTCACAATATTTTTCTTTTCATTCGAGAACGCGAACCGGGAAAGTAAAACAGGGGTTTTTGAGGGCGCAGCAGTTTCTTACAGTTCAAGCAACAAGCATGCAAAATTACAGGTTCTAATCATCCGAAATGCGATTTTATGCCAACCGAAATGACTGAAATGCAACTTTTCCGAAAAAAAATCAAGTCATCATTGTTGGACTTCTGATCTGGAAAATTCAAAAACCGTTTTGAGATAGGACATCAGGCTTCATGATTATAACGTTAGAATTTGAAAAAAAAATTGTTCTCAAAAATGGGATCTATTGAACCAAGCACAATTTTGCAATGCCTTACATTTCACCCTGTAACGAATGTAATTGAGATAAGTCAAAAAATTTCGCCAACTGAGTAGATTGCTGGAAGATGTATCTAAACAACCGTGAAAACAAAATCGGACTCGGTTCAGACAATCCAAAGTTATACAGTTTTGAAAAAGGGCAAAATTTTCGATATCGACATTTCAAATGTTGAGCAGTTTATTTAGAATAATTTTGTCCGAGCAGGTGCCAGCCAACTAAAGTTAACGTTGCATCCAAAATAGCGGCCGTTTTCTAATATGGCGATTTGAAAATGTCATCTTCTAAATATATGCCGATCAGCTTTTAAATTCAGCACTAGAACGGTAATTTTTGCACGCCAAGTTGGCAATTCTGCGATATTTGGGGATGCTCAAATTTGTAATGTTGGATCAATGGCCTTGTTTACGCGAGGTTTAAAACTGGTGTTAAGGTCAGTAACATCAATGTTATCGTCCGCATAAACACCTCTAAACGCAAGTTTCGCAACAGCTGTTAAGCTTAGCTAAATGTGATTTTAAATTGCATTTAGTAAGCAAACAAGTGTTGGTAATCGCACGTAAACGCCCATGCACATTACGACGCATGTGCAAACCAGAAATCGGTTAGATTTATAGCAGATTTATGGGTTGGGTGGGATGTTGGATGACCTGTGAGCACCAGTTTATTAAAATTGATAATTGATGATTAACCACCTTTTGTTATGATCTCTAGAAAATGTGGTTATATGGTTGAATTTCGTTTTGACACTTCTTTGAAAGATGTCTTCCTGGGCCGCTATTCTTGAATCATGTGAGAAAAGTCCCTGGGAGTAAAATCCATTCCGCAGTACACTTCTGTAGCGAATGTTGCCTAAAATCGTGGTTTTTAGGCAACTTTCGCTACAGAAGTGTACTGCGGAATGGATTTTACTCCCAGGGACTTTTCTCACACGATTCAAGAATAGCGGCCCAGGTTAAGGGGCCGTCGGCTGTCATTTTGGTCGGCGCACGTAAACACTCCTAACTAACCACTGTTGAAATCTCTGCTAATCCTCGCGTAAACAAGCTCAATATTTCCTCAGATAACCTTGAATTCGTATTGTCAATCGAGTACAGCGCTGTTGCAAGATTGTATGAACGCTCAAGACGTCTTGATTTTGGTAGACTTTCTCCAGTTTAAATGGGCGACTGGTGAACAGTTTTTTTTTGAATAAAATAGTGAATCATAATATACCATCATATTATATACTAGGTTGAGAAAACTAGTCTAATGTATGGTCAGAAATGAAGGCCTAGTGTCTAAAACCTAGAAAGACTCGGCACTCTGTCACTTACCTGCCATTCTGACAAGATAACAGTAATAACAGCCAAGGCAACACTGTAGCGGAATATGATGCAAGGAGACGCCAGAATTGGCATTTCATGTCAAAATTCCCTAACCTCACTGGACTTCACCACAAAAAGCCCGTTTTCACGTAACTTGGTCTGTCAGCGTCCGTTACACCCTAGGGAACATGGCCAACCGCGTTTTAATTTCAACTGAATTTAAAACGTGATCGGCATATATCTAAGGATGTCGATTTCAATATTATTATTAGCTATAACTAGGGTTGCATTTTGACCGGTCAAATAAGATTTGGTCAATTGACGGTCAAATCGGTCAAATCGGTCAAATCGGTCAAATAATAAAAAAATACGCCAAAAACAGGTGTTGCTATCATTCAACATTATTCATTGAAATTAGACAGCAATTTGAATATTTCGTTAAGTAAGTACCGTATGATCTAAAAACTTTCCCCCTCTAGGCAAGCTGTGGCCTGGTCAAAATCAGCCTTGTTTGCCTGCCAATGACCAGACCACAGCCTGCCTAGAGGAGGAAAGTTCTTGATCATACGGTACTATATTTTACTGGATTTTTTATTTTATTTCAAATCAAATAAATTTGAATGAAAATATATTTCAATTTTAATTTTTGGTAATTATAGGTAAGTACGCGAACACCTTGACTAACTCACTTCAGGTACCTACTCATACAGGGTTATTCAAAAGTCCGGAATAAAATTCATAATTTTTTTTCCATATTTATTTCGGAAAAAACACTCGAACAGGTCGATTTCTAAAAACGGTAAGCCGTTTTTTCATGACACGTGTCATGTTCTACCGTCAACCCCCTAACCTCAAGCTACCCTTAGTATTTTTTTTCAAATGGCACCCTATGGTTTGTGGGGGGTCGTTGTAAAGCTTGTCAAAAACGCTATTCAGATCTACCTTTGAAAACTAGATCGGACGCTTCACCATGAAGTCACCACCACAAGCCATAAGGTGCCATTTGAAAAAAAATATACTGAGGGTGGCTTGGGGTTACGGGGTTGACGGTAGAACATGACACGTGTCATGAAAAAACGGCTTACCGTTTCAAGAAATCGACCTGTTCGAGCGTTTTCTTTCTGAAAAAATATGGTGAGAAATTATAAATTTTGTTCCGGACTGTTAAGTAAAACTGGGGTTCCTCAAAACTTCATGGTGAAGCGTCCGATCTAATTTTCAATGGTAGATCTGAATAGAGTTTTTGACAAGCTTTCCAACGAGCCCCCACAAGCCATATAGGGTGCCATTTGAAAAATAATACCAAGGGTGGCTTGGGGTTAGGGGGTTGACGGTAGAACATGACACGTGTCATGGAAAAACGGCTTACCGTTTTTAAAAATTGACCTGTTCGAGCATTTTTCCGAAATAAATATTGAAAAAAATTATGAATTTTATTCCGGACTTTTGAATAACTCTGTATAGCGGTATTGATACAAATATGTGGTATAGACAATACAAATAGAAAAGACCATACGTCGTCACGGATTTTTACGGTTGCGTAGGAACCAGGCAAGTCCATCATTCAAAAAACGGTTGGCTGATTTTTGATGCCCCAATATCCGTGACGACGGTGGTGATAACATATGGTCTTCTCTATTTGTATTGCCTATATATGATATAACATGTTCCAAAAATTAAACTAATATTTGGTTCTATTTTTAGACTTTATCAAATTTAAATTATTATAAATCGTGCCAAACGAGGGCCGGGGGCTTGTATTTGACCGGTCAATTGATTATAGTCGGGGTGGTACGCGACATAAAATAGCAAAATACCGCAAATGGATTAGACGGGATGCCCTTTGGTATGATGACTACTTATACCAAGGTGATTAATTTCCGCCAAGGATGCGTCAACATTTCCCACTCAGAAAAAAAGATGGCGACGATTTTTGACAGGAGCGGATTTTTCATAAAACATATGCGTGTGACACATGTTTTCTCACTAATTTTGACCTCCTGAATACGAATATGGAGTTTATTTTCACATTGGAAATCAACTTGACCTCATATTTCACACCTGAAAACCGCAAAAATAGCAGACTCTCGCTAATTTTTGAACTGAAAACTTTATGTACCATCAACGGCGATTTCCAGCCTTGAGCTGGCTATAGAGATCTCATAGAACAAGTTAGCAGTCTAAGTTCTGCGAAATAACTCTTCAAACATCGCCAGGGTACGCCTCAAATCATCCAAAAATGGGCGCTGGGAGCACACTTTGCTGCGGCTGGATGGGGAATGTAAGTGTGAAAGGAAAAATGTTGTGCAATATGTTTTACTGTCTAATATGACATACCAAGCATTCATTAACATACCATAGGGATTTGAAACAAAATATCGTACAAACAAATTTTCATGATTTGTTGATAATTTTTTTTATGACAGGTACAATTAATACCAAAAAACGTAGCTCTGATTTTGATGATGTCCTGTATCAAGGTAAATACATCAAGAGACCTTTCTCACCTGGAATAACCACCCTAGCTCAAAGTTTCATATAATATAAACCATTTTCGTCAGATCCGCGATTGCCAAACATCAGAAAAGCGTCTATTAATAATTTCAAAGTCCTTCTTTGAACTTGTTCTGGAATGCAACATACGGCTGATGGTTAGGTTTTGGCTTAAGTTTTCTGTCTCGCCCGTGAACTCATTCAGGTGTCTGCTGGACTGGATATGCACCAACGGCAAAGGTTCAGTAGGACCTCCTGTGTGTGTGTGTCAGAATAATGCGAGAATGAAAGTAATGAGCTATTAATGGAGGCTCAAAAGCGTCTAGGACGTGAACAAGCCAAAGAGCATGAAACATACACCGTGTATCATAGGTACTATAGTTGCAAAATAAGAGTCGTAATGTTGAAAAGGTCTTGGTGCCTACCTGATCACTTTTCCATATGTTTTCCACGTCCGTTTTCTATGCCTGTTTACGTCCTAGGTGTTTTTGCGCCTTCACTGATAATACTATAGTTCCATTCTCGCAAATTCCAACACACACAAGACAACAAATTTTAAATTGGTAATAACACTGAAGATCCTACTGCCCTTCGCCGTTGGTGCATATCCGGTCCGAAAATTTCTATGTAGACACCTGAATGAGTTCATGGGCGAGATAGAAATACTCGTAGAAAACTTTGAACCAAAGATTCATCATCAGCCGTATGTTGCATTCTAGAACAAGTGTAAAGACAGAACTTTAAAATCAAAAGACGCTTTTCTGATGTTTGGCAACCGCAAGTCTAACGAAAAATGATTTAATTATGAGTCGCTATACCGAAACTTTGAGCTAAGGTAATTGTTTCAGGTGAAAAAGGTCTCTTGATGTATTTACCTTGATGGAAAACATCATCAAAATCAAAGCTACGTTTTTTAGTATTATTGAAAAAAAAGTTATCAACAAATCATGAAAATATATTTTTTTGGTTTTTTATCTGAAATTGTCATTGTATGTTGATAAATCCTCAGTATATGTAAGCTTACTATATAAAACAGTGGAATGTATTGCAAAACATTTTCCATTTCACACTTACATCCCTTAAATCAGCCGCAGAAAAATGTGCTCCCAGAGCCCATATTTTGTATGTTTTGGGGCGCACCCTGGCGATGTTTGTAGAGTTATTTTGCAGAACTTACACTGTTAACTTGTTCCGTGGGATCTATTTAACGAGCTCAAGGCTGGAAATCGATATAAATGGCATACAAAATTTTCATTTCGAAAATAAGCGAGAGTCTGCTGTTTTTGCGGTTTTCAGATGTGAAATATTAGGTCGATTTGATTCCTGATGTAAAAATAAACTCGATATTCGTGTTCAGAAGGTCAAAATTAGTAAGAAAACATATCCCACATGCCTATGTTTTACAAAAATTCAGGTCCTGTCAAAAATCGTCGCCATCTTTTTTTCTGAGTGGGAAATGTTGACGCATCCTTGGAGAAAATTAATCACTTTGGTATGAGTAGTTATCATGCCAAAGGGCATCCCGTCTAATTCATTTGCGGTATTCAAAATCGTAGCACCCCGACTATTAGAGTATTTGACACGGTCAAATGACGGCTCATTTGACCGGTCAATTGACATCGTGCAACCCTAGCTATAACTAAACTGGCGGGTCACCACAATAATCGTGACAGAAGCCCAATTTTCCGTGTAGGTCCTCCTAGGTGTAGGTAGGTCCATGGTGTAGGTATACACGGTGTTTACCCGAGGTGGAACCATCTCCTTCACCAAAACGCTTTTTCTTGGAGGTACCTATTTTGGATAAACAAAAACTAGTCCTTGACCATTTTTCCCGTAGTTCTTGAATATATTTATCACACATTTGTATAGACAATACAAATAGAAAAGACCATAATGTTGTCACGGATTTTTACGGTTGCGTAGGAACCAGGCACCCACTCAGCATAGCATGTCATGTTTCATAAATGAGATGATCTCAATCATGTCACAAAATAACATCACAATGAACGTTACTTCCACATCTCTGTGATGTTCATCCGCGATGTTATACGATGTAATGTCTGAGAGATGTTTTGAAGTGAACTTAAATTGAACATCACACATGATACATCTACCGGACATCACATTGTTACTGCTTTCAACTTGCCGAAGTGTAACATCTCACTGACGTCAATGAGATGTAGTCACTGAGAGATTTTTCAAATTTCGCGGGCTGTCATCGTTAAGCTCTGTGTGTCGGAAAATATTTAATAAATAGTTTTGTCCTCTATTCCATGTGTGTGATGCCAGAACAGCCTTATGTCTTCATGTTTAGTGTGAGGCCCTGCGGGCCCTCTTATGTCTTCAATTGTCGTTTGGAACAATTTTTGTGTCTTCTTGTGCTTGTGGCTTTCGGAACTAGTGTGCCCCATTTGTGTCTCCTTGTGTTCTTCGAAAGTCTACTGGGCCTTCTTGCATTTTGTCGTGACTTTAGCACCTTTAGTGAACCCTTGTGTCTGCTTTTGCGTTATTCGGAACCCCAAAATGGGCCCTTTTTTGTTTTATTGTGCTTTCGAATACTTTGATGACTCCCGTTCATGTCTTATTGTAATGTCCGGGGCCCCAATGGAGTCCCTTGTGCCTTGCTGTTACGTTTCGAGCCCCAGCGAGGCTTTTTGGGCTCGGTGTATCGTTTGGAGTCCTAATGAAATATTCCGAGAAACATCCCTGAACATCAAGTGCGCTGTTTAAATATACTGTAGTAGACAAGTTGGTAGTTTAGACGAATCGGCAGCAGTGCCTCTAACCATCACCTGTGGGGATCCAGGTTCGAATCCTGCGAAGGACGCCATAGAAGAAGAACTTTTCTTAGGGAAAAAACGTGCTGTATAGATTGTAAAAATTAGTAAAAATAGGTGCGGAACCTCCTGTGGCATAAAACTATGTTGAAAAGTGGTGAAAAATTATTTTTAATTAAAAATACACATCCAAAATGCGACGTATCATGTACGTCAAAAAGTGATATCTACGAGATGTGGAATAGCGATGTAGATAGTATGTCACATTTGGACATCTTTGAGATATCTCATTCATGTTCTAATTACCCGGACATAAGAAGTAACAGAGATGTCCACTTAACATCGCAGAGACTTTTTTTGTTAACATCGCAGTTGTGACTTGAACATCTGAGTGATGTCACAGAGATGTTTTCTTGCTGAGTTGGCAAGTCCATCATTCAAAAGAAGGTTGGCTGATTTTTGATGCTCCAATATCCGTGACGACGGTGGTGATAACATATGGTCTTCTCTATTTGTATTGTCTATACTTATACCTATCTCATAATATGGAGGTGTCCAAATAATAATTCAAATTTTTGGCATCTTGGACAGAATTGTTCCACATAGTTCCCTGAAGAAGTGTACCAAATTTCATAGCTCTAACATGAAGTGCAGTATATCTCTTTATTTTGTCGCCTTCGCCTAGCGGTCCTACTAAAAGAACTAGAGTGAAACTTGGTAGTTCTTTATTTATGACCGATTGAACAAACGTGACATCAAATTTTAGTTCGGTACCGAGTTCGGTACTAAACACAGGATCAAATTTTTGAAGTGGAATAAAATGCAAATCTGATTACTTCAAGGGAAGAGCGTGATGGGAATACAAAATATACAGCCCCTTACGATTATCTGTATATTGAAACCAACTTAGGGTATCTCGCACTTGTCGCTTATTTTTTTATTACATAGAAAATATCTGACAGTTGCCGCAAGATGTGCTGTACAAGCCACAATAAATATGTCTCACCTGGGTTTTGGTAGCCAAATAATCGCTTGGAGCTATATTTTGTATTCCCGTCATAATCTCTTCTTGAAGTAGGTAACTGAGTTTGCTTTTTATTCCACTTCAAAAATTTGGTCCTTTGTTTAGTACCGAACTAACAAATTTTATACATTAATGCAATCGGGCATTAGTGATGTAATAAATTGAAAATGATGGGTAGCCAGTGCCTAGGCCTACTAGTTTGCAGAAAAAAAAAAGACCCAACTTTTTTCCTCCTCCCGTCCAGCCATTTTTGGCCTATTTTCATGGGTAGGTACTTTTTCTTATTTTTGGTCGTAGAATCAGAATCGGCTGGCAAATATACCATTGTATACCGCATAGCATACCATACCATGCATACCGTTTGTGCATCAATTGTATATGCCGTATATAATACCGTATATATACGGCATTGTATACTGATACTTATAGCATCATATCGGTATCTGTCGATCCTTCGTTTCAAGTAGGTAGGTATATCTGACAACGATGATAGAGGCATAAGCACGGTGCTTTACTTACTTTACCATTAGACATTAGAGTATGGCCGGGAGTCATTCGGACTCAAAAAATTATTTTTCTAAATTATCTTTCCAAATATTTTTTCACAGGATCTGTTTTCTCGCTGGTTTATTTCATCCAGGCAAAGATTTTTAGCGTGCCAGACATTATTCTGCGATTTTTATATTCGTTTTCAATTTTCATAGTAATAGCCAAAACCTTGCTCGAGGTTCAAGATCTCTTGTAGTATTTCAACCTTTTTTTAAATTCTTGTCGAAAATACAAGCAAAAATGATAATTGTCACCTCTAACGCTACATCGAGTAAGATGCTAAAAATAGTTTATCACCACAATCATCAAATCATTAAACTCGAAAAAAAACTGAATCTCTGGATGCGAAAGTTTTTTGATCATTTTGGTGTCTAATTGAGGATTCATTCCTCGATTCATTCTGATCTGTTTCTTTTATTTTCACACATTGAGGTATTCCTTTGCAAATAGGCTGAAATAAGTTTGTTCCAAAATTCTTATTACAAGTGTGAGGTCCATTTATTATCTACCCCATTTTTACCCAGGTCAAACAAGCATACCTAGTACCCTGAGGGTTGAAGTCTAATTTTTAAAGCAGATACACCTAGAAAAGTGTGGCATATCGATCTTTTATAATTTTCGTATTCTTCGTCCCGTCAGGAAGCCAAATATGAAAGAAAAAGAGCACTAGCTTTGCTTAAATTGTATAGAAAGATCATTCTCAATTTGCTTTATTTTGAGAAAAGTGTAGAGAAACTATCATAATGCAAATGAATATGCCTCTGTGCCAAAGAATGAAGAGGAGAATTTCGTGGAGTATCCCTTTGACATGAATCAGCCTGTACACATTAGTATCTAAGACGTGTTGTTCTGTGAATGTTTGTGATACGCGAGGATGATTTATTATGAGCATACTTATTATTACCTACTTAATTTTAATATTTACAAATGATTTAGCGATTTAAGACTTATTTTGATATGTCCCATTGTTAATAAATTAATGTATAATTCACAATTGCCTATCTGCCCTGAGTAGGTACATACTACCATAATAATGTAGAGATCAATTTTTTTTTCAAAAGCTACGCCACTGGATGCCCATGCGCATTTAATGTTTCATTATAGGTAGGTAGGTACACTACAAATAAAAGTAAAATCTCGATGGGAATAATCTCCTTCAAGCTTTCTAAATCATTATTTCTCTGCAAACCCTAATGTATTTTTTTTACAACTTACAACACCTCGCATTATACCCAGAAAACGTGGATAATTTGAGAAAGAAATGGAATACCAACAACCTTACACCTACAAACAATTGGACCTGTAATTTTGTTATAATGTGTACATATCGCAGTGATCATGCTCTTTTACTCACCTACCTAGCCTGTAATAAGAATTACAAAATAAAACAAGCTCACCTTGATTTCACTTCTGTCAATCAGTGCGCTCATTCATCGTTATCAAAAGGAAAATTTTCTATGCGGTAAGTAGGTACCTACGTATAATCTTAAAAAGTGAAAAGTTTGATTTTTTAGCAGAAACCCGTATGTTACAGCTTGATAAACACAGCCGACAGCTGACGTACCAGTGACGTGCTGTTCTCTGTTATCAAAGTTGTAATAAGGTTCACATCACAGTCAATTTAATTTTGGCGTCGTCGGATGGGTACAGTCGCATAGGTATGAATACTTTTGATTAATTTTCAGATTTTTTTTAATTCAACTGCAGTGTGTAAATTGTTTCAACAGAGGGAAGGCTCAGGCGGTTACCTGCGCATCCACCAAAATGTTATAATAATTATTGTAAACTTTCTAGTTGCTTAAACTTCTTCGATGTTTACTAATATACATATAATTATGTAGGTACTTGAATAGCAAATAGCACTTTTCCAGAACTTTAAGTATATAGTAGAGTACTTACAATGGCAGTACCTACAGGGTGATTCGAGGGATAGGTAATAATATATTAATATTATTAGCTTTGCCTGTATCGTGAAGTACCTACCTCGTGAGATAAAAAATACCTTGGTCAAAGGTGGCCTTGAAATCGGAAAAAAACCGTTAGGACCATTTTCGATGAAGATAATATCAAAGTAGATACAAAAAGTTGCTGATACGGCTTGCAGAGGAGCTACATTACCCGGGAGTCAGAAAAAAAGATTACTTACTCATATAAATAAAATTCCGAGTAAAATTCAAACTCTGTTTGAAAATCTTTCACTTGAAAACACTAGGAACATTTTTGTTTTGAATGTTATGGATTCATTATATTTTTCAATTATCTCTGCAAATACTTACAGAGTTCAAACCTCCGTCATTGATAAATTCTAGAGATGATTCATTGAGCCATACACCTGTCAATAAAGATTAGGCAAATAATGCTTAACCTATGAAAAATTTGGTATATATTTCAAAGAAATGTAAAAAAAAAGATTACCCGTATACCGATGATTTAAGAACTTACTAAAATATTCAAAAGAAATTGAAGTAACTAAATACATCCCGTTTTCAAGATCGTTGAGGATTTTTCAATGCCGTTGGAATTAAGGAATGGCGCAAAGATAATTTTGATCGCTCAACTTACAATTCCTTGATTTTCAGTATAAAGTTGAGAGTAGAACTTGATTTTTCCATTTTAGAACAAAACAACTGACTAATACAAGTTTAAAATTTTGGCTATTCAAATATAGACCTCATACCTATACCTACGGATTTAGCAAGGAATATTTTTTGAATCTAGGGTCGAACAATAATAGAGGTCTTCATAACCAAAGGTTTTTCCGGCAAAGATGTTTAAACAATTTTTTCCGACTCCCATACGAGGTAATGAGGCAGGTACCTCTACTGAAGTTCATGTTCTATCGATTTTGAATCACCCCGCCTGGATTCCTGATAATTAGCCTGGTAGCGGCAATGAAAGTTAGGCTTTTTATTTTGTCAATTTTCCTTGACTTCTCTGGACTTATATTTCCGCTAATTTTGCGACACCCTATAGAATGTGATTATTAATAATTATATTCTATAATAGGTGTAGGTGTGCCTACATACCTACTTTTGTAATTACAGTAGGTGATGAGTATACTTACCTTTTTTTTTCTTTCTAACTCTAGGTAGTGAAAATGGCTGCAATCAAAGGTAGAGCTCTCCACTATGTTTTCAAAATACCAGACAGGAAAGAAACTGCAAGGTTCTACAAGGATGTTTTGGGAATGAAAGTTTTACGCCATGAAGAATTTGCTGATGGTTGCGAAGCGACTTGCAATGGGTAAGAAAGTGCAGTTTAACAAACAATAATAGTAAATGACCAAGTCAAGATAAATGTATTCGCGATAGCTTTGTTTACCCTACATCCCCGAGTTGGCTTCCTGGGCCCTGACTGAATAAGTTTTATCTATTCCTAAATGGGTACCTACTTGAGAATTATTTTAATTTAAAAAAATATTAAATGAGCAATAAGAATGAGGTAGTTGATATACCTATGTTTTTATTGTTTATTTTCAAGGCCATACGCAAATCGATGGAGCAAAACCATGGTCGGTTACGGACCAGAAAGCACCCATTTCGTTATTGAATTGACGTACAACTATGGAGTGAAATCCTACGAGAAAGGAAACGACTTCAAAGGCATTACCATCAGAAGCAAGGAAGCTCTGCAGAGAGCCAAAGCACAGAATTGGGAGGTACTGCCTGGAAATATTTTGGAAGCACCTGGTGGTTACCAATTTCACATAATTGATGAGCCTCAGCCTGTAGATAAAGGTTTTATATTGTTTTATAAAAGTTCATTTTTTGTCATTTTATTCCAATTATTCATTTTGCATTCCTAATAATTTCTTTTTTCATTTTGTTATAGACCCATTAGAGAAAGTCACCTTGGCTTCTTCTAATTTACTCAAATCAATCAACTATTGGAATGGAATCTTGGGTCTTACTATTTTCGATCGTTCTGATAAGACAGTTTCCTTGGCTTTTAATGAAAGAGACGCCAAGCTGGAGCTGGAAAGTATTGGTAGGTATATTATAAACTCATGCATTCGCCTGTTATCACAGTCTCACTTAGAACCTAGAGGAACTAAAGGATAGTCATTGAAAGTCTTTGAATAAATTTACAGAAGCTCCAGTGAATCGAGCCAAAGCTTACGGCCGCATAGCATTTGCATGTCCCTTTGACCAGCAACCGGCCATTTCTAAGAAAATTGAGGAGCACCAGCAAAAAATTCTGACCCCGCTCATTTCTCTGGACACCCCAGGAAAAGCTACCGTTCGTGTCATTATTTTGGCCGACCCTGATGACCATGAAATTTGCTTTGTGGATGAAGAAGGCTTTGGGCAGCTGTCGCAAGTGGACCCAGAAGCTGATAAATTGTTAACTCGGTACATAAATAAGGACAAATCTTGAACAAAATTGATATACTAACTATGGGTACATAGTACATAGCAGGTATATCTACTTACTACTAACTCGAACTGTCAACGAAATTAAAATGTCTTATTATATATTAGCTAGGTACCTACAATGCAATAAACTGAAACTCTGTTCGATTTTCATTGTTTTATTTCACAACACCTTTTTGTATAAAATTAAGAAAAAACCCAATAACAATACCCCAAAAATACAAGTGCACAGCACAATGGAGTAACTGCAAGAAATTGTTACCACACCTATCTAGCATTCTGTGTTGTTACCTTGGTTCTAACAACTAAGTAACAGAACATCCAGGAATCCAGGTGGTAACAGCGCCAGCGTATAATATTAAATTTATGTAAGTAGGATTTTTTCCGCAAAGTTACCCAATTAAAATATTTCCAATGTAAAATGTAAAAAGTTACATTTTGTGTTTAATATGACTCTTGTAACTAACAATTTCTTTCCACCATGCTGGCCTGCTCATTGAGTATGGATTTCTGAAAATGACTGACTGCAGCCGTTTGTATACCTATAAAAAACAAATTGAGCTTTATATGAAGACCAGATGAATGGAGTGATTTTGTTGAACTTACTTCACCATCTGAAGCGCCCAACACGGAATTGACTATGAAATCTGGAGGAGCAATGGCATCTACCAAGGATATAGCATCATCTTTGAGGTCGGCACATAATTTCAAAATCGCTCCCTGAATAACGGACGTCGCCGTAGGTCCGCTGGCATATCCACCTTGGTACAGCGTTCCCAAGAACTTTTCCAAAGACCAAACTCCGTACAGCGAAAATACTTTCAGCAACACATCTTTGATTTGTCTGTCTGGAGCTTCGTTGATTACCTCAAGCACGTGTTGCAAGAAGAAATGTTGAATGTAAGTCACGCTCAGTTGTTTAGCGAAAAAGACTTGAGCATTGTTCTTGGCCCAGAATGGATCTTGACCGCTTTTAAGACTGGCATCTAGTTTTTCTTGAGTGGCTCGCAAATAATAACACACCAACCACTGATAAGCTTCAAGTATATCTACAAAGTTTGACAGTGAAGTTATGGACCTTGCATGTAGCGACGCATTTTCGAGACTTACTTTCAGGCAGGCACATTTCGTCCACAGTACTGGCAGAAAACTTGGTTTCCAATATGTTTAAAGCATGTGATAGGAAATCAGCAGACTTCAAAGGCGTCGAGATCTTCTGGCGTTGTAATATTGCAGGCCAAAACTTCAAAAGCCAATTGCTGGTTTGTTGTATCAACACGTGGTTTTCTCCTTCATACGTACAATTGGCATCGTTGTCGTTTCTAATGTCACCAAGTCCAGCAGCTGCGAAATTTGAGATCTTGAATTTTGAAATTTTGAGTATTTTATTTTTTAACAAAAAGGAGCTACTACTGTGGCATGAGATTGGAAAATGTTGAAAGGTTCCAAGATCGTATGGAGAACAGAATTGTTCAGCTACGAAACGAATAAGTGGAAAAAGAGATTTGGGGAAAATTCGACGAGTTCTGGTAAGTGGCGCTGCTGGTACTTAATAAAGACATACCATATTATGTAGGAATAAAGTTAGCAATGTGGAATCATCAGGTAAAACAATTAACTTATAGAAGTAGTTGTGGAGATCTCATGAGACACATGAAGGATAGTACCAATATAGTACAAGATAGTAACAATATTTTGTAATAAGATCTTTATAATGGATGAAAATAAATATCATCTATTATCTACCTAATGCATGGTCAGCTCGCAAGATTAGAAAGTGGAGAGGCATGCGTGCAAGCAGTGCGAGGACTGATATCTTCAGGGTGGAGATTTTTTTTTTGTCCTGCATCAACTTCTAAGTTATTAGCAAGTTTTTCAGTGAGGGTTTTTTTATAACGATAACAGTGGTGCCCATAACAATGAAGATATATTCTTGTTATCTAAAGCTATGACTTGAAGTAGGTATTTCTAATGGACCTCTCACCCTTTGTCAATATTTATATACTGATAGGGATCAATATTATTGAACAAAAAAGCCTTCAATAAATTGGCAAAAAGAGTCATAGTTTGAGGTAGACTTAACACCACGATCATGCGAGACTTGATACTTTGGAGCTAATGCTAAGCTAAGGCCAAAGGACAGGCGTTCCCTAAGTTACAAATATTTAGTCAGATTTCAGTCAAAAAAAAATGGTTTTAATCGTTACCTAAGCATTAGTTTAAAACGTTGCTTGAACGTGCGGTAAGCCAAGTCACGCCTCTTCTCAACAGCTTTAGAATCAAAAAAATACTTACAGCAAATAGATTTGAATTTGTTTTTTTTTTACCTTTGAGATAACCGTGACCAGCACAGGCTTCTCGACATTCCTGTATCGCATCCCTGGCAGTCCAACCAGCAACTGGCTTGGATGCGGAAGAGACAGCGTGGAGTTCCATGCCTAAATCAGGCAGCGCCTCTTTGTTTTGTCCAAGGATAGAATCAACACTGAACTGGTACTGGACTTCAATCAGATTTATACTGAATATCCTCAAAATGTACGTCGCTGCCAAGTATGGTAAAAGTCGATGTTGCTATAAATCACACAAGAATTAAACCGAATTCCGGGGCGAATATTCTTAAGGAATAGTCACATGAGTTTGATATTCTAATATCGGAACTTCTTCTTGACCATCAGGACCAAATTGTTTCCTAATAGCTGCATATCTTATAGCTATGGTTAAAGCTTTGGAAGCGTAATTTTCGCAAATGCCCGTTATGTTGACACGGCCCGCTGACAACGCGCCAAAAGCAGCCCCAGATCGTTGCCTCGGATCTTTATACGGCGTTACGTATTTACCATCTTCGGTGACGTCGCCGCTTTTATTCAACAGACTCTCCCGCGGAATACGGTAATTGTTAAACATTAAAAAGCTGTGGGTGAAGAAGAAACAATGAGTTTTACTAATTTCAAGTTCAATGACATACTGATTTCCAAATCCAACGACCTTACCCATTATCGATTCCGTTCAATCCAATTTTTTCGCCCATATCACCAACCGTCACACCAGGAAGCGGTGTAAGTGTCTTGGGGTCTCGAATTTGGACAATGAAAGTGTGGAGGCCGTAATGCACGCCGTCTATGTGAAGCTGGGCGTACACTATGGCATGGGACGCCACTTGGCCCAAACCACCTGCCCAGCACTTGGCAGCTTCGAAATCTGGAGTGTGGAGGATGAACTCTTTTTTCTGCTTGTCGTACGTAGCTTGAGTTCTCATTCCTTTGGTGTTCGTTCCATGTCCTATCTCGGTTAAGCAGAAGCACCCGAAGATCTGGAAAAACAGAATAATCTTTCAGCGTTTTTGAAAACCAGCAAGGCTCAGTTTTTCCTTCTCGGGTTAACTCTACCCTGAGGTTAACTTGAGACTATGCCTTACCCCCGGTATTATTCACCAACTTAAATGTGCCTCTAGTTTCAAGGAATTTTGGGGTTTACTTTTAATCCACTCACTAAACTTAGGACTTTCCTACTTTACCGAAAAAAAAGTAAATCTTGAAGGTTCGGTCTGGTAAACCTTATGAACTCAGTATATTTTCTAAGTTTTGAAGCACACGAAATATGAAGATTTGGAGTTCAAAGTAAACCTTGACAGTCCTTTTAATTAAAAGCACATTTAAATTAGTTGATGATACTGTGGGTTACATACCAATGTTCCAAAAATTGTGGTTGAAGTTAACATAAATAAAAATACTGAGCTTAATAAGCACACATCACCCAGTATGTGTGACAAAAAAAAATTGTGAGTGCTACTATTTATTTAGAAAGGTATTAGGAACTTTTTTTTCAAGCCCAGGGACTGCCTTAGTTTTTGATATAACTTAGGAGATGTTATTATTTGTTTATTTCATAGTTATAGCTAAATATCTGTAGCAGAGGTTTTCAAAGAAGTTTTTTCAACATCTAAATTAGAAGAGAGAAGAGAAATGACTGCATGGGCTAGAAGCTAGAACGTTGCAATGAACTATCGTGTGATCAATTCAATTCCTAATTCAGGCAGGCTGTGGTCTGGTCGAAATCAGGGGTGCGAAGCTGCATTTGGCTAGGACACGGCCTGCCTAAATTAGAAATTCAATTCATCGCACGATAAAACAAACATTGAGAAAACTGTGAACTGATTAGGTACTGATTAGTTGATTGATTGACTGATTGATCGATTGGTTGATCGGTTGAATCTTTATTGTTATGAACAAAGTCAAGTGTCAAGAGATAAGATATCTACTCATTAGTGTATTTGTACAGAGCTTTCTATCTATCATCAGAATAATAACAATTTCTATTATTTTCTAGGGGGTAGGTATGTATTAGAAGCAGCTAAATAATTGATGAGTAAATATTGTAATTCTATTCAAAAATGAAAGTCACTTCCTGGTTCATTGAAAAAACGCCTCAAGTTTATTGGAGGTAGGTACTTGATTAGGTGTCTAGATTTAGGAGCTTGATTTTGATTAAAAATGCAAATTAGGGAAGGTGCTCGTGGGCCCACTTTTATAAAATGTAATTCATCAGAGAACTTAAAGCTATCTAGCACTGAAAGAAACTGGTTCGGCATCATTCATGGTTTTTAAGATAATGACTTGTTCACTTTGTGGCTTTTTCACATAAGCTTCGGCCAGCGCGGCGTACCGAGGGCACGGTGATATAAATACCCTATCGCAAGTGTGAATGGGTTTTAGCGCTATCGTAGCATGAACGTATCGAAAGGGTAGCATGGTGTGAATCGGCTCTGAGTAGTCAGTGTCACAATTTGTTGAGAAAATGAGAAGAGGTATGTATTTTGTTTTTGGAAACATATTTCCATAGGAGGTCGAAGGGTGAGACTGCAAGCCTCTTATTTTTGCTATCTGTAACGATTTTTTATTTTTGTATGGTTTTGAAAACAAACTTAATGGCAGTTTGAATGGGCCTACAGGGTGTCCGTTTTTCAAGGCTAAGCATGGGTATCTCGCTAATCTTCAGAGATACAGAGTCGATTAAATTAGAAAAAAGTTGCCAATTTTCATGACGATCAATGATACAGAAAGATATTTGACTTGTCAGTTTTGGTTTTCGAGATATCGAGAAAAAGCAGAAATTTGTAGTTTTTGTTTTTATTTTCTATTTGAAAAACGGTTGAAGGTAGCTTTTTCTAATTAAGACATTGTGGAGGCACTTTTTCAAGGGGAACTCATCAATGTTGCCAAAATCTTTATTCTGGCATTCAAAACAACCGAGATATGATATTCAACTTTTTTTTCTCTTATGGGCGCCATATTGGATTTTGACATTTTTGAATACAATATTTTTTTCTGGTTACAACAATGTGTCACATGCCACTGTTGAATTCATGCTTTTGAGCAAAAAAAATTTTTTTATTTTTTAAAGAGTGCTTTGGAAACAAAATCAGCACTGACATTAAAAAAAACGTAAATGTTAAACATTTATTCAACACTGACATGTGGTACATCGTTATAACCAAAAAAAAAATACCGGATTCAAAAATATTAAAATCCAATATGGCGCCCATTAGAGAAAAAAGTTGAATGTCGTATCTCGGTTGCTTTGAAAGCTAGAATAAAGATTTTGGCAGCTTTGAATTCCCCTTGAAAAAGTGCCTGGCAATGTCTAAATTAGAAAAGGCCACCTTCAACCGTTTTTTGAATAAAAAATAAAAACAAAAATTCAAATTCCTGCTTTTTTTGCGATATCTCAAAAACTAAAATTGATACGTCAAATTTCTTTTTGGATCATTGATTGTCATGAAAATGCGCAACTTTTTCCTAATGTAACCGACTTTGTATATGCCGATCACGTTTTAAATTCAGTAGAAATTAAAACGCGGTTGGCCATGTTCCCTAGGGTGTAACGGACGCTGACAGACCAAGTTACGTGAAAACGGGCTTTTTGTGGCGAAGTCCAATGAGGTTAGGAAATTTTGAGATGAAATGCCAATTCTGGCGTCTCGTTGCATCATATTCCGCTACAGTGTTGCCTTGGCTGTTATGACTGTTATCTTGTCAGAATGGCAGGTAAGTGACAGAGTGCCGAGCCGTTCTAGGTTTTAGACACTAGGCCTTCATTTCTGACCATACATTAGAACAGTTTTCTCGACCTAGTATATAATATGATGGTATATTATGATTCACTATTTTATTAAAGAAAAACTGTTCACCAGTCGCCCATTTAAACTGGAGAAAGTCTACCAAAATCAAGACGTCTTGAGCGTTCATACAATCTTGCAACAGCGCTGTACTCGATTGACAATACGAATTCAAGGTCATCTGAGGAAATATTGATCCAACATTACAAATTTGAGCATCCCCAAATATCGCAGAATTGCCAACTTGGCGTGCAAAAATTACCGTTCTAGTGCTGAATTTAAAAGCTGATCGGCATATATCTCCCAAGATAAGCGAGATACCCATGCTTAGCCTCGAAAAACGGACATGGGTAAGAGGCTAAGCATGGGTATCTCGCTTATCTTTTACAGAGTCGGTTAAATTAGAAAAAAGTTGCGAATTTTCATGACGATCAATGATCCAAAAAGATATTTGACTTGTCAGTTTTAGTTTTCAGATATCGAGAAAAAACAGAAATTTGTAATTTTTGTTTTTATTTTTTATTTGAAAAACGGTTGAAGGTAGCCTTTTCTAATTACGACATTGTGCAGGCACTTTCTTAAGGGGAATTCATTGTTGCCAAATTCTTCATTCTAGCTTTCAGAACAACCGAGATATGACATACAACTTTTTTCTCTCCTATGGGCGCCATATTGTGTTTTGACATTTTTGAATACAATATTTTTTTCTGGTTACAACGATGTGTCACATGCCACTGTTAAATTCATGCTTTTGAGCAAAAAAAATTTTTTTATTTTTCAAAGAGTGCTTTGGAAACAAAATCAGCACCGACAATAAAAAAAAACGTAAATGTTAAACATTTATTCAACAGTGACATGTGGTACATCGTTGTAACCAAAAAAGAATACCGTATTCAAAAATATTAAAATCCAATATGGCGCCCATTAGAGAAAAAAGTTGAATGTCGTATCTCGGTTGCTTTGAAAGCTAGAATAAAGATTTTGGCAGCTTTGAATTCCCCTTGAAAAAGTGCCTGGCAATGTCTAGATTAGAAAAGGCCACCTTCAACCGTTTTTTGAATAAAAGATAAAAACAAAAATTCAAATTCCTGTTTTCTCACGATATCTTAAAAATCAAAATCGATACGTCAAATTTCTCTTTGGATCAATGATCGTCATGAAAATGCGCAACTTTTTCCTAATTTAACCGACTTAGTATCTCTCACTATAAGCGAGATACCCATGCTTAGCCTCGAAAAACGGACACCTGTATAGTGTAATTTTTTTTTGCTTGAGCAGAAAGTGCAATGGAAATAAAAATTTACGTATTTTTTGTTTTTGCGTAATTTTGAAAATAGTTATTAGGTAGAAAAAAATAGTAGACTTTGAGAATTTCACTCCCATTGTATAATACGCGCCGTATGTGTCGTCACTCGTCACCGTTCCCATCTAATCGTATGAATCGGAGGTGTGACTAACTGGCGTTCAGAGCCGCTTCCGTTTTGCGCCAGGAGCTGCTCCGGGTAGATCACGATCACTAGAGAGAGAAAGTAGATACACACGCCAATCACGGCCCAGCTGTATCTACTTTCTTTGTCTAGTGTAGTGATCCACCCTGAGCAGCTTCTGCCGGCACAACGAAAGCGCCTCAGAGCGCAGAGTGCTAACAGTGGCGTAGAGATTTTCTTCCAATGGAGAACTATAGGCAAAACGGATTGTAGAGGGCGACGTGTTCCATGCACCCATATTGACACTCTTGACAGTTATCGTACATAACCTCCCTCAAAGAAATGTGCGGAAGGGGAAAAGTGCTAATGCTCAAAGAAGAGTCGAGGCGGAGAGGTGCCCCACTGAGAGGAAAAAAAGAGCTGGTGCAAAGGTGCAGCCTGGTACATAACACGGCACTACCTTTTTTTTCTCCGCTTTTTTTCGCTTGTCGACTTTTCTCTGCTTTTCAACTCACGAAGTTACGCAAACCGCTGGTTATATGCTGAGTGCTGACAAATGAAAATGAAATTACACTTCCAAAGTTGAGGTTATGTACGCTTAAAATGACAGTTATGATAGCTAGGGTGCATGGAACACGAGCGCCATTACTTCGAGCGTTTGCCACTATAGTTCCCCTTTGCGAAACTTGTGTGGAAGTGGCAAAAACCTCAAGATTAAAATTAACATAAGTGATTTATATGATTGTACAAATAGTTGTTGATGTAACAATAAAACAATGAACTTGAGTTTGAATGAACTCATTCATTGATAGTCGTTGAATTCCTGATCCATACTGTACTAAATGGGGAACTATAGGCAAAACGGATTGTAGAGGGCGACGTGTTCCTTGCACCCATATTGACAGTTAACGTACATAACCTCAAAGAAACACAAACAAATGTACGGAAAGTGGAAAGTGCTTAAAAAAGAGTTGAGGCGGATAAGAGCCCCACTGAGAGGGAATAAAAAAGAGCTGGTGCAAACTGCAAAGGTATGCTCATTTGGAACTGTTACAGCCTGATACACAACACGTCACTACCAATTTTTTTCCCGCGATTTTTGGCTTGTCAGCGTTTTTACTTTTCAACTCAAAAAGTGACGCAAACCACTGGTTATATGCTGAGTGCTGACAAATGAAAATGAAATGACAATTGAAAAGTTGAGGTTATGTACGCTTAAAATGACACTGATGATAGCTAGGGTGCATGGAACACGGGCGCCATTACTTCAGGCGTTTGCCACTATAGTTCCCATGGTACGCTACTGATTCAACCCGCTGTCACAATTAATCCGAGTGCATCCGTCCGACCGGCGCGGTGGGAAGAGGTGAGAAGTTGCATTATTGGTCGAGACCGGTGACTTCACAAATGGCGCTCGATCTTGGCGTTTTCAACTTGCCGTCTGATTGTAGCACCTTAATTATTTTTTTTACAAATTTTGCACGACAAAACAAAAGAATATTTTTAGACGAATATTCACTGTTTGGCTTGTATATTTGGGTAACACAATGAAATAGCCAATTTCATAGCAAATAGCAAACACACTGTACATACAGGCCCATTGTTGAATGTGTTTTAAAATTTTATAATACCGGGTGGGCCATAAAAAAACCGTGCTCATAATTTTTCATTTCAAAATTTTTCAAAGTTCAGATTTAATAATCTGCACATCTTTTACTACTCATCAAATTCTTCGAAATATGAGAAGGTAATCTCAAAGAAAAAAAAAGTATTCGTTTTTTGGAACTGATGCTAAAACGTCGAGACCTGACGAAAAGAAAAAAAATTCCGTGTCGGTCGGTGTGAGTGTGTGTATGTCCGTATGTATGTATGTATGTTTGTATGTCTTACAGGTTTTTTTTTGACCCCCTCTCCATTTATTTCTAAACCTTCCGACCAATTTCGACCAAATTTGGTATGCACGTAGGGTTCATGGTAGAGGAAATAAAATAGGATTTTCAACGTGATCTGTCAACGGGAAATGTCACTGTCAAAGAGTGACAGGAAATTTTGACAGAACGATTTTGATTTTTGATAGCTCTTTGAAGGTTTGAAGCTTTTGGAGAACTATTCTAAACGTATAAAAGTTATGACATATCTGTTATCTGTCAAAGCCAAAACTTAGGTCTTTTGTTCCTAACTCTTCAAAATACATTTCCATCATAAAGATAAAACATATAACAATTATAATCAGAAATGAAAGTCATACCTAATACATTTAAGTATTCATGCTCAGAGATCAGCTTTGAAGTAGGTAGGTATAGATAGTCATATATAAAAAAAAACAGCCAGCAAAAACAAAATTATAGACCTTTGGATTTGAGAGCTTTATATGTATAATGGTTCCTATGTAGATTAGAACCTTTACTTCGAAAAATAGAGGAAAAATGCTCTTACCTTTCCTTCTGTTGAATCATCAATAATTTGGTAATGCCTCTCTGTTCCCAAACTCCTGAGAACACTCATGAACATAGCATCTCCTACAGAGCATTTTATGGTCGAAGCTGGCGCTAGCTGCATCATAGTCCTAGTTGCAGCTGCAGCTTTCTTGAAATTATCCAGCAAGTTCAATAAACTCAACTGTTTGATATCTTTGTAAGCAAAGGCCTGTCTGGCAGCTCTTCGTCTTTCCTCATCAAATGTATGGGACAACAAATCCTTTTGGTATTCTGGATGCTGCTGGAGCACCTCGTACAACTCATTCTGCAATGACAAGATTAATTTATAAAGTAGTGCGTAAAATAACAACCCGCACCCACTTACTTGGAACTGGATGATCTCTTCGGTTTCAATAAAAACTTTGAGTTTCTTCCAATCAAAACTTGCTTTTTTCCGGTACAGATCCAATGGACCTGGTGGAAAATCTGACAAAATGTTGGTCATTTTACTGTAACACCTTCTCAGCATCAACTGCAAATATAATAAAAAGAATATTTTGTAGTAATTGTTCCAGTCACAGTTGTTTGTTGTCTTGCTAATGGCGAAACTACACAATAATTAAGGATAACATGACATGTTTATCACTTCTATCATTGGAGTGGGATACGCTGAACTGAACTTTACTCTCACCAGTCCACTTTCCTTTTTATTATGATGAATTAATGATACGCTAGAAGGTTTACTAGTGGCAAACATGAATTGCAATTATTACTTCCTGTTTTTGCTTCAATTTGCAGTGTTTCACCCTGGACTAGCGCAAACAGTAAGTACCTTGTAAAGGTGCATCCCGGGAAAATATCAAAAAGAACAAAATCAAGTGTTCTTTCTCTAAGAACATTTTATATAACATCAAAGGTAAACAACGTAACATAACCATGATCAAAACAAGATTTTACTTTAAAGATTTTAGCAGGTAGCTAGGCAACACACAATTCACGAAAGCACATGGTTGTTGATTTAGCGCCTCCACCATTTCCACCCCGACGGACGTCCAGTACCTTCACCATTTCATGGTTGACGTTCAGCACCAAAAAATAATAGGCAATTAAAGCTACTATGAGAATCAATGGATTTCAATCTGGCCAATCTAAGTAGGTCGACCCATGGGAAATGCATAAAGTCCTAGCTAATCGATCATTTTGGATCATTATCTTTTATGGAACCAAAATTTCTATCATTACCAACTCGTTCACCAACGAGCACTGACCAAAAGAAATTTTACTAATCTCGTATCATATTAATTGAGCGTTGATGCAATCCAGGGTTAGTATAATAGTATAATATAATAATTATTATTATATTAGTATAATAATAATAATTATACTAATATAATAATATATACTAGTATTATATACTAAACTGAAGAGCCCAATCGTTTGGCCATCTTTCTTGTCAATGTGAAATCCATAGAGCCTCTCATAAAATTTCTACAGGGTGATGAACAGAGCAGTGCAAAATTGATGAAAGTTCAACATACCCCCGTTTTCGTTGAAATTTTTTTTCGGGAGTATCAATACCAAATTTATGAAGAATGATGTGTTCCCTCGAAACGGTTTTTGAATTTTCGGGATTCTAGTCGAAACAGCCAAAATGTGATTTTTTATTGTGAATACTGTATATTATTCCTGTAGCAACGCAAAAACATTGGAACTTTTCATATCAAGATGACGCCACTTGGTAGGCTTGTTCACTGAACAATTCTGAGCAATTTGACTTGCAACACGTTCCTATTGTTTAGTGAAGGGGTGAAGAAAAGCCCAATTGGCAGCGTACTTTTTGGTACTACTCCTAAAATTCGGTTTTTCAGCATTGAAAAAAGGTTAATTTTTACTCTCTTTAGTCAACATGGGACTACATCATTAGAATTTCATTAACCACATTTCCGCCATTTCGGATTTTTTTGCCTTTACGTTAAATTTCAAAACATAGGCTTGTTTGACATCATTTCTAGAAATGTTGGTCCCCTAAATGGGATTCTGTCAATAAGATCTGTCTATATGTTTGTTTATCTGTCTCTCTCTTTCCGAAAAAATATTCATAGAATTTTTAACCCCACCCCCCTTCTTCCTAAAACTCTCTGAGTGTCCAATTTACTATTCTTGACCTCTCAATTCTATTCAATGCAGTCAACGTCATCCTGCAAAGCATCGGAAGAGATAATTTTCTGTGGAAAAAATGCCACCCAAATTTCACCCTTTTGCTCCCCCCACCTCATCTCAAAAATTTAAAATGGCAATATCTACTTTGTGATACATCAAATTGAAGAAAATAAAATTCTCTCCATGAACAAAATTTTTTCAAATTTTTTAAAACCCCCATTTTTCTTACAAAACACCCCAAATGTCTAATTTATTTGGAGAGGGGTTGAAAATTTCAAAAAAATTGTTTTCGGAAAGAGAATTCAATTCCCTTCAATTTGATGTATCACAAAGTAGGTGGTGTTTCGTTAAATTTTGAAGCTGAGGTGGGGGAGAGCAAAAGGGTCAATTTGGGCAGCAGTTTTTCCGCCGAAAATTCTTTTCTTCGATGTTTTCTCTGGTGACACTGACTGAATTGAAAACAATTGAGAGGTCCAGAATTAAAAATAAGACAGTCAGAGAATTTTCAGAGCGAAGGAAGGTAGGGTTAAAATTTTTGTGAATATTTTTTTCAGTAAGAGAATTTGGCGGCTACACGAAAGCTAGTAGACTGTTTTTCCTTTCAAGTTGCGCAAAGCAAAAAGGGACTTACCAACGGCCCGATGTTCCTTGGCTTCTGGGTGTTGCGTTGACACGGTGGTGCACTAGAGGATAGGATAGAAAGGAGGCACCACGCACTACGCGCCACCCAGTTGGGTCATCATTTGTTACGGCCGAGAAAACAATTAAAAAACTACGAGTTCCATATGACTACAACGAGCGGCGGATGCGAGCTTGTCTATCGACGCGTTTCTTATTGCTACTGCCCCTTTTTTCTCAACCCAGAACAAAAAACAATAGCCAGTGGCGCGACCAGAATTTAATTCTCTTCAATTTGATGTACTGCAAGGTAGGTCATGTCATTTGAAATTTCAAAGTTGGGGTGAGTGGGGGCGAGGGGGCTTAAGATATAAATTTGCCAATTCATGTTTTAGATGTCCCCTTTGATATAAAAATCGACCTATTTTTGCTCGAAGAAATATTCACTAGGAATCGGGAGTTATTGCAGGTGGATAGTTTCAAACGATCACCCGGTGCAGTATTCACAATAAAAAATCACATTTTGGCTGTTTCGACTGGAATCCGAAAAATTCAAAAACCTTTTCGAAGAAACACATCATTCTTCATGAATTTGGTGTAGATACTCCCAAAAAAAATTTTTTGCGAAAACGGGGGTATGTTGAACTTTCATCAATTTTGCACTGCTCTGTTCATCACTTTGTAGAAAATTTATGAAAAGCTCTATGCATTTTATATTGACAAGGGAGATGGCCAAAAAATTGGGCTATTCAGTATTTGAAACAATATCAGAATCATATGTGCCAATCAAAAGTTATAGCGGTTCAAAATTGGGTGAATTTTTGATTTGTAACACTTTCATTGTTGAGCAGTTTAGTATAATAATTATAATAATAGTTATATTATAATAGTATAATATAATAATAATAATTATTATTATTATAAGAATTATAAAGGTACTCGTATGTACAGGATCCTGCAACAGTGCGTCGGGCATCTTGAACTGAATGCAGTAATAAAAAAAATCGGAAAGAAGGAAATTCAAATTGAGCCTATAGCCCAGGCATTTTAGTCGAAAAATCGTTGGTAACCCGTAACAAATTCTCTCAAAGCGGTATATATGTTCTATTGGACCTACGGAACAACATATCAAAATACTCGGACTTACACCCTCGTGCATCCTTTGATTTTCATCCTCAAAGGTCAAGTTCTAAGAATTAGAGAGATACCTATCTCCAAGCTGTTTCTGCAAGTGAACGGAGTATCCGATCGATATAAGATATGTTTCAAATGAACAAAGAAGATTTGTTGTTAGTGCCTAAGTGTGTGAGAGAGCCTTTGTAACTCTTCCGATTGGTTAGTTCTGCGGGAAAGGCGGCTGAGTGTTAATTTGTCGCCCGGATATTTCAGGAAAAACCTCGGGAAAAACCATGTGAGAATTTAAAGCCACAAGCAATGTCGCACAAAGTTGAATATTGATATATAACTGGTATGATCCCTAAGGAAGAACATATCAAAATATTTGGACTTACACCTCTGTGCCTACGATTTTGGGGCTTTGAATATCTAGTCAAAAAATTCACCCAGACACTTTTCTCTAAAACTGTTCCTGTGGACGAACCAATCATTTTAACAATATAAGGTGGGTCTCAAAAGAAACACGGTATATTGTTGCCTATGAAGTGGACTCCGGTAGCCATGAAACATTTTTGCTTGATAGTGGCGTGAATAGTACGCGCAAGGTGAAATTTCTCTCCTGGATCTTTGAATGAGAAACATGTAAGAATATTTTGTGATGGCCAATAAAGCTGAGCATTGTTAATAGGTTCTTCTTCCCATCTTCGAAACAGACACAAGTGATGAGACTGATGAGTGAACAGTTGATATTCACAGTGCTTATCCCGAAAATAATGAATTCTCTACAAAAAAAAATTGTGGTTTCTTCATTTAGGGGCATCATTGTCTGAAGCTGTAAAAAATCAAAATTACCGACAAATCCTATATCTATGTTTATCTTGGACAAAAACAGCATCAATTGCTTACGCCTATTTATATTACAAAGTCAGAGCATCAATTTTTTATTAAACAAGTTTTACACCTACTTTTTTTTTCTGAAAATGGAATAACGGCTACAGAAAAGATGATTTTATGTTTCTATTGCCCGATAGATACAATAGCATTTGGTATTTTCTGATAGAGGAAGAACTTCGCTTAGTATTACACACAAAAACAGTGGAACCGCTCCATCATTCATCAGTGAAAAAAAAAAGAACTGCAAAAATTTCAATTTTCTGATCATGTAATGAATACAGGCACACTGTTTTTATCGTTTTCAGGTATGAAATGGTTAAGAACAATGAATTCTGTTGGAAATACTCAATTGAGATGATTCTAACCATACGGAAACCGAAATTACAAAACGACAATTTCAGATGGCAAAAATCGTCGTTTTTTCAGTAAAACTTGTTTAATCGTGTTTCAATTCAATTTTAAATACCATATTTGATATCAGAGGCCAAGATTTAGTTAGAAACTATACCACACTTGCCGATATCAATTCGAGGTTTTTGAGAGAAGAAGAAAATAAATTTTGCCGATCTTCTTTTTTTTCCAGGCAACCCAAACTACTTATCAACAATTCAAACGTCAAGCAAATATTGTGAAGTCTTGAGGCATCTAAATATGATTTTTTTCATTTATATAAGCTACAGTGTGTCATTTACGCATTTAAAATGGCAATATTTAGCCCCCTCCCCCACAATCAATGACGCACAAAGGTGTGCCACCGAGTATTTTGATATGTTATTCTTCAGGTCTTACAAGGCCCGTATACCGAATTTCAGCTTTGTGGGAATTTGTTGCGGGTTAAAACCTAATATGCCTGGGCTACTACATAGTAAAGCAGTTTTTGCTCCCGAAAATTAGTCTTTTTCCAGTTAGTCCGGGGGATAGGGTCAAAAAAAGGCTTGGCCGTGTGCAACTTCGTGAAGGTGTATAGAGTTATGTCTTAATCGATCCCTGGGCGATCAAGGACCATGAAAAATTATGGTGGAATATTGGCATCGGGCTGCAGGCAAATATGGTGGAGGCGCCAAAATAGGCTTCATCTGGGAATAAGAAACTGACTGTAGCTCGTTTGTTTTCCAACGGATTTTAACATTTGGAACATCATTTTGTAGACCAAAAAATTCTCTTCTTATTTCATATCTAAATTTACGAACGACATTTCCGGGAACTGTCAAAATTGTCTCTGTAAGATATGCTAAATTCCGGCGTTTTCTGAAGGATATCCGATATTTTTGAAACTTATATTGACAGTATATAGATCTTGTCATCGCTACTCTTTCCAAATTTCCACTTTACCTCTTCGTATCTTTGCCGTTTTGGCCGCTATATTGAAAAGATGGCGCCCAAAAAACAGTTTTTTGTCAATATCTTCATTTCAGCCAATGTGAGGTGGAAGCGTTTATATGCGAATGAAAGCTCATTCAATAGGTCGTGGGAACATAACCGTCATCTTGGCACCCGCTATGGCAACGTTGCAGGCACGCCGGCACAACGAAGCGCCTCTTGCCAGCTGCTTGTCTGCGCTTGCGCCTGATAGGGTGCCAAAGTACCGCTGTAGAGATTCGCTTGTTTTTGACATTACTCAGTTAAATCTTGAGTTTAGAGTTTAGCACATTAATTTTTATGATAAAGCGAGAATTGTTCAATAAATTATCTATATATATTTATTACAACTTTACAACTGAAGAAAATTGTATCAACAAGTAGGTACTAGTGAAAATAACATCATATATACCATATACCCATCTTTAGCACGCCATTTTTGTTCCCGCGACCTATAGTAGTTTTCATGACAATTTTGTGTCTCAGTGGGCATGCGCAAGATTTGACAGTTCGGGTCGGCTAGCACCAGAGGTGTAGAGTGGGGAGGATGATTACAGAGCTGTGCGAGTCTGGCAACCCGCGAAAGTCGAATTTTTGCCGACCGGCAAGGAACGTGAGCGTGCGCTCTAGACCTGATGAAAACTACTATTATCTACAATTTGACACCTTACTCGTTTATGTGCTATTTTCGGTTCTTGGGTTACAGCGTCTAGAACTCTCTCAAGCATCAACTTTTGGCATTCAATCAGCATGTTACGTTGATCTCAGCTCTATGTGGCAGTCAAATTGGCCATTAATAATGCATGATCAGTTGTCAATCACAGACCATCAATATTCAGAAAATCAATCATGGTAATGGTTGTTATGCAACTACAGGGTAAGCTCTAAGGGCAAATTGACTTTGAAAAGGTATATCTTGAGAACCGTAAGTCGTAAGTCGCACATGGGTGATCCAGATGTCAAATTTTAGAGAATTTATTGGGCCTTCATTTTGATACAAATTTCAAAATTTCATAACGAATTAAATGAAAATGTTGCAAAAACTTGTCTTTTTGGACGCCATGTTTCCAAAATTATGGCCAGAATGGCAGAGATACGATGTGGAAAAGTGGATATTCCGAGGGATATTCTGAATAATGACCCCAAATTTCATTGGAATATTGAGTTTTGAATGTATCTGATATCCTCCAAATGCTATATTTATTACCTTTATTAGCCCTTTCTAAAGTCAGTTTCCCTTCACAGTTCACCCTATAAATCCACAATTAATAAATAATAAATAAATAAATAAATAATTTTTTTATTAACCCACTTGTACGTAATAACAAAAAAGAAAATAAAACTAAACTTACTAATAAGGGTTAATCACAAGGGAACCATTCAATTCCTCCCTCTGAAGCTCACAGCCCAGAGAGAGGTCTGATCTTCCATGACTCCCTTGAAAAAAACGAAAGTTTCAATTATCCGATCAACGTGGCGGATTATCCGATGGCGATCAATATCACCATGATCGATTTTCTGATTTTTTTTTCCATTTGTGGTTATAATAGCCAAGATTTAATTATGGTTAATTTGCTTACTACATGATGGTGGTAATAATTTGACATGCTGATTGAATGCCGGAAGTTCATGCTTCCGGAAGTTCTGAAAGCCATAACTCAAAAACCGTAAGTCGCACATAAATGATTGATGTCAAATTGTAGATACTTAAATGGGCTTTCCTCCACATATACACGTTTCTTGAGTCAGTTGAGTTGAAGATATTCACAAAAAACTGTTTTTTGGGCGCCATCTTTTCAATATGGCATAGCCAAAACGGCAAAGTGGAAATTCGGAAAGACCACCTCCAAGACCTATGATAATGCCAAGTAAAAAAATTATCGGATAACCTTCAAAAAACGCCGGAATTACGCATATCTTATAAAGACAATTTCCGTTAAACGAAATGACGTTTATAAATTTAGGTATAAAATAAAAAACGTGAGTGCGTGACCATAGTCACCCTCGGAAGAAGTGAAACTTCTATAGATATGAATCAATCAGCAAACAACGTTCGAAGAGGTGTTCTTTTCGTACTCCCGCTCCGCTCCCTCACGGTTTGTATAATCTTGTTTTTCTTATTATCAATCTTATTATTATTATTATTATTATTATTAGTCACTCAAATAAGGGCAGAGTACTTTCGACATGATTTTTTCACGATTAGACTTCTTTTATTTCTTTTCTCGCTGCGCTTGGCAGTGGAGAGCCCCACCAAATGCGGGAATGAATAGAATCCTTCGAAATTCAACTTAATTAGACATTTATTTTGAATAAAATGCACAAAAAGTTTGAAAACGCGATATTTGTTATTGTTATTAGAGTTGACGGCACACCACAGGGACCTGTGGGCGGAGCCTAACTGCGCGAACTGGGTTTATTTAGTGGTACACCTAGATTTGCAGTGGGATTTGCAGTGACCTGGTAATGGTCCACCACTCCAGCTGACGGTGTTGCTATTTCAACACACGGACTCATCCAAAACGATTTTTGTTTTTCTGTTTAAGCCCCGCCCACAGGTCCCTGTGGTGTGCCGTCAACTCTACCAAAAATATATTTCAATTTTTCTTTTTCGAAAAAATCCTGAAACAGGTCGTTTTTGTTTTTATCCAAATTATTGTACATACTGTAGAAATATGAAAAAAATGTTTGGTAGTTAGTTAGTAATAAATATCACCTTTTCAAACTTTGTGTGAATGTTATTAAAAAAAAAAGTATTTTGTTTTTGTAAGACATGAAACTTTTCACACTATTGTTTGAAGAAAAACCAAATCTATCAATTTTATGTGTACAATAGGGTAGTGACCACCATCCAAAAATATAGAAAAAAATCATACTAATCGAATGTAGAGCCTTAATAACAAGACTACGTTTCGTGAAAATTCGAAAAAAAAGTTCCAAGTGTCTCAAAATCTGCCTTGAAAGTGGCTACTTTTGCGAACGATTTCAAATCTACCGACCTGTAAGGCGGGCTGTGACGTTTCAATCTTTTGACAATAGTGGGGATGACTCCACCTCCGTTGCCTGTGTGTCAGTGTTGACGTTGACGTTTGCCAGCATAACATAACCATTGAAGTCTGATGTAGTCTTGAAATATTCACAAATCATGAAAGATTTTACCAACTTTCCATATTTTCAAGCAAAACAACTAAACAACACGAATCACCGCACAGATACACAAAGCGTTAACAATATAACAATCAGCTGTTATGAGCGTTGACGGGTTGACGCTAGTGCTTTTTGTAGTAAGTTCTGTAGTGTTGTCAAGCCTGCTTCTCCGTCTATGAAAGATTGCGACGTCATCGCGCCAAATTTGAAATGATCGAAAACTTTCATAAATTTTTTTTACCAAGAAAACTTACAAAAAAAAATCTGTTAACTATATAGCGCCACTTATCAAAAAGTGAACTTTTAAAAAAAATAATAAAAAAAAATCGGTCACTACCCTATTGGGGGGTCGTCATTTAAAAAAAAATGTTGACGTCATCATAGCTAAAAAACAGCCAACAAAATTTTTTGTTTATACATTAGGTCTACACCTTTTCCAGTTGTAGTTCAGAAAATATCAGTTGTATTTCAGATATCGTCAATTGTAGTTCAGAAGACGTCAATTGCATTTCAGAATAGTAAAATGTAGTTCAGAAAGTATCAATTTTATTTCAGACTAGTCAAATGTATTTCAGAAACAGTCAATTGTATTTCAGATTAATAAATTGAATTTGAGAAAGCATCATTTGTATATCAGAAAGCGTGATTTGTATTTCAGAACATGTCATTTGTAGTTCAGAAAATAATTCATATGTATAATTTATCAATCAATGCAGCTCCAAGATAATTGTAGCATTTGTCGTTCTTCAGTGCTGCGGAAGCCGGTCGTGCGATTAACACCACCGCAGGCATCTGTTACACAGAAGATGTGCCGAATATCTGCAGTTCATCATACAAGAAGATCAAGAGTTCGAAGCTGTGGCTGTGCAAAAGTGCCCCAATTTGCAGGAGTCCGAATAAAATTGATACTTTCTGAACTACATTTTACTAATCAGAGATGCAACTGATGTCTTCTGAACTACAATTGACGCCTTCTGAACTTCAATTGACGCTTTCTGAAATACAATTGACATAATCTGATGTACACTTCACGTTTTCTGAACTACATTTGATAAATCTGAAATACAATTGACGCCTTCTGAACTACAAGTGACTAATCCGAAATACAATTGACGCTTTCTGAACTACACTTGATAAATTCTGAAATTCAATTGACGATATCTGAAATACAATTGATATTTTCTGAACTACAACTGGAAAAGGTGTAGTGGGTTGGATAAAAACAAAATCGACCTGTTTCAGCATTTTTTCGGAAAAAAAATCATTAAAGGAAATATGCATGAATTTTGTGCGGGACTTTATCACCACACTGTATGTAGGTATAATCATTTATCACAGTTGCGTTATTGTGCTCATAGTGAAATATATTTAGTAATTATTGCGCACTAATTAACTGTGTGGCAGGGCAGTAACAAGAATTAACAGTAAATCATCAAGTATCGAAGTATCGAGATTGTTGAATAGGAAAGCGAGGTCTAGTGGAAAGTCGAGGTGCTGTGTTGTTCACACTTCACTTGGCGATAATGAAAATCCGTAAAAATCACCTGTTTCGTCTGAGAGTAAGAATACGGAGCAAGAGATAAACCCGAGATTATTAAACAAAAATGCGATAAATAGCATAAAAAGAGTGGGATGGATTCTTTGGATTGCAATAAAATTCTGTCCCGACCGCTGTCAGTCTTGTTGTTGCTGCGGCACTGATTAGTTTATTGTGGATTAAAGTTTGAGGCACCTTTAAACGTGCTGCGTGCGCTCTTTTGATGGATCTTAAACGATTACACCTGAATGATTCAAGTTTCAGTAGTCGCCGATTGTTAAGAAATGAAATGAGCTGTGATAAGGTGGCCGAATGATGTCAAGAACGTTTTAATCAAGTGTGGAAATCGCAATATAAAGTGTTGATATCTTAATAACAGTGTAGGATTAAATTGCAGACAATATCCCAGCGATGGAGAATAACAATAATAATGGTCAACACAAGCAGAACATCATCAATGCTCTTCAATTCAACACTTCTACTGCCGGTGATCAACCGCCAGCCAAGCGGCCAATGAAAGCGGACGATGAGGCATCGTCCGTTCCGAAAGACATCAAAGGCGATCCGATGGTCGTTAAGAAAGCCGCTGCCGATGCCGCAACGACAGAAACCGATCAAATTGACGAAAAGAACTGTGATACTGATGCTAAAGATTCAAGCCAAAGATCTCCACCGCCGTCGTCGCCGGTTGAATCTTTACAAAGATTGCCGAGGATGCCGAGAATAGCAACCCTACACAACGAGCTGGTCAGTGCCAACAATTCCAAACCGAATTCGCCGAGTTTCAGACGGGAAAACAGCACCAGGTCTTTGAAATCCGCCTATTTTCTTGATCTGAAGACTGGCAGTAGCGAATCGGGAAGTCAGAAGCCCTATTCGGATGCAGCTTCTGTGAGGTCTTGGGCATCTGTGGGGATGGGATCGACCGATGGGAAGAAGATGATCGTCAGACGAGTGCCTACATCACCCGTTGAACTGTTCAATATCGTAAATCTGCCGACGTAAGTCTTTATCTTGCATCTTATCTGCGAGTGATATAATTTTGCTGAACATTTCCAAATTTTGGAAGTGTAGACAAGTCCAGTTGTTATATTTTTTAAACAACGATCATTAAGAGCAAAATAATTTATGTGTATAGGTAGGTATACCTATTCCCCAGGAATAACTGGTCAAACACCAGTTGGAGTTAGCCCTTCAATAAGGGGTTCCGTGTTACATATGTTCTTCCAAAAGCTCAATAATGAGAAAGATACGTTAAGTCCTGACTTATTGCCGTAATCCTTTTTGCAAAGCATCAATCAACATACCAATGAGTGCTATTCAGAAAATGACGGCGCGGGGTGGCCGTCAAGTTGACGCGGTTTTTAGCGCATTTTCCATCTTGATGAAAATCGCTATTGCAACCGCTTTGTCCGCCCGTCCGTCCATTCCTCAAACTTCTCGCAAACTAGCTTTCCAATTTTTTCGCTGTTACATAGCTGCCACTCCCAAAGCTGGGCTAGGCTATATCGTTATATTGAATGTCTATATTGCGCCGCCAACATAGAGAAAACCGCCCCCGATCAACTTGAAATAACATAATATTGCAATTTCTCCAAGACCTAATGCTCTGGTGTTCTCATTTTATGAATAATACATAGTTGCCACTTATAAACGTGAGCTCAGAAACATTCCATCCTCAATATGCGCCGCAGACATGAAAAAACTGCTAAAAACCGCCCCCAATCACTTTAAAATGAAAAACATGAACCCGAAGACAGCGATCTAATTTTTTTGGTATATGAATAGCTGACTGAAAATAGGAAAGCATAGGCTACTTTTAGTTAGTCGCCGCCCCCAAACGACAAAAAGTGCAACTTTCACAATTTGAAATTCACTAAGAGCAAAATATCACAATGAGTTTCGATTGAAGAGAGTGGGCAAAGAATGGTGTTTCTCCTTCAACCAAATTTCTTTACATTCACAATATGCCTCTTTAAGAAAATGCGCTACTGAGACTCAGGCACGTGAGAGCATACTCACTTGTTTGATTTGCTTAATTTTCCATTGAAAGTAAAATACTATAATTTGCCGTTCTGACTATCCCTAATGTTTGTTGTTGTGTTGGCTTGCTTACCATACCCAACGCCGAGCCAAACCGCGTTTTCAGACTCTTCAAAACCGGACAACCTGGTTGGGCTCGTCTTGGTGCCAGCCATAGGTACACCAACGAAGACTTTTGGCAAACCCAACCATATTGACTAACAGGGTTCGCCAGTGAATGGGGACCTTTAGCAGGCCCGGATTGGGAGAATTTTCCGGCCCTTATATTTTTTCCGAATTCTACCCTAGTCTAGTTCATCCTGTATGTCGGTTTATGTTTCGGCCATATAAAACAAGTATAGCCCTGCAATAGTTAGATTCGCCTTCTGTTGTTTTTCAAGAATAAATTTAATTAATAATAATGATCTTATGAATAATGGGAGGGGTTGACCGCAGCGAGAATTTGTACAAAAGAGTTCCTCTCTTAGAAAGAGTTCCCCCGACTTCCTCTGAATTCCTCTTGACTTTCCATGACTTCCTCCGACTTCCCCGGAATTCCCCTGACTTCCTTGGACTTCCTCGGACTTCCTCCGACTTCCTCCTGACTTCCTCTGATTTCCCCAGACCTTCAATAGCTTTTTACTCATCTTGTCTTATTTTTGGTCAAGAGGTTTGGTTGCTGCGCCTAGCTGTCGATTAGAGGTGTTTAGGAGTATAGCATGGGTATTCAAAATAATAATTTATTCAGTACAGCGCCAGCTGAAGTATACCGGGTCGTCCAGTTTTTGATACATCAATTTAGAGAGATGATAGAGAATCAGAAATGAAGGGGACTTCCCTGAAAAAAAAATCAGAAGTGCATAATAACGGAGATACCGCCCTTCAAAGTTGGGAATAAAAAAACGTTTTTTTAGCTTAACTTTTGAACCGTTCAACCGATTTTGTTCAAATTTGAGCCAAGGTTTACATAAGCGAGTTTCTATCAAAAAATAATAAATAATAACACGTTTGATCAAAATTACCCGCAGGGGCGTAGATAATAGAGGGCACCCCTCTTTTTGCCCCCTAATGCTTCACCCCCTCGAAAATCTTTGAAAATTGTTTATATTTTTGAGTCTATGTTCAATTTGGAAGAAAAAGTTACTCTTGCAAAATTTTGATTAGAGACTTCGTTTTGAGATATCTGGGTTTGAAACTTTGAAACACATCTCGAAATCTTCACTTTCAAGGGCCTTAAAATTTTGTTCCTTGAAAGGGCTGTATCTTCGTCATTAGGCCGTACTTTGCAAGATGGTATAGAGGTTTTCGTTATATTTTGACGAAATCTACTTGCAGTTGAATTTTTTGCTATCATCGCTGAAACACCCTGTATTCAAGATATCTCAAAGGGGAAACCTCCAATATGGGGGGACTCTCGCGTGATCACTTTGTACCATGTAGGTGATGGCAAGTCAAGCTATTCGCGCTGCCCTGTGTGGGTTCGAATCCCGCTACATCCATGGAGATTTTGTGCTGTCCCCGAGGTTGCATGATATAGCTGAATGTCGCCAAGTAATAAAAGACAAATCAAATGAATAACTATTGTTACGTATTTCGCGTACGGGTTCGATTATAATTGAGACGATCGTTTTAAAACACACATTGTTCATTACTGCATACTACAATAAATACACGCCAACAATTATTTACTTAGGAATATCGCTGTGATTACTACTCGCTTTTAATCCGCTCGCTACCACTTCGTACTCCAATTCATAACTGCTCGATCGAGGCGACGATTGATGCCTTATAGAGGTCCAACCAATTCACCTTGAACGTTCCATGCATTCTCCAGCAGTTTCCATAGTGACCCGGCATATGGTTTCTGGACGACTCCCGAATAAATCACACACCTTTCGCGTGCTTCCCGTGTGTTCTGGTGTGTGGCACCTCCGCCAAAATGGACAGATGTAACTTGACCCATTGCCGAAGTTTCCATACAGTTGTACGGGAAAAGCCTACACGCGCGCTCTGGAACACACCAGAACGCTCCGCACTTGTACGCTGCGATCTAACTGGAAGAGTCTAGAAAGATCGCGTGTTAAGGTGCGTTCAGTCAGCTTATTTAGCCGCAAGTTTTAATTTTAGCCGTAAGCGCTGCATCGCGTATTGGCTGTTCTGAGGAGGCTGGTTCATAAGAGCCAATGGGCGTCGCTGCGCTTGCGACTAAAATCAAAACTTGCGGCTAAAGGTGCGTTCAGTCAGCTTATTTAGCCGCAAGTTTTAGTTTTAGTCGTAAGCGCAGCGATGCTCATTGGCTGTCATGAACCAGCCTCCTCAGATCAGCTAATAAGCGATGCTGCGCTTACGACTAAAATTAAAACTTGCGGCTAAATAAGCTGACTGAACGCACCTCTATCCAGAATCGCCGCTCGTAACAATATAATGTATAAATAAGTATGTCGGACTCAACTTTTTTTCAATAGTAATGAAAATCACTTCCTGGGATAGGTACACGTTTTAATATGTATTTTACACTTACTAATTCACCTAAGAAAAAGTCCCCTGCTGAGCCTCGCGCCTGTGAAGGTATATTCACTCATTCTATTTCGCCTAAACCGCCCGATTTACATTCGATCCACAAATGTACGGTCTGTTGCCTTTTCTGGCGCACATACAAAGACTCAAAGAGTTTCTAGCAGCCGTGACATACACTCAGTACTTTATTGTTGTTCAAATTCCTTAGAACTGTACAGTAGTTTAGGATCACTTTGGGTTTTCTTTGAGTTAAGCTAATTTCTGACCTCAGTCTAGACCTAGATACCTAATTACGAGAATTTAAATAGCTCTTGTGCTGAAATTATTATTGTATGACTAAAAATGTCCGTTAGTGATTGAAATGGACCTGTTGCAGGAGTAAAGCGTTTACTTCCTGCAGAGGATGCGGTAATGAAAGACCTTGTTGCCAATCTGACCTCTATTTTCTCATTGCAATGTAGAGAACGGAACACTCTTAATAACTACAGTAGTACAGTGGATGATTCAATTTTTGATTGCTTTCCATGGGGTTTATGGGAAAAGTTCAGCATGGAACGACCTGATCTAGGGAAGGCCCCGTCCTTCAGTTGCATAATGAAGCTTGATTCGCTTTAAACTACCAACCCGTAGAAGAAAAAATCCTAATAAGGTGTTTCATTATTAGCGTTTCATTAGTGCATGTTAATGTTTGTATTAACAATTTTTGTTAGATGTTTCACATCAACACATCACTTATGTTTCATTCATGTAAAGCAAACAGAACCGTAATAATTATTTAGCACTTAATTTGTCACGAGAATCGTACAAAGTTTACAGATCTTTCACAATAAATCTTAAATATTTGCCAGTCGTTAAAAAACAATTTCAGACGTCGTACCTTTACAGGGTGTTCATTTATGGTTTTGATGTTTGAACCTTAACCACTGGCTCTAAAGGGAGATCCGATTGATTCAAGATATATATTTTTTTACAAATAGTAGAATCAAGTCCAAAGCAGCTACAATGAATAATGCAGAGAAAATAACATATAGCTTTTCGTCTAGGAAAGTGTGTTGATCTTATAATAATACGTTGTAATTTTTCACGGTACAACTTCGTGTCTGTGTTTGAATGTTGTAAAAACTTATAAAAGGTAGTTTATTATAATCCCACCAATATCGCAGCCGGATATTTTTTATTTATTTTATTTAAATTCTTTTCAAGAAACGAGATCAAGAACGTCGTCATTTACTGCAGTTTCTTATCGCTCGAATAACATTGAATATAAATCTGAAAACAATTTATTTACACAGTTTAAGAATAGGCCATATTTTGCCTTTTCTCTTGTACTGACCATTGACCAAGGATAATTCATTATTACTTATTACAATAATATCAACTATTTTCAATTACACCTTACAAACATTTACCTGCTTAACATGCGTATATGAAAAAATACAAATGAAAATTGTTATTTGCAATTGCGATTTGAATTTATTAGCGGCTTGTATTTTAATGGGCGTACATAAGCAGCAAATTTAGAAAGAATAGCTCATATATTTTTTTCCATTCTACAAAACTTGTTGAAAATAACCGTTTCTAAATTGTTTGCTGTGGTGGATTCACACTGTGAGCTGCTGTGAAGTTTGTGAGATAGATCGTGCTGTTGTGATGAAAGTTCAAGATGTGTATTATATCCAGCCTAAAGCTTTCAGTGTTGATAAAAACGGATTTAAATTCCCTAGACTCTTGTAAGTCACTGGATTAGGAAGTCTCGCAGTCTGAACAGAAATCACTTTTGGTAGGCACCTTAATTCTATTATGGAAAAATTCAAGTTTGGCTTACGATCGCGACTTCCTTCAAGAGACAAATATGGGCAATGGCCATTGAATTTCCAAATTTTCACCAAAAAAATCAAAATTTCCCAAAAAATTTGGAAATGAAATAGCATTGTTCATACAGTTCCCTTCAAGGAAGTCACATGCGAAAATTGAATTATCTAATCTCAAAATAAAGGTACCAAAAGTGATTTCTACTAACCCACTTTTTCAGTGACATCAAAAATCCCTAAAGACAGGTTGATAAAGATACAGACAAGTTTCAGTCGGTTTTTTTTATCCCTTCAAGTCCAGCATTTATATCACCAAATAATCATTTACACAAACGGTCATTCCCTCTTTTTTTCCCAAACATCATTTTGTTTTTAATGGTTTTATAACTAAATCCGATTTCCGATTAGTATTAAATTTTTGTCTTTTCACGTAAGTACTCAGGTAATTGATGAAATTTATTTTATTAAACCTCGGGGTCCGAAAGTTTTGGGAAATTTTTCAAAAGCTAATAACTTTTTTTGTATAGTTTTAGTTTCGTAACTTGATATTGCAAAAACTAACATCATCTATATCAATAACAAATTCATATTCAACATATTGAAGATAAGCCATTATCTTTTGATGGCTCTCAGTTTTCTTCTGCCATGTTCGATCATTCTCTGGACAACAGTAGAATCAATTTCTCTAATGCCCGTATTCATAGTCGTTATCAAGTGCACCTTGTCCAAGTACCACTTTAAATCAAGCTGTAACTCAAGTACAAATTCTGTTTCATGAATATAACTTCGGCTTTTCTCGAGGAATACTATTTCACGGGAATAGCCAAAAATATGTCCATGAAACAGAAATTGTACTTGAGTTACAGTTTGATTAAAAGTGATACTTGAACAAGGTGCACTTGACAACGACTATGAATACGGGCATAAGCTCCTGCCCCCCAATGTACCGCAAGCTTAACCAATATAAGATTTTTGGTCAATATTGAGCACAAAACCATACGACAATAAGGGATGGGAAGCTGCGAATGAAGACCAATTTATTACGGCGTCACATTTTTCAGAAACATTAAGCATTTCGGATTAGAGAAATTGATCCTGCTGTTGTCCAAAGAATGATGGAACACGGCAGAAAAAAAACTGAGATCCATCGAAGATAACGGTACATTATCAATATGTTGAATATGGATTTGTTATTATTATATATGTTTTTCTTTTATTCGTTTATTTAACGTCGGCCTATTTCCGCAACGAGGCCTAACACCGACGCCGGTGAATGATTTCCTCCACTATTACCGGGAGTTTTGCCGAACCCCTGTGTGTTACAACACAGGGCGAAAATCCGTCCCCGGCGGAGATCGAACCCGCGACCTCTGGAGTGGTAGATATATGTATGATGATAATTTTTGCAATAGTTGAAAAATAAAGACTATCCAGAGAAGTTATTAGCTTTTAAAGAATTTCCCGAAACTTTCGGACCATACGTTAGTTCGTGGTGAAAACCGGATACTTACCCCACTCAGGGATGCTGACTTTACGAGGCCGGTTCATTTATTTGTCTGCTTATTGATGCAAATACTAGTAAAGGTACCCACTAAAAGAAAGTAGAAGTCATTTTGGCAGTGTATTGATGAATTTTACTAAATACTATATTACTTTAGCTAGCATTCACTTGTTGTGTATGTTGACCTTGATGACGTCTCGCTATACATGCATACCTATTGTAATATTAAACGTAAAAATGACCTTTATGAGAATGTAGTCCATACTTCAATAATCTGTGAATGACCCTGCTAAATAGCCATGCATCATTTCGATAGGTGCTCTATTATCTTAACGAGTTGAAACGTTAAAAACCCCATTTATTAAAGCTTTCAGTCACAGTATGGGTTTACACAAAAAAAACCGAACCAGGACATCAAGATTTGGGGGCTTTTATTAAAAAATAGCAAATTGGTAGATAGGTACAGATATTTGAAGAGGCAGTAACACTAACTATGAGCACTACTTATATCTACTTGCTGGAGGCTAGGCAAGAATGTTTTGAATTACAACTAAACAAATGCAAGTTTTTTACTGCATGAGGTATTGGTAATGGTACTACAGATTATATCACATATTATACTGCGTGGTAACGGAAATAATTTTGCAAGGTCAATTCTCAATATTCTAAGTACTGACAGTCTTTTGACTGGAAGATTTCAATTTTTTTTCAATTCTCAGACCCCCCGAGGAATATTTGTACGATGCTGAAAGTGACGAGGGCAGTGGAGACGACGAGGACAGTGTGTACATCAAACCCCGAAGACAGCACTGGTCTAACAAACTGCAGTTCGTGCTGGCATGTGTCGGATACAGCGTAGGACTGGGATCCGTTTGGAGGTTCCCGTATTTATGCTACAAGAGCGGAGGAGGTACGGAACATGCCGAATATGCCAATATTTTATACTCTTTTCGGGCGAACGATCACATGATTACATATAATTATGGTAAAAGTGGACCACCTCGATTTCACCAAAGAGGGTGATCGCAGAGATCGCCAACTTTTATCTCTTGAAAATTGAGAAAAGTGAAATTCTCACAATTTATTTTTGCAGGAGTGTTTCTGATCCCGTATGCCATCACGATGGTTGTATGCGGTGTGCCCATGTTGTACATGGAGCTGGCCGTGGGACAATTTACCGGCCGGGGTCCCATAGGAGCCTTGGGTCACTTATGTCCTTTATTTAAAGGTAACACTGCTTGCTAATCAGTAATCAGGTGCTTTATGATATTCGTGCTTGACACACGTGTACCTACTTAAAAACCAATGTTTTTTTTTTGTTTCTGATTGTTTGATGAATTTCATTATATTTTGGCTATTTTGATTTTTTGTATCTTATAACATGTAATAGAAAAAAAAATTGAAAACCAGTCGAAAGTTTTTAGTGCGGATGAAGGAGCATTTTGTGAATAATAAAATGATTTGGAATGAAAATAATGTGTAGGTACAATTGCGAACACAAACATGAAAATACTTCCATATTAACATTGGCCCTTCGTTATTTTTTTTGCTATATATGGTGTTGAATGGGTTTAGCGGAGGAAGGGCTCCCTCTTCTCCAACTCCCGTAGAGAAAACCCGTTTACAACCCCCTCAAAATAGAAACAATGTTATTACTGAAGTAGGTATTTTATGCCAGCACGCCACTTGTGGTTTTTCATCTCCAAGTTAAATCTTCTGCAGTCCTCTTATTGCTGTAGCTCATGCCATCTTACAACTCTGTAGTTTGCTTTCTTACTCTCTTGAAAGGGGAGACAATTTGTTAATGAATGCAAGGTACTTACCGTAGGTACTTACCTAGTAATAATAAGGCTAAAACCTACCTCAGAGTCACATACAGATAGCGAACTGAAGTTTCGCGACACCTCGGTGTGACAAAACCGTCATCAATTGACTTTTTTTATGACAATGATATTAATAATACCTAGTCTTTTTGATTCTGAACAATGATGCATTTTAGTTCATCCCTCCACAATGGCGCTGGGGGCATATCTGCTAATCGCCTATACACGATGCAGGGTATTTTCTTGGTTCAGTCAAATTTTTTATGATTGAAATTGTGTCATAATATCACAGAATAATATCATGGACCATAATATTGAAATAACGTGTATACACTCCGCGCATGCTGTGTAGGAACCTAATTGCCCCGGTCGAGAGTGGATAGTAGCATCACAGAAGAAAAATTCTGATAGTGTTTCAGCAGGACTGGCTCCACGTTCAATCGCACGCGGCACTTTCAAAGAAGGGTTCAGGGTATGCATTGGTGGAAGGAATTCAGTAATTTCGATTCAGAACATTGAAAAAATTCTGTTTGAACTTAGTGTTGAAAATAGCTTACTCTTTGGAATGCCCCTCTTCAAGAAGATACAACATCAAAATTTTGACTCCACAAACGAATTCAGAGGATACGAATTTGTGGGAATCAACGTGTTGCACATCTCCTTATTAATTCTTTGTAGGTGAAAATAAAATAAAACCAATTTGTGTGTTCTGCAGAAGAACTTATTTTTTTTTTCATCATGGAAAATTCCCGGGACAAGGCGATGGACGTCGTCAATTTTTACGATATATCCATGAGTTTCCTTTTTAATTGATAAAACGAACTGATAAGCGGTTTGGTGGGAGCCCTAGCACCTTCAACTTTCAGGAGTCTCCCGAGCCCCCTTCTGGTGAAAATTCGGCGTGGCTCCATCTCTTATCTAAGAGAGGTGCTCATTCTGAATATGTGTACCGAGTTTCATGCTTTCATCACCATTTGCAAGGTTCATTCACCTAGTGCCCCCACTATCAAGTTATAGACCTATGACCCCGTGACAAAAAGTTTTCGATTTCGTCAAAAAATAATCAGTCAAATTAAATCTGTCTCAAACTGACTGCACTATATTTTTTTGCAAGTGATGCTACCTATCCATAAGCATCTACACAATGTAAGAGTCGAAATGAACTTGAATTTTCTATTTTATTGCTTAAATGCTATTTCAGGGACTGGTTTAGGCAGCGTAGTCATTTCCTTCTTAATGTCAACGTATTATAGTGTGATAATAGCTTATGGGATCTATTATTTCTTCACGTCGTTCAAAGCAAAACAACCGTGGGAGGACTGCACGCACAGATGGAATTCAGAAAAATGCTGGATTCCTGGAAAACTCAACACTTCCAAACCAATCGACAGCCACACCCCTGCTGAAGAATTTTACGAGTACGGGTTGATACCGACCATAAAAAAACTGCTTCTAAAAGTGTCTTACCTTTAGCAACAAGGTGCTCCAAATTGGAAGCGGCATCGAGGACTTCAACAGCTTGCGGTGGGAACTGGTAGCTTGTCTGGTGTGCGCCTGGGTGCTGGTGTACTTCGCCATTTGGAAGAGCATAAAATCCTCGGCCAAAGTCAGATACTTCACCGCCACTCTGCCGTTTTTGCTCATCATAGTTTTCTTGGCCAAGTCTCTGACGCTGGAAGGCGCCGATAAAGGAATGCGATACTTTTTCCGGCCGAGGTTCGAAAAGCTCCTGGAAGCTAAGGTGAGAATGTACAAGGTTTCAGCTGGTCTGTCTAATTGTGGTGTTCCTAGGTTTGGGTCAATGCAGCAGCTCAAACGTTCAACTCCATGGGAATAGCATTTGGCTCGATGATATCTTTCGCTAGTTACAGCAAATATAACAATAACATTTTGCATGATACTTTGGCCGTTTCGTTCGTTAATGCAATAACGAGTCTTTTAGTTGGGATATTTGCTTTCGCCACGATCGGAAATATAGCTACGGAACAGAACACGAAAATTGAGGATGTGATTGATGATGGTATTATTCAATCAACGATTCATATCGTATCCATCTATGTACACTTTAACACGGATCATGATTCTAGGTCCCGGGCTTATATTCGTGGTCTATCCACAAGCAATGGCCAAGATGCCTGCAGTGCAACTTTGGGCTGTGTTGTTTTTCTTCATGTTGATCTGTTTAGCATTAAACAGCCAAGTAATGAACAAAATACAATCGTAAGTAATGTAGTAATGCTTCATTTAGTTATTTTGCAGTTTGCCATTGTGGAAGTAGTTGTTACTTCAATACAAGATGGATTTCCGATTTGGATAAAGAAGAAGCTTGTGTGTCACGAAATTCTCGTTTTAATCATATGCGTTGTGTCGCTCATATGCGGCTTACCAAACGTTACTCAAGTAAGCATTTGTGAAGAAAAAATGGATAAGAGTTTGGTTACTTTATGCTCACTAATACATATGCCCACAAAAGTGATAATTATTTTTGTCCATTCCCCCCTGTATCAAATAGATGCATTCATTCCTTTGTTGCTTAGGGAGCTGCCAGGTCCAGTCGAGTCCTTTCGTTGTCACATTATCCTCAAATGTAGACCATCTACCTTTTCAACTTCAAACTGGGACGAGCTGTGATTATTTCATTTTGGAGGAGAGAACTGATGTTCATCAAATTCTTCTTCTTGGTATAACTCAGTCCAAGAAATATTTCACCTCCATCTCAAAATACATGGTTTCAGATTTATCCTTTTTTTACCAACTGAAGTAATCATTGTCTCAATTTGAAGTTTTTAGTGCCATTATGAAGTTGTTTATCGCCAATTTGAAGTTATTAATTCTGAAATTGAAATTGCCTGTTCCATTTTGAAATTCATTATTCCTAATTTGAAATTGATTACTTGAGCACATTAGGTCTCAAATGTGTTCGTTTCCTCAATTCCCTAATATTTTTTCCTTTTGCTCACCGCGTGTAACGATATTGTTACTTACTAATTTTTACTAGGTAATCTAATATTACCTATTTTGTTTTTTAGGGCGGCATATATTTCTTCCAGCTGATTGACCATTATGCAGCGTCTATATCCATCATGTACTTGGCGTTTTTCGAAATAATCGCCATCTCATGGTTTTATGGAGTCAAGAGACTGAGCAAAAACGTAAAAACAATGACCGGACGTCAACCGAGTCTGTACTTCAAGTTCTGCTGGTCAGTAGCGACACCTCTGCTCATTTTTTCAGTGTGGGTATTTTGTATGATCGACTACGAATCGCCCACATACGATAATGGCGAATACCACTATCCAGTTTGGGCCATCGTCCTTGGATGGATAATATCGGCTCTGTCCATATTGTGCATTCCAATATGCATGATTTACGTACTCATCAGATCTCCAGGAGTAACGTTCCTTGAAGTATAAACGTAAACAACGAGAGACTGTTGCCTATAATAATCTTTTACTTATTTTAGAAACTTAAAAACAGCATTAAGTCCGACTTGTTTGAGAAATGTCCCAGATGTGAAGACTTTGACTGCGACTGTGTGTTAAAAGAGGATGAGATTGAACCCATGTTGGTGATGCGGAAAACGGACGGTGGTGACCACAATTTGACTCAAATACCGTTTTACATCCCACTGAATCATACTCCAATTATAAATAAACATGACGCAGACAAAGTTCCCAATGAGAAGCTCGAAAATTCCAAAGCTCAAAAGGCTCCAGAATCTGATCTAATCCAAAATATGACCAAGTCCAATGATGTAGTCCCTTCAAAAGAATCTTTGGCAGATATTCCAAAAAACGAGGATGGAAACTTGAATCGTGAAACGGAAAGCACCGATTCGACAGTGAAACGACGATCTATGGAATACATGTCTCATTTGCATATCAATCTCGCATCAAATCAGACAGAAAACGAATCATCCAAATCGAAGAAAAACAGCAGTAGTGACGTAGAATAGTCATTTAGTCAAGCAGCAATTATTATTAATCAGACAATAGAGTCGGTTTGGATTGCTGCCCACAATCTCGTTGTAGAGAAACAGAAGACCGAGACGAATCGTGTAGTGCGATAGTCGGAATATTAGTAGCCGCGTTGCCGGTCAGTTTTTTGGGTCCCACTCATCGGGTTTTCTACACTTGTCGTCATCAGGGAAACTCGTCAGAAAGCTATCCTATTGACTGTTATTGACCCGCACTCGTGCGCGCCGACGACTTCCAAATGTAGGTCTTTTTCCAACCACCAGGGATACCTGGTTATTATTTAGCTGGCATTTAGTCTGAGACTTAGATCGATACCAGACAATAGTTTTTGTATGGTTTTCAAGTTTTATTTAAAATGGAATTTTAGGGCTTTATTTAGCAGGTTCCAATTTTTTTTAAATGCATTTTTGAGGTTTTTTGCTTGTATCATCTTGAACCTTGAACGTTTTGAATTCGAAGGCTATATCACCTGAAATTATTTTTAGCTATACAGAGTGTCCCATTTTGACAGGATGGACGAAACATCAATTTTTTTTAAATGGAACACCCATATTTTTCTTCATTTTTTTGTTCAGATTTTTCAACTGTTTTATGCCTGAATTTTCATTTTTCGATTGTGTGACAGTGCTACCAACTAAAAATTGAAAACTGAAGAAAATCGCATTTTCAGAATTTGCAAAATTGTAACGGCCTTGCTTTTCAAAACTAAGAAATGGAACTTGACATGTTGATAGTCAAATCGAAAAGCAAAGGCGTTCACAAAAAAGTCAAACCTTATAATTTTTAAGGTATCATATACATAACTCATTTTTTTCAAATGGCACGCCCCCAATTTTATAATGCTACCCAATACCTTTTTTATCCTCTTTCATTTTCACTAGGGGTACCCTACCCTAAACTCTATATGCTTCGAGATAATCGGAGTTTCCGCGAAATTTGCTCTTTTTTTTTTGACTTTCAAAAACTGAGTTGACCGTGATGGATAAATAAATAAATAAATAAATAAATAAATAAATAAATAAATAATTTATTTTACTCATTTGACCGAGACAACAGTGTGAGTAATAGTCGGGGAGGAGAAAAGACTATGATATAGTTACACTTAAATAACACAATTAAACAGGTATATAGAACAAATACATACACAAATTCACAACAATGTATACTTATTATTGAACAAGTACAACAAGTACAACAAGTGCCTACCAATCGCAGGCCAAAAACTCACCGATGGAATAAAAACTTTTGCTAAGGAGCAAGGAATGTACCTCTTTTTTGAAGGAGGTGTAGCTGGTGAGCTTCCTGGCCGCAATCGGCAGCTTGTTAAATAGCCTAACCGTCATCACAGCTGGGCCGCGATCCACTAATGCCAGTCTATGTTGAGGCATCAGCAGCCTGTGTTGAGACCTAAAGCCATACTCACTCACTTCGCGATTGTCAGTGTGACTGTGTCTGTTTCGATGGACATAACAGACACATGTGAGGATGTACAAGGACGTCACCGTCAAGATTCCGAGCTGCTTAAACAGATCGCGGCAGCTAGTTGATCTACTCTTGAAAGTGACGGTGCGGAGGATCTTCTTCTGAATGAGCAACAGGTCACTGACGTGACTGCTTGACCCCCAGCAAATAATTCCGTAACTTAGGGCCGACTGAACGTGTCCGAAATAATATAGTTTCAGAACATCGAGGGAGACGCTGGAGCGCAAGCGCCACAAAACGAAACACGCAGATGACAGATGAGCCAAAGAGTAAGCAGCTGTCAGTCAGTCTGAATATTGTCGAACACAGAAAAATGACTTTAAGCGAGAGAAAATGATTGATACCAGACATCCAGGATTCCACTTTGATTTCTTTTTGCGTTTATAGTCCAGTCAAATTAAGCAAAAATCTGGCCAAACCGGAAATAAATTTGTAAGTTGACAAAATTTGGTGGATCGATGCAGAATTAACCGTAGAATAACATAGTGAAATTCCTGGAAATTCCAATGCTTGGATTTTTTTTAGAACCAATAAAAGAGCGCCATCCTTGAGAATTTCCGATTTTTTCTGAATAACTTGTAAACTATTACATTTAGAACACTGATACCTGCAAAGCAAATGTAGCCCGTTAAATTCTTAAAAGATCAGTACTAAACTTATCACTTTGTGGTCAATAGTCTCTGAGATACATCGTCTGCCAAAACTCAGTGAAAATGACTCAAAATTGATTTCCGGATTTTACGTAACAATTTGCATAGTGTCAGTTCAGGGGCTGTAACGTGGACAGAAAATGTGCGGATTTCAATGTGTTTCACATTCTTGGAAAGCCAGTTCAACATTTGGCATCACACTTTTGTCTAGAAGTCGCCAACTTTAAAATGGTACTTTTCCTCGACCTTTGAAATCGATACTTGAAGTCCCGAAGAATCCCCAAAAATCGATTTTTTTCATACCATGCCATTTGCCTAATTTTCCAAGTAGAGCAAAACCATCCAGGAAATATGTAAAGAATTGAATACCAAAAAAACAAGATGTTTCAGAACTTTTTTCCCAGTGACGGTTTCTGAGTTATATGGGTTGAAAGACTAAAACTAAATCTATTTGGAGAAAAAGATAGGTGGTCGGGACACTAACTGCTGGATGCTGGATACTGTACGAACCTTGCATTTAATGATACAAAATGCCACTTAGCAGACGTAGTGAACATACTCATGTACTTTCCACGTCTGCCAAGTGGCATTTTACACCTATAATGGAAGGTCCGTACAGTATTCAGCAGTTAGTGTCCGAACTACCAATTTTTTTTCCAAATAGGTCGTTTTAGTCCTTCAACCCATATACCTCAGGAACCATCACTAGGACAAATATTCTGAAACATGTTATTTTTTTGATATTCAATCCTTCACATATTCTCTAGATGGTTTTTCCATACTTGAAAAATGAAGCAAATGGCATGGTTTGAGAATAATCGATTCTTGGGGATTCTTCGGGACTTCAAGTATAGATTTCAAAGGTCGAGGAAAAGTACCATTTTGGAGTTGGCGACTTCTAGACAAAAGTGTGATACCGAATGTTGAATTGGCTTTCCAAAAATGTGAAACACACTGAAATCCGCACATTTGCTGTCCACGTTACAGCCCCTGAACTGACACTATGCAAATTGTTACGTAAAATCCGGAAATAAATTTTGAGTAATTTTCACTGCGTTCTAGCAGACGCTGTGTCTCAGAGACTATTGACCACAAAGTGATGAATTCAACACTGATCTCTTGAGAATTTAACAGGCTACATTTGCTTCGCTGGTTTTTGTGTTCTAAAGTTGATAGTTTACAAGTTATTCAGTGAAAATCGAAAATTTCCAAGGATGGCGCTCTTTTATTGGTTCTAGAAAAAAAGCCAAGCCTTGGAATTTTCGGGAATTCCAGTATGTTATTCCACGTTAAATTCTGCATCGATCCACCAAATTTCGTCAACTTCCGAATTTATTTCCGGTTAAAACCTATTTTGACTGGACTATTAGGCCATCTTTCTTTGTTCGACAATATTCAGATTGACTAAGTGATTGTGTACTATTTGGCTTCTCTCTTATTCATCATGATCGACTCAGTTTTTGAACAAAAATTAAAAAAAAATTGATTCTGAAATTGAAAATGAAAAAAAATTCGTGAAAACTTCCGATTGTCTCGAAAAATATAAGTTCAAGGGTGGGCACCGCAAGTAAAAATGAAAGAGGATGAAAAAGCTGTCGGATAGCGTAATAACATTGGGGGCATGCCATGTTATATGTTATGATACTTACTTTGAAAATTATTAGGTTTGATTTTTTTGTGAACGCATTTTTTTTGAATCATAAAATCGCAACTTTTTGACATTGGGATATTGATGTTTGACTTGATTATCACCATGCCAAGTTTCGTCTCTTAGTTTTGAAAAGCAAGGCCGCTACCATTTTTTAAGCAATTAACTGTAAATATGCGATTTTTTTCCGTTTTCAATTTTTAGTTGGTAGCACTGTCACACAATCGAAAAACAAAAATACAGGCATAAGAGTTAAAAAGTTGAACACGAAAATGCAAGAAAATATAGGCTGTTCCATTTAAAAAAATTCACGTTTCGTTGTTCTCATCAAAATGGGACTCCTGTATAGCTGAAAATAATTTTAGGTCATAGGTCTCATCAAACCATATAACTTTTCTCTTACATCTTTTTTTTTCTATCGTGAATGGTAAGACCGCTATGGATAATTACGGACCACCTGTATATCGCTTGATGTTTATTGTCGATTAATGCTGTTTTCATGCAATTTTAAAAACAATGCAAGAGCCCTATTCCTTGTCGGCTATTAGCCGTACACTTTTTAATGGTTCGTCCCTGCAGTCGTCCATAGAAACATGAACATTCTCCTTACTGTAAGTTTTAAGTCTGTGGTCATAATGTATGCGTACAAACAGAGCGAAGTATTTAAAATATGACCACAGACCTGTTAATCGAACTGAACTGCTCATAATGATCGCTATGCTTTTTTTAAATCACAAATGGCAACCCTATGGAGGCCATCATCTGGTTTGTTACTAGTTCTCAAACGGTGGAGGAGCGCAAAAGTATATTTCAAGGGTTTATTTTCATGTATAGGATGTTTGTAATCTTACGCAAGTGATAGTTTCAGTTGTTAATAAACATATATTTTTCATAAAAGTCCAAATTCGCGAGTTGATAACATATAGGTAAATCTAGGTAACTGATGAAACCAATATTCGAGCTCAACCTCATGTTAAATCACTCGCGACGCGACAGGGAACTCATGAGTTGTTAAAAAGCGAGGTGACCTCAAAAGAAGACACTTGTTTTGACTTCCATTTGCAGTCCAGTTTGATCAGAAGTTCGTGGTAACGACATGCCTATACTTTATTGATTGTGAGCACTGCACGCAACAATCGCTCTTCCGTTCACAATCTAATTGTACACGGACTTATTTAGGCCTAAAAGACTTTATGTCATTGATGGAGGAAACTGTAGAAGTAGGTACGTGGCGACTACGTATCGTCTTCTTTAATTTATTTTAAAACCTCTCATGATGCATTTCAAGATTGTGTCTGTATGAAATGATTGATAGCCAAAGAAAAACAGTGACCAAACTGTATACTGTATGTAAATATTTAATAAACAATTTAAAAAAGAACAATAAATACTTACAGCTAATGTTTGAATAATCATAATCCTACCTGAAAAACATCAAGCTGATGCGATAAGCATTTCCAAATATACTGTAACTTCAGCCATGTACGGTCTTTCGTCTTTTTCGGTAAGGCACTTGGTTACTAATGAGGAGATCTCTGATGCAAAGTCTACATTGTTGGCCATCCATGGACCTACGTTTCTGTCTAAAAGTGTCTCGATCCCGCTTTCTTGGAAACGTGTCACCTGAAAACAACATTTTAATTCATGCTTGTTGTGTTCTACAACAAGAACTCACCAAATCAATGTTAAGTTCCTCGTCTACTGGAGGTAGAGACGTCAATAATTCCAACATAACCACACCGAAACTGAACGTGTCCCACTTTTCAGATACGTCTCCCCTAGAACAAGACATTAAAACATCGGTTCATGACTTCCGTCATGCGAGATAAAAGTGAAACTTCATAATGTGCAGTCTCCAATGGTCGTGGAATGCAAGCAACGCAAGATGCTGACCAATCAGGTACCAGTGCAAAAAGAAACCTGCCTACTGGTTGCGTTGCTTACGTTTTGCGACCATTGTATAGGGTTCTAAAATATTTTATGATCTAAAAGTCAATATCTGTTGCAAACATGTATTGCACTACGAAAAGCAAGCAACGAGGAAAGACGGACGTCGACACAAAAACAGAAAGGGCGTGTTGAACATTTTCGTGGCGTTGCTTTATTTCGTTCGAGAAATTCCAGGCTACCGCGACTTAAAAGTTACATTTGAAAAACATCGGGAGAGCGTTTCTGACCCAACACTTACCTACGAATTTCTGGTGGCATGTAAGCTGACGTGCCAGATACTTTTTCATTTGGTTCAGATGACAACTTGACTAGACCAAAATCGCAAAGCTGCAAATCACAAATAGTGCTATAAGCTCATGAACATTTTTGTTTGCTGGAGAAAAAATATTACCTTTGCTCTGTTGGAACTGTCCAGCAATATATTTGTAGTGTTAATATCTCGATGTTCGATCGATTTTGAATGCAAATAAGAAACAGATCTGGAAGTTCCCATAGCTATGTGCAATCTATCCGTCCAAAATAGTAATTTATTTGTTTTATTGTCTCTACTTGGCTAAAAAGACAATACTTCCATGTTTAATACGAATTTTGGAGAATTATTTTGGCAGTTTACCTCTAATCTGCTCCTTAGAGTTCCTCCGGGGATGTATTCGTAAATCAAACACTTATGAATTCCATCAGAAGAGAACCCAATTAAAGACACCAAGTTGTCATGTTTACATTTACTCAAAATCTCTACTTCGCGTTTGATATCTTGCTCGGTTACTTTGATGGCCACTGGTTTATCCAATATATTAATACCGAGATACACTTTACCGAATGCACCGGACCCCAGAAGAAAACCTTCGTCAAAATTTTTTGTAGACGCCACCAAATCTGTGTACGAGAAATGATGCACTCCTAATATTTTTTTTGTAGACGAGATATTCAGTGATCCTGAAGACGATGCTATTTCCGAATTGGTAGAAATGGTTTGATTGCTATAATATCCCTTGGAATTCACTGTACCTTCTGACCTTTGCTGCAAACTACTCAAATTTGGAATATTGGGAATGCCATCTATATCTTCGTCATTTTGACTATGTTCCTCAAAGCTGAGATCAATTACAGGAAAATTGTATGCATTTGAATCACATGGAATGACGCATCCAGCAACGCTAAGCGTATCTCGTGTTTCCAGATGAACGTCAGATGGTTGGTTCAAGGAGGTACTCCGTGCGAGATTCAGTGACTTATCAACATTAATGGCACCAGTGTTTGTGTAGTTGATGTTGTTATTATAAGTAACGCGTTCGGCTCTTTTTATGTCTTCGCTGGGATAAGACATGTTCTCCAAAATATTTTCCAGTTCGTCAGCTCCTATTCCACCGTCTCCATCGAGCACTATGCTACTGGCAGGTCCTTTTTCTGGTCTTTTAGGTGATGCAGTACGTAAAAGCTGAACGCATACGTAATCAGCAGCTCTGTAAAGTTTCGCCTCGAGTAGAAACTGCTTGAGGTGGTGCAAAGTAGGCAAATTTTTGCCACAGTCGCTCCAATGACTAAATAAAATCCGTGACTTGCTGTAACGTTTTTCTTTGGCTGTTTTTTCTACGACGCTATGAAGACAAAATAAGCTGCGTTAATTTTTTATGTATACTCATAAGCCAAGCGAGTTTAGAATATTACTTCAAATAAGACAAATCAATCTGCAGGCTCGGGAGCAGTTTCAAATTCATTTTGGTTGAACTAAACTGCGCAAAAATGAAAGTGTCACCTCCCAAAATGTTGCCTCTTATTTATTTGAGGTAACTTTGGCCCTACATACCCTCTAAACTCCGTGCGAACCTGGAATTTTTTTTTGAAAAACCAAAAAGTTGACTTTTTCAGATCACCCTGTGAATAGAAGAGATGAGATGATGAATTCAGATACCGAAGAGAGGTTCAAAATCTATCTTTATGCTTTTGTGTTGAAATTTGAAATAAAGAAAAAATGTTTTCATCCAAATAGGAGTATGTTGAATATATAGACATTTTTTACTGTTTTATTCAACACCCTGTACAAGTGATTCATTCTTCACGGATTTTGCTCCAAATTCAAGCCAAAAGCTTTCAATCCGAGACAAGCCAAATTTCCAGGTTATGTTCTCATAATCACGTTCTTTCAGAAAATTAGGTCGTTGCCACAGAGGTCGGTGGAAATACAGGGCGATTCGAAAACACAAGAAAACATTTCAGATCAATTAAATACAAACAAATATTTTTTCTCGCGTTTTGAAACACTCTGTATTCAAAAAGGAATTCGCGCCAAATCGTACACCCTGTATTTTAACATGGAAATCGATTCCGTTTTTCATCCTGATTACAAATATTTATCACACTTGGTGGGTTAGTTAACAAAATGCCTGTGAAAAAATTGATAAATTTTGGTATTTTTTTGAAAATTTCAAACCTGTCTTATGGACCGAAAGCCCCAAAAATGTTTGTCTTACGACCAGATTTTCGATTAAGGGGATGATCCCACACAAAATCCCGTTGGTTTCATTCATGTACCTTATGATGATGTAAATTTTTGGCAATTGCCCCCGGTCTGCCGGTCAGCCTAGAGCCCCCGGTCTGACATGTAAGACAAAGCAATTTTTAACAACTTCATCAACGCACATTAGACCTACAGAGTTAAAATCATGTACCTTATGACGTAAGTTTTGAGGCAGCAGCTCCCTGTCCAATAGGTCAGATCAATTTTCAAGATATGCTTTGCTGATCACATACTTTCCAAAAATGCGGACGTTTCGATCAAATAACGAGTTATTCAAAATGTGAAAAAATGTAGGTACCAACGATAAACTATTTTTTCCGTCTTTTAAACCACCCCCTTTTTTATAACGTTCTAATTTATCTGAAACTGTTGTAACGTTTTGAGAAAACGTGACTGATGAAGCATATCCTGAAAAATTGGTTGACCTACCGTGAAAATTTTCAAATGAAACGTGAAATCCGTGGAGAATGAATCACCCTGTAGAAACGTTGCAAACGCACCTAATGTTTTGCAAAAATAGGAACTGGTAGTGGAAGGAGTGATCTATCGAACACAATTCAGAAGGTGTGTAGCAAACCAAAATTACCTTAATTTAAAACGGACAAAATTTTGGGGTTGTGACACTCGCAATTTTGCGCAGTTAGTTTTTACTTACTCAAAATCATCTTTGCTGAATTTCTTTTCATATCCTTGCGGATTACGTTGAAAAGCATTCAAATCGTCAGGAACTATGCTGAACAGTTTCTTCCAGGCATCATGCTTATCCAAAATTCTTGACAGCTCCTGTAAATCCTTGAAGGGTAATTTCCTTAATTTCAAGTCGGAGTTCATCTTAACTGTTCACTGCAATGAAGTAAAAGTGAAAAAAAATAGTGCAGAAACAGGTATTATTTATTGCAATGACTATATTTATCCCTCCATGACAGCCCTTCAACGCCGTTTGGCATAAGACAACATTCACGCAAGACGACCAGCAACAGGACCCGCTTCAACTGATGCTCATCAGAGAGCAAGATTGGAGTTCGCCAGGAAACATCTGAACTGGAACGAAAATGACTGGGAACGCGTCCTGTTTAAATACGAATCTAGATTCTGCCTTTACAGCTCTGACCGGCGTCAACGGGTTCTTCGACGTTCAGGCGAACGTTATGCCCAGTGCCACATACGGGAGACCCACATGTATGACACGGTGGTTCAGTAATGGTGTGGGGTGGGGTGGGGTTTCTCTGACAGGGAAAACCGCTCTTGTTCCCCTACGTGGAGAGCCATTAAACAGCAGGAGTTACATCGCAGACGTTTTGTCTAACACGTAGTACCGTTCGCTCATGGCAACGGCAATAATCTCATGCTAATGCAAGATAATACCAGATCCCATACCGCAAGGATTGTCACCGAATATCTGGCCAAAAAAATCTAGACAATGAACTGGCCAGCAAGAAGCCCGGACCTTAATCCCATCAAACACATGTGGGACATTTTGGGAAGACGACTTAAAAATCACCAACCGGCACCCGCTACCCTAGCCGACATTGACTGCACGATTTTTTTCCCGATTTGTTCTAAACTGCTCCAAGAGTTGTGGACCCCATATCTCGAAATGGTTTTTCTGGTTTTCCTCTATCTTCTTTATTTACAAGGTGATCTCAAAAAAGCAATATTTTAGACATTCGGTCATAGCTTTTTTAATTGTCGTCCGATTTTAAACATCTTAGGCTCATATTGAAGCTAAAACTGCATGCGATAATTTCACGGTGTCAAAGTTCATCAGTGACAGACTTATTTTATGACGGAGCGCATGAAAATTCAACCCACTACGAAAAGATCTTCGAAAATCTGTTTGTGGAATAAACAAACCACACTGGATTTTTTCCACAAAAATTTAGGGACAATTTTTCAAACCGGCCCTGGACTTTTTGGGATTGATCGATGATGCAATATATCAAGGGTCGTTGCTAGAACATACTTTCCAAGTTTCATTCGATTCCACCCATCCCCAGCCGTTCCAAAGACACGGTTCATTAAAGTTTCAACCAAAATACGTGAATCACCCTGTAACTTTAAAATGGAAGAGCTTGGAAAAATTCCGAAGCCAGTTGCCGATCCATCTCAAAAAACTGGATCTACTCTTGATCTATGTCGGTTTAGTCATGAATCACCCTGTAGATGCCGATCTCGGTGTGTTTTCTTGTATCGTTTACGGCAACAGTGCGCCCCGATCCTTCGTGTCTTCAAGTATCGTTTTGGAACTCCGTGAATACATCCTTGTGTTTTCTGTAGCTTTAGCAACTTCAGTATGTATGCCCATCCCGTTGGCGCCGTGTACGTTAAAGCTGTAATGTGTGCAGTTCCTTTGTATGATTCGGTACCGGTACCAGGGCCCCATGGTGTCTTATTCATGATGCCTTTCAAATCCCTGATGGGGCCCCCACTTGTGACTATCAGATTTTGCCGTTTCAGGCCAAAGCAAGGCCATTGTGTCTTCTTGGGTTGGTTGAAGCCCTATAGGCTCTCTGGTGTCTACAGGTGTCTCTTGTAGCCCCGTTCTGGTTTGGGGCTCTAAAGTGGAAATAATAAGAACTCTGCCCCAGGTATTTAACTCGTGTACCGATTTTCACCATTTTTTTTTTTAACAAGAGGTATAGGCTGTCTGATTTCTACATGATTCTAGTGGGCTGTGTTTCTGGTCGCCATCGGCCGATCGCGGCCTGAATCGCAGCCCACTAGAATCATGTAGAAATCAGACAGCCTTTAACTGGTTCCCAAATATTTTTCAACAGTTTTGTTTCAAATTTGTCGAGAATTTTCCTGTTGAGAATGTAAAACTGGCCTGGGTTATCGAGACCGAACTCAAATTATGGAACTCAAAATGAAGCCCCTATTGAGGAAAATATCTCAGTTCTTCAATCTTTTTCTCAAAACTCAACTTCCTACCCGAAGGGACGTCTCGTACAAAAATTTCCATCCGTTCCTTTGCTACTCGTCGGGGAAGTTTTGGGGTGACACAACCGATTTTTTTCTAGAGTAAGGAATAAAACGGAATAAATTCGGCAGCGCCTCATGCTTAGCAACGGGCCTGAAGTCTATTTCATAGAACTACTTTGCAACTTTTCATTTTGCACCTGGCAAAATTCAGAGGAGTTACTTTATGGCTAGTTTATGCACATCTAACATCTAACATGTAACATTTATGATTTAAAATTCAACATTTAAAACACTGAACTGCAGTTTATGCAATATTTAATGATAGTACGCGAACCAAGGGGTAAACAACTGATGGAATTTTTGTACACCGACTTCCAATGATTTCCAACGATTTCCATGGAAGTGTACACCAGATTTCCAAGGTGGTTAATCCCTCGACGCGAACTGATCAACATCCTTCATATTAGAGGCGCTCAATCGTCGAAATGACGATGCTCCCTGTGGTCACGCTTGCTAAATATGCCATTCAACATGTAAGATTTATGGTGGATTCATGCATGGAGATTTAAAATTTGAAATTCAAGATTTAATTTTAGATTTATGGGACTTAAATTAAATGCCGGAGTTCGATTCATGCAGCTTGATTTAAGATTTTGTATTTCTTAAATGGGATTGGCAAATTGTGCCAAATCGGTGGTGTGTCACTAAAATAAAATCAGAAATCCCTAGATTGTGACGTTTTGGCAACTAATGCTGAATTTATGCAACGAAAATTAACAACTCAACTCAACTAACAATTAAACTGAACTGAACTCCGACGAATTGGATGTTCGTTTTGCATGGCAGGCTTTCATGCAGACAAATTATCAACTAAGCCGACAACTAAGCCAACTAACGCCAACTACGATTTGGCCAAATCCCAAATCGGTAGTTGGCGTTAGTGGATGTAAGAGTTTTTGGGAGTTGGGCGCACTTTTCTGCGCATAATTCAAATATCCCTTCAAATTACAACGCATGTTTCGTGACTTTTATCTTGTCATGAGATTAGCAAACATGCCTTTTCCTCCTCCGGGCTCTGTTGACAGGTCTCACAGGATATTTGCGGCTGCGTTTTTTTCTTTAATAAACGCGAAAGCGGCACTAGCGAGCAACAAAAACAAAAATGCACACTCCTCCACCATGACGCTGCGCAGCGGCGTAATTAACAATTAAAGAGCTTGCATGAAATGCGAACATTTGTTAGTTGGAGTTCAGTTCAGTTTAATTGTTGGTTGAGTTGAGTTGTTAATTTTCGTTGCATAAATTCAGCATAACGCTTGTCAAATTTTGATGTTGAAACAGAAAATGTCATACAGTGCGCAAGCGCCATTTAATTTCTTGAATCCCAAGTTGAAAGTAAACCAACTTGTAAAATATTAAATTAAATGTTAAATTTCAAGTTTCATGTATAAATGGTTACATGGGAAACCAATGGGTGAACACTTGAATCTTAAATCTCAAATTAAATGTTAAATTTTAAATTTCCATGCATGAAATCCACCATTAATAAAGATAAAAGATGGCCATCTTTCAACGTCATAAGTTTTACATGTTAGATGTTACATTTTAAATATTAAATCTTATGCTGAATTTATGCAACGAAAATTAACAACTCAACTCAACTCTCAACTAACAATTAAACTGAACTGAACTCCGTCGAATTGAATGTTCGTTTTGCATGGCAGGCTTTCATGCAGACAAATTATCAACTAAGCCGACAACTAAGCCAACTAACGCCAACTACGATTTAGCCAAATCCCAAATCGGTAGTTGGCGTTAGTGGATGTAAGAGTTTTTGGGAGTTGGGCGCACTTTTCTGCGCACAATTCAAATATCCCTTCAAATTACAACGCATGTTTCGTGACTTTTATCTTGTCATGAGATTAGCAAACATGCCTTTTCCTCCTCCGGGCTCTGTTGACAGGTCTCACAGGATATTTGCGGCTGCGGTTTTTTCTTTAATAAACTAGAGAGATAATAAACGCGAAAGCTGCACTAGCGAGCAACAAAAACAAAAATGCACACTCCTCCACCATGACGCTGCGCAGCGGCGTAATTAACAATTAAAGAGCTTGCATGAAATGCGAACATTTGTTATAGCGTTTTCCACTGGCTTGCACTTTTGTGCAAATCGTGGAAGTGCAATGACGTCATGCACTTCACGAGCTTTGCATTGGAACCACCCTCATGCGCCGGAGTGCGCGATGCGTTAAAATTCAGTGGAATATGATGCAGCGTGCACTTGCGACAAATTGACGCAAGTGCCTTTTCCCACTCGAAAATTCGCTTTAAATTAGAAGATGAAGTAATTTTCTTACAATAAAAAAAAAACCAAACCAAAATATTAAACTAAATCCGAAAATTTATAAGCAACATGTTCAATAAAGTTGTGAATTTTGGGTTTCACTCTTTTGTTTTTCTTCATCAGTGCAATAATTTCTATGTCTGAGTCCGAACAATCGCTGGACTCTACAAATTCCCTAACAAATTGATCAATTGCTAATTTAAACTGCAGTTTACTCTGTTTACTTCGAATTGGCGCCATATTGCATTGCACTGCACTGGACGCACGAGCTCCCAGAGGTCGTGTGAAAAATGCGCATTTCGCATTTAATGCAAGTTCATCTTTCCAGTGGAACGTACACTTTTAATTTGGTACGATGCACTATCGCCAGTGGAAAACGATTCCACTGCCTCGGTGCAAAAAGTGCGCACTAAAACTTCCAGTGGAAAACGCTATTAGTTGGAGTTGTAGTTCAGTTCAGTTTAATTGTTAGTTGAGTTGAGTTGTTAATTTTCGTTGCATAAATTCAGTATTAGATGGTGCATAAACTGACATAATGGATTTAAATGGTTTAACCTCACTTTTAACTTGATAAATTTTAAATCATAAATGTTACATGTTAGATGTGCATAAACTAGCCATTAACTATTTCTGGACATAACCATACCTTATTCAAAAATCACGAAAAATGTAACGTAGTCGTGCTGCACAGCTGGTAGTGATAACAAACAGGAAGTAATGGCCCTTTCCTTGGGAAATAGTATGAAAACTTAAAACATGCAAGTAAACACAAGGACAGTAAACACTAAACAGTGCAAGCTGTGAGATGGTGAGCATACACGCTGTGAGTGCAAGGTGCAAGTATCAGCTGATTGCCGATTCACATTCAATCACAGTGTGGTGACGGGCGGTTACCGCGACAGCCCATAAGCGCGACCACAGATTAGCGCGACATACTCCTACCGCTACACGTGGCGACGCTGCACGGCTGTCAAAAAGCAAAATGTCACATCTTGGCTAGGAGGATATAAGAATAGGGAGGGAGGGTTCGTCATAAAAAGTGAAGCCATGGAAATGTCATATCCGCCATCTTTGTACGCCCAAAATTTTTATCACTTTACCATTGAAACTGAATATTGCCACGTCAAGCTCTGCGAGTTGTCGCTTTTGTCAGTGTCAGTCTATGACGCTTTGTGCTGCACTGTGGCTGCACCAGATACAGCCACATCCTTCCCAAATATGATCGTTGGATTACAAAAAGTAATTTTATCACAGGTTTCACTTACTTCTACTTATTAGCATTTTCATCACTAACTTCGTGGTAGATGATAGTCCGTGGCAGTAGGAATTCCACCAAGATAGGTACCTAGGTAGGTACTTTTCATTGTAATTTTGCCATGGACCTTGAAGTCTACACAGGCCTTAAAATTGTCTGATGATGAGGTTTCCAGGGTACCTTTATCACTGTTCAGTGTAGGTCACAGAGTGTAGATCATCATTAGGTGTATTAACAGTGCTGACCTCACATATACGTGGTAGAATCTAGGAGGAAAGAATCGAACTGCTCGTTTTCTGGTCATTATTTTTGGAATTTGCTGGTCATTCTCATCCTTATTGCCCAACATTCTACTGAAACATCAGGCGACCCCATACTACAGGTAGGCAGGCACGAGGGCAGGCATCTTCCCTTCGGCAGCTTCGGCTCGCATTGATAAGATATTCTTCATACATGATATTGTATCCAGCGCACGTAGCCCCTGTCTTTCCCACACCTGGGAAAAGCTGACCTATTCAGCTCTTATAGATGAAGCACCATCCAAACAAGATCCAGGCACAAAGATAAAAGATATCAGGCAGGACTCATTTTATGTCAACCAAAAAAATCTCACTAACCTCAAATAGTTTCAAATTATTTCAATAATGTCAATTCAAATTACAAAAGTCAAAAGACCCTTGGCACTAGATGCAATATTTGGGCGTAGTTGCTACCTCACCCCTTACGTCTCTTGGCTTCATTTCCCCCCGCCCACAAGCTGGGTTATACTCCCTCCCTATTCTTATATCCTCCTAGCATCTTGGAGACATAAGAGCGAAATGATTACGGGCAGTTAGCGCGACAATTTCAAGCGCGACAGACCACAAGAGCGACAGGTTGAATAAACATGGCAACATGGCCATCTAGTTTGACGGAAATGTCAAAAACTTGAAAAATGCAATCCCCTCCCTTCAAGCACCCTTCCCACCCTCCAAAGGCGCTAGGCAACGTCGCACTGTCGCGTTTGTTGCTTCATTATTGTTTGACTTGTTGTCCATGTGTCGGTCACATACAGGTCACATAATAATAATGCCAGTTTATGAACATAAAGGTAGGTAAAAAAATAGAGTTTGGAGTAAAATTAGATTTGATTTAAATTTATGCAGGTAGATATATGATTTAAAGGATATAAGTGGCAATTCTGTAAAATTTAAAGGCCCCTTAAAATTTTTAAAGGCGTCGGTCACCTAGGAACGATCAGAAATGGGCTTCACGATTGGCTGATTTCCTTTTAACGGCCTTTAAATTTAAACGGGTTTGATACAGAATTGGCCCTAATGTCGCCAGGCATAGAATCGAAAGTCATAGCACCGAACGTCGTACAATCGACACGCGCCATATTGAAGCAGTGACGCTCAATAGTCTATGACGCTCAACAAGTCGGTTCGAAACTCGACTCGGAGCTTGTGATGAAGGATGAAGTGTGGATGAAGCCATTTGCACAATGGACCTTTAAAAAAATATAACTGTAGGTATCTCGTCTAGGGTAGGTATATTGTGATAATTGTGTATGGATAATTAGCTGAACGAACGCCAGCAGGCGATGCGGTGAATGTATACTTTGAATCCCTGACGAATTTACCTAAACGTACAGGAATATTTGGTTAAAAATCGCGTCCCGACATGATGAAACAAAAATTTCTGGACTGCAGATTTCTTTCGAGATCTGTTCTATTTAGAATGTCTCCAGACTCTTCCGGATCTCCTGGTTCTGACAAAAACCATATAACCTAGTCACCTCTACCTACGCAATAACATATACCTATATTTGCCTGATCTCGTTTAGGTATGTGTGGATTCATTTTGAATAACTATCAACATAACACAAGTATCGTTGTGAATTACCTCCGTTCCTATTGATTTGATGTTATACAAGTAAATATTAGGCTTGGTTAATATAGGTTGTACCTTGTCTGTCTATGTTGTACCTACCTACACTCACACTCCAAAGATATATAGTTTCAGAAATTTTGCAGTGAGGTAACCGATTTTCTGAAAGCTTGACTCTCGAGTTTTCTGTAACTCAACTTTTAACCTCAATCACAATCTCGTCCTGTTCACAATCCACGTTAATTATTAAAACTGTACTTTTTTTTCATAGTTGTTTTTTTGTCTACAGTGGTAGGTAGTTTTTTGTGTTGTTTTTTTGAGTTGCACAATTTGTCGACTTAGGTCCTCCGACAATCGCCATATTGAGGCCAGGACCTTGGCGCCCTTCTCCGAATTTAGGTCTTTTTTTCGGAGACCGAACTCACGCCCTTGGCCGGGCACAATTGTCCAAACTAACCGGGACCAACTCTTTTTTTGTTTTGTTTTTGTTTTTTTCATATAACTGTTTCTCAGACGGAAAAGTTTGTGACACTGTAAGAAGGGCAAAACGCATGCGCGGGATATGTCATTTTCGGCTCTACGACGTTCGGTGCAATGCCTTTCGATTCTACGATACGGCGCCCTTATTTCTAGCAGATCGTGGGGCTGTATCAAGGAGGTTATAATTATAGCAGGAGGGAGCATGAGCTCAAAAAAGTGAAGCCATGTGACGTCACGTTCTGTGTATGCAATCCGCAATATACGAACCACACGAAGGCACACGAGTTACAGAAGTCTATCCCACAGAATTATACAGCAAAGTGACAGCATCGTTCGTTTTTATGGTTAAATTTTTTCATTTGTCAGTTTCGCACTTCAATGTGGCATTTTCAATCGCTTTTAGGGCTTTCGAATGGGACACCACAGCGGTTGCCGTCTAGAAACAGTTTTTTCAAGCAGAAGACAATCCAAAATAGGAAATACCGTTGCATATAAGTAAGTGCACCTAGCGATGATAAATTTTGAAGTTACGAATTTTCCCAATTCAAGGTTTGCATCTCCGAAGATTGATTATATTCTCTGCGACGTGTGCCCTTGTCCAGTGCCTAATTAAAAAGGACATCACCGCCTTGCAAACTCATGGAAGACCAAACAAATGAAAAGCTCGAGCTAGCCAAAGGCCAAAGTAGGTATACGTCCTCTGCACTGCACACTGCACAGCTGCTGTGTACCTACCTGTTCAACTCAGTATATGTACCAATATTATTGTACGTACGTACGTACCTACGTGTGTGTTGTGCTAGTGTGCACCTACACTGATCATACATTATAATAAAATGGAAGAAAGTCAAATAATAGGTAAGCAAGAGTCAAAAATTTCACACAAAATTTTGATAATATTGGTTTAATTTTTTCAAATTTAAGGATGCCTATCTTTTGATTCCACATGCATAATTGAAGAGAAGATACTGCCTTCAACTTAAGAAGAAACTAAACAAAAAAAAAAGTCACTTGAAATATGAGCGCCTCGATCTAGTCCACCTGCAAGTGGATGATTTGATGAAGTGGAAGTGCACTACTGGTGGTCTCTGAAGAAGTAATGGAAAGATGGAGTGAATATTTCCAAGAGTTACCGAGTGCACAACCAAGATACACTGATGAAGACGACATTAATTGAAAAAATACGATCGAAGACCGAAATGGAAAGACGGCAAGAGAAGACCTGAAATAAGCATTCCTGAAATTATGGATGCAAAGCTCCTGGACATGATAAATTCACATCAGAGATGATAAATAGCTTAGGAGAAGAAGGAAAAAGGTTGCTGCTGGAAATCTACAATAAAGCATGGTAAGAAAAAGGGATTTCTTATAAGTGTGCAAACCATAGAAGCATCACCTTGCTAAACATGCCAATGAAAATATACAGAGTGGACTTCGAAAAGAAGGTAGCGTGCAAAGCTCCATCTTCACAGTGCAACAAATAATTCAGAGAGCACGAGGAGTGAAATAGAAACTAATTAGTGCTATGAGAAGTCTGTATAAGAATACCACCAGTAATATGTACTACTATGTACTGTACTATGCAATGAACAAGAGACATTAATAAACGAAAAAGAAGTAACAAAGAAGACCATAAGCTGAAAGTATATAAGACGATTTTCAGATCAATGCTGACTGATGGCCCACGGAAGTGAGACATAGAGGTCTCATCTTAGAGAATGCAGAAGGAGCGTGAAGTAACAGGAATGAAGTATACCTACCTGCGAAGTGAAAAAAAAACATACACTGACACTGAAGAGACACAATTCGCAACCCTGAGTAAGAAAAGAGCTAAAGATGAAGCCTGTAACGAAATTTCTGGATAAGAGACAAATGTTGGTGAGGACGCCTACAAAGCATGAATGAGGACAGACCAGTAGAACAGATATGGGAAGCAAGAATGACGGGGAAAAGAAATCAGAGAAGACAGAAAGAAACATGGGACGCAACATAAGGACAAATTGTAACAGATAATTGACTGAGCTGGAATGAAGGAAAAACGCTGAAAAAGACAAGAGACGATGAGCCAAGCTCATACATCAAGAAAAAATTGATAATGTCGAGAAAAAAAGAGTTTTATTGTTGATATTTCATGAAAATGTTACATTTTTATTTGTATTATTCACACTACACCACAAAATAAAAGGATATTGATAAAAATAATACAAATATCGACTGCCACATCTTGTCATCATCGGTGTTCCACCTCTTCTGTTTCCTTTCAACCCTTGTCATCCATTCCAGCCCCTTTTCGTTCTCTCCCAACAATTGACTCAGAGTTCTGCCCTCCTTCAGCAATTCCTGACAAGACCTCAAGTGCTCCATTGTCTCTCCTCCCTTCCACAACATGACATACCCTGGTCCTGGTAGCTACTCGACGTCAGTACCTCATCACCACACCAAAACCTTGCAAATCGTTGCTTCCAGCCTTCAAGTTCGGATTAGACGTGCATCTAGGCACTTTGTCTTGTAGCTTCTTGTATTTTTGGTTTGGAATACTAGGGTCTTGTACTCAACTTGTTTCCCTTCACAAGCTTCTGTTCGTCCCTGTTTCTGCTTTCTACTTCTGCTGCGCTATGCCCTTTCGATTTTTTTGTTTAAAAAATTTGTTTCTGAGCAGCGACCGCCGGTGGTCTCGGCATCCAAAACCCATAAAAGCGACTGAATCCGTCATTATGAAAATGAGGAATTGGCAAACGAAAAACACAAACACAAAAACTGACTGATTCTGTCACTTCGCTTGCGCAGTGTCAGATTCGTGATTCTGTGGGATAGACCTCTGTGTCAGTTACTCGAGTGCCTTCGTGTGGTTCGTATATTGCGGATTGCATACCCAAATACCGCTTTCCCCTTACCCCGACCCGCATCAAATTTCCTCGCCTACAAGCTGGGTTACGTTAGGGTTGCTAGATTATCGACAGCTTTGGCTGTACAAGGGTTACGCAATCATCCGTTACTAGGGGCCGATGGGAGGGGATAAAATTCAGCTATTTGTCAAAGTTGACCATGAGCGGAGCAAGCAGGAAATTTGCGGGGTCCGGTGCTGTTGCTGTCATTCTGTCTCACTTTACCTAGCCCAGTCAATCTATGTAGACTTTATACCATAAATACCGGGAACAAATCCGCCTAAAGCTGATTTTTGGTTCAGTGAGTCCTTGGACCATGAGAACCCACCAGTCAATTTTATCGGACTTTCTCGGGTGTGCTTCATGGTCTTCCAGGTCTCCGAATGTTTTGACTTGCTGTAAATTGCAGTGCTCGCTTTACGCCTTAGGAGTACGTCTTTCTCTCCCCCTTTCCATACAACGCCCTTGTCTTGTCACACCAAGATACAGCATGCGCTAACTATGTCTTCTATACCAGCAATCTGCGCTGTATCTTACTGGTGTCAGGTTGCAGCATGAGGACACGGTCACCGAGATGGGCGAGGGCAATGAGCATTACGTGGAGACGGTGTTGTCGACGATGATGGCAGTGTTTCCTGATGATGCCACTTCTAGGGCTGTATTGACGATTACGAAGTCGGCAACCTACTCCTTTCTGCTCGAAGCGCGTCCCCAGCAATATCAGCAGCATGTCTATAAACCCAAATTTGTTTAGATCGTTGCTTCAAAACTCTTCTGAGGCGGTTGCTGTTGCCTGCTCACCGAAAATCATATTTGGACAAGACTTTCTAGCAGCACGTCGTCTCTGCTCTTCTCCTTTGGTGCTGCGGGTTGGTCGCTGTACCCATCAAACACAACAGCAGGTGATGGATACTTGCTCTGCACATTTTCTACATACAAATGGCTCTGGACAGGCTCTGGGTACCAAAATGAACACATCTGACGTTCGTGACAGCTACAGCCCGTTGGGACGGACGCCTATGGCCTTCCGCGATGCCGACAGCTGTCAGTCCTTGACTCCGCGAGGCCTGTGAGTAAACAAACGGTTCGCCAGAATGCGCTTCCCTTACGCCGGCCGGCCGGTCACGTGATAATCAGGTTCCCTAGGTTACGTTCCCTCCTGCTATTATTAGAGAGACCTGGGATCTGGTCACCCAGAGAGAGACGTAAGCCAAGTCATTGAGCGAGAGGGTATAGAGAGAGAGAAAGCTAGAGCACTAGGGTATTTGCACGTCAGGGTGTGGTGCAATTGCTTGTTACTAAACCACCCTGCGTCACAGTCAAAATGCATGACATGAGCTGTCAATATTTTTGTTGAGGTTATTAAGTCGACCGTTTCATCTTTCAACACAGATTTTGTCACTAAATTTAACAGAAACTCTTAAAAACTGTTTTAGGCATGTATATTGTATTCCATCCATAGCAGATGCTTTCGTACACCGTATTTCAAGTACTGCTGGCATTTCGTCGAACGTAGGTTTCATCATCCAACTCATTCCCTCGAACACAAATTCCGTTGATCGTTGAATGCAGTAACCGTCGACGTGGTGACCCCATCGTGAAGATAGATTTGTGATTGCCGTAAGCGCAGTAGGTATATTATGTATTTCAGTAGGTACTGGCCCCGAACAGCTGAAAAACCCAAAAAGTACAATAATAGAAGTTCATCAATTTTGCAAGATTCTATACCTGATGGTTTCTTCGGCAAGGAAAACATCACATCTGTAACAAAACGTGATTCAGCCGGCGCCTAATAATTCTAGAAAAACACCGACAATGCGGATGGGAATGCTCGCGAAATTCTAGTACCTCTATGTTTTGTAAATACGTGCCCGATTTTGTAAATATTGTGCATATCAATAGCTTTGTTTTTCAATAGACGAGCCATCTCGAAATTCGAGTTGTTTGGATGTATGCACTCCCGATCTTTCTCTTTTTTGTTACCAATGACGCACGCTCGATTCTAGAAGGGCATTCAGAGACCTATATTAGCTGGCCAGTGGGGCCCGTAGAGCAAAGTGAATGTAAATAAGAAGTTCAAAAGAGTCATAGTGCATGTACCGAGTGATACCACATATTACACACTTTGTGAAGGAGCTTTTTGGTGAGTGTCTCTACTTACTCACGGGTATTTGGTTATCTCATTAGTCATTTCTTAACTAATTACAAAGTATTGAGGGTCGGGCCTGAGCACACGGTAAGTGGGTTGCACCTACTAGTGCGCAGTTCTGCCGTTTTAGTGGAGGCTAGGTGGACTCAGAGTGGACCTCCGTCTGAGTTCATTGCACGCCTAGATCCAGGCCTCTCAGTCTTGCCTGCTGTGGTTTTCCGGGGCTTGGCTTGGCGCAGTACGTCGGCAGGGACCGGGTACTGGGGACTGTGTGTGGTGGGTGGCCCGTCTGGTACGGCTCGGGTTTCCAGCGTGCTAGACAGAAGCCCGTGGTGCTGGGTTCTGACTGTAAGGTCGTTTAGATGCTGCCAGCTGTACAGTGGCTATCAGTTTATTCGTTGAATTTCTTTCTTTATTTATGAGAGCCCAAATACTCATAATGTTTTTTCTGCCCTTTTCAGGGTAGCAGTGTGTGGTCTATCTGACTCCTAATGCTCGGCGCTTAATCTACGGTTCTTCCTGACATGTGTTCAATACGCCGGAGAAAATGTGGTGACAATTTTTCAGAAGTGGGATAGACCTACACACTCCAACCCAAATAAGAGATTTAGAGATTTGAGAGAAAAATGAAATGAACTTTAATGAATAAAGTAGAAGTCTAGGGACCACTGGAATCTGATTGCCCTTTTGTTTGGAACCATAGGTCGGACTGTGAGTCGTGCGAAAAGTTCGTTAGACACAGGGAGGTTTCTGACTGTGAGTCGTGCAAAAAGTTAGTTAGACACAGTGAGGTTTTGCGAGTAACTTTCCACGTCTTCGCCTTACGTGGTAGGGTTTCATTAGAGATGGCGACTCTGACGGAGGCGTAGTCGTGAATGATCCTGATCAAGTTTCTGACGAAGAACGGTAAAGAGAAAGAGAGCCGCCTCGGGGCGAGGCGCTTGTCAGGATGGGCGAATGTAACAAAACGTGATTCAGCCGGCGCCTAATAATTCTAGAAAAACACCGACAATGCGGATGGGAATGCTCGCGAAATTCTAGTACCTCTATGTTTTGTAAATACGTGCCCGATTTTGTAAATATTGTGCATATCAATAGCTTTGTTTTTCAATAGACGAGCCATCTCGAAATTCGAGTTGTTTGGATGTATGCACTCCCGATCTTTCTCTTTTTTGTTACCAATGACGCACGCTCGATTCTAGAAGGGCATTCAGAGACCTATATTAGCTGGCCAGTGGGGCCCGTAGAGCAAAGTGAATGTAAATAAGAAGTTCAAAAGAGTCATAGTGCATGTACCGAGTGATACCACATATTACACACTTTGTGAAGGAGCTTTTTGGTGAGTGTCTCTACTTACTCACGGGTATTTGGTTATCTCATTAGTCATTTCTTAACTAATTACAAAGTATTGAGGGTCGGGCCTGAGCACACGGTAAGTGGGTTGCACCTACTAGTGCGCAGTTCTGCCGTTTTAGTGGAGGCTAGGTGGACTCAGAGTGGACCTCCGTCTGAGTTCATTGCACGCCTAGATCCAGGCCTCTCAGTCTTGCCTGCTGTGGTTTTCCGGGGCTTGGCTTGGCGCAGTACGTCGGCAGGGACCGGGTACTGGGGACTGTGTGTGGTGGGTGGCCCGTCTGGTACGGCTCGGGTTTCCAGCGTGCTAGACAGAAGCCCGTGGTGCTGGGTTCTGACTGTAAGGTCGTTTAGATGCTGCCAGCTGTACAGTGGCTATCAGTTTATTCGTTGAATTTCTTTCTTTATTTATGAGAGCCCAAATACTCATAATGTTTTTTCTGCCCTTTTCAGGGTAGCAGTGTGTGGTCTATCTGACTCCTAATGCTCGGCGCTTAATCTACGGTTCTTCCTGACATGTGTTCAATACGCCGGAGAAAATGTGGTGACACATCTTCCCGGCTCTTGTACTGCTTCACGGTGCACCTTTTTCGTTTTGGCATTTTTAGCCCGGATTTCGGCGATTTCGGCCTTATTTCGGCATGCAAAATAATGACAATTCAAATTTGTAAACAAATCGGGGAAATGACAAATGTCAATAGCAACCACGCCCACCCCAGCTAACTATGTTTAAAATTTTGACGAGGCCAGGAAATGCCGAGACGCTGACAGAGAATACCGATATATCCCTTTCATAGCTTCGTCACTCTATGTACAGTCTCTCTAGCTATTATAACCTCCTTGGGCTGTATAGCGGCAAAAGCCTGAATTAATGGCGCATTGTACTATGCACCGCTGTCACCATAATGACATTGGGCGCGTTCAGCAGGTCCTATGGTGGGTGCCATCGGTGGATGCCGCATGCGCCTCTCGAACGGTCACAGCTACCAAATCGCCATTTTTTCCACCACAGTTGATTTATGGTAGCGGTGGATCAGATAGTGGATCGACCAAGCCGTCCAGCAGCTTATATTTGGTAACTAGATCTACGGGTTCCACCATGGAACTTGCTGAACTCGCCCATTGCTGTCAATGACTACCGTCAAACTCTCATCCCTCGAAAAGTCAAAATGGTTGTCAGATACTGTCCGATACAGCTAGACGATTCATTCGCCTGCCCTCTGATTCGGGCTGAACGTGCGGTGCCAACCCTGCTGAAAATCCTCATGGATTCTCATAGGGAAATCTATCTGGCTTTCATGAGGATCTATATGAGTATTGGAACCGGCATTCCCGCAATGATTCTCATAGGAATCCCGCTGCGTTTTTTCCTCATTGAATCTCATAGATTTCCATATGAATCCACATAAATGCTCATGGATTCTCATTGATTTCCATATGAATCCACATAAATGCTCATGGATTCTCATTGATTTCCATATGAATCCACATAAATGCTCATGGATTCTCATACATTTCCATATGAATCCTCATGGATTCTCATGAAAACTCATACAATCCAGATGGATGCCGCACTGAATACAACAAATTGTTATACAAAACCAAGATGGATTTTGAACTGGATTTTTTATTAGATTTTATCACTTACAAATAAACAAATTCGTGAATGTTCGTGAAATTACATCAATGTCGCACAGGCACACAGGGTGATACTATTGTTTTAGTTCAGTGTTCCAATGATCTCCTAGAACCTGGAATTGAAGATCATAATTAGTTATGTATTTTACTATAGTTATAGGCACTTTACTTGATGGAAATAGTCCTAATCGTCTTGGGGAACCTCAAAATGGAATATATCCATCGAAATCTCAAACCTTTTCTGCATGATTACAATACTGCTTTTCCTTCCATGTTGGTGGAGCGTCGGTAAAGTAAAAGTCTTCACATCTTATAATAACACAACAAACGTAAACAAACAAACCGATGCGGAAAGGAATCAAACTTTTTTTCAGCGTCCTGTCAGCATTTTGTATTTTCACTGTCACGAAAAGATAACGCACTAGATCGATCGCGCTAGTCGCGCAAGAATTTCCTACGATTCATGACGACTAGATCAGGCGAGCGCGCGGGTTCGCCTAAAATTGATGAGATTATATCTGCCAAAGCCGCATAGATTTACAGGATTCACATGTCAATAAGTCAAATAATGGATTTGTATCAGCATTTATCAGGATTGAATGAGCATTTGCTGTTGATTTCTGCCAATGACTGATGGATTCTCATAGGAATCCCAATGAGGATCCATGAGGATTTTCAGCAGGAAATGTACGATAGATTCTCATAGAAACTGTTAGACTTCCCATTTATTATGCGTGCGCCTGATTGATGCTCATGGGGCTGATAGAAACTGATGGATTCTCATAGGGATCCAATGAGAATCGATGAGCATTTTCAGCAGGGAAGCCCTCACAGGCCAACCCCATACACGGCCCAAGGTACTGACTATCCTTTACCAGATCCCTGTAGCCTGGACGTGCCGGTAACAGCCTACCTACCTCCAAGTGCTTCAGACTTGGCATAACGTTCTGATGCTAAGCCCCCACAGGCTGCCCATTACTTACGTTTCGGTCCAAAGAGTGCTGATGCTAAACCTCATACAATTGTCTCATACTGACTCGCCTTCTTCAACAACTATTGAGCAAACACCGAAATTTGTGATTGTATAGAAGTAGGTAGGTACTTTGGAATCCCTAACTATGGAAAGTTTCATACTATCGTATCCTACCTGCCTCATCATCATTTCATTTTCTTTACTCTGCTACTCTCTGCTAGAAAATATGGGGCCCCAGATCATTAGGTATCTACCTACCCCGACATAGTCAGGGAGAGAACTCGCTCACCCCCAAGTAGCAGCGTCACAATAGGTTATTAATGTTATTATTTGTTTCTTCGGAGACCTACCCTTCTGTTCTCTACTTTAGCGCCAATTCTTTTTCCTCTCCTTCGAAGCGGAGCGCTTTTTCACCTCAGCAACTTTTTAAATTCAAACCGTCCACTTCAAATGTGACATAATATGACATTGCCATCATTTTATAGAATGTCAAATATGGGTGCATAGTACACGTCGCCCTCTACAATTTGTTTTGCCTATACAGCCCCCATGGAGGTTAGAGGTAAGGAGACTGATCGAGGCATTCAAATGTGTGCTACTTTTATGTCGTGAAAATTCCGGGAGCCGTCCACTGTTGCTTGCGCTCGTGTGTCAAATTTTGGAATTAGTCATTATTTGTCAAAGTGACTGATCAATTTGCTTGTGATGACAGTAACAAAACTAGGAGTAGGTAAATTCCTTCTTTATTCCTTCACCGTGTCTTGCTGTGCGCCAGGTTGAGGCGGAAATGAGAAGGCCCGGTTGAGGAAAAGTGGCCAAAAATGCCGGAGCATGTTCCGACCTCACGCAGTAAGTTCAACTGTATAAACTTTGTACCTACTATACGTGGGGTTCCGATCCGACTCTCTTGGTTCCTCTGTGATATATTTATTCTTATTATAATAGTATCTGTTTAATGTTTTGCCTTGTTGAAGGACGAAATGGCTTGTGAATGGAGGAATGCCATCAGGAGGCAAAGTAGACCCCTGACATCGAGAGAAAAGGTTTACAAAGATGATCCCTGTTGCGAACTACATTTTAGAGATGATGACTTGAACGGTATCTGTTTCACAACAGAGCTTTCGGATGAAACAGCTTTCCAGGTGATTAAGAGGAGCATTCCAAAATGGAAGGAGAATGTAGTTCTCACCACTTTTTCAAAACAGCATGAATCGTTTGACCAAAGAGAGGTGGAGGTTCCATCAAAGATATGGAAAACGAATGAGACTGGAGCTGAGAAGATCGTGCTCAGACAGCCTGCAGACAAGCGAAGCGGAAGCCCCATTGACAGCCATGTTTCACCTCACCTGCTCATCGACAGATACCCACGATCGAAGACATAAACGCACCCAAACATCGACCAATGCTTATTACGGACGAAGAAATTCGATGCAAATTTCCCTTCCATCAGAGTATTAGTTTTGGTGCAAAATTGTTTTGGTGCTGGTGTTTTGGTGCAGCGGGTCAGAATCTATGACGACATCACCGGAGAAGAGATTACTTCGAATATGGAAACCATCGAGAGGGGCGTGCCACAAGGCTCAATACTAGGCCCATTATTGTATATAATATATACAAACGATCTGCCCGCCATTATGAAGCAACCTACCATCATGTATGCGGACGATACATCCATCATTTTTCGTCAAAGGAACGCGCAGGACATGGTCTCGGACATGAGGCAGTCTTTTGCGTCCGTGAAGGAATGGTTCTCGTCGAATAATCTGAAAATGAACACTGCGAAGACAAAACTGATGAAGTTTTCACCTGCTTACGACGTTGAAACTCCATCAGATATAACTCCATGGAGGGTGGATCTCGGGGGAGACGTTTCCTTGACGGCGGAGTCCTGTGTCAAATTTCTTGGCCTTGACTTGGATTCTAGTCTCAAATGGAAGGATCATATTCAGTCACATTTCTGCTATGCCTTGGGAGTTCTGTCGAGAATGGTGTCGGTGGAGGCAGCAAAGATTGCATATAACTCCTATGTGACGTCGAGACTGCGGTATGGAATTATCTTCTGGGGCGACTCCACGAAAACCGTCGAAATCCTAAAAATCCAAAAGCGATGCCTACGGAGTATATTCAATTTGAAGCAAACGGACTCATGCGTGCCAATTTTTAAAGAACACGGCATACTCACGGTTGTTGATATGTACATATTGGAGTGCGTAACATTTGCAAAGAAAAACTATGACCTGTTTGCTCACCATAGCTGCCAGCATGGTCACTTCACCAGGGGTAGGCAGGACTTACGTATCCCGAGACCTCGCCTTGAGATGGAACGAAGAAATGTGGTTTGCAACGTGATAAAATGCTACAACAAAGTACCTGAATCCGTCAAGAGCCTCCCAACGAGACAAATGAGATTAATGTTGAAGACTTACCTGACTGGAAAAGCACACTACTCATTCCAACAGTTCCTGAACGAGGAGATGTCCATCTGAGTACGAGTTCTTTGTGGTGCGATGTTTTACCGGCCGGTTTTTGTTTTTGTTTGCGTTTTTGTTTTGTTTGTTTCTGTTTTTGTTATCTACACTTTTTCAAGTTTTGACGTATTCCATGGCCCAGGGCTATTATAGTGCAATATAATACTTACATTGTAAATAAGGAATGATTAAATATACATACATACATACAAATTCGTGGCAAAATTGGATCCACATGCTCGCCATATTGATAGTTGATATTTTTAAATGGTTCCCCCATTACCTTTTCTTTATGATATAATTATGTATCGATGTTTCTTAGAAAAAATACAAATTTAATATATGATCGTTTCCGTTACACCTCTTTTACATCAAAGTCCATGCAAAAAGCATGGCATAAAAGCATCATCAGGGGCCCGTTTCATAAAAGTTCAAACGACAGTTTACAAGTGTGTAGTTTTGGTAACCCATTGTTGCAACAATTTGTCGTCAAGGTTATACATTTGTAATTTGTCATTTGTATGTAATGTGTCATGCCGTTTGTAGTTTTATGAGACGGGCCTCAGATCGTGATCCCTGCTCAGATCTAAACCATGAATAATTACAGAGTTCTACCCTTTGAGCAAAATTACAGTTTCCTGTGAGCCGTCCCCAGATTCCAGCGACACAGTGTATAATTTTTGAACTGCATTTTTGCGACATAAAATAGTGCCATTTTTTATGACAGAAACCAATGTCGTTCAGTCTCCTTCTCTCTAACCTTCATGACAGCCCCATTCAGCCAATCACAGCCCTGGTTGCCTAGCAACTTCACATGGGAGCGGATCACATCCTTCCTAGAAATACGCTCCCTGCACCCTTTTGATCATTCGGCAATGCCACATCGAAGTATCAAAATGCACGTGTTTTGAATTTTCAAAATAAAGGTACCTTTACGAAGAGTTCTACAGCTTTTACTAATCCCACTTTTTAGTGGCATCAGAAGCCCCTTGCTTGTCAAAATGTATGGGATTTGAATGGCCAATTCCATACATTTTGGCAGCTCAAGTAGCTTGCTCAAATGTGAGTTTCCTTTATGAATACCGATTTAGGTTATCAATGAAAAGAAATATAAATTAGCTGTTCATTTATCAAAAAGTATTAAATTATTACTTTAAAAAGTTATGCAACACACAACACAAATGTTCAGTTATTTATTTTTATATTTGTCACCTCGGGTTTCACCAGTGATGTGAGTCGGGTATTTACCGGGTAGGTAGGTAAATATAAATCGGGTATTTACCCGGTATTTTCCCGAGCGATATTTACCCACCCTACCCAGTTTGACAGAAAAGTTGACACTGTTGACAGCTCGGTTGACAGTGTTGACGGTTATAGGTTGAATGATCTCTTTTTTCAAGTTCCAAGGCTTTATAAACATAACCTCCAGAGCACTTTTTATTATTTTGCTGCTGTGAGCAAAAATCATTATTGTTTGTTGTTGTTATTCTCCAATTGTTCGTCACAATTATTGAAAATACATACCCTATTGGAGACCCGATTTTGACCGGTTGTGATATTTAAGGGTAATTAGGGCCAATTCTGTATCAAACCCGTTTAAATTCAAAGGCCGTTAAAAGAAAATCAGCCAATCGTGAAGCCCATTTCTGATCGTTCCTAGGTGACCAACCATGGGCGCCCGGAGGGGGAGGCAAGGGGGGGCACTTGCCCCCCCCTGGCTCCGGAGCAGCTGAATAAATTCATCCTTACGAAAAAAAAAAATCGAGAAAGGAAAAAAAAAATCATTTTCGAAAGAAAAAACTTTGAGAAGGTAATTTACATTTTCTTGAATTGTTAGAGCAATTTGAAATTTCATTAGGCTTCTACCTAATCTCTATATCAATCATGGCAATAATTGAAATTTTCTAAACCTCTGGTTTAAAACACTAGGGGTTCTTTCAAGATAATGAACGAGTGTAACTATTGACCTGGCTATTTTGAAGTAAATTTTTATACATTTTGTACAAAATTACAAATTTTTATAAATTTCTCTAAAGTCAAGTTCAATTTTCAAATATATTTCCTTATTTTTCGCACAATAATTATTATCACCATTATTATTATTATTCGAAAAAAAATTCGCCTGCGGCGCTAATATAAAGGACTTCGCAAATTAGGCCAGGTAGGTATGTGACGTTCTCTAACTAAAGCTATTTGCCCCCCCCTGACAAAAATCCTGCGGGCGCCCATGTGACCAACGACGCCTTTAAAAATTTTAAGGGGCCTTTAAATTTTACAGAATTGCCACTAATAGGGCCAATTCTGTATCAAACCCGTTTAAATTTAAAGGCCGTTAAAAGAAAATCAGCCAATCGTGAAGCCCATTTCTGATCGTTCCTAGGTGACCGACGCCTTTAAAAATTTTAAGGGGCCTTTAAATTTTACAGAATTGCCACTATTTACCCTTAAATATAAAAACCCGGGTATTTTACATCACTGGGTTTCACCAAAAACTTTCATCAACGCGATAACTTTATCACTCTGATAGTAACTAAGCAACTGGCCATCCTATTGGCTGGTGCATAGCAACTATCAGCGTGATAGATTTAATCTGCTCTTAAAATTTTGGTGGAAACCCGAAGTCAGAGGAACAAATTGGTTTCAATACAGCTGGTGATGATTTAAGATAAGAATGAAGTTCTCTTTCACGTTTTTTTTTTTTCTTTTTTTGATATTTGTTATTGCCGTAAGGACGGGAACCTGTAACTCTCGCTGTAACTGTAACTGATGGGTATTTTCAGACGTCCACAATTTGTTCATTTTTAAGAAAAGACTTTCTATACTGGTGCATTTGTGCCGCGTTTTGGGAAAAAGGGACAATTTTGCGTCCCGAGGCTCTTTCCGGGGACACCGGAACGGAGAACCGAAAAAAGGGACAGTCCCATTCGAAACGGGACGTATGTTCACGTTAGGCATACTTAAGTTGCTAAAGCTACAGAAAACACAAGGATGTATTTACGGAGTTCCAAAACGATACTTGAAGACACAAAGGATCGGGGCGCACTGTTGCCTTAAACATACAATGCTTAAACGATACAAGAAAACACACCGAGATCGGCATCTACAGGGTGATTCATGACTAAACCGACATAGATCAAGAGTAGATCCAGTTTTTTTAGATGGATCAGCAACTGGCTTCGGAATTTTTCCAATAAGCTCTTCCGTTTTAAAGTTACAGGGTGATATATGTATTTTGATTGAAACATCAATGAACCGTATCTTTGGAACAGATGGGGATGGGTGGAATCGAATGAAACTTGGAAAGTATGTTCTAGCAACGACCCTTGATATATTTATTGCATCATCGACCAATCCAAGAAGTCCATGGCCGGTTTGAAAAATTGTATCCCTAAATTTTTGTGGAAAAAAAAAATCACCCTGTATAATTTTTTTACAAAAGTCGTTACCATATTCTGAAACTACATAAACAATGTCCACAGAAACAGTTTGGATGTTCCGCAATGTGAATTCTGTGTAGGTGCTTTGGAGTTAGGCAATGTCCCGATCTTATGCGACTTATCGTTGTGATTTCTCTTCTGGAGAGGTCGCTGTGGTTTTTGAACCATGGATGGCTTTGATTGACAAAATCTCACCGAAGTGGCGTAGCCTCCTCTCTTCGCGCTGATTCAGTCTGGAACTCTTCGTTCCAGCGTTCCCATAGGTTTCTCTTGTAGTTTTTCAGCAGATCTCTGCAACCTGGTGTTTGGATTGAGTGATCTTAAAAACTTTGCGAGTTTGTCCGCCTCGTCGTTGCCGTGGATGCCGGTGTGACTCGGAATCCACCCCAGAGTGCTGCTGCTGACCGTGTCATAAAGGGGACCCAAAGCCGTACATTTTACGGTAACGATTCTACCACCATCCATTCTCTTCCTTATGCAATTTTGAGTCGATGTGGATACGGGAGAATGCGATTCACTCTCTTCAACTATTCCATTTTCGCACTTGAACATCGTCCACTGCCGTTTCATTCACAACTTTCAACGTTTGACAGCTAATCGACCGCTATACGTGCGGCATTATTCTGACATTGCTCATTGCAGGAAAGAAGGAATAAAACACAGAAAAGAGGAAGAAAGTCGCGAAAAATAGGTAGTTGATAGGCAACCAACAATACAGCCTAAGAACACCAAGAATGGAGTGGCGACGAGTAAGGAGACTGGGCGATGTTCAAGTGTGAAAATGGAATAGTTGACGTAACGATAATCCGCGGTTTCGCTTTAGTCATCTGCATGTATTCTGTTCAGTGTATAAAGAACAGTAGTAGATTTTTCGCTGTTTAGACTTAATTGATTCGAGGTGAAGGTGAACCACCGTTCCGCCATCCGACACATCACCGCATCCATGTCCTCAAACCCCTCAGCTTATCACTTCAGCGTCTGAGAAAGGCAATAGTCATTTACGTAAATGAGAACAAGTGTAGGCCCGAGAATAGAACCCTGTGGAAGAAAGGGACACGGACTGAGTACGCCCGCCGAGATAAGATGATATTGATCTACGACGACAGTGTCATAAAGGGGACCTGAAGCCGCACATTTTACAGTAACGATTCCACCACCATTCTCTTATGCAATTTTGAGTCGATGTAGGTACGGAAGAATAAGATTTACTTCCGTTAATTATTCCATTTTCGCACTTGAACATCGCCCAGTTTCCTTACTCGTCGCCACTCCATTTTCGATGTTCTTAAGCTGTACCTATTGTTGGTTGCCTATAAACTACCTATTTTCCGCGACTTTGCCCACTGGCACTACCTGCTGGCGGTCTCCCATCCAACGTTCGACCGCGCTGAGCGTTGCTGTAATCGAGCTATCAGTTGAATGGTGTTACAAGCTCGTTCGGCAGTATATTTTATTTATAATTATAAAAAAATTTAAATTGACAAATATTCATGATAAAATTAAGCGTAATAAATTTGATGAACTAGATAAGATTAAATAAATATAGATAAAAAGTATACAATTGAGTAACCTAATAAAATAATGACAACTGATGAAATGAATAAATAATTGTAATATTATATCAATCAGTACCGAATTATAGTAATTATACAGGGGTGCCCCAGAAATAATCGGAAGTATTTCAACCTCAGAGTCCTTGGATGATGTTAAGAGCGGCTGTAAAGTTCTTTTTCTAAAAAATTCGACTTTTGTTTTTTGTCTCTTCTGTTAACTTGAAAATCGCTGGTGAGATTTTTCAGAAATTTGACTCGAAGGTAGACATTAAGCCAAAACATTGCATCATCAAATTGAACTCTGGTGTATGAAGCCGAAGTCGGAGTCATATTGGTAAAATAAGCGTTGCGGAATCAATCCCTGTGGGTTTATTCCTTGACCGATTCCTACCATTTACGTCTCTTTTGAAAGCTACAAGGATGTACTTTGGTTTGAGCCCATTGGCATTTCCAAAATCCAAAACTAATTTTTTCAAATGTCAAAATTTTCAAAAAAAAATTAGATTTCGGAAATGCCAATGGGCTCAAGCCAAAGTACATCCTTGTAGCTTTCGAAAGAGACCTTAATGGTAAGAATCGGTCAAGGAATAAACCCACAGGGATTGATTTCGCAACGCTTCTTTTACCAATATGACTCCGTCTTTAATCGCAGAAAACATGAAAAAATTCGTTGCCCATAAAAACCGCGTACAAGCTTTTTACATAGAGTGTACCTACTGATTTGAGGAATTTTGGCAACCTTGTCACTGTGATACTAGACCAAAATTATGGAGGCTTTGCAGAACTTCGTATCTCGCCGGCGACGGTGTCGCTGGCCAATAGGATTCGATCTGCCTGTACTCCCCTACCTCCCTCCATAATTCCCGCCATGAATAATTTGAACGACACGACGACAGAAACTCATTTCGCGGGAATGATATGGAGGGAGGTAGGGGAATACAGCTAGATAGAAACCTATTCGCCGGCGACATACGAAGTTCTGTAAAGCCGCCATTGGCTACGTCTACACCGTGGCTTTGGTCCGCGACCTAAGCACTAAATTCGACCCAAATAAATTTAGTCTACGTGGTGTAAACGATCACGTACAAGGACTAAATTAGGACCAAGTAGCTTGGATCAGGTCTCCGGTTGGCCGTAGACCGACCTAAATTTGGTTTCCAAATTCATTCACTTTTAGTTTATATTTTAAAATAGGTTGGCCGTGTTAGTCTACCGGTGTAAACGCTGGAAGAAAAGAATTCATTTAGGTGGAATTTGGGTCAGTGCTTGGGTCAGTCCGGTTTTAGTCCACCGGTGTAAACGTAGCCATTAATCAAATAATGAAGTCGAATTTTGGCAAGAAATTACAGAGGGATTCATAACATCCACAAAAGGGTCTACAGTGAAATACTTCCGATTATTTCTGTGACACCCTGTATCTTCAAAGTAATCTTAGGTAAAAGTTTCTTCCGCGATGTGATCAATGGCTAAAATGTCCATTTTTGTACCGACAAGATCGCTCAATGATGGTTTTGTTCGTCCAAAATCTCCATGGACAAATTCTGGAAACGCAAAGGATAACTTCGACGCCTTCAGCCACAAACATACCTCCAACATGTTGGTTTTTCCTGCAAGGAAAATTCAACTATAAGAATATCATTCATCAACAGAATTTTTCAAGGTTGGGTTAGGCGTTTGAATGACACAAATTCCTGCTGAACTGACAACTCTAGAGGTGCGTTTAGTCAGCTTATTTAGCCGCAAGTTTTAATTTTAGTCGCAAGCGCAGCGACGCCAATTGGCTCTCATGGACCAGCCTTCTCAGAACAGCCAATAAGCGATGCAGCGCTTACGACTAAAATTAAAACTTGCGGCTAAATAAGCTGATTGAACGCACCTTTACAGCATGGCTCTGTAAAGCAGCGTTTCTTAATCTACGTTCTGCAACATCTCCTCGTTATTATCTCCCTGAAATCAATAATATAACAAGATGTTAAGTGATTAAGGTTCTACCGTCTTGGGCAAAAAACTCCAATATGGCGGCCAAAATATCGACAGAATCATGAAATTCGGCTTGAAAATCAAAATGATCGTACTAGACAAGGGTAAGTTCCAAGTTTCATGAAAATCGTTCCACTAACAAGAGATTTCAATATGGCGACCAAGATGGCGGCAGAATTATGAAACCCAGCTTGAAAATAGGAATGATCGTACGAGACAAGCGTAACTCTCAAGTTTCATGAAAATCCTTCCACTTATAAGAGATTTCAATATGGCGGCCAAGATGGTGGGGCAATCATGAAATTTGGCTTGAAAATAAGAATGATCGTACTAGACAAGGGTAAGTTTCAAGTTTCATGACAATCGTTCCACTAATAAGAGATTTCAATATGGCAGCCAAGATGGCGGCCGAATTATGAAAGCCAACCTGCCTATTTGGTCCTTGAGGACCTAAGCTATCCACCGGATAAAGTTCAATCTTCAAGGGCTGTAGCTTTATTTCCCGAGGAGAAGTTCAACTTCATCGAAGTGCACAGGAGATCTTTGTTTTTTGAGAATAATGATAACGATGTATGGATAACAAAAATAGTGCCCATTGGCCACCCTTGGGGACATCAGCTATTGATCAGAAAAAAAATGTTCTCCGACTGATTTCGACCTCCTGAACACGAATATCGGGTTCACCTTTGAATTGGAACTTTTTTTTTTATCGAAAAACCGAAAAAATGATAGCCTGTCACATGATTTTTAGTGATACCTACCTACTTTTTTTTTTTGTTAATGAGCGAACATGTTTCGAAATTTAAGTGCCATTATCCTTCAGGTACCTAGTATTGGCTATTTCAAAATGTTCAATTACTATTTCGGCACGTCTGATTTTAAATTTGTAGGGTCGTGTAATATGCGCCGAGCCGTGGCTTTGCGGTCGTTTTCAAAAATTGATAACAATTGACCCGACGGTCGGATCGAAGTGGAGTTTTTGTCAAAAGAAAGTTCAAATTGTTCTCTAAATATAATGCCGTACATGCAGTGATGTATTTCATTAAGAAATTGTAGTTACCTGCATATCGCAACTTTCTACATCTTACCGCGAATGCCAGCACTAGATCGGCGAAGCCGCCCTACACCAAAATGTTATTTTTGTAATTGTTCATGATTATTTCGGCAAAATTTTTCTTGATTCGCGTACCAAGGCCATGAGCTACCCATTCGAGTTGAAATATTTTCTGTATTGAATTTCGTTTTGTTCGGAGGAAAGGATATCAAGCACCAGCAAGCAACGAATAAATCATTTGCGGCCGAGCCGTAGTTTCGGAGTCATTTTCAAAAATTAATAACTACTAATCGGCACCTCGCACCGATGTGAAATTTTCATTAAAATAAAGTTCAAATCATTCTCTAAATATAACTCCGCATATGTATTATGGTAAAATGATAAGATCGGGTACTTCCTCGCATGTGATAACTTTCGAGATCAGGCCGGCTTCTGAAATGCAGCATTCAACAGCGATGCCGCGTCACACTAAATTGTTATTATTGTCATTGTTTATTATTATTTCGTCAAGATTTTTCTTGGTTCGGGATACAAGGTCATGAGCTACCCAATGGAGTAAAAAATTTTCGCAAAAACCTTTTCGTCTAGGACTAGATGCAGGGACGGACGGACGGACGGACGGACGGACAAAGCGAGGACAAAAGCGCCTTCCCGTTTGGAGAAGTGCGCTAAAAAAAGGCACAAATCACAATATCAGGTAAGTACAATGGATCACAAGATCTGACTAGAATACGTAATATTATAAAAAAATATTACAAAAAGGCTGCATCACTGAGATATTCATCTATCGAGTAGTATGCTTTCTTGATGAGAATTTTCTTCAAAACAATTTTCAGTTTTTGTACCGGAAGACTTCTGATCGATTGCGGTATTTTGTTACACATCTTTGCAGCGGTGAAGTGAACACTTCTTTGAACATAAGCAAACTTCGGTATTGCAGTTTTCATATCGCTCCTATTTCTCGTGGAATATGTGTGTTCTCGCGTGCATTCCTCAAAAAGGCCAGTTTATAACCGCCAGTTATACTTTCCGCTGGAATAATCCAAATAAGGCTGAAATGAGCCAAAAATTTATGATTCCTTTTATGCGCCTCACACGTTTTTCTTAATTTTAGAAAAAAAAAGGTTGGAATATGTGCCAAATACGTGACTTATATAGATGTATTTGGGACCGGCGGCTGTCAGTCAATGGCTCAGTGGTTGACGCGTTGGAATAATGACTGATCGTCGTTACGGCGCGGTGTTCGATTCCACATTGGGATGAAATTTTTTTTTCAATAAAAATCCATTTAACTACATTCAAGGAAGACTGAAAAATCTGCCAACAGGCTCTGTTGATCATTACTGAATTGCTAAAACTGCTCATCAACATAGTACAAAAGTACGTAATCCTTTGAATAAGCTTGCCAACCCTCTCTAGCGCGCCAATTTTAAATCAATAGCAATACTTACAATGCACAGTCTGATTTTTACATCAGTACAATCAGATATGATTGTGTTGGGTCATTGAATGAAACGATGTTCAGGAGCTAAGGACGGAAAGGCAAAGTTTTATCATTGATGTTGTGGTTCGAAAAGACTCTGAAAGACTATGGTTGGGACAATACTCATCAAAAAGAGACCATGCGACTAAAAGCGAGCTTTCTAGCCCCAAGGCACAAGCGGCTTGAGCTAGTCACCCAGAGCAGACGGTATTGAATGGTGAACTGGTCACGAATTATGAATGTTTGAGATTTCAACTTGATCTGAAGATTTACCACGTAAATAAGTTACAAACAGTTCTTAATTAAGAAATCGCTGTAAAAAAAGTCTGAAATTTTGTCTAGAAACTAGCAACCCATGAAAACTCTAAAAGACAAAGATTGTAGTTGATGGAAATTGCTAGATGGACGGTCAAAGAACCAATGGACCATGCTTATCAAAAATGGACCAAGCGACATTTTTGGTGAAAATGAGCTATCGCCAACAGTCAACTCAATAGTGTATCACAAGTCATTTTGATGAAAAAAAAATTGAATCATAAGAAGGTCATATCGAAAAAGACAACTTTCAGTACTTATTAAATTATAGACAGAAAGTGAGCGAATAATGTAGAATTATTCAGAAAAGAACTTCAAAGCCTCTAGGAACCGTTGACTTTAGCATGCAGCTGATTCGAATTTACACACATTATTGAAGAACAAATAACTGAATGAAAAAAAAAACAAATCGGCAACGCCTCCGCGCTCTACAGTTGTAAGGTAATTCTGAACATTTTGCCATGTCGCATGGTCTCTTTTTGATGAGTAGGTATTGTCCCAACCATAGTCTTTCAGAGTCCTTTCAAACCACATCATCAATGATAAAACTTTGCCTTTCCGCCCTTAGCTCCTAAACATCGACTCTTTCAATGACCAACACAATCATATCTGATTGTACTATAAAAATCAGACTGCATCGTAAGTATTGTTATCGATTTGAAATTAGCGCGCTCGAGAGGGTTGGCAAGCTTATTCAAAGAATTACGTACTTTTGTATTATGTTGAGCAGGTCAGCAATTCAGCAATAATCAACAGAGCCAGTTGGCAGATTTTTCAGTCCTCTTGAATGTAGTTGAATGGATATTTATTGAAAAAAAATTTCATTCCATTGCGGAATCGAACCCCGATCCGTAACGACAGTCAGTTATTATTCCAACGCGTCATCCACTGAGCCACTGACTGACAGCCGCCGGCCCCAAATACATCTATATGAGTTACGTAATAGGCATATTCCAACCGGTTTTTTTCTAACATAAAAGAAGGACTTAGGACTTCAGTATTTTGTTCAGCGCACTTTTTCATTCTTACGTATAAATGTTTGGCTCATTTCAGCCTCAATTGGATGATTCCAGCGAAAACTAGGTTATAAACATCTTTTCAATAAATAAACCATGAAGCGCATCGGAGAAATAAGGAAATCTAGTATATTAACCAGCGTCAGTACTAGAAAATTCTCACAAATTTTCAGCTCTTCTCATCTTGTAATAAACAATTTTTGCAGGAATGTGCTCTTCACACTCTCTCTTGAGGAAACAAGAAGTGTGAATGGGAGAGTTTGGGAAAATCAGGATTTCAATCGATACACTCCGCTGGGTCTCTATGCCAATTTTCAGCCTTTTTCGCCGCCAACTGCGATGTACAACTCTGTACTGCGAATAGAGACATTTTACCCCTCCCTCTAAAAAGACATGACACTTACAATAAAGTTTTGAAATTCTCATATGTTGTTCAGCACGCTTTAGTAAGTGTGTATGCCAAATTTCAACTTCCTCCGAGCCAAACTGGATGTTTCCAGCAGAAATGTGCATCGGATCTTCACCCCTAAAAAAAACCATGACGCGCACATGGGAAAGGTTGGGAATTTCAGTGGGATGTTCAGGACACCTTAGTGAGCCTGTATGCAAAAACTCAGCTCCTCTCCAGTTTTATTGAGGTTAAAACCTAAAATTCCTAGGCTATAAAACCAGCTTGCGCGACTCAGTAAAAACCATCCAAAATAGTGTAGATATGATACACGACATCTCTCAAAAACACAATCTCACGTTAAATATAAAGGAATGTGCCATTTTATTGTTTGGAAGCAAACATGACCGTTCAATAATAAACGAAAACGATATCTCTTTTCACATTAACAACAAATCCATTCCGAATGTGGAGTCTTCTAATTATCTCGGCTTAGTTCTTGATTCATCATTAAAATTCAGTGAACATATAAACAAGCTTTCACAAAGGACATACTGTAGCTTGAAATTGCTTTATGCGAATCGTCACCTCCTAAATCATCAACTCCGAAAAAACTCATGTAATTCTTTGGTTCTCTCGCATCTAGGATATTGCAATTTCGTCTATGCGCCGTGCTTGAACTTAGTCGATAGAGCTCGCCTTCAAAGGGTTCAGAACTCTTGTTGCAGGTTTGTGTTTGGGCTGCGGAGATATGACAGGACATCATATCTCATAGCAGATTGCGGTTTTCACACATAAAGTCCTTCGGACCTCCACTCCTCCTTATCTAAAAGAAAAGCTTCTATCTCGGGGTCAACTACATGATTTGAACATTCGCCAGCTGAATACATTGAGCCTTCCAAAACATTCCACATCTTTATTCAGAAAGTCATTTACCTACAACGCGACAAGCAATTACAACACGCTGCCCAACTCTCTCAAGTCTTCAAGTTTTGATCAGTTCCGAAAAAAAGCCAAGATCATTTTTTTCTTGTTGCAGTGAAGCTTGTGACTCATGTTCTTCTTTCTTTTGTTTAATTTGTGTATTGTGTTGTATCTCTGGTCTGTTGTTGTTGGGATTTGATCCATATTCACGATTGTGTTCAACTCTATACCGGGTGATTATTTGAAAACTATCCACCTGCAATATCTCTCGATTCCTAGTGCAAATGTCTTTGAGCAAAAACAGGTCGATTTTTATATCGAGGGGGACATCTAAAACATACATTGGAGAATTTATATCGTAAGCCCCCTCGCCCCCACTCACCCCAACTTTGAAATTTCAAACGACACCACCTACCTTGCGATACATCAAATTGAAGAGAATTAAATTATCTCTCTAAAAAAATATTTTGAAATTTTTCAACCCCACCCCCCGTTCTTCCTAAAATTCTGAGTGTCCAAGTTAATATTCTTGACCTCCATTTCCCTTCAATACACTCAACGTCATTCTGCACAGCATCGAAAGAGAAAATTTTCTATAAAAAAAGTGCCACCCAAATTCACCCCTTCGCTCCCCCCACCTGACTTTAAAAATTTAAAATGTCAATACCCACTTTGTAATACATCAAATTGAAGGAAATTGAATTCTCTTTATGAAAAAAATTTTTTCATAATTTTTAAAGCCCCCCATTTCTCCCCTAGAGTACTCCAAATGGCCAATTTATTGGGGGAGGGGTAGAAAATTTCAAAAAAATTCTTTTCGGAAAGAGAATTCAATTTCCTTCAATTTGATGTATTACAAAGTAGGTGGTGTTTTGTTAAAATTGGGAGTTGACGTGGGGGAGAGCAAAGGGATGAATTTGGGTAGCACTTTTTTCACCGAAAATTTTCTTCTCCGATGCTATCTAGGATGACGCTGACTAAATTGAGGAAAAAATTAGAGGTCCAGAATATAAAATGGGACAGTCAGAGATTTTTTAGGGAAAAGGGGGTGGGGTTAAAAATTTTGGGAATATTTTTTTCAGAAAGAAAATTTGATTCTTTTCAATTTGATGTATCGCAAGATAGGTAGTGTCATTCGAAATTTCAAAGTTGGGGTGAGTGGGGGCAAGGGGGGTGACTATAGAAATTTACCAATGTATGTTTTAGATGTCCCTACCGATATAAAAATCGACCTGTTTTTGCTTGAAAAAATATTCACTAGGAATCGGGAGTTATTGCATGTGGATAGTCTTCAAATGATCACCTGGTATGTCAATACTCTCACAGACACTGTATTTTGATCGTTGTATAGCAGTTGAGTGGTAGAATAGCGCTAGCTTAACTCCGCTGCTATGCAATTGTGAATAAAGCCGTTTTATTATTATTATTATTATCTGCCTGTACTCCCCTACCTCCCTCCATAATAGGGTGATTGCATGAAATGCGTTCACCTGATCACCGGCAGGCAGCGCAAGGATCGAGAGTTATGTTTTGACGTTTGTTAGCGAATTGCATTGGGGCGCACATAACAGGTGTAAGGTGTTAGAATGATTAGAAATCACAATCTCGATCTCGTAAACGCCGAATAAACCAGTATGTGAACGAAACACGTTAAAATTACAGTTTTTAGTGAGGTTAACAGGTTAGTCCGCTTGACGTTGACTCCGACATAGATGAAACTTGACAGATGACAATGACACTATTGACATTTTGCCATAAACTCCTTCTACATGCAATCACCCTATTCCCGCGACACGAGTTTCTGTCGTCGTGTCGTTCAAATTATTCAACCAACTACAGTGGAGTGGGGGACTGTCGCCGGCGACAAACGAAATTCTGTAAAGCCGTTAACTGTGCAAGGAATTTCTAAAAATGTTAATGCGAATTGATTTGACCGCCCCAGGGCTATGTGCCTTGACCTAATGCAAACTCTCACCAAGAATTGATGTTTTCTATCTAATGCGCAGTTCGTAGGAGGGCCGGTGTCAAAAATGTCTTTTTTCTAGAAATAGTAGGCTTTGGCACTGGCTACCGATCATTTCCAATTTTTTACACCACTGAATGAAGAACTAACTACCAAGTTTCAATGCAATACTTTGAAAATCATTTTTTTATGAAAACCAGTTTTTTTTTCGGGATATTTCGGAAACGCTTCAGGATATTTGAAAATGGTTTGATGAAACTTCATGGGCATGGACAACAGGCTATATTATGCCGGTTAACACGTCTCTACCTTTTTTTTTTGTTCATGACTTACTACTTTTCCCAATTTTTCGATCTTCACCCTGTAAAGTTGCGGCTTCATAAAAGTTTACACCGACGGCGATCGAGTGGCCATGCTAATTCAATTTTGACGTAATTTTGAATGAGCATGGCCACACGATTGTCATCGGTGTAAACTTTTATGAGGCCGCAACTGTACACAAGGCCTGCACGTCTGCGGCCGATGAGTACACTTCTGAATTAGACAATTATGATCCATACAATAATTACGTTAAGTGGCATGTTTTAACCATAAAAGCAGAGTCCACCCATATTTTAGTGCCTAACGACCGGACTACAAAGTCGGTCCGCACTCAGAGAGTTTTAAAAGGTATATCCATGTTTTTTATTGCAAAGTATTTGCTCAAGTGGAATCGATTCTCAAACTCACCTGGAACGGATGTAGCAACAAATTTGTAAATTGTAGCTGATCTTGAATCCAATTTCTTCGAAGATAGCCACCTTATTGGTTGTCTTTGGGTAACTTGGACTTCACCACAAATATTATTGATGCAATTGAGGCATTCTTCTAAATCTTTGTCAAAAACCATACAGAGGATTTTACAGCATTCGACTGGGCCTCTTCTGAGCTTAGTGATTCTGTAATTGCAATTTAAATCAGTGGATAAAATACGAATATTTTCAGATAAGGACTTCAAGACTTTTCAAGTGTATAGTTTCTAGACCATCTGTCAGTTAATAATCTGCCTTTGATTGCTTTGATAACCTACTCTCCATATTTTGAACATACTTGTTAATTTGATGTAGATCCTTCACACCCACCATGTTGTATTTATTAATGTGCTGTTCAATGGCTTGGAGTTGTTCCTCTCTCAGACATGGATGTTTACTTTTTATAATCTCTAAATGCATTACTTCCCCACGTCCCAAAATTCTGCTTTGGTCTATGAAGTATTGTGTAGTTTTCAAATTGACATCCAAATCATCGTCACTAAAAGCAAAAATTACATGTAAAATTACAAACACAACACAAGTAGGTGATAATACTCTAACACATCCTGTACAGCAGTTTTCAAAATGGTGGCAAATTTGAATACGTTCTTCTTCCTACATGTTTGGCTGATTTGTGGAAGTAATCTCGAATATCTATTGAACAGTCCCCGTAAAATTATTGTTCCACTACGGCAAAAAACGTTCGCCAAAATAAGATCCAAAATGGATCTTTCTGGTGGGACTTTCATATAGTATTTAATTTTCTCATCACTGGTCGTACTTAACGCAAGAAGAGTACGGCGTACTCCCACCTTCGTATCGTCGTGCTTCGTTCCAGAAATTTTGCAGAATTTGTTTGCTTCCTGTGGATAACAAAAAATATATATCCGAATCGTTTCAATGTCACAGGACAGGTGGTAGTACACGTTTTCGAAGTGCATTTTGTGATACAGGAATGCCACTTGGCACAAATATACAGCGCAGCAGTATAATCAATTTCACGGCTTTCTTCATTAGAGCAAGCTAGGAGAAAAAAATTGTTGCGTTGGTACGTTAACGACTTGTTGGAAGCTAGTTGTCTACATGTGCAATTTTAAATGTGACATTTGTCACCGTCTCGAGGTCACGTACACGTAAGTGAAAATTTTCGGGAATACGCGAGAAATTGTCAATTTCCTTGGAGTGATTTGGAGTATGGATGATAAGGGACATGTCTCTACTGGTTGGTAGCTGTTGGCCAAGCCTATTGGGTTTTAGGTGGCAACTAATGATGTCGAAGATAACAAATAAATATATAAAATCTTTATTTTCTCTTTCTCTCAAGAAATTGTCAGAATTGTATTTAATTTTATTTAATTGTCTTATTTTACGAGGCGGCATTCAGCTATAAGCTGCTCTACCATGCAACCTCGGGGACAGCACAAAATATCCATGGATGAAGTAGGATTCGAACCCACACAGGGCAGCGCGAATGGTTTGGCTTGCCATCACCTGTACCACTCGGCTACCACCGCTCCTACAAGTACCGCTTTGTACAAGTATGTATGGACATACTTGGTACAAAGAAACAGATGGATAATACTTCACAATGACTGCGTTTCTTTCGTAGCTTTGGATCCGATCGAAACCATCCGATCGAGTGGATCCGCTTGAAATTGCCGATGTAAACGGTCAAGATTGAAATTTCAATCGGATGGAGCAGTTCAAGTCGATCCGGTGCTTTGGCCGGCTTGACTTGAGCCGAGCGGATCGAGGCTTGTATCCGCTCGTATTTTAGTCGATGTGAACAGGATCGGATCGAAGTGACAGATAGCCGACTGTAAACAAACCGTAATTCTTACCGAATCAAGGAATGCCTTCTAGTGATTGTGAATAAAATACACCAAACAAATTCAATACAAAAATATTTTCCGGTTTTGTGCAGTTTGAAGCGTTTTAAACCACGTTGTTGAATCTTCAAAATTCTAACCTAACTTTAAAGGTGCGTTCAGTCAGCTTATTTAGCCGCAAGTTTGAATTTTAGTCGTAAGCGCAGCATCGCTTATTGGCTGATCTGAGGAGGCTGGTTCATGACAGTCAATGAGCATCGCTGCGCTTACGACTAAAACTAAAACTTGCGGCTAAATAAGCTGACTGAACGCACCTTAAAGAAGTGAAATAGGATTGAATCAAGCGAATCGAACGTGCGATGATAAGAACGCGCTTGACTGAAGCCCGAGCTGAAGCCACTCTGCATCCGATCGAAACTCGAGAGGATCGAAAGCTGCGATAGAAACGCAGTCAATGTGACAAATAAATAAACAAATAAGATACACAGCCATAGGATGAGAATAAGCCTGCGAGCCTCACTGAGCCGTTTGAAAATACTCTTGGAGTGTATAGAACTCATTAGACTGCAAGTGGTGTTTGACTTTACTTTTAAAGATAGAGATAGTTTTTGCATTTGTAATCTCCAACGGCAAGTGATTGAACATTTTTAAAGGTAAGATTTGCGTGCTTTTGATGAATTGTTCAGTTCTTGCTCTCGCGATATCCAGTTTATCGGCGTTTCTTACAGGGTAGGGGTTTAATGTCCCGTCCCACGCGTTTGAAAACATGACAAATCACGGTAGACAAGATCGAATGAGAAGGCCCACCGCCCAGACTTGTTTTCTGCACATCACTGAGTAGTGAGTACTATACCATACCATACCTACTCTAGCTTATTATACCTACTGCAACAGCAAGCGAAGTATGAAGACACATACCTAGGTACTTACAGGAAATAATGGACAACAGAGTGTAGAGTACTCGGAATACCAGAGGGACCTGTGGGCGGAGCCTAACTGCGCAAACTGAGTTCATCTAGTGGTGAATCTAGATTTGTAGTGGGATTTTAGGTTTGCCTGTGACCTGGTAATGGTCCACCACTCCAGCTGACGGTGTTGCTTTCTCTATTTCAACACACGGACTCGTCCAAAACGATTTTTGGTTTTCTGTTCAGCCCCGCCCACAGGTCCCTGTGGTGTGCCGTCAACTCCACTCACGCGCATATTGTCTCGTACAACAGTTCAACTCCATCAATTACTGTCCTACTGTCCATATTATCCATCTAAAGAATAGGTTTCCCCTTGGGCAGTGGGTTTTTAGCGCTCTTCTCCAAACGGGAAGGCGCTTTTGTCCTCGCTTTGTCCGTCCGTCCGTCCGTCCGTCCCTGCATCTAGTCCTAGACGAAAAGGTTTTTGCGAAAAAATTTTACTCCATTGGGTAGCTCATGACCTTGTATCCCGAACCAAGAAAAATCTTGACGAAATAATAATAAACAATGACAATAATAACAATTTAGTGTGACGCGGCATCGCTGTTGAATGCTGCATTTCAGAAGCCGGCCTGATCTCGAAAGTTATCACATGCGAGGAAGTACCCGATCTTATCATTTTACCATAATACATATGCGGAGTTATATTTAGAGAATGATTTGAACTTTATTTTAATGAAAATTTCACATCGGTGCGAGGTGCCGATTAGTAGTTATTAATTTTTGAAAATGACTCCGAAACTACGGCTCGGCCGCAAATGATTTATTCGTTGCTTGCTGGTGCTTGATATCCTTTCCTCCGAACAAAACGAAATTCAATACAGAAAATATTTCAACTCGAATGGGTAGCTCATGGCCTTGGTACGCGAATCAAGAAAAATTTTGCCGAAATAATCATGAACAATTACAAAAATAACATTTTGGTGTAGGGCGGCTTCGCCGATCAAGTGCTGGCATTCGCGGTAAGATGTAGAAAGTTGCGATATGCAGGCAACTACAATTTCTTAATGAAATACATCACTGCATGTACGGCATTATATTTAGAGAACAATTTGAACTTTCTTTTGACAAAAACCCCACTTCGATCCGACCGTTGGGTCAATTGTTATCAATTTTTGAAAACGACCGCAAAGCCACGGCTCGGCGCATATTACACGACCCTACAAATTTAAAATCAGACGTGCCGAAATAGTAATTGAACATTTTGAAATAGTCAATACTAGGTACCTGAAGGATAATGGCACTCAAATTACAAAAGATGTTCGCTCAATAACAAAAAAAAAGTAGGTAGGTATCACTAAAAATCATGTGACAAGGCTACCATTTTTTCGGTTTTTCGATAAAAAAGAAATGTTCCAATTCAAAAGTGAACCCGATATTAGTGTTCAGGAGGTCGAAATCAGTTGGAGAACATTTTTTTATACAAGTAACAGAATGACGCTTATGTGGCCGGTTTGTCTGTCTGTCTGTCTGTCCGAGTCCGTGCAGAAATTAAGACGCTGTACTCCTTCTCGAGAATTGAAACAAGAGTCTTGGAACTTTTTACCGATTAATAGCTGATGTCCCCAAAGGTGGCCAATGGGCACTATTTTTGTTATCCATACATCGTTATCATTATTCTCAAAAAACAGAGATCTCCTGTGCACTTCGATGAAGTTGAACTTCTCCTCGGGAAATAAAGCTACAGCCCTTGAAGATTGAACTTTATCCGGTGGATGGCTTAGGTCCTCAAGGACCAAATAGGCAGGTTGGCTTTCATAATTCGGCCGCCATCTTGGCTGCCATATTGAAATTTCTTATTAGTGGAACGATTGTCATGAAACTTGAAACTTACCCTTGTCTAGTACGATCATTCTTATTTTCAAGCCAAATTCCATGATTGCCCCACCATCTTGGCCGCCATATTGAAATCTCTTATAAGTGGAAGGATTTTCATGAAACTTGAGAGTTACGCTTGTCTCGTACGATCATTCCTATTTTCAAGCTGAGTTTCATAATTCTGCCGCCATCTTGGCTGCCATATTGAAATCTCTTGTTAGTGGAACGATTTTCATGAAACTTGGAACTTACCCTTGTCTAGTACGATCATTTTGATTTTCAAGCCGAATTTCATGATTCTGTCGATATTTTGGCCGCCATATTGCAATTTTTTGCCCAAGACGGTAGAACCCTAATCACTTAACATCTTGCGTTCACTAATCCTCCAAAAAGGAAGTGCGCTACTGAGCCTCATGCCCATGAGGCATATTCGCTTGTTACTTTTTACATTCCATTTCTTCACGGCATTACGGATTTTCGGCATAATTTCCTCAGTGGTCGGTAAAAACCTGATCACGCCTTAAATTTGCGTGCATGACGCCTCGAGGCGGTGACACATGTCACATTGAAAATTGCACATAATAGACAACTAGCTGCCAACAAGTCGTCAACGTGCCATTCGTACCAACACAACACATTTTATCTATAGCTTGCTCTAATGAGGAAAGCCGTGAAATTGATTATAGATATGATATTATTCAAGACGGGGATCGCAGCGGAATTTCCCTCGAGGACTTTTCTTTGGGAGGTCCAAGGTCCAAGACGTTATCATTTTCAAAGTTGTCGGTTTTTTGGTGATTTTTTTTCACCGACACTTATGTTTTCGTGGTCGAGGAATACATTGGAATAAGTTTCAATGACATAGGTACAGTCGTGATAATCTACCAAGCGATGTACGTCATTCGTGCAGGTTCATTCGTTTATTTCAACTTGAGAAACACATATTTTTCTAAATTTTTTCACAGAATACCAGAGTAATACCATTGAACATTGAAGTATATTTTATTTTGTGAAATATTAGAAAAAATATGTTTCTTAAGTTACAATGAACGGATGAACCGATGACGCACATCGCTTGTTAAATTGTCGCGACTATATGAAGAATTAGTGGATTAGCAGACTGCTGCAAAGAGGATGGGATGATAGTCCGGAGGTTAACAGCAATATATGCACCTAACCTTGCAAATCGTGATACCGCGATGCCGCTTGGTACGAATGTCGTCTATACCAATACCTTCACATTGAGATATGGAGCCATCGCAGAATCCCATGCAGAGCCCCAGGGCGGGGGGTTGTCTACTCACCAGGGGCAATTTTCAAAAATCACGCCATTAATTCCATTTTGATGCTGATTTTTGGTTGGATCATGGTATTATAGTGAGAGTGAGTCTCACAAAATTATCTTACAGTAACTTTCTGACATGCCCGACCGGTTTGCCTGCTGTTTCAGGGGCAGGTCATGCCAAATTAGCGCGAATAGAAGTATACCTTTCGACCTGCGCTTCTAGCCCAGAAAAAATAGATTTTGAGGTCAAACAAGTCCATAGAAGCAATTTTATAACAATTTTGAATTGGGAATTTGATGCTCCGCAGCATCCCCAAAAGAATCCCCAAAAGTCCCCTTGTAGTTTTTTTTCTGCATGAGGTCAAAGGCCGAAGAAGTTGAATGTGTTATTTTCACTCTGACAGAAAGTTGCACCAATGATTTTTTGTAGATCATTAAATTGTGAACAGTTTGATGTATCAACAGTCTCTCTACAACAAATGGTTCTCAAAATAGAGCGTCTGGAAGTAAGAGCATTTTTCGTAACAGCGTCGGCCCGTTTACTCTGAAAACTACAGTTACCGTAGCGACAAAAAAAAAAAAATCAACTGAAGATATCTATTGAATGCTTCAAGCTAGATTCGTACGAAGAGTTTCAAACTCTTCGTTTTTAACTACAGATTTCAAAGTAAAGTTTTTGGCAACCCTCTTCTAGTCATATGCAGGGTATACCAAAGAAGCGAACGAAGGTCTCTAAAAACTAGCACATTTCTTGATTTATGCCGGGTAAAGCCTTCGAAGACATACGTTACTTCCAATAACGACATCCATTTGTTTGCTGAGCTCAAATGAGATTATTGAATGTAGCTGTGGAGTCATAGCTCACATCTTGGATGATATGGTGGGACCACAAAATCGTTGATTGTTACAATAGCGGGATATTAGGAGGAATATAGAAGGTCTGATACCACGGGAATGTTGGAAGAGTGACTTCTTTTAGCGGGAAATTGTGGGTCTGATATTGACTATCGTAAAAGGCTAAAAAAGGTCACTGTCGCAACCCTCCGGTGGTGCCAACTCTTCCACATTCGCTCTTACATCCTCTTGACAGTAAGAATCAACGATTTTGTGGAGCTCACTCAACATCTAGGATGTGAGCTGTGACTTGAAACTGCCTTCAAATAACTTATTTGAGCTTAATGAATAAATCCATATCGTTTTTGGGCGTAAAATTTGTGTTTGAAGGTTTTCCCAGGGCAACATGCAAAAATGTGTTCGTTTTCAGAGAGCTCCGTTCGTTTCTATGGTACACCCTGTATATGCCTAGGTGAGTGTTCTCGCAATTAAAGCTTCTCAATCTGTAGTTAAGGACGGAGTCATATTGGTGAAATAAGCGTTGCAAAATCAATCCGTGTGGGTTTATTCCTTGACGGATTCTTACCATTTTGGTCTCTTTCGAAAGCTACAAGGATGTACTTTGGTTTGAGCCCATTGGCATTTCCGAAATCAAAAAAAAAATTGACATTTGAAAAAATTATTTTTGGATTTTGAAAATGCCAATGGACTCAAATTAAAGTGCATCCTTTTAGCTTTCGAAAAAGACCAAAATGGTAAGAATCCGTCAAGGAATAAACCCACACGGATTGATTTCGCAGCGCTTATTTCACCAATATGACTCCGTCCTTAAAGACGAAGAGTTTGGAACTATTTTTACAGTTCTAGCATGAAGCATTCAATAGATATCTTCAGTTGAAATTTTTTTTGTCGCTACGGTAACTGTAGTTTCCAGAGCAAAGGGCACGACGCTGTTACGAAAAATGCTCTTTCTTCCAGACGCTCTATTTTGAGAACTATATGTTGTAGAGAGACTGTTGATATATCAAATTGTTCACAATTCTATGGGCTACAAAAAATCATTGGCGCAAATTTCTGTCAGAGTGGAAATAACACAATTAACTTCTTTGGTCTTTGACCTCATGCAGAAAAAAAAAACTACAAGAGGATTTCTGGGGATTTGAAATATGTTGCGAAGCATTGAATTCCCAATTCAAAACCATAAAACTGCTTCTACGAATTTGTTTGACCTCAAAAACTGTTTTTTCTGGGCTAGAAGCGCAGGTCAAAAAGTATACTTTTATTCGCGCCAATTTGGCATATAGTTGCAGCGGTACGCTTTTTGATTCTGCATTTTGTGATACTGCAATGAAATTTGGCATATGCAAACTACATAAAATTTCAAGTGATTTGACCCGCAGCACTCAAAAATTTGTCCATTAGGGGGCGACTGGGGGCCCCTCAAAATTTCAAGATGTCTGAATTTTTTCCCATGCGCCATTCAGTACCGCCCTATCTACCGTACAGGACCTAAACAACTTTGTTCTTGACCATCATAACATTTTTCGTCATGTCAATTCCATTCTTCTTAAAGAAAAAAAATAATTTCTTCGCCTGGTCAACAAATTGAAAAATATATTTTTTTTGGACCACCAATAGACTGTTGAAAAGTTTTTGTGCGATCATCGATAAATCCGCATCCCCTTGATTCATTTATAAAAAGAAAACTTTTGCGGTGCTATTTTTCAACGAAGGAGTGACTTCAACTTACCATTATATTCAACATTACCTTTTTCAATGTTTTACCCCGGTAAGTATGATTATTGTTACACTAATATACAGCTTGAAGTTCTCTTTAACGATGTGGATGATGAAACTGCCTTCAGATTCCACCTGGAAGCCGTGCATATTAATTTTTCTGCAAGGCCGTCAAATTTGGCATTTTTGATTTTCTAGCGGGAGCGGCCAAAATGTCAATACACACCACTCCGCCCATGAGCACCGGTTTGCTCTAGCGGCAAACGATGTTCACGCCTAACAATTTTGCATTTTGTGATACTGAAATGAGAGTTGGTGAGAGAGTACAGCAACCGGTGCTCTTGGGCGGAGTGGTGTGTATTGACATTTTGGCCGCTCCCGGTAGAAAATCAAAAATGCCAAATTTGACGGCCTTGCAGAAAAATTAATATGCACGGCTTCCAGGTGGGATCTGAGGCCGTTTCATCATCCACACCGTTGAAGAAAACTTCAAGCTATATATTAGTCCAATAATAATCATATTTTTAGGGATAAAACATTGAAATAGGTAATGTTGAAAATAATGGTACGTTGAGGTCACCCCTTCGTTAAAGAATTGAACAGCAAAACTTTTGTTTTTATAAATAAATCAAGGGGATGTGGATTTATCGATGATCACACAAAAACGACTCAACAATCTATTTGTGGTCCAAAAAAAAATATATATTTCTCGACTTGTTGACCAGACAAAGAAATAATTCTTTTCTGTAAGAAGAATGGAATTGACATTGGAATTGACATGACGAAAAATGTTATGATGGTCAAGAACAAAGTTGTTTAGGTCCTGTACGGTGAATAGGGCGGTACTGAATGGTGCATGGTAAAAGCTCTGACATCTTGAAATTTGGAGGGGCCCCCAGTCGCCCCCTAATGGACAAATTTTTGAGTGCTGCGGGTTAAATCACTTGAAATTCTACGTAGTTTGCATATGCCAAATTCCATTGCAGTATCACAAAATGCAGAATCAGGGTCATTTCGCTAGCGTACCGCTGCAACTAATAACCTGCCCCTGAAACAGCAGGCAACCCGGTCGGGCATGTCAGAAAGTTACTGTAAGATAATTTTGTGAGACTCACTCTCACTAATACCATGATCCAACCAAAAATCAGCGTCAAAATGGAATTATTGGCGTGATTTTTGAAAATTGCCCCTGGTAAGTAGACAACCCGCCACCCTGAGGCCCTGCATGGGATTCGGCGATGGCTCCTTATCTCAAAATGAAGGTACTGGTTTAGATAACATTCGTACCAAACGGCATCGCGGTATCACGATTTGCAAGGTTCCGGCGGTTAACCTCCGGACTATGAGGTTTTTTAAACTGTTTACCTCGGGTTCCACCAAAATTTCAAGAGCAGATTAAATCTATCACGCTGATAGTTGCCATGCACCAGCCAATAGGATGGCCAGTTGCTTAGTTACTATCAGAGTGATAAAGTTATCGCGTTGATAAAAGTTTGGTGGAACCCGAGGTGAGTAGTTTAACCTGTAACACCTCTCTTGACATACATGGTGTTAGACATGTTGGGTCTCATTTGCAACTAAATTGTTTCTTGTACACTACACAATTTCTTGTACCGTTGCGGACTTTTGAAAGTGGACGACAGTTGACAGATTTTTCAGGATTCTGGCCTGAACGTCGCATGACAGCAAGCCAATTCGTTGACATTGTCGTCCACTTTATTTTGGCCGCAACCGTACAATCTGCCAAAATAGTGTCAAAAAACAATGAACTTGATTGTTTAACTGACAGATTGTACAAGAAATTGTGTAGTGTAATACAGCTATAGATGACCATGAAATTTCGATGGAGATGTTTGATTGGAAAGACAAAGGAAACGGACCATGCACGATTCTTATGAAGATGGGTCTCGATTAAGTTTTCTAGTTTCAAAGATGCATACATGATGTGGATTTAGCATAATTAGAAAAAGAAACCTTTCTTCTATACAGGTGTGCCACGAAGTAACCGACATAGTTCATGGGTAGATTTACCTACTTTTTCGAGGTAGGTAAATCAGAATCTTCATTCAAAATTTTCCTGACGTCCTCCGTTTCCTATATACAGGCTGATTTATGATTTATAATGATTTATGTGTTCAACCGAAAAGTTTGATTGACCATATTAGCGCGGCAAAAATAGTTTCTAGGGTCAGAAAAATTAAATCATGAAATTTTATGATTGATATTGACGCAGAATTTCATCCTCTTTAACATATCCAAAGTCCCAAAAAATCCCCTCATTGGCTTTTGAGTGCACTTCTCCTAACGGGAAGGCGCTTTTGTCCTCGCTTTGTCCGTCCGTCCGTCACAGCATCTAGTCCTAGACGAAAAGGCTTTTGCAAAAAAATTTCACTCCAATGGGTAGCTCATGACCTTGTATCCCGAACCAAGAAAAATTTCGACGAAATAATGATAAACAATTACAATAATAACAAATTAGTGTGACGCGGCATTGCCGTTGAATGCTGCATTTCAGAAGCCGGCCTGATCTCGAAAGTTATCACATGCGAGGAAGTACCCGATCTTATCATTTTACAATAATACATATGGGGAGTTATATTTAGAGGATGATTTGAACTTCATTTTAATGAAAATTTCACATCGGTGCGAGGTGCAAGTCAATAGTTATCAATTTTTGAGAATGACTCCGAAGCTACGGCTCGGCCGCAAATGATTATTCGTTGCTTGCTGGTGCTTGATATCCTTTCCTCCGAACAAAATGAAATTTAGTACAGAAAAGAATTCAACTCGAATGGGTAGCTCATGACCGTGGTACGCGAATCAAGAGAAATTTTGCCGAAATAATCATGAACAATTACAAAAATAACATTTTGGTGTAGGGCGGCTTCGCCGATAAAGTGCTGGCATTCGCGGTAAGATGTAGAAAGTTGCGATATGCAGGCAACTACAATTTCTTAATGAAATACATCACTACATGTATGGGGTTATATTTAGAGAACAATTTGAACTTTCTTTTGACAAAAACTCCACTTCGATCCGACCGTCGGGTCAATTGTTATCAATTTTTGAAAACGACCGCAAAGCTACGGCTCGGCGCATACACGACCCTACAAATTTAAAATCAGACGTGCCGAAATAGTATTTGACCATTTTGAAATAGCCAATACTAGGTACCTGAAGTATAATGACACTCAAACTACGAAACATGTTCGCTCAATAACAAAAAAAAGTAGGTAGGTATCACTGAAAATCATGTGACAGACTACCATTTTTTCGGTTTTTCGATAAAAAAGAAATGTTCCAATTCAAAAATGAACCCGATATTCGTGTTCAGGAGGTCGAAATCAGTTAAAAAACATTTTTTTATATAAGTGACAGAATGACGCTCATGTGGCCGGTTTATCTGTCTGTCTGTCTGTCCGAGTCCGTGCAGAAATTAAGACGCTGTACTCCTTCTCGAGAATTGAAGAGTTCAAGAGTCTTGGAACTTTTTTCAGATTAATAGCTGATGTCCCCAAGGGTGGCCAATGGGCACTATTTTTGTTATCCCTACATCGTTATCATTATTATCAAAAGACAGAGATCTCCTGTGCACTTTGATGAAGTTGAACTTCTCTTCGGGAAATAAAGCTACAGCCCTTAAAGATTGAACTTTATCCGATGGATAGCTTAGGTCCTCAAGGACCCAATAGGCAGATTGGCTTTCATAATTCCGCCGCCATCTTGGCTGCCATATTGAAATCTCTTATTAGTGTAACGATTTTCATAAAACTTGGAAGTTACCTTTGTCTCGTATGATAATTTTTGTTTTCAAGCCAAATTTCATGATTCTGCCACTATCTTGGCCTCCATATTGAAATCTCTTATTAGTGGAACGATTTTCATGATCTTGGAACTTACCCTTGTCAAGTACGATCATTCTGATTTTCAAGCCGAATTTCATGATTCTGCCAAAATTTTGGCCGCCATATTGAAATTTTTGCCCAAGTAACGGTAGAGAACCCTAATTACTCAACATCTTGCGTTCACTAATCCTTCAAAAAGGAAGTACGCTACTGAGTCTCATGCCTATGAGGCATATTCGCTTGTTCTATAGTCGGTTTCAAAGTATAGTGCGTTCACAGTAACCATATTCCAAGACGATTTTCTGTTTTTGTCGCTATCATTTCACTGTTATGGTTCAAATCATTGAAACATTTCACTGCCATGGTTCAAATCATTCACTTCACTTATAAGGACCACAGCTATACTTTTTTCGAAGAAAAACAGTCACCGTAAGTGAAGCAAGCAAAGACGTAACTCGCACTATCAATATTCATATTTTAGTAGGAACGTTAGGGGAACCAACCTTGCATTTCATTCCGATGCAAAACGCTTTTGCTCGTGAGTAGTAGGTACCTACAGGTAATTTTTAAGAAGTGGTGCCCCGATGGGACCCGCGACTGGCGTGCTTCCTAAAGGTGCGTTCAGTCAGCTCATTTAGTCGCAAGTTTTGATTTTAGCCGCAAGCGCTGCATAGTCTATTGGCTGTTCTGAGGAGTTTGGTTCATACGAGCCAATGGGCGTCGCTGCGCTTACGACTAAAATTAAAATTTGCGGCTAAATAAGCTGACTGAACAGCACCCTAAGAGGTCGAAGGTCCAAAAAATTACCATTTTTGAAATCGTTGCTTTTTTATACTTTTTCGCTGAAGTATATATTTTTTAGGTCGAGGAACAGAACACAATAAGTTTCGAGAATGTGTCATGCACCAGTGGCGTACCAGACGGCTGCAAAGGGGCCGAGGTGCGATTTTTCAGAAAGTCTTATGCTAAACCGTGACTAACACTTTTTTTGATATGTTTGGTATCATTTCTGACCAAACCGCACATCCTGATTCTAAAAATAAGTATGAAATTTTGATAGAAACGTGTTTAGCCGGTTTAATCAGAAAAAAAACATGATTCTTTTACCCTCAAAATTGATGTTTTGTAATTCTAGTTCCATCATTGTCCAATGTATTTAGAACTAAACTGCCCAACAACTGGAATGACAATATGGAAAATTTTGCCCTTTTTCAAAATAACGTAACTTTGGATTGACACAACCGATTTTGAATTTGTTTTCACGGTTTTTTAGATCCATTTTTCAGCAATCCATCCCATTGACGAGATTTTTTTTAATTTCAATTACTTTTTTTACAGGGTGGAATATGAAATATTGCAAAATAGGCGAGATTCAGTGCCATTTCTGCGCTTGTGCAACCATGCGAGGGGATTTGAGAATAGTGCCGTATGCTAACACATGTAAAAAGCGTAATTTCAACATTGTATATTATTGAAACGGCTGGAAATGAAACTTCCAAAAAAGTTGTGGAAAAAAGAGAGTTTCTTGATCTTTCATTGTGTTCAAGACCAGCAATGATGGATCTGTTTTAGATACACGATGAGCGAAAATATGGTAACGTGTTTATCAGTTAGTGTTTTTTTGAAAATACCGCCCTATTTATAGTATTCTTCTCTGTCTTACGGTTGCCGTCCTGTCTGTTGATGGCATGAAACTGCAAGTAAACAAATGGTAAATGAAATTTTATTGGGTTATATCATAGGTTTTGTGTTTTGTTTTTTCTGTTTCTTCTTTCAAAAATGACGGGCAGTTTGTTGAGTGCCTGACTGCAAAAACCGTACGAAAAAAACATTGCAGTTTCATTCCATGTGTGTTCCCAAACAAACATCACCTTCTAGGCAACCAGTTAGGCAGCAGTCACACTGAGCCACCCACCACCACCCACTACCATCAACCAAAAATCAAACGCACGCAATGTGATGATGGTGGTCACACTGCAGCCACCTCTTACCACCGCCCAGTGACCACCGGTGGCCATGTGTTTGAAATTTCCAAAGTGGTGGCCAGTGGTCGGTGGTTAACAATACGCATCTTGATGCGCATGCAGAACAAACATTTTGTGTATACATGCAACATACAATGTGTATGTCGATCCCGAAGAGAACAAAGGTTTCACTTTTGTCACAAACAAGTTGTAACATTTATTTTTCATACGGTAATAAGTAATAACTGTAAAATTGTTCTTCATCATCAACAAGCTGCGGCACTAATTGATGAAATTCTCCTAGTTGTTCTCTATCGAGAAACATTTGACGCACCCTCATGTTCCGGCGTTTTTTACGGATTTTTTTCGAGATGTAGTATAAAGCTACAGCTTCGTCGGTATCTGAGTCATCGGACGAAATCATTGCAATCACAGAGCTTGTCAATCTTGTCATGAGCTGGGCCGCTATTCTTGAATCGTGTGAGAAAAGTCCCTGGGAGTAAAATACATTCCGCAGTACAGTACACTGATGTAGCGAATGTTGCCTAAAATCGTGGTTTTTAGGCAACTTTCGCTACAGAATTGTAGTACGGATTATATAAAACAGGATTATGTCAAATTCAGGAGGGGGACACGGTGGTTGACGGTGGACGATGGACGGTGGCTCAGTGAGACCATGGTCGATTATTTTGCTTGGTGGTAGTGGGTGGTGGTGGGTGGTAGTGGGTGGTGATGGCTCCAGTGTGACTGCTGCCTTATACACTGAAAACGGCTTTTTCGTTTTTTTCGGAACACTACGCGCGGAATGCATTTTTTCGACAGCAATGCACATGTACAACATTATTTCGCCTAATCTAGCATGGAAATCAGAAGTTTCTTGTCATCTATTTTTCTTTGTTAAATTGGTGGCTGAAAATTTGCAGGTTTTGACTTTTCCTAGCTCACGCAGACGCATGAGTTCCATCCCCTAGCTTTGCGAACCTACAGCGCATGTCCGTGCCGCTGAATATCGCATATTGTGCTGAGTTCCACCGATCACCGTTTCTGTAAAAAAAATTTTTTCGAATTCTAATGAAATTATTCATGAAACCTGATGTCCAATCTCGAAACGGATTTTGAATTTTCCAGATCAGAAGTCTAACAATGACTGTTCCGTTCCCGCGACATTATTTCAAGAATAAATTCCGTCTGAGCGCAGTCGTATGCAACCAAAATGGATCCTTGCATCCCGTATTGCCTATCCCTGCCACCTACGGCTCCGTCACTGGATTGACAGCGCGGGCAGTTGGTAGCATTGTCTGTCGAGAAAAAGCGAGGGAACATGGCTGACTTGTTCCCGAAAAAAAAAAGCGTAACACCAGCAAGTTTCGAGCCCTTTTCGTGATACGACGCAAAAGCAAAGTTGTGCATCGATCTTGGACGCACTTCTACGGCCAACGCAACTTTGGGGAACATCGGTGACCGGCCTTGAGTATTCGGCAGGAACTGATTGCTCCTGCACCTCCAGGAGGTGATCTGCAGCCCCCTTGCACCGTCGTGGTGGTCAGGAATTGATTGCTCCTGCCTGCCTTTCCAGGAATTGACCTACAGCTCCCGAGCCGTAAGTACCTTTTATCCACTTCCTAGTTTCTCCATCAAGTTGTTTGCGACTGTGTTCACGGAACTTTCATTTTCCAGTGTTCCATTGTTCGCGTGGATGGGAGATTCTCCCCTACTTTCAAAACAATCGTAATCTCAAGTAATTTGTACAAATACACACGCTTTGTCGAATTTACAATAAAATTTTTAATCTAAACTTTTTTTTTTGTTGTGATTCCGAAACCCACTCCAACTGTCAAGCTGCTTCACTGAGCATCGGTTTTGAATTGTTGATGTCCACGCGACAATGACGATATGATTTTTTTACTTTCCCGACCCACCACCCAACGAGGAGGGGAAGTATTGTGAACGCGCTAAAAATTGTTCTCGAGATTTCGACGGATATATCCGTTTTGAGGTCCCCTTTGACGATTAAGACCATTTCCAACGTGTAATTCCATCTTCAAAATCGACACGGTTTAGGTTTCCCGACGGTAGTTTTTCAAAATGGAATTTGCACATTCCGTGAATTTGAATCAACTGCAGTGCAAACTTCGACATGCGATGAGCCCCACGAAATATCCATTTTTGGTGCAGACATGCTGGGAATAAAAGTTTGAGAAAAGATTGAATTAATTTTTGGAGGAAGAATTTTCGAAGTCGGACTCACGGTTTTCGAGTTTTCCTCTCTGGAAAAACTACAAATTCTCCAACTTTTTAACCCGTGAACAGATTTTGGTGGGTCGGGAAAGTAAAAAAATCATCGTCATTGTTGGACATCTGATCTGGGAAATTCAAAAACCGTTTCGAGATTAGACATCAGGCTTCATGAATAATTCATTAGAATTCGAAAAAAATTTTTTTACAGAAACGGTGATCGGTGGAACTCAGCACAATTTTGCAATGTTTATATTCCACCCTGTAAAAAAAGTAATTGAAATTGAAAAAAAATCTCGTCAATGAGATGGATTGCTGAAAAATGGATCTAAAAAACTGTGAAAACAAATTCAAAATCGGTTGTGTCAATTCAAAGTTACATCATTTTGAAAAAGGGCAAAATTTTCGATACCGTCATTCCAGTTGTCGAGCAGTTCATGATTTTGACTTAGATAGTTGCTTTGGGCTATTTCACACACAAATATCATTTGCTGAAACTTTTTTCCGTTTCCAGAAAGTCACGGAGTGATTTTATTTCTTGAGATGTTGCATGTCATAGCTTGATGTGATGAAATGTTCTATTTCACAGAAAAAATTATTATTTGGTCAGAATGTAGCTTTGATTTGGTACTTTATTCATTTCAAGGCATGAAAATAGTTTTCTTTATCAAACAAAATAGAAACAAGCGAATATGCCTCATGGGCATGAGGCTCAGTAGCGCACTTCCTTTTTGGAGGGTTAGTGAACGCAAGATGTTAATATGCGATATTCAGCAGCACGAGTTGCGCTGTAGGTTCGCAAAGCTAGGGGATGGAACTCATGCGTCTGCGCGAGCTAGGAAAAGTCAAAACCTGCAGATTTTCAGCCATCGATTTAACAAAGGAAAATAGATGACAAGAAACTCCTGACTTCCATGCTAGATTATGTGGAATGATGTTGTCCATGTGCATTGCTGTCGAAAAAATGAATTCCGCGCGTAGTGTTCCGAAAAGAACGAAAAAGCCGTTTTCAGTTTATAACTGGTTGCCTAGAAGGTGATGTTTTTTGGGAACACACATGAAATGGAACTGTAATGTTCTTTTCGTACGGTTTTTGCAGCCAGGGGTGGGACTCTGTGTTGTTCCGGCGACAGTCGCTTCGAAGCGATAGTCGATAACCATAGGCGATAGCAACAGTCGCTAGAACTTGCACTCTGTGCACCTATCGCGTACGCTTCGGAACAGTTCGGCTTTGTATTAGCCATTCTGCGAAAGTAGGCATTTATTACAGTAACTTTGTAGAGAAGTTGTTGGCCTAATGTTGGCAGTTCTGGTAAAAACGTCATATTTTGAAACTTTGGTGGGCACGGTGGGCATAACAAACAAAATTTTCTAATTTTTAGAGTTTCAACTTTCAACCAAGATGGTGCATGAAGTGTTTATAAATCCTTTAAAATTGTTTAGCGTGATTCAAGGTTGGCTAGAAAAAATTTAGTACCTATGTATCTTCGTTAAAGTATAATGATACCTCAGTGATAATGTAACAAACCAACGCCAAATATTGCATGAAAATAATAAATAATCAAATTTGTTATTATTGAAAACAACATCAAAAATGAAAATCCGTATAAACAAATAAATAAATGTAAGTCTGAGAGTATTATTCATTATATTCAACACAAAAACAAAATATAGCTTTTTTAAACGTTATTCTGGGCTAATTTTTACAACAGTACCAGTACCTATACATATGATAATTATAATAATGATAATGCTAGCTGGATAGTGGTAGTGGTGTTTGTCGACTTGTGATGACAAAATTGATGATGTAAAACAACAACAACAACAAAACAAAACAACCCCACAAGCGACCGTAAACACCGTTCTCTACACGTCTCGAGGTGTCGCTTTCTGGCGACTTTCTTAGCGATGATGAGGTGTGGTGGGAGGTCGCTTACTACTGCGCGTAGTACGAAACTATCGCTTCGTGGCGATAAGTAGCTAGCGACACTAACACAGAGTCCCACCCCAGGCACTCAACAAACTGCCCGTCATTTTTGAAAAAAAAAACAAACACAAAACCTCTGATATATTACACATATAACCCGATAAAAGTTTAGTTACCATTTGTTTACATGCAGTTTCATGCCACTGACAGACAGGACGGCAACCGTAAGGCAGAGAAGAATACCAGAAGTAGGGCGGTATTTTCAAAAACACACTAACTGATAAACACGTTAGCATATTTTCGCTCATTGTGTATCTAGAACTGATCCATCATTGCTGGTCTTGAACACAATGAATGATCAAGAAACACTCTTTTTTCCATAGCTTATTTGAAAGTTTCATTTCCAGCCGTTTCAATAATAGACAATGTTGAAATTACGCTTTTTACATGTGTTAGCATACGGCACTATTCTCAAATCCCCTAGCATGGTTGCGCCAGCGCATAAATGGCACTGAATTTCGCCTATTAGGGTTCTACCGTTATTTGGGCAGAAATTTCAATATGGCGTCAAAGTGGCGGCAGAGCATCATTTGTCTGAAATCGGATGTATTTTGATGAAGTTCACATCGCCTGTGAATTTCACTTAAATCGGACCACTTTCAGAGAAATTCAAAATGGCGGACCAAAGATGGCGGCCAAGTGACAAAAATCATCGGCCAAATCTATATGGTGAATACGTACGCATTTGATTGGCATTCGCACCACATCAATATATCTTTTCGTTGAGGCATCATTCTCCCAGTTCCATTATTTTGAAACATGTTTAATATGGAGAATACACGATGGCGGCGGGGCATCAATTTCCGAAAATTGGTTGTATCTTAATGAAGTTCACATCGCCTGCAAATTTCACCCAAATCGGACCACTTTCAGGGAAATTCAAAATGGCGTATCAAATATGGCGGCCAAGTGACAAAAATTATTGGTCAACTTTATATCGTGGTCACGTACGCATTCGATTGGCGTTTGCACCACATCGATATCTCTTTTCGTTGAGGCATAATTCTCCTAGTTCTATCACTTCGAAACATGTTTAATAGTGAGAATACAAGATGGCGGCAGGGCATCAATTGTCAGAAACTGGATATATCCTAATAAAGTTCACATCGCCTGCAAATTTCACTCAAATTGGACCACTTTCAGAGAAATTCAAAATGGCGGATCAAAGATGGCGGCCAGGTGACAAAAATTATTGGTCAACTTTATATGATGGTCACGTACGCATTCGATTGGCGTTTGCACCACATCGATATCTCTTTTCGTTGAGGCATAATTCTCCTAGTTCTATCACTTCGAAATATGTTCAATAGTGAGAATACAAGATGGCGGCGGGGCATTAATTGTCAAAAATTGGATAGATCTTGATGTGGTTTACATTGCCTGCAAATTTCATTTCAATCGGATCACTTTTAGAGAAATTCAAAATGACAGATCAAAGATGGCGGCAGAATAACAAAAAACCAAAAGTCAACTTGACATCCTGGACATATGCACTATTGATCAGCGTTTACACCACATCGATATCTTTTTTCCCCGAGTAGTTATCCCGGGTACGGACGGACGGACGGACGGACGGACGGACGGACGGACGGACAAAGTGAAGCTAAAAGCGCCTTTTTCCAATTTTTTGGGAAAGTGCGCTAAAAATGGAATCGAAGCCGAATTTTGGTCATGACATCATTTCTTCTGACATTGCGGAATAAATTTCGTGAAAAAACGCAAAGTTTCGACCTATGATTTTGACATTTTTTTTAGCTCCATTCCCATCGTGGTTAAAACCACCTATGATCACAATTTTGACATAGATTGTTCAATTGAACTATTTTATAGATGAACTTCATACACCAGAAATTTCTATCGATGTTACAAAGTCACACCATAGTTTTGTTCCAAAACGTGCATCATGAAGAAATTTAATTTCAAAAGCTCGCAATGTTTAAAGTAAAATGTTGTCATGACTAAGATACGGCTCCGATTCCAGTTTTTTCTATTTTGTTTGATAGAGATAACTATTTCCATGCCTTGGAATGGATAAAGTACCAACTCAAAGCTTTATTCTGACCATAGCCTAATTTTTTCTGCGTAATAGCACGTTTCGTCACTTCAAACTTTGACATGCAGCATCTCAAGAAATAAAATAACTCCGTGACTTTGTGAAAACGGGAAAAAGTTTTGGCAAATGATATTTGTGTGTGAAATAGCCCAAAGCAACTGTGTAAGTCAAAATCATACTTATAAATACATTGGACAATGATGGAACTAGAATTACAAAACATCACTTTCAAGGGTAAAAAAATAATGTTTTTTTTTCGATAAAATCGGTTGAACACGTCTCTATCACAATTTCATTATTATTTTAAGAATCAGGATGTGCGATCTGGTCAGAAATGATACCAAACATGTCAAAAAAGTGTTAGTCACGGTTTACCATCACTTTGTGAAAAATCGCTTTTTGGCCCCTTCGCAGCCGTCTGGTACGCCACTGGTGCATGACACAATAGCTGCGTTCCTTTTATCATCTGAACTGAGAATTCTCACTTCAATTGCTAGTTGTGTCTCTCTCCCTCTCATGCAATTCTCGCTCTTTCTCTCTCTAACTGAGGTGAGATTATATGAGATTTCGTGCAAAAGGAATACAGCTATTGTCTAGACTTATTGCGTTGTGTTCCTCGACCTTGACAGTGAAATGTACTAACGATTTGAACCATAACAGTGAAATGATAGCAACAAAAACAGAAAATCGTCTTGGAATACGGTTACTGTGAACGCGCTATACTTTGGAACCAACTATAGAAAAAGCCAATAAGGGGATTTCTTGGGACTTTGGATATGTTATAGAGGATGAAATTCTGTGTCGATATCAGTCATAAAATTCCATGAATTAATTTTTCTGAGGTTTGGGCAATATTTTTGCTATGTTTGCCGCGCTATATCTCACAAATAGATCAACAAAATCGATTGAAATTATGCAGGTATATTCTTACACCAAGGGCCTTTGCAGCGCCTTATCGATTTATGAAAAAAATACAGGACCGTAATCAAAACTTTGTTCTTCGAGTTTCAGTTGAAAAACTCTTCCTGTATAGATTTTTTTTTCAAAATCCGACGTCATATTCGAAAACTTCCTAGAAAATGTTACAAAATGCAATTCTGAAATTGTTTGGCACTATTTAGCTGATTCGAAAGAAATTATTAACAGAAATTCTTCAGCAATATTTTTTCAATTTTCAAGTTTTCAGCTTTTCTCATCAATGTATTCCTGGTAAAAACCTGTGTTTCCCGGGCTATCATCAAGTCGCATAGTGTGTGGTAGGTATAGGTAGTAGGTACCTGTAACACCGGGCTTAGCTTCCATCATTCCCGAAGGGACATCACGCTCAAAATCCTTGCATTCGTTCTTTGCTACTTGCCGAGAAAGTTTTGGGACGACACAACCGATATATTTTTTCAAGAATGCGAACATGATCCATAATTACATAAGTACAACAGCCGGAAAGAATTCCATCACGTGATATTCATGTACCGTATGATCCAAAACTTTCCTCCTCTAGGCAGGCTGTGGTCTGGTCATTGGCAGGCAAACGAGGCTGATTTTGGCCAGGCCACAGCCTACCTAGAGGAGGAAAGCTTTTGATCATACGGTATTAAAGGACACAACTGAAGAATTATCACCATACATTTCACCCTAAATAATTTGGACAATGATGGAACTATTCTTCAAAAACGTCAAATTTCCAAATAATTTCTTTTTCCAATCAAACTTATCTCCGTCGAAATTTCATGGTCATCATTAGATGCAGAAAGCACAATTTGATTGAAAATAATACCAAACCTGTCAAGAAAGAGTGTAATGCAGATTAAATACTAATTTGTAAAAACCCGTCCCACCCTTTTTGCATGCAGCAGTCTGCTAAGCCACTGGTTCGTCACACGTCATTGAAGCTTATTCCATCGTGTTCCTTGATCTCGAAAACCTAAGAGTCAGTGAAAAAAATCACCAACAAACTATAATTTTGAAAATGGTAACTTCTTGGACCTTAAACCTCCCAAAGAAAAAGTCCCAAGGGAAATTTCACTGGGGGTCTCCTTCTGAAATGAATGATACCTACTAACTGGTGTATTGCATATTTGTGCTAAGTGGTATTTCTGTATCACCAGTGAATTTGCAATAAATGCTGTGTACCGCTTGTACTATTACCGCGTCTGTGATGACCATTAGTGCAGGGGCCTATTTCATAAAGCTATTTTGCAGCTTTTCACTTTGCACTTGACTGCAAGATGAGCAGCAAGCTTAGATGAGTTGCTAAGAAAATACTGCCTACAACTCCTCAAGTTTTTGCGAGGTGCAAAGTGAAAAGTTGAAAAGTAGTTTTATGAAAGGGGCCCCAGGAACTATAGTAAAAATAGCGGGTAATTTTGTATACAGGTATCCCACAAATAAGTACACAAAAAGATACCACATCAAGAGGTCGATTTCTGAAAAGGGCAAGCCGTTTTTCCATGACACGTGTCATGATGTATCGTCAACCCCTTGACCTGTAGCCACCCTTGGTAATTCTTTTTAATGGCACGCTATCTATGGCTTGGGGGGGTTCGTTGGAAAGCTTGTCAAAAACTGTATTCAGATCTACCATTGAAAATGGTTGTACCCTAAGAGAGATACAGGCCTCCAAAGTGGACTTTTAGATGTAGTTTTTATGGCAAATCTGCCAAACCGTTCGTGATAGAGAGACAGGATTTTGTACAGTCACTCAGGTTTTTATATCTCCAAAACCGTTCGTGATAGATAGACAGCATTTGGTACAGTCACTCAGGTTTTTATGCTTCACAATATGACGTCCAATCATTTCAAAATTTTATCCCGGGGGTGTCAAACCGATTGAGGGAGGAGTAAAATCCCCTCCAACTTTTTTGCGTGTGAAATTTTTTACAGATGAAAGGTACGCTTGTTGAATTTCTATAAAATGCATGGTTTTCAAGAAAAATCTATTCAAAAATTTCATTACTCAAGAAACTGCCATCATGAACTTTTAAAGTTTCCAACTGATTCATTTTAACATGTACTTTAGAATTTTGACGTTTCGAAGTCACCATTTTGGACTTTACAGTTTTCAACTGATCCACTTGGGATTTCAAGTTAACATAGATAATCAAATGTATCTGTCACATTTTGAATAGTTAATGAAAGAGCCTCTTGTTGAACTTCGATAGAGTGCACCGCTTTCAAGAGATAGGTATCGAACTAAAAGTTTTCACAAATTCTAGGAAACCAATTTATTTCACATTTTTTTGCGAAATCGGATTTTTGTTGTTTCCTCCGTGAGTAACGTAGTCCAAGCAAGTCCCCCGCTATTGGTACCTACATGTTGACTTGAAATTCCGAGTCGATCGGCAGAAAACTGTAAAAGTCCAAAATGGTGACATCTAAAAACGTCAAAATTCAAAATTTGACAGATGCATATCGATTGTCTTTTGGAATTACATGTTGACTCAAAATCTCAAGTGAATCGGTTGGAAACTGTACCTAAAAGTTCAAGACGGCAATTTCTTAGGTGATGAAATTCAGTAGGTACCTAAATGTTGAAACGATCGTAACGTCATATTGTGAAGCATGAAAACTTGAGTGAGTGCACAAAATTCTGTCATTCTATCACGAACGGTTTTGGAGATCTGCCATAAAAACTACATCCAAAAGTCAACTTTGGAGGCCTACATCACTCTAAGGAAGCATTTTCTTGTCAGGAATAATATGAATTTTTGTGTAGGTGCTCATTTCTGGGACACCTGTATAAGTTCAGAGCATGCAGTTTAAAGGTGGGTTCAGTCAGCTTATTTAGCCGCAAGTTTTAATTTTAGTCGCAAGCGCAGCGACGCCCATTGGCTCTTATGAACCAGCCGAGTAACCAGCCTCCTCAGAACAGCCAATAAGCGATGCAGGGCTTACGGCTAAAATTAAAATTTGCGGCTAAATAAGCTGGCTGAACCCACACTAACATGGTCAAAGGCCCGTATTCATATCCCCCTTTTAGCGTTAGAAGCGGTTTTAAAGATGCGCCTCTAACATTTCCGTATTCATACGTGGTTTTAGCGCGCCTCTATCATCACTTTAAACAGGCGTCTCTAAAGTCGTCTTAAAAGGGGATGTTTAGAGACGCGTCTATTCATATGTCTCTTTTACGTGTCTTTAAGCGATTTTGGATGGTCTCACGCATGCGTCAAGTTAGATGGGATCCAAATGTGCCAACAGGCGTGTTTTGAGTCCATTTAACCTACAAGCTATGCTGTGTGTTCTTGGGAAGTGTAACGAAAATCACATTTTCTTTCTAAAATATTGATTTAATTGAATTAATGAAGCATGCCGCCGAAATGCAGGAAGTGCGCAATGCTCTGGATGTCCCTTTCGGTTATACTCCTTTACTATTTACTGTACTCAAGGCGGGGACGACTTGCAGAAAACAGTCGAAAGAGGTGTTCACTTGTTAAGTTAACAGATCCAGGCCGGTATTCTTGAAACTGTGGAAGAAACTCCCTGAAAGTTTTTTGCGAGGTTTCATGTAATACGCAGTACATCAATGTAACAAGAGTTGCCAGCACTTCCCTTTTGCCAGGCGGAGCTGCTCGGGGTAAATCACTAGACAAAGAAAACAGATCCAGCTGGGCCGTGATTGGTGTATGTATTTACTTTCTCTATCTAGTGATCTACCCGGAGCGGCTCCCGGCGCAAAACGAAAGCGGCTTGGGGTTCTTGCCTACCTGCGTCCACCTTCGGGTAGGTAGTTTTGAGTACATTTCACAACGTTGCCAAATCAACACCCCCTTTAGTTAGATGAGCCCTAACAGGACGTAAAAGGTGGCCTATGAATACGACCGATTTTATCAGGTAGCCGAGCGCTTTTTGTTAGAGGCATGCTAAATGTGGTTTAAAAGTGGGATATGAATACGGGCCAAAGGCCCGTATTCATATCCCCCTTTTAGCGTTAGAAGCGGTTTTAAAGATGCGCCTCTAACATTTCCGTATTCATACGTGGTTTTAGCGCGCCTCTATCATCACTTTAAACAGGCGTCTCTAAAGTCGTCTTAAAAGGGGATGTTTAGAGACGCGTCTATTCATATGTCTCTTTTACGTGTCTTTAAGCGATTTTGGATGGTCTCACGCATGCGTCAAGTTAGATGGGATCCAAATGTGCCAAGAGGCGTGTTTTGAGTCCATTTAACCTACAAGCTGTGCCGTGTGTTCTTGGGAAGTGTGACGAAAATCACATTTTCTTTCTAAAATATTGATTTAATTGAATTAATGAAGCATGTCGCCGAAATGCAGGAAGTGCGCAATGTTCTGGATGTCCCTTTCGGTCATACTCCTTTACTATTTACTGTACTCAAGGCGGGGACGACTTGCACGAAACAGTCGAAACAGGTGTTCACTTGTTAAGTTAACAGATCCAGGCCGCTATTCTTGAAAATGTGGAAGAAACTCCCTGAAAGTTTTTTGCGAGGTTTTATGCAATCCGCAGTACATCAATGTAGCAAGAGTTGCCAGCACTTTCGTTTTGCCAGGCGGAGCTGCTCGGGGTAAATCACTAGACAAAGAAAACAGATCCAGCTGGGCCGTGATTGGTGTATGTATCTACTTTCTCTATCTAGTGATCTACCCGGAGCGGCTCCCGGCGCAAAATGGAAGCGGCTCGGGGTTCTTGCCTACCTGCGTCCACCTCCGGGTAGGTAGTTTTGAGTACATTTCACAACGTTGCCAAATCAACACCCCCTTTAGTTAGATGGGCCCTAACAGGACGTAAAAGGTGGCCTATGAATACGACCGATTTTATCAGGTAGCCGAGCGCTTTTTGTTAGAGGCATGCTAAATGTGGCTTAAAAGTGGGATATGAATACGGGCCATAGTCTTTAAGGAGGATACAGTGTGTGCTTCCGTCGTTATGGTCTCAGAAAGAACTTGACCAGTTTTCAAGTTTATCTAGTGAATGATGGCACTAGGAATAAAACTGATGTTAATTTCATTTTCTAAAAGAGAGGCCTTTCTTTACAGTTGAACCTTTTATCACCAGTCCACTTTTTCTCTTCAAAATGCAACAAAGGTGAAATAGCTTCTAGATGCTGGAAACTGTATGGACAGAGTGACAGATAGACAAAAAGTTGAAAACCTCGGAAAAAAAGTTATTACAGAATTTTTTTTCCCCGGATATCAGTAATTATTCAAGATAAGACTGAGTGGTCGAAACTTGGTGTTTCTACATTTGAAAAGATGAAAAATGTAATGAGATCGGAGCTCACGCCCCAGGCTATCTATCAAAGCAAAATAAGACCGTCCAATCAGAAGTTTCGAGGAGCTTGTGGTATGGTGGTCAGCGCGTTAGACTGCCATGCCAGAGGTCGCGGGTTAGATCTCCGCCGGGGACGGTCGGATTTTCGCCTCGAAAACAAGCTTCTCGATTTAGTTGGAAGGCTTGTTAAATTCAAAACGCGCCGTGTGTCGCATAGCACGTAAAATACGAACGATGGTGCCGACCCCATGCGATGTTGGTGGTCGTTAAAAGTCCCTACCCTGTGTGTTTTGCATGTCTTGTCCGGGTTAATGACTCTAATCGGAACTCTTGTCTTATCCATGTTGATTAATGTCTTAGCCATGATACAGCTGGCAGCTGCGTCGGGTTCAGCAATGCAGGCGACATGTTCTCCAGGTTGTCCACTCAGTGTTGCCCACACGATCTTCTCGGAGTTGGCGGCCACACGTACGGTTTCAGCAGAAAATGAATGGATTTCTTCAGCAGTCTTCATGGATAATTTCAGAGAAATTTCCTCGTTTCCAATCCTCAGTGTCCGCTGAACAACATCCAGGACAAATCCGTACTTATTCATCAGGTCCAGGCCAAGTATGAAGTCGTCAACAATGTCAGCCACCAAAACTTTCTCTCGCAGCAGAAACCGTCCGTAACAAATGCTTACTTCAGCTTCTCCGTACAATGTAGCCGACTCTCCAGTGGCCGTAGTCAAGCGAGTGCCGTTCTTCAACGCCACGATCCGTTGTTTTCGAAGCATTCCACGTCGAACGATTGACTTTGTGGCTCCGGTGTCAATAACTAAAACGCAATCGTCTTCACCAAGCTTCCCACTCAGAAGAAGGCTGTTAAGTGACTTCCTCAGCAACGAGACGGAGTAGCTTCTGGGGCATTGGGGACTGCCAGCCAGCGTGCGCCCCTCAGCGCTAGCTGGAACTAGTTTTCCTGGTTGCATCTAACTGGGCTGGAAGTTCTTCGCCCCGGCGCGAAACGGTCACTTGAACTCTACCCTTGCCTGCAATCCCGGCGCAGATGTCCCGGTTTCCCACAGCCGAAGCAACGCGGCCTGCCCTGTCTTTGCTTCTTTATTTTCCAAAGCGATGAGAATCTTCTGGAACATCTCCTGGACTGACGGGGACTGTGAATCGCTGGCCTTCCTGACTGTTGGAGTCTCGGGTGCTTCCAATGTCGATTCTCTGATTTTGGAGTGACGTCTAAAATCCTTGGCTGCTTCGATGCGAATCGCGTGGATTAAGGCATCGGTGAGCGTCGCTGGGTTGCCGATTGTGACCATCTGGCGCAACTCGTTGTCCCTCAGTCCATTGATGAATGTTTCTTTCGCAATATTAGCCAGCAGACCTGATGTATAGGCTGGATAAGCAAGGTTAACCAGCCTCTGGACGTCGGCCTCGAACTCCTGCAGGCCTTCTCCGCTCTTCTGTACCCTGGTTCTCAGACGGGTCTGGTGTATCTGCTGCACATGGTTGTCACCGTAGCGAAGTTCCAGCACCTTCACCAGTGTTTCGAAACACTTCTGTTCGTTCTCAGGTATTGTCTGAAGCAGCTCCAATACCGGACCTCGAGAGCAAGAACCAGTGCAGTAGCCTTTGCCTCGTCCGCCCATCCGTTGGCTTCGGCCGCTGCGTCGAATTGCCTTTTTAAGTGGACCATGGGCTTTGTCCATCAAAATTCGGCAGCTTCACGCGATGGATCCCGCCCGTGCTCGTCGCTGAACTGGAAATGGCAGTTTTTCCAACACGTTGTTCCAGTTGCAAGATGTTCGCCTCCATCGCTGCAACCTTCTCATGGACAAATCCCTGGACCGTTTGTATTTGGTCCCTCATCTGTCCATGCACGTCTTGTATCTGTTCGTGTACATTATCCAGAATGTCAGCTTTCAACTTCTCTTGTTTCTCCTATAGATAATGCATTTGACCCTCCAGTACTTCTCTGAGCTCTGTTTTCTGCTCTTCGAGAACTTTCTTAAATTCTTCCTTCTCCTCAAGCCGTTTCTGCTCTTGGGCCCAGAACTTTTTTCAATTCCATCTTTTCTTCGAGCCGTCTCTGCTCCTGCTGTTCGAGAATTCTTTCTTCCTTCTGCTCCTGGGCTTCCAGAACTTTCTTCAATTCCAACTTTTCTTCGAGCCGTCTCTGCTCCTACTGTTCTAGAACTCTCTTCAATTCTTCCTTCTCTTCGAGACGTTCCTTTTTTTTGTTCTTGCATCATCGCCATGATACTCGCTAAAGCCTTTTCAGTTTCTTTTTGTGTCATGCTCTGGTCGTCATCAAACGATTTCTCGAATGTTCCGACAATCGGCGCAGTCACTAATCGATTACCTCGAAATCAGCAGTTGAAATTTCCAAATTTCGAACTATCCACTTCTGCCACCAAATGTTACGGTATTCGGGTTCCCCTATTTCGAAATTAAACGCGCTGATTTACTTGTAAACAAACTGCACTTTATTAGCTGCTACCGATACAACTAAATAACGCACAGAATTATTAATCGCTTAGAAATTCACAATGTCGCTTGAGATGTTAACGCCACGATCGCTCGATTCCAACTCTGCTGATGGCAGGTCGAGTTCCTCTCTTATAGTGACATCGAAGGTTCTGGATGCTTCCTGTTTGATCGTTGGTGTTTCCAGCACACAAGAATTTTACTGGTACCATTGCGGCCTTTTTAAAGTGGACGACAGTTGACAGATTTTTCAGGATTCTGGCCTGAACGTCGCATGACAGCAAGCCAACTCGTTGACATTGTCGTCCACTTTATTTTGGCCGTAACCGTACCTGCGTCGAGAATATAGGCGTACCTTCTGCGGCACCTCCACCAGAAGTCTCGACGTGTCGTGACCTACCGCTGAAGTCTCTCGGTGCTTCCCGAATGCAACGCGGAAATCTAGATTTCTCTAGAAAGAGCCGGGATGGTCGCGAGCTTCGTAACAATATACTATTTTCTGAACTTCTGAAGTATATTTTCAAGAAAAAAATTCGGCGGTGTATTATAGCTGTATTACAGTACACAATTTCTTGTACAATTTCTTGAACCATCTGCCAAAATAGTGTCAAAAAACAATGAACTTGATTGTTGATATGACAGATTGTACAAGAAATTGAGCAAGAAATTGTGTAGTGTAATACAGCTATAAAGCTATATTACACTACACAATTTCTTGAACAATCTGCCAAAATAGTGTCAAAAAACAATGAACTTGATTGTTTAACTGACAGATTGTACAAGAAGTTGTACCTCACAAGAAATTGTGTAGTGTAATACAGCTATTAGATATGATATTATAATGTAAGATTTATCACGAAAAAATGGTCGCAATAGTAACATTTTTCCGAATATCTCGAAAACGACTTGGAACCTGGAAAAAAAACTCCTGAAACTTCTGATCGGGCTTCCTTTTTTACTACCTGCCGACTGCGCAAATTGTTATTGTTTGTGAAAATTTGTAATATTTGTAATATGTTTTTCTCAATTTTGTTTTATTCTTATTACTTTTTTTTTAGAAGTCCACGTATTTTTGTATGCTCTATCATCTCCTAAAACATTGACAAAAGAGTGTAACACCCCGTATGTTAAGCTACATGCTTTGTTGAGCTTATACAGGTGATTACGAAATGGCGCACCTTAACAGTACCTACTACTATGGTATATAAAATCTTTTATAAAGCCCACAAAACTCCTAAACAATTCTTTGACTTTTATTCAATTTTCGAAGTTATGAAGGGTCAAAACTTGGTCCTTTGAGCTTTAAGCCCTTCTAGTTTCGTCATTCTAAATATTTTAGAACTGTTGTTGGCAGAATTATGAAAAAGAAATATCAATCAACCACTGGATGTGTTTTGAATTTCCCGAGGAATTTCCATAGAGGGTGAGTCAGAAACTTTGCGAATTATTGGTCACACGGTTTTATACTAAGGATTTTTTTGGGAGAAATGTTTTTTTATATCATGACTCACTATGTAACTATAGCAAAAATGAAAATCTGGTAGACACACCACAGTGCTTGATATTTCTTTCACATGATTCTGACACCAACAGTTCACTAAAATCTTTTGAAATAACGAAATAGAAGGGTTCGAAGGACCAAACTTTCACCCTTCATAACTTCGAAAATGAAGAATTTTTTATAGGTTTGTGTGGGCTTTATAAAAAATTCCATATAGCGTAGTAGGTACTGTTCTGGTGTGCTATTTCGTGATTACCCCTGTATACAAAAATTCGTCTGGGTCTATTTTTGGCAGCTATTCACCGTTTTAAAGTCTGAAATTCATGGACTAAAAAGGGTTATTCTTGGGAATATTCTTGTAAAAAATTAAAAAAAATCTTATTCAATTCATTCCAACGTATAGGTATATGATAAAAATGTCCCAATCCTCACTGAAAAACCTTTCATTTAGTAACTTTTTTACCTGAATATCCAAGGGGTACTGCAAAATAACCTTCAAAGTAATCCTTGACTTGATTCGAGGAACCTTGGATGTCAATCGAGCCAATTTCGTATATAACAGATGATAAAACACTTGCTTTATTGATGATATTTCTAAACCTGCAACTATAGCGGTTCTGATGTAGATAATCATTCTCTGACAGCACTTACCTACTCACTACTACTATTGGCGAGTAACATTACCGATGGTGGCGCTGCTGATGCGCTTCGCATGTAAACAAACATGTCGGATAGGGCACGGATTGTTGCCCGCGCGTTAAAAAATCTTATCAGTAGTAAGCGGTTTTTAATGTCCTCCAGACGTGAAACGTGGTTAATTAGTACCTATTGCGGTGGAACTCGAAAATGGCAGAAGTGAATTGAGTGTTATGAAGGTTTTCAATCACTGGATGGCCTCAAGCCTCAACGGATAGGAAATTCTGAAGTCACAATTTCTTGTGTTGTGTGGTCGAAAGCGAACCGAATCAAGCTTCAGTTCAAACATAGACATATTTGGATTGTGTTTACAAACAAGCGCATTCTATGAATCTCCTCACGAGGCAACTGAGATTGTAATTAAAAGAAATAGTAGTAGCAGTTCTCGCGAGAGTTCCTGTGAAATTGGAACGTTTAAATGCACTTGCAAAGCAGGCCACTCCGGGACATGCAAACATATCGCAGCTGTGCCTCTTCGATGCAGCCATTTAAAGTTCCTATTTTCAGCGACACTTCCCAGGCTTTTCTCGTAGTCATATTTTCCACAGTGCCGAGTTTGTTTGTCATCTTGACTACCCAACTTGCGTCTTTCGCTTTCGACGGGAAACGGTGAAAATGTAACTCTTCCTTTTTCCGGTTTCTACAGCGCGACTCGCACTCGGCCACTCGGGAACGCAACAAATTCTCCGCCACTTTTTGTCACTATGACAAAATCACAAATCTTACCACCTTCCATTCTGATGCCACTTTTGCTTGCCAGTCGTCGTACACGTGCCACTCTTATTTAAAAATGCAATGCTTTTGCAACCGACGACACCTAGTATATTCAAGATAATGAAACGTGCGTGGCTCACGTACTTTGTTGGAAAAAATCAACGCCGCGTTAAGTCAGATGGAATCAATTAAAGTCACCAAACACCGCAACGCTCATAAGAGCCCACACAAATCTGCGGTTGATCCGTGCACAAACGTCGTTTACACGTTGGCCGTCAGATGGCGTATTCGATCTTGAAACTCGCCAATACTGTATTATACTGCCATCGAGCAGATAAAAGCTCCGAGTTAATGTGCCCAGCGCCATTACAATCTGCCAGTGTACAATTTGGCTTTGGTTCGCGTATTTTTCGCGGGTTTTACAAACTTGGTGGCATTGTACACAAGCAATAACTTCATTTCAAAACTTATCATCCTAAAACAACTCTCGATTTCACGTGCATCCTGCTTATCTTAAGAGACATTAGAAACCCATTTCCTCATAGGTACCCATGAACTAAGAAGAATATCTACGACCTCTACAGAAAATTATGAATAACCATGAATGTGAATAACAATCAATGCTAATCAAAGTAAGCGACAAATAACACAGCGTGCAGTAATAGTTATATTCCATACGAGAGGCACAGCCGAATGCTGCAAAAAAAAAAGCTGAGGGCCTGAAATAGCACAGCGCTCAAGCGTCGAACGTTTTTCGCAATCATGTATCTAACGGAAGGATTACGAAATAGTACCAGATGTTTTTAAATGTCAGTGATTGCGGCACGCATGGTTTATGCCAAAAGTTGTAGTAACAGGCGCGATTGTAGTAAGCACCAGGGGATTCCCAAAGATGCGATCACAGACATTTATAAACACCCCGTATATTGCATAGGCCCATTCAAGTTCTATTTCTAAATTCAGTGATGTTACTTTCCTAATCGATTATGCGCTCATAAGCTTAGTTTATAGTCGACGCAAGCGGATACGGAACCGCATACGGTTACGCAAGTGCAAGTGGTTCTTATTGTTCACACACACACACACACACACACACACACACTGTTTATTACTGCGTACAACAATGAATAGACGCCAACATTATCCAAGTACTTGGAATATCGCAGGTTACTATTTCGCTGCTTTCGCACTCGATCGTTTCAAATTCAATAACTGCCCGTAAGCCGACGATTGATGCCTTATACAGGGTGATTCACCACCAAATGGACATAGCTTAAGGATAGGTCCAGTTTTTCCAGGCGAACCTGGATCTGGTTTTGAAATTTTTCTAACGCTATTCGTTTCGAAGCTACAGGGTAATTCATGTATTTCGTAGAATTTTTTGACAAGCCATAACTTTAGAACAACTCAACAGATTGGTTTGAAATTTTATGGGTTAATTCTTCTAATGATATCTGACACATCACTTTATCGAAGAGTTGAAAATTTCCAGGGCCGGCCTTGAAAAAAAAAATTCAAAGCTTTTTTGAAAAAAGACACTCTGTATGCATATTATTCAAAATTCATTTTCATATTCAAAAACTACATGAAACATGCTATCAATATCACAAAAAAAATTGCTTGGCAACATCAAGCTGTCAAAAGAAAATTGATGATCCTGATGATTTTTGAGGTTAGGATTTTTTGTAAATTGATATTTCCAAATATTCACAAATGATTCATTATGACCCCAAATTTCAGCCGTTTTGTCATAAAAGTAAAAATGACATTTTTCTCGTTTTCTCAGTAGAAACAAAAAGTTTCAGCCGAATTTTCAAAAAATTATTGTCACGTCCCTCAGCTTTACTTCTATCCCAATTTGAGCTGAAATTGAGGAACGATTCAAAAAATTTTTGAAAATTCTGATAATTTTTTTTGTTATTATTGAGAAAACGATAAAAATGTCATTTTCATTTTTTTGACAAAACGGCTGAAATTCAGGGCCATAATAGATCATTTGCAAATATTTGAAAATATTGATTTAGAAAAAATCCTAACCTCAAAAATCATTACGATTGTCAAAATTTTCTTGACAGCTCAATGGTGCCAAGCAATTTTTTTCGCGTTATCATTAGCACGTTTGATGTAGTCTCCGAATTTGAAAATGAAATTTGGAAAATGTGCATACAGAATGTATTTTTTTGAAAAAAGCTTTGAAGTTTTTTTTTCAAGGCCGGCCCTGGAAACTTCAAACTGTTTGATAGGGCGATGTGTCAGATATCAATAGAAGAATCAACCCACAAAATTTCAATCCAATCTATTCGGTCGTTCTGAAGATTCGGCTTGTCAAAAAATTCGACAAAATATATGAATCACCCTGTAACTTCGAAACAAACAGTGTTAGAAAAATTTCAAAGCCAGATCCTGGTTTGCCTGTTAAAACTGGACCTACCCTTCGGCTATGTCCATTTGGTGGTGAATCACCCTGTATAGGTCCGACTAATTCATCTCGAATGTTCCATGCGTTCTCCAGTAGTTTCCACAGTGATCCGGCATACGATTTCGCGACGACTCCCGAAAAATCCTACACATTTCGCGTATAATTCTGCCGACCTCTAGAGCCGGCGCCGCCGCCAATTCGGCTGATGTTTTCTGATCGGCCGTTCAAGTCTCCCATTCAGTTTCAATTGGCACAAAGCCATCACGTATACTCTGGAAAGCACTAGAGCGCTACGCACTTGTACACTTCAACCTAATGGAAGACTCTAGAAAGATCGCGTTTACCAGAATACACGGGAATCGCCGCTCGTAACATTATTTCCACCACCATGGGCTCTTGTATCCTACGCCTTGATAGCTAAAGGTTATGCACGCTCCCCATAGACACAAGCCTGCGTCGTGGGGGAAGGAATCATAGGGGATTTGTTTGCCTGAGTGTGCCACTCAGTTGTTTGTTGCAACACAGCAGACGTTGTTGTTCACCTAACCATCCAAACTCAAATTCTGATTGGTGAAAAACAAGGTCATTTACGTATCCGCCAAAGCAAAAGTTGGATGTTGGCCAAATCCTTGCGTATAGGGGATACGATTGCGGCATTGCGTTCACTATAAACCATTGTGGCGTTTTCAGTAATTTGTCGAAGTTTAGTCTTGCGTAACCGTATGCGGTTCCGTATCCGCTTGCGTCGACTATAAATAAGCTGTACGTCGAGGGATGCGATGCCGCCACTTTTTTTTCAAGTCCAGCAAAAGATGTGTTGGGAGGAAACCTCATTCAATCAAAGACTCCCAACTCTCAAGATCGCACGGTTAAAAAGTGTCAAAGTAATGTCAGACATTACTGAATTTACAATGTGAATGGGATCTAACTACCGGGTGATCATTTGAAAACTATCCACCTGCAATATCTCCCGATTCCTAGTGGAAATGTCTTTGAGCAAAAACAGGTCGATTTTTATATCGAGGGGGACATCTAAAACATACATTGGAGAATTTCTATGTTGAGCCCCCTCGCCCCCACTCACCCCAACTTTGAAATTGCAAATGACACCACCTGCCTTGCAATACATCAAATTGAAAAGTTTTAAATTTTCTTTCTGAAAAAATATTTCAATTTTTTTCAACTCCACCGTTAAACCCCGTTTTTCTAAGAATTCTCTGAGTGTCCAATTTTTTTTTTTAATAAATAATAAATGTTTTTCCTCTTTATCGGCTTTTTCTCGCCATAGGAGTTTGCCCGTTTATTCATCAAGTTTACAAATTCAGAAAAATGCAAATTTCGGACAACACAACACCCAGACTTTTCACCGAGAATCGAACCCGGCACTTCCGCGTCGCAGGCAGCCACTCGATCGCCTGCGCCACGGGGCGGTCGAGTGTCCAATTTGATCAACGTCATCCTGCACAGCATCAAAAGAGAAAATTTTCTATAAAAAAAGTGCCACCCGATTTCACATTTATTGGGGGAGGGGTTGAAAATTTCGACAAAATCATTTTCAAAAAGAGAATTCAATTCCCTTCAATTTGATGTATCACAAAGTAGGTGGTGTTTTGTTAAATTTTGGAGTTGAGGTGGGGGAGAGCAAAAGGGGTGAGTTTGGGTAGCAGTTTTTCCACCGAAAATTTTCTTTACCGATGCTATATAGGATGACGCCGACTAAATTGAAAAAAATTGAGGGGTCCAGAGTATAAAGTGGGACAGTCAGAGAATTTTTAGGGATGAGGGGTGGGGTTAAAATTTTTGAAAATATGTCTTTCAGAAAGAAATTCAATTCTCTTCAATTTGATGCATCGCAAGATAGGTGGTGTCATTTGGAATTTCAAAGTTAAGTGGGTGCGGGGGGGGGGGGGTATGTAATGAGCCAATGTATGCTTTGGATGTCCCCACTGATATAAAAATCGACCTGTATTTGCTCGAAAAAATAAAAAAATATTCACTAGGAATCAGAGTTATTGCAGGTGGATAGTTTTCTAATGATCACCCGGTATATTACGGTAAGTGAAGTTTTGAAATGGAGGCACGTTTTATGATTATCGCCCACATACTATCATTATTATTATTATTATTATTATTTCGTTTAAACGACCAACAGGCCAGAGCCCAATTAAAGGTCGAGTGTTGAAAAAGCCCTGTATATGGAGGCAGCAGGGGTGCTAAACAGAATATCGACGTCACTCTTAATCAAGCTGTGGTTTGAACCCAATTCATCCAATCAGATTCAGAACAGTCAAAAAAGACCCACGTGACTCAGTTTAAGCTATCGATTATTGCATACTAGCAAGTGAAAAAAGCACAATAGGTAATAGTACCTACACATATTCTACACTATTCTAGTCTATTTGAGTGATAATCAGCAAAATTCAACTCGTGCTTTGTGTTTTATTTGGATTAAATGCTTCAAATTCTTGAAAAAAAACTATAAATCACTCGAAAAGTAGACAGATAACATTGGGTCTACTTTTCCCTCATGATTGACAGTTGTTTTAGGGTTACGATTTAACTGAAAAAATCTATGTCTATGATCTTTGTATCATTTACATAGACCTCAACCGTAGCAGTAACAGCAATGATAACCTTAGTATTGGCGAGTTTCAAGATCGAATACGCCATCTGACGGCCAACGTGTAAACGACGTTTGTGCACGGATCAACCGCAGATTTGTGTGGGCTCTTATGAGCGTTGCGGTGTTTGGTGACTTTAATTGATTCCATCTAACAACGCGACGTTAATATTTTCCAACAAAGTACGTGAGCCACGCACGTTTCATTATCTTGAATATACTAGATGTCGTCGGTTGCAAAAGCATTGCATTTTCAAACAAGAGTGGCACGTGTTCGACGACTGGCAAGCAAAAGTGGCATCAGAATGGAAAGTGGCAAGATAGATATAGTGACAAAAAGTGGCGGAGAATTTGTTGTGTTTCCGAGTGCGAGTCGCGCTGTGGAAACCGGAAAAAGGAAGAGTTACATTTTCACCGTTTCCCGTGAAACGAAACGTTTTTCGAAAGCGAAAGACGCAGGTTGGGTAGTCAAGATGACAAACAAACTCGGCACTGTGGAAAATACGACTATGGAACTGCTACTACGATTTCTTCTAATTACATTCCCAGTTACCTTGTAAGGAGATTCATACAATGTGCTTGTTTGCAAACACAATCCAAATATGTCTATGTTTAAATTGATGCTTGATTCGGTTCGTTTTCGACCACACAACACAAGAAATTGTGACTTCAGAATTTCCTCTCCCATCACGATACATCGAGAATCCGTGACTCATCAAGTGACTGAAAACCTCCATAACACTTAATTGCGCTTCTGCCATTTTCGAGTTACACCGCAATACTAATTAACCACGTTTCACGTCTGGAGGACATTAAAAACTGCTTACTACTGATAAGATTTTTGAACGCGCGGGCAAGAATCCGTGCCCTATCCGACATGTTTGTTTACATGCGAAGCGCATCAGCAGCGCCACCATCGGTAATGTTACTCGCCAATAGAAGTTTAACCTATACAGGGTGTTTATGTTGAGATTGACCCCCCCACCCCATTAGCTGCCTCATCTCTGGGGCAATCTCAATAAGGAAAACTGATTCTTGAAGGTGTTTTGCTGAATTTTTCGAATTTGTCCATAAAAAATTCCTTAACCATTAATTTACAGGGTGTCGCAAAAAAAATTCATCAACATGTAGTTGATGCAGTCTTTTATCCTGATTACTACGAAATATATCACTTACGGGTTCATTTGACAAAGAAATTGTCAAAATATTGATAATTCAACAGTTAAAAATATAGAAATATCACAATCAAACCGATTTTGAGAATTGTTTTCCAACAACTTATAATTTTTTTGAAAAATGAACCCGTAAATGTTTGTAATCGTAATATTTGTATTGAGGACAAAAGTCTGCATCCATTGCATTACAGTAATGTCTGGATAATCCGAACAGAAAGTTTGCAGACCCCGTTCGGATTACCAAAACGTTCGGATTATAAAATTCACACTTCCTAATTATATCTATAATCCGAACGTGTTCAGTTTATAGATACCGTGTTCAACGATCAAAATGCTGCGAATATGCATTAACAAATATGCAAATTATCCATGAGAGGTGTATTTCAAATTATTTCATATTATTTAATTGAAGCGTACTGCCAGGGTAGCGTATGAACATCCAGACTCCAATTGACGCAAAATATATCAGCTTTTTGTTGAAGATCAAGGTGGCATGCTTTCGTGTTGAAGACATGGTTCAAATACAGCTTACAATGAAAGCTGAGACTTACAAGCTCGCATAAAATGTTCGGTATTCTTTCGAAAGGCAGCTCAAAAAAAAAAAAACAGTTCGGATTACAGGATACAGGGGTTCGGATTATAGATATCATTTTACAGAATTGGGGTGTTCGGATTATAGAGTAGTTCGGATTATCCATACATTACTGTATTTGAATAAATGTGAATGTAATAAAACAAGGTACTTTTTTGTGACACCCTGTATATTATGGATCTAGAAAATGTTTATGGGCAAATTTGAAAAGTTCAGCAAAAATCCTTCAAGAATCAGTTCTAATTTTTGAAATTGGTTCAGAGATAAGCCAGCTAGTGGGGGGGGGATCAGTCTTAACGTGAACACCCTGTACATTCCATCAGTGAGGCCAAGAACGCAACAAAGGCAGGCGCTAGTTTCCGGTTTCGGCGCTGACAACCTGCTTTCGTGATGTTCGCGACCTCACGGTCACGGATGAAATGTAGAGGTTCAATAAGGTTAGCGTTGCTGTTACTATTACGGTTAAGGTCTATGTAAATGAGCCCTAAGAACTTGTTATATTACTATTGCTAAGGAAGTACCATGTGATTCACAAAATAAGTAATCAGGGGTGGTTTTTCAAATCGAAAAATTCGGCTATTCAGCCAATTCAGTCGCTCCAATCGATGAATATTTTGTTTCCGAAGCCAACCCCACTCCCGAATTTGGTGGATCACATGGTATTACTTACGCATAAAATTTGACCTACGTGGAAAACGGGGTCCGAATTTTTCTTTAAGGTGAATCATCATGCAACGTTCCCTTACTGATGAAGACAGAGGAATAGAACATTCCAAAACGAAGTCCGCAGAATGATAGCCATCAAGAAGGTGGATCCCTTTGTGCTTCAGTACTTCTTGAACAGTCCTTTCTTCCAAAACACCCAAGCAAACAGCACAATGGCCTGCTCGTTCGTTTCTAACAAGTTTCCATTCATCTTTTAAATGTTCTTGGATGAGGGGCTTAGCCTGAAATTTAATTTACTATGATCGCAAGTTTAGAGACTCCATCCACTTTATTTGTTATTACAAACAGGGTGTTGGAGTTGTGGCGGCTCTCATGTGGGCATGTGACGGAGAAACTGTTGTCTCCCCCGATAGCTTAGTGGTCAGAGTATCCATCCGGCAAATGGAAGACCCGGGTTCGAGTCCCGGTCAGGGTAGACACTTTTTCTCCGTCACATCGCGCCATAAATGGTGACCCCGAACAAAAACAACACGCACGCAACATGCAACTCAAACAAACAGGTACAAAGCAAGCAACAAACAAGTAAACAGCACCGCCACTTCCCTGTCCTACGTCCACCCACGTCCTATCCGTCGCCCTGGGTGGGGGGTACTGAACAACGGTCAACGGTCCATAAGTACGGCGAACGCAGGGGTACATACGAGACGAACGTCTCTGGAGGGGGAGTACTGTGGCGGCTCTCATGTGGGCATGTGACGGAACTGTTGTCTCCCCCGATAGCTTAGTGGTCAGAATATCCATCCGGCAAATGGAAGACCCGCGTTCGAGTCCCGGTCAGGGTAGACACTATTTCTCCGTCACATCGCGCCATAGAGTATTAGGGCTGAATTTCAAGTCAGCGACGCAACTTACGCCACTCATTTACGGCAGAGGGATTTACGGCATGGATAAACAAATCATGGCGTCAGATTGCGTTATGTTATGTTGCCATAGTAACCGGACTTACGCTACACTTGCGCGGGGGTATCTTTGACTTGAAATCAAGCCCATACAATCAAGCCCTTATGGCGGCTTTACAGAACTTCGTTTGTCGCCCGCGAAAGTCCCCCACTCCACTGTAGTTGAATAATTTGAACGACACGACGACCACATACAACTACGACGACAGAAACTCATGTCGCAGGAATTATGGAGGGAGGTAGGGGTAGGGATTGTCCTGTCTTGATTACTTCCTAAAAGTCTACAACACATTACTGCAGAGAAACCATTTCCCGGATCCCTGGAAAAAAGCCAACCTGGTTCTTATAGAAAAGCCAAATAAAAATAGAGACGAACCTACAAAATACAGACCCATATGCTTACTACACCTTTTCCAGTTGTAGTTCAGAAAATATCAGTTGTATTTCAGATATCGTCAATTGTAGTTCAGAAGACGTCAATTGCATTTCAGATTGGTAAAATGTAGTTCAGAAAGTATCAATTTTATTTCAGATTAGACAAATGTATTTCAGAAACAGTCAATTGTATTTCAGATTAATAAATTGAATTTGAGAAAGCGTCATTTGTATATCAGAAAGCGTAATTTGTATTTCAGAACATGTCATTTGTAGTTCAGAAAAAAAATATATGTATAATTTATCAATCAATGCAGCTCCAAGATAATTGTAGCATTTGTCGTTCTTCAATGCTGCGGAAGCCGCTCGTGCGATTAACACCCCCGCAGGCATCTGTTACACAGAAGATGTGCCGAATATCTGCAGTTCATCATACAAGAAGATCAAGAGTTCGAAGCTGTGGCTGTGCAAAAATGCCCCAATTTGCAGGAGTCCGAATAAAATTGATACATTCTGAACTACATTTTACTAATCTGAGATGCAACTGATGTCTTCTGAACTACAATTGACGCCTTCTGAACTTCAATTAACGCTTTCTGAAATACAATTGACATAATCTGATGTACAGTTTAAGTTTTCTGAACTACATTTGATAAATCTGAAATACAATTGACGCCTTCTGAACTACAAGTGACTAATCCGAAATACAATTGACGCTCTCTGAACTACACTTGATTAATCTGAAATTCAATTGACGATATCTGAAATACAATTGATATTTTCTGAACTACAACTGGAAAAGGTGTAGATGTGCAGGGGAAAACGTACGAGAACCTTATAAACGGGAGGGTCACGAAAGAGATAGAAAACAAAGGCGGACTCGACGAGATGCAGTTTGGCTTCCGCAAAGGCAGAACGACTATTGATGCTATACATCAAGTCGTTAACATAGCCAAAAACGAAAGAAACTGGTGTGCACTAATCCTAATAGACGTCAAAAATGCTTTCAACAGCGCACAATGGCACACAGGGTGTTTCAAAAATAAGTGCCATCCTTTCCACCCTAGATTCAGATTTTCAAGATATGAAGATTGTGCTATTTTCTATTTTTCAAAGGTGCCCCTGAAAAAAGTTACAGGCCTTCAAAGGTCAATTTTTAATTCGTTTTTATCCATAACTTCAATACGGCTGGGCCGATTTTGTCCAAATTTCAACCAGAGTGTCCTGAAATACGTCTCTATTGAACAATGATGGCGTATTTAAACAAAAGTTCCCAGTGGCGTAGATAGTGGGGGGTAGCTCCCTTTTTCCCCCCACTTATAACGCCCCTGAGGATTTTCCAAAACTGATTACATTTTTAGATGCCTTGTTCGATTTGCAAAAAAAAGTTACTCTTGTAAAATTTTGATTAGAGGCTTCATTCTTGAGATATTTGGGTTTTAAACTTTGAAAAACATTTTGGAATCGCCACTTTCCAGGGTCCAAATGTTTTTTTAGAAAATTTGAAATTGAAATTCAAGAAAACTCATGTTTTCTCAACTGAAATGAGTTTTTTAGGTGTTTCAAGTTAATAAACCACCATTTTTGCCGTGAGACATGGAGTTTTTCAGGAAAAAAACAATTTGCACCCTGGAAAGTGGCGATTCCGAGATGTTTTTCAAAGTTTCAAACCCAAATATCTCGAGAATGAAGCCTCTAATCAAAATTTTGCAAAAGTAACTTTTTTTGCAAATTGAACAAGGAATCTGAAAATGTAATCAGTTTTGGAAAATCCTCAGGGGCGTAGAAAGTGGGGGAGAAAAACGGGAGCTACCCCCCACTATCTACGCCACTGGGAACTTTTGTTCAAATACGCCATCATTGTTCATTAGAGACGTATTTCAGCACACTGGATGAAATTAAGGCAAAATCGGCCCAGCCGTATAAAAGTTATGAATGAAAAACGAATTAAAAAATTGAACTTTGAAGGCCTGTAACTTTTTTCAGGGGCACTTTTGAAAAATAAACAAGTGAGTATGCCTTCACGTGCGTGAGTCTCAGTAGCGCATTTTCTCAAAGAGGCATGTTGTGAACGTAAAGAAATTTGGTTGAAGGAGAAACACTATTCCTTGCCCACTTTTTTCATTCGAAACTCATTGTGATATTGTGTTATCAGAATGGGGTACTTGCCAATGAAATAGATTTGAATGAAAATTCTTTCACTCATCAATATATTTTTTTTGTTTGAGGGCGGGAGCTTGGAGCGGCGACTAATCAACATTAGTCTATTCTTTCCCATTTTTAGTCGGCTATCCATATAGCGAAAGAATACAGGTTTCCTCAAAAGAGAGATGGAAAATCCGCGATTCCGCGCAGCTGTTTTCAGCACGTTCTGGGCACAGTGTGCCATGAGTGATCGCGCCATTTGTATTTACATTGCTCCGCCGTGTTGAAAGTGCGTTTTATTTTTTGAATTCTAAAGCCAACCATGCTGGGAAAGTCGCTAAAAATATAACGAACTTCTCAATGAATATTGCAAATAAATATTTCGCATAGAAGAATTTGCCAGAGAGGCATTTGATGCGTGGATACAACTATGTTTGTAATGGATATATCAACGATATATGGACGTGCCCAGAAAGCACAGGTAAGTGCGTGTTCCAAGTCCCAGTTTTAATACTTTTAATGGTGTAGGTATTATGGCCATCACTGTCATAGAAGATCACTGTTCAACTTGTGGACTTGCATAGTGGCACACAACATTTATTTACCATAACTACTTGTAAAAACTGTATAAATACCAATAATAACACCATCAAATGATCAAAACACACGTTCGGCTTACGGAATCGAGGCAATGTTGGCACACTATGACTGCGACGATTTACTGTGCAATCGAACGTGACGTCACGGGCCAGAAAGAGACGCTCAATTTAGGAAACCTGTATTAGATCGCTATGTCTTCGGGTTTATGTTTTCCATTTATCTCTTACTTTGAGGGCAGCGTGTGGGGATGGCAGCATTCGGCATTGAGTTAAGAGTTTTTAAATGTTCAAGGAAATATGACAATCAGTGAACATTGTGAAAGTTGCATTTTTTTTGTTTGGGGGCGGGAGCTGGAGGCGGCGACTAATCAAAAGTGGCCTATCTCTTCCCATTTTTAGTCAGCTATCTATATAGCGGAACAATTAGATCGCTATGTCTTGAGGGTTATGTTTTACATTTATCTCTTACTTTGGGGGCGGCGTGTGGGAGCGGCAGAGTTTGGCAAAGAAATTCTTCCACAGTTTGAGTTGGGAGTTTCTGAATGTTTGACGTAACATTAAAATGTAATTCAGTGGAAATTATCGAAAGTTGCACTTTTTTTCTTTTGGGGGTGGAAGTTGGAGGCGGCGTCATGTCAAAGGTGGCCTATTCTTTCCCATTTTTAGTTAGCTATCCATATAGCGAAAGAATTAGATCGTTATGTCTTCGGGCTTATGTTTTTCATTCATCTCTCACTTTGAGGGCAGGGTGTGGGGGCGGCAGCATTCGGCAAAGTAACTGTTGCACAGTTTGAGTTGGGAGTTTCTAAATGTGAGGGAAATATGACAATCAGTGAAAATTGTGAGAGTTGCATTTTTTTTGTTTGGAGGCGGCAGCTGGAGGCGGCGGGTAATTAAAAGTGGCCTATATTTTTCCAATTTCAGTCAGCTATCAATATAGTGAAAGAATTAGATCGCTATGTCTTCAGGTTCATGTTTTACATTTATCTCTCACTTTGGGGGCGGCGTGTGGGAGCGGCAGAGTTTGGCAAAGAAATTCTTGCACAGTTTGAGTCAAGAGTTTCTAAATGTTCGAGGTAACATTATCAGCTAAATCAGTGAAAATTGTTGAAAGTTGCACTTTTTTCTTTTGGGGGCAGAAGCTGGAGGCGGCGCCATATCAAAAGTAGCCCATCCTTTTCCATTTTTAGTCAGCTATTTATACCGGGTGATCATTTGAAAACTATCCACCTGCAATATCTTCAGACTCCTAGTGTAAATGTCTTTGAGCAAAAACAGGTCGATTTTTATATCGAGGGGGACATCTAAAACATACATTGGGGAATTTATATCTTGAGCCCCCTCGCCCCCACTCACCCCAACTTTGAAATTTCAAATGACACCACCTATCTTGCGATACATAAAATTGAAGAGAAAAAGAATTCTCTTTCTAAAAAAAATATTTTGAATTTTTCAACCCCACCCCCCGTTCTTCCTAAAATTCTCTGAGTGTCAAAGTTAATATTCTTGACCTCCATTTCCCTTCAATACAGTAAACGTCATCCTGCACAGCATCAAAAGAGAAAATTTTCTATAAGAAAAGTGCCACCCAAATTTACCCCTTCGCTCCCCCACCTGACCTCAAAAATTTGTCAATACCCACTTTGTTACACATCAAATTGAAGGAAATTGAATTCTCTTCCAGAAAAAGATTTTTTCACAATTTTTAAAGCCCCCCATTTCCCCCTAGAATACTCCAAATGGCCAATTTATTGGGGAGGGGTAGAAAATTTCAAAAAAATTCTTTTCGGAAAGAGAATTCAATTCCCTTCAATTTGATGTATCACAAAGTAGGTGGTGTTTCGTTAAATTTGAGAGTTGAGGTGGGGGAGAGCAAAGGGGTGAATTTGGATACCACTTTTTCCACCGAGAATTTTCTTCTTTGATGCTATCTAGGATGACGCCGACTAAATTGAGAAAAAAATGAGGGGTTCAGAATATAAAATGGGACAGTCAGAGAATTTTTAGGGAAAAGGGGGTGGGGTTAAAAAAATTTCAAATATTTTTTTCAGAAAGAAAATTTAATTTCCTTCAATTTGATGTATCGCAAGGTAGGTAGTGTCATTTGAAATTTCAAAGTTGAGGTGAGTGGGGGCGAGGGGGGTGAATATAGAAATTTGCCAATATATGTTTTGGATGTCCCCCTCGATATAAAAATCGACCTGTTTTTGCTCGAAAAAATATTCACTAGGGATCGGGAGTTATTGCAGGTGGATAGTTTTCAAATGATCACCCGGTATACCGAAAGAATCAGATCGCTATGTCTTCGGGTTTATATTTTTCATTTTAAAGTGATTGGGAGCGGTTTTTAGCAGTTTTTTCATGTCGGCGGCGCATATTGAAGACGGAATGTTTCTTGGCTTACGTTTATAAGTGGCAACTATGTATTATCCAAAAAATGATAACACCAGAGCATCAGGTCTAGTAGAAAGTGCAATATTATGTTATTTCAAGTTCATCGGGGGCGGTTTTCTCTATGTTGGCGGCGCAACATAGACATCCATTTAGCCTAGCCCTCCTTTGGGAGTGGCAGCTATGTAACAGCGAAAAAATTAGAAAGCTAGGTCGTCTAGTTTGGGAGGAGTTCGAGGAACGGACGGACGGACGGACGGACGGACGGACGGACAAAGAGATTGCAATAGCGATTTTCATCAAGATGGAAAATGCGCTAAAAATAGCACAATCTTCATATTTTGAAAATCTGAATCTTGGGTGGAAAGGATGGCACTTATTTTTGAAACACCTGTATAATCATAAATGAACTTGAGCAACGGAACATCCCGAAATACATAGTGGATGTGACAAAGTCGTACTTTACCAACAGGAAAATTAACGTAGATAGAAAACATGCACAAGACATGGACATGGGAGTACCGCAAGGAACAATCATGGGGCCTAATCTATGGAACGTGATGTACGACGGCGTCATGAAGATTAAAGTCCCAGACGGGGTGAAACTTATATGCTACGCGGATGACCTGGCAATTATAGCTACAGCGAGGACCGACATACTACTTACTGACCAAGAAATGTTACGAGACCCTATCAGCCGTGAATAAATGGATGAAAACGAGCAGTCTGGAAATCGCTGCGGAAAAAACAGCGGCAACGATCCTAAACATGAAAAGGAACATGGAAAGGATAAAATTTATGTTAGATGGCAACCCGATCTCGCTAAACAAAACAACCAAATACCTTGGGATTACAATTGATCGTACATTGACGTTCGGACCGCACATCGAACAAGTCTGCGAAAAAGCAAACAAGACCACGAGGGCCCTGACAAAGATGCCAAACATCAAAAGTCCCAGAGCGAAAAAGAGAAAGACGTTAGGAATGGTGATGCAGAGCATAGTTTTGTATGGAGCCCCAATCTGGAGTACAGCGTTGAGAATGGAGTGGTGTAGACGTAGAGTGGCAACAACGGAAAGATCGATGGCGCTGAGAATTGCTTCAGCATATAGGACGGTGTCCCACGAAGCACGAAGCAGCAATGGTGGTAGCGGGAATTCCACCTATCGGGAGGAAAGGAAAACGAGATTTACGGGCCGGACGGCGCACATAGGGGGATATGATATGAAAAGCTGGCCAAAAATACTTTGATCACTGGATTCGACCAAAAGTGGCTAAGAATTTATGGCTAGAGGTATTTCAATATATTTTGAGTGAAATTATCAATTTTTATTGTAATGTGGATACAGGGTGTTCACGGTTCACCAAAGAATATCACCCCTTTGCTATAAAAAAATAGAAGCTTCCTCCTAGCATTCACAAAGCCAAAAACCATTCCTAGACAATTTCTCCCGTAGAATTAAAACATGTTGACCATAATTATTTATCTGTCACCGTATACAGGGTGTCGCAAGTTTTTGTCAACTTTTTAAAACACCTGTAAAATATTTCCACAATTGATGCAGATTTTGATTTCAAGCTTGTGACAATGGATTAAAAAAAAACACGAATACGTATTACAAATTTTATCTAAATGATCAAAGCAAGTTTCAACTCGCCGTCGATTTTCAACATAAATTAATCCAATCAACTTCGTCTCAAGCGATAGGTCATAATAAGATAACACTCTTTGACGTAGCCAAAGAGCTCTGCCCTGAACATTTCTTTGACATATTCTGCAAAATCTGGAAAAAGATCATAGAATATGAATTCTAGAATTTTGGTCGATTCACACAATAAGTCTAGGGTGTGGATTATATGTTTTCCAAGACTTTTTAAGAAGCGTTCTACTTCTTTAAATATCGGCGACATATCGGCCAAATATCAGCCGATAGGCCGATAACGATATAATCCGAAAATAGGCCGATATACCGATATAGTATATCGGTATCGGTCGATCCCTATTCCTTATGCAATTTCGAGACGACTTAGGTACGGACGACTGCGATTTACTTACAATAAATATCAAGTTTAGCCACTTGAACTTATTAACGTTTTCACGTAGATAGGATTGTTCCTCGTCGGGATGACTACCACCTTCCTAACCCGCTTTCTTTGATTGTTTGTTGAGTTGCGTACCCGCCCGGCGTAGAAAATATGTGTGGTTTCCTTTCAGTATTTTTTTTTCTTAAGAACCAGTGGATAATCCGCAAATTTTCTTTCGCATTACCTTCTTGAACACTGTTTCTAGTATATTCTTTCTTTTTTCAAATTTTTCAAATCGATTCGATCGCCAAAAATACACTATGTAGGCTCCGTAACTTTGATAATTAAAAAAAAAAAAAATTGTGGGTGATCCGCAAGTTTTATTCTAGAGAATCTTCTAGGACACTGTTCTTAGTCCATTCCTTCTTTTGAAATCATCGAAATCGCGTTGCCCTTTATGACACAAGACCCGAGACAGTCATAAAATGGCGCAACTTTTTTGTAATTTAGCCTTAACATGTATCTGTTACTGTTTCCGAGATCCCAATAGTGAGTGTTGAAAAACGGGACACCTGTATGTTAGATTTTTCCAAATAAGAATGACCAGGGCACAGAATAGCTATCATAGCTATTCTGTGCAAGGAGAATATTTTCCCAAAGTCTGATAACTTAAAACCGGAACACTTGTATACTGTATGTAGTCATTCAGTAAATTGAGCCAATCCAGTCACTCTAATAAGGCTACTTACAGTAATCCTTGGCGTATCTTCCTTTGGGCAATCCACGATATAGTAAGCAAATCTTGCACAGCATCTTTCACAACATCCTAGCTTGAAGCAATCTTCATAAATGTTCCGTTGTAGGTCTTTGTCAATGAAGAATGGCTTCTGCAAGTCGTTAACTTTACCAGCTTCAACTTTATTTTCACACATGGCTGGCAATACGTAGATACAGTTGAAGTGATTAATTTAAAATTAAATGGCACCCTGGAAGACAGTGAAAGCACCTTCAACACTAGACTTTGGAATAGGTGGTTTATAATCGTAGATCCAGGTTAGCTACCGCCAAATCACTTTTATCACCGCTTCTGCAAATGTGCAAATCTGAAAAACAGGTATTTAAACGACTATTCTAATAATTACCTCAACTGTTGGAGTGTTGGGCAGATATGATATGACAGAAGACCCAAGACCGAAGACCTAACCCAGAGATCCTAACTATGATCCTAACCTAAGAAAAACATGTGGCCGTTTGCTGTTGGCGCCGTCGTATCGTTAATTCGTTATCGTAGAATCGAAAGGCATTGCACCACGGATCATTGCACCGAACGTCGTAGAGCCGAAAATGACATATCCCGCGCATGCGTTTTGCCCTTCTTACAGGAGCTCCAAAACAGTGGCTCTGGCTGTTGGCATAATTACAGAATGCAATAATGCACCGTCTTAGCGTGATCCCTGGTCTTAGCGGAGATATATTTACTACGTTTCCATGGAGAATTGAAATCGATTTGAAAACGGTATCGGGATTGAAAACTGCATGTAAACACTTGCAGAACTGTATCCAAATCGATTTGAGTTTCAAGTACCACGTTTCCATGGAGAATTGAAATCGATTTGAAAACGGGATCGGGATTGAATACGGAAGTGTTCACATGAGTGGTTCGAACTCGGTATTCAAATCGATTTGAATTCTGTTTACATATCTGTCATGTAAGTCTAACCCTAACCTAAAACTATCACAACCTAACGTATCAAAGAAAGTGCAAGTACTCTGCAAACTGCAAGTGTGCAGAAGGCAGAAGTGCAGACAACAGGTGCAAGTATGAATGCGACCCTCGATGCGACCAGAACAGCGGTTTTACTCATTGCTATGTATCACTTTCTGTTTGTTGATGTTTCGATCCAATCCGATTGGGTTTCCATGACTATTATTTCGATCCGATCCCGATACGATCCCAGAATTTGCCGAATCGACCTTGAGACTCAAATCGATTTGAATACGATGTTGCAAGTGTTTACATGCAGTTTTCAATCCCGATACCGTTTTCAAATCGATTTCAATTCTCCATGGAAACGTAGTAAGGTCGATTCGGCAAATTCTGGGATCGTATCGGGATCGGATCGAAATTACTCATGGAAACCCAATCGGATTGGATCGAAACATTCAAAATCGATTTGAATTCTGTTTACATATCTGTCATGTGAGTCTAACCCTAACCTAAAACTATCCCAACCTAACGTATCAGAGAAAGTGCAAGTACTCTGCAAACTGCAAGTGTGCAGAAGGCAGAAAACAGGTGCAAGTATGAATGCGACCCTCGATACGACCAGAACAGCGGTTTTACTCATTGCTGTGTATCAGTTTCTGTTTGTTGATGTTTCGATCCAATCCGATTGGGTTTCCATGAGTATTATTTCGATCCGATCCCGATACAGTGTCGGACTGGTCCACCAGGCAACCGGGCAAATGCCCGGTAGGCCAATCCCCAGTTTGGAGGCCAAATTGTCCACATTTGGAAAAAATTGCACTTTGATGTTTTTTTTTAATCCAAATTTTTAATTTTGTATCAAAGTCTGGTCCACTTTTGTTTGTGCATTTATCATGCATTGATTATTTCTTAGCAGTCGCTAGTCGTGGAATGACAAGATTGTATGTGTGAGGCTCCCGCAGTTGGTTTGTTTTATCTGGGATCTAGTCGTGTCTTTCTTTACCGTCTATGTAGAATTCACATCTTTAGCCACATGCAGAAATCATCGACAAATTCGCAAGTAGATCAGTATCTCCGAAATCAAAACTGTTGATGAGCTTATATGCAAAAATCCAGCTGGGTTTCATTTTTGTTCGCTATTATTTCTGTAATTCCTGGACTAATGTTTGGATAATGTCACAAGCGGCGATTCTGGATAACACGCGATCTCTCTAGAGATTCTGGGATAACACGCGATCTTTCTAGATTCTTCCCGTTAGATCGCAGTGTAGTAGTGCGGAGCGTTCTAGTGTGTTCCGGAGCACGCGTGTAGGTTTTTCCGTACAACTGTATGGAGACTTCAGCAGTGGGTCAAGCTACATCTGTCCATTTAGGCGGAGGCGCCGGATCTAGAGCACGGCAGAATTATACGGGTAATGTGCAAGATTTTTTGGGAGTCGTATGAAAACCGTATGTCGGGTCACTGTGGAGACTGCTGGAGAATGCATGGAACATTCGAGATGAATCAGTCGGACCTATACAGGATTATTCAAAAGTTCGGAATGAAATTAATAATTTTTGACCATATTTTTTCCGGAAGAAACGTTTGAACAGGTCGATTTCTGAGAAAGACAAGCCATTTTTTCATGACACGTGTCTTGAGCCACCGTCAACCCCTTGACCCCTAGCCACCCTTAGAATTTTTTTTAGATGGCACCCTATGGCTTGTGGGGCTCGTTGGAAAGCTTGTCAAAAACTTATTCAGATCTACCATTGAAAGTTATATCGAACGCTTCACCATGAAATTTTGAGAAACCCCAGGGTTACTCAAAAGTCTGGAACAAAATTCATAATTCATTACCATATTTTTCCAAAAAAAAAGCTCGAACAGGTCGATTTTCAAAAACGGTAAGTCGTTCTTGAACGTGTCATGATCTACCGTCAACCCCCTGACCCCCAGCCACCCTTGGTATTTTTTTGAATCGCATCCTATGGTTTGTGAGGGTTCGTTGGAAAGCTTGTTAAAAACAACTGTGTTTAGATCTACCTTTAAAAATGGTAGGACGCTTAAGGGGTTGAGGGTCAAGGGCTTAAAGTTCAAGGGGTTGACGGTAGATCATGACACGTATAATGGAAAAATGATTTACCGCTTTTAAAAATCGACCTTTTCGAGCGTTTTTTTCGAGAAAAAAAAAGGTAAGAGATGATAAATTTTGTTCCGGACTTTTGAGTAACCTTGGACTTCGTTCGATATAATTTTAAATGGTAGATCTGAAAACGAGCACCCCTAAGCCATGGGGTGCCCATTTAAAAAAAAAACACTAAGGGTGGCTAGGGGCCAAGAAGTTGACGGTGGATCATGACACGTGTCATGGAAAAACGGCTTGACCTTTTTAAAAATCGACCTGTTCGAGCTTTTTCCTGAAAAAAATATGGTAAAAAATTGTGAATTTTATTCCGGACTTTTGAATAACCCTGTATGAGGCATCAATCGTCGCCTCACGAGCGGTTATGAATTGGAATGCGAAGTGGTAGCGAGCGGATTAAAAGCGAGTAGTAATCAAGCTATATTCCTTAGTAAATAATTATTGGCGTGTATTTATTGTAGTACGCAGTAATAAACAGTGTGTGTTTTAAAACGATCGTCTCAATTATATTCGAACCCGTATATGTGGAATACGTAACAATAATAATTTTTTTTCCTCCGTTGTTTTCTTCATCGTACTGTATTTCAAGCAAAAGTTTTGAGTTTGAAGAAATCTGTAGACAATTTGGTCAGCGTCTTTTTTTTGTTATTAGTATTATTATTATTATTATTAAAAAAAGTCGCCTGCGGCGCTAACTGGGGGGCGGGCCCCTCTGACTACCCCTTCGGTTTCGAGGCCACTTTCATTCTTTGCCCGGTAGGCCAAAATTTGCCAGTCCGACGCTGTCCCGATACGATCCCAGAATTTGCCGAATCGACCTTGAGACTCAAATCGATTTGAATACGATGTTGCAAGCGTTTACATGCAGTTTTCAATCCTGATACCGTTTTCAAATCGATTTCAATTCTCCATGGAAACGTAGTAATTATATCGATGTATGGAGATATCTTAGGGCGGCATTTCCATATGGTCCGTGGTCTGTGTATGGCACTGTTGTTCTAGTAAATATAGGTATGTAGATCTTTGGAGTGTGAGTTTAGGTACCTATTTACTTGTATAACATCAAATTAATAGGAACGGAGGTAATAGGGTAGTGACCGATTTTTTTTTTTAAGTTCACTTCTTGATAAGTGACGCTATATAGTTAACAGATTTTTTTCGTTAGTTTTCTTGGTAAAAAAAAATTATGAAAGTTTTTGATCATTTCAAATTTGGCGCGATGACGTCACAATCTTTCATAGGTGGAGAAGCAGGTTTGACAACACTACAGAGAACTTACTACAAAAAGCACTAGCGTCAACTTGTCAACGCTAATAACAGCTGATTGTTATATTGTTAACGCTTTGTGCGGTGATTCGTGTTGTTTTGCTTGAAAATATGGAAAGTTTGTAAAATCTTTCATGATTTATGAATATTTCAAGACTACATCAGACTTCAATGGTTATGTTATGCTGGGCCGCGATTCTGTACTTTCCTACCGACACTTGTCGGTGTCGGTAGCTAGGCAGGAGCGAATTTGATTGGTTCTCACCCTAGTTACCGATCCGATAGTTGTCGGTAGGCAAGTACAGAATCGCGCTCCTGGCAAACGTCAACGTCAATACTGACACACAGGGAGCCTATTTCTAGGAAGGATGTGATCCGTTCCCATGTGAAGTTGCTAGGCAACCAGGGCTGTGATTGGCTGAATTGTGATCGCCTGGTGATCGCTCCCCGCTAGAAATAAGGCCCCAGGCAACGGAGGTGGGGTCATCCCCACTACTGTCAAAAGATTGAAACGTCACAGCCCGCCTTACAGCTCGGTAGATTTGAAATCGTTCGCAAAAGTAGCCACTTTCAAGGCAGATTTTGAGACACTTGGAACTTTTTTTTTTCTCGAATTTTCACGAAACGTAGCCTTGTTATTAAGGCTCTACATTCGATTAGTATGATTTTTTTTTTATATTTTTCGATGGTGGTCACTACCCTATTCACAACGATACTTGTGTAATGTTATTAGTTATTTAAAATGAATCCACACATAGGTACCTAAACGATATAAGTCAATACATCTGTTATTGCGTAGGTAGAGGTGCCTAGGTACGTATATGTAGGATGTATGATGTAAGCTTGACAGTACGGGCCACGGTCTATAATGCGTGCTTTCCACCTAGCCTCAAGTTCGGTACACCTACCATTTACGCATGTGCGGGTTCCAAACGGTGCTTTCCATCTACGTGTTTCTACTCGGTTCTGCGCCGTTCATTGGATCACGTAAAATTTTGTGCCACACCATGGAACATGTGCCGTCTGGTGGTATTTGTACCGTCTAGGTGGAAAGCACCCAATATGAAATATACAGAGTTACTCGGTCATGGAGGCGCGCAAGCGCACTTTTAACCAAAAGTCAGGTGGTCCTGAACATTGAATAAACTTGAAGATTAAATAATCTCGAAAACTGAATAATCTCGAAAATTGAATAATCTCTTAAGGTGCGTTCAGTCAGCTTATTTAGCCGCAAGTTTTAATTTTAGTCGTAAGCGCAGCATCGCTTATTGGCTGATCTGAGGAGGCTGGTTCATGACAGCCAATGAGCATCGCTGCGCTTACGACTAAAACTAAAACTTGCGGCTAAATAAGCTGACTGAACGCACCTATAGAATGAATACCCACCCTTAAAATTATTCGAAATATAATTTCTCCTCAACATTACTTTATCATCCATTATTGTGGAACACGATACAATGAAAAAGAAATCAATTTTTTTCATCACTAACATTTCATAGCTTGAAATTTCTTCTTTCCAAAATCTGATATAGATTCGGAGGCCACCATAAAACATGCTATAAAATGCGATTACTGAGGCGATTCCTCAATTGTTTGGCACACTTTGGCTGATTCGAAGAAGAAAAATAAAGTAACCGAGATGTTTCAGGAATATTTTCAAAAATTTCAATTCTATTGCAATTTTGGTGTTCTAATTGACCGTTCTAACACTCGATAACAACGTAATCTAATGAGATCCAATGTATGTACTCATTTTACTTTCGAATTTCGATGAATCTTGGAGCATAATAATAGGCAACACAACATACAACAGTAACCTTCGCATTTTCCTAGTCGAGTCTTGGTGGACATCTCTTTTCTATAGTAAGAATTATGGCCTTTGAATAAAACACTCACCTTTTCGCTAATTTTACAACAGCTGAACCACAGAATAATGCTGAACTCTGAACTGCGACCTGCGACTACACGAACACGCCGTAAACACAGAATCACAGAAATGAAATGCGTTATTGCGTTCTAGCATTGAATGGTCTAGTAAATTCCAAAACAAATTTGGAAACCACACTCAGCTGTAGACAACCAAACATATGTACTTCAACTGATGTAAGGGAACAGTGTCTAACCTAACGCTAGTACGGTGGTTAAGCGCCAAAAAAAGCTCGAACTATGCATTTTGAGCTTAAGCAATGCGCTTTTGGGGTTCGATTGGGGATACCCAAACCTTAATTTCAAGAGTTGGAGACATCGGTGCACTTGATGCGGAGGGGGTCTGGGGGGCCCTTGAAAGTTGAAGGTGCGAGGCTTCCCACCAAATCACCATACCACCACAAAATTTCTACTTGGATGTCATCAAACGACTCTAACCTACACATTGACAACATTTGTTCCCATGTCCCAACAGTTCTTCACACTGAAAAAAATTAATTCTTATGACAGATCGGAAAAAACAGTTTTTCTCATTTCTTTATCCCCACAACGAATAAACTGCCAAGTTTGGTGTTATTTTAAAGTAAACGGCATCCTCTGATTTCATTCACCGAGTCAAAATGTTTGTGAGACCATCGTGCAAAGAATGGCACGCCAAGAAGTGAGCATTTTTGAGCACCTCATTTAACAGTAGTTTATTGGCTGATACCAATCGATATGATTGATAATTTTGTCATGGATCAATAACTTGAACTCTTTTGTAACGGTAATGCATGTGAATGTAATTCGACACGAGCGTGGAGGCCTGGAAAAAATATTTTTCGCCAGCGGTCGAATTTATTTCACGCCTACTGAGCGTTAGTTTGTTGGGCTCAGGCAGGCAGCGTTTGGATAGGTTTGGAGAAAAAAATTTCATATCTGTCTATGAAGCTGAGTAGCATAATTCTGGAAACTGATCTGAGAGTCATCAAAGACTATTTTGGCGGTCACTAGGTACCCCCATGGGATTAACTGCACAGAGATCATGGCTGACGACGGAGGGCATTCAACTTTTAAAGTGTTATTTTCTTTTTTCCTCTACCAACCTTCAAGGTTGTTATCATTTTGTACGTGTAAGTTTTCTTATGTTTGGAGAAGAAATAATTTCATAAAAACAACCGTGAAAATGACTGTCAAAGTGGCAGAGAATAAGATCTTGGGCGTTGAATTCCCTCCGCCGTTAGCCATCACTTCTGCAGTTAACCCCCATGTGGGTACTGACCGGCAAAACAATCATTGATGATTCACAAATGAATTTCCAGAATTAAACTGCTCGAATATTCAGATAGATATGAAAATTTTGCTTCCAAAGCTATCCAAACGCTCCCTACCTGAGCCCCGCGAACTGACGCTCAGTAGGCGTGAAAAAAAATTCGGCCGCTGGAGAAAAAAATTTTTCCCAGGCCTTCACGCTCGTGTCGAGTTTCGTGCACATGCATTACCGTTACAAAAGAGTTCAAGTTATTGATCTATGACAAAATTATCAATCATATCGATTGGTAACAGCCAAGAAACTACTGTTAAATGAGGTGCTTGAAAATGCTCACTTCTTGGCGTGCCATTCTTTGCACGGTGGTCTCACAAACATTTTGACTCGGTGAATGGAATCAGAGGATGCCGTTTACTCCAAAATGACACCACACTTCGCAGTTTATTCGTTGTGGGGATGAAGAATTGAGAAAAACTGTTTTTTCCGATCTGTCATAAGAATTAATTTTTTTCAGTGTGAAGAACTATTTGGACACGGTAACAAATGTTGTCAATGTACAGGTTAGAGTCGTTTGATGGCCTCCCAGTAGGAATTACGTGGTGGTATGGTGATTTGGTGGGAAGCCTCGCACCTTCAACTTTCAAGGGCCCCCCAGACCCCCTCCGCATCGAGTGCACCGATGTCTCCAACTCTTGAAATTGAAGTTGAGGGACCCCCAATCAAACCCCAAAAGCGCATTGCTTAAGCTCAAAATGCATAGTTAGAACGCTTAACCACCGGACTACGCAATCAAATATGAATTATTTTATAAAAAAGTATCGAACTTTCGGCAGAACACCAACATTAAAAAATTCATTCTGAAAATTGTGACCAAATATCATATGATGATCATGTTCGTTTTCACGTTAATTAGTTCTTGTGATACATTCAGTGTTCACAGTCACCTCGATGTCCCCTATCAGTTCGTTTCAAACTACCTACTTGACCTCGTGATCAAGCTCAAAGTTCGAACAGCGCAATCGCGTCCATGGCCTTGAAGTAGACATCTCTTTTCTAGAGTAAGGATACACAGACTTGAAGGTTTGCGTGGTGGGTAGTACTGGTAACTGGTAGTATGACTAGATAGTAGGACTAGTAGCTAGTATTAGTTGGTACTGAGTCCCTTGATCTTGGATGTAGAACTTGAATCTTGGATAAGTTTGACAGTACATCATAACGGCATAAGTTAACATCTTATTGTGAACCAAAACATTGATTTTCAACTGTTGAAATTTTACGGTTACGGAATAAGTTTAAGTTAACAGCCATTATGAACGCTGCTTAAGGAATCATTCACTTTCCAACTTTCTAAAGGTGCGTTCAGTCAGCTTATTTAGTCGCAAGTTTTAATTTTAGCCGTAAGCGCTACATCGTCTATTGGCTGTTCTGAGGAGGCTGGTTCATAAGAGCCAATGGGCGTCGCTGCGCTTGCGACTAAAATTAAAACTTGCGGCTAAATAAGCTGACTGAACGCACCTTAAAAGTTAGGAATGTATCGATTGCTAACTGGCTAACTCATTGTGAATAAATAAAATTATCCTAGTCACTATGAGCGCGATAAAGTTGATGGGACTATCTCGTTTGGGCAGGTGCGCATGCGTAAAGGCGGCGTAAAATTTAAAAAAACTTTCGTACATCTGTTAGTTGAATGGCAACGCTGGGGTGAGTTCAGAAAAGAATCGTCATTCGTCAGTGTGCACCCAGTGTGGGGTGCGCCGAGAAGTGAATCGTTTCTGAACGGCTGGTGCGTGTCCACGTCTACGTGTGATAACCATGTCCCAACGGTTCTCCCCCACCCCCCACCACTTTTTACCTCTACCGGAGATGATTTTACGTGATTTTACCTACTGCGCCGGTCGGGCGAAATTGACCCACCGGACAGATTTCATTTCTGAACGACAAAAAGAAGCCCGGAAGCCCGGGCGAGCGCCTGGGTATAACTCCTCGGGTAAAAGAGTTCAAGCTTCTCATACCTGCAAAAATTAACAGTTGTTATCCAGTGGGAGCATTGGAAAAAATGCTGTTGAAAAAAGTGTACTGAAGAGGTCACCACTTCTTTGGAAAATACCATTATGAAAATTTTGACTTCATAATTGGGCTTACGGAATGCGATTTGTTTGGGAACAAAACAAAACATATGAATTTATATGTTTTTTTTTTTTACCTCTGCTAAAGATTTTTTTCAAGTGTGAAGAATGGAACGGACACAACGATAATTGCTGAAAACATTTTCAACACTCATTATTAGCTCATTTTATGACACACATGACGATACTCAATGATCGTTTTGTAAAAGTTCTTGCATCTTGAAAATATGAAGGGCCCCAGCCCCCTAAGGGACGAAATATCAAGTGCTGCGGGTCAAACCGCTTGCTCTGGTATAAAGTACGCCCATGTTAAATCTCATTACTCTACTCCGAAATGCAGTATCGACGTGTTTTTAATGTGTACCTACCGCTTGCACTAAATAGGGTATTATAAGGGTAAGGACAATTCACCTCCCTGCGGTGGTGGTGTTACCGCTGTAATACCAATTGATAACACATCTCCAACTTCTAGGCTTTTTAGGCTTGTTCGATGAATTGTCATGACGAATACCTACACCTCACTTATTGGTGTACTACATACGACAATAACATAGCATCATTTGAGACAAAGTCCACAACAGAACGTATGAGGACTGGAATTCCACCTGTGAAATTTGTCTTTGAAACTCGAACATGAGATTAGTGGGTTTTCTCACAGGTCCATCATTATCTTTGCAAGGGGATGACAATATTACGCAACCTAGAAACAAGGTAGGTATATAACATATATTATTATTTTAAATTATAATCATGTTAATAAATGAAGTGCATGAAAAGGCCTTTTTGTAAAATGATGCCCAAGTACTTGAACACTACTGAACTTCTGTTCAACTTGAACTTGTTATTCAACTTTGCTTCAATAAGATGATCCATACATTCACGTATTTTATGGCAGATAAATTACACATTAGTTATTTAGAATGGCATACATCAAATATGATACCCACTCTATATTTTGTAGGTACCTACTAAATTTACAACCAGTAAAGACTAACACAACACATTTCTTTTGAGTCACTGAAATAAAATCTTTATCATGTAACATTTTCAAGTGGAGTCTAGACCCGCTTTACTACGTGTGCGGTGTGTAGGTACCTACCTACGGGTAGGTATAGAAGTAGTGTACTAGTGTTCCACAATAATTTATATATGGACTGAATCTGATGGGTTAAAAAACTAATTTAAATAAAAAGAAGTTAAAGAATCCATAGAGACTTAACCGAAAAGCTTATCAAAACATAAATGGCAATATGGTTTATCATTTTGTTCCTTGAAAGTGCCCTTATTTAGCTGCTTCAAACAAAAGGCGCAGACGAAATGTTCTGGATGAAATTTCCGGAACATGGCCGTAATGCAACGACCTGAAATTGGTTTGTGACAACCAGCACAAAGTGATCCCCGCTTCAGGTGGTAATGAGTCTCACAGTATGGCTGACCTTCATGGTCAAAGAATGATCCTCCAATAAATGGCTGTCGACAGTCCTGAAACAAGACAAAGTAAAAATTATAGGTAGGTCCCTGATTATGGTTCAGAAGTAACCAAAATGAAAAATATGCAGGCTGATGTTTATTTACCCATGAGGGGGCATAATAATAATCATGAACAGCATTATTATTATCATCAATATTGCAACCCCCCCCCCCCCAATTTAAGAGGAGAAGATGAAGAAACGATTCTTGGACTTCATACAGGCCTTCAAAGTGTTTTTTAAACAGTTTTTTTGCTGTTTTGAGCAAACTTTTGAGCCATCTAACTGATTTTGTCAGGGCGTCAAAGTTGCCTTGTTCCCTCGCAACTTCTACTCCAAAAGGGGTCCCGTTTTCCTTCAAGGAGACGCGATTGCGCTGCATACGGGACCAACTCACTCAAAGAGCGCGCCAACACGGTGCGGTTTACAAGTCTCGTATGTGAACATTTCAAACGATATTGAGCTGAGATCTGTATTTGATAGAGGAAAGTTTTTACATTGTCTTGTAGCCAAAGGAATGCTCTTTCAGGCGTCATCAGGTTCTCAAAAATCGTCAACATAGTTCTTGAGATACTAGGTCATGAAGACGCGCGTACGCGCGCCTGAATTTCAAATTATAAAATCTTGGCATGAAAGAATCCGCCTAGTATTTGATCAGAACAATGCGATACTTACCTATGCCTTACCTATGCGAATGTATTGAAATAAATTAATGATTCCAAATTTCTATATTAGAAATTACCACTGACGTGAAATTACCAAGTAAAAGTAGAAAACAGATTGATGTGTATTAAAAAAAAGATTCAAATAATAATCAATCGAATAATAATTCAAGCTCGGACCTGCAGAATAATATTCTCAAAATTTGATTTTCACGATATTTTAGAAATTTTTCAAGGGATTCCGAAATGGTATGCTGCAATTTGTTAAGAATTAAGTGAAGCATGTTTATGAGTTTATGCAAATTTTCACAGCTCCATATCTTTTGGTTCATGAAATATGAATTTTAGTTTTTTCTTCAATATCACCCTGTATATAGCGGCGGCCAGGGCTGCGGCGGCGGCTAGCTATTTTTATCGCTTCAAGAGACCCACACCACCATTCGTACCGAGTGGCATTGCTTAAATAAAAAAAAAGCAATAGACCATATTAATTATTCTCACTTTCCCCTTCCACTAGTCATTTGTAAGTTAGGTATGTGCCTGTGACCATGCGCACTGCAGTAGAAGATCTCGCGCGCCACAGCATGCATAGAAAACGGAACTTTGCTGTCGCTGTCAGAATTTACGATTTCAAGGTGTTTTCTTGATTCTTGGGACGTTTTAACATTTTTAACCATACTATTACGTGACGGCTGACGCTCGGTTCGCTTTCAAGCGCTGGGTGCTTTCCACCTAGACGGTACAAATACCAGCAGACGGCACATGTTCCATAGTGTGGCACAAAATTTTAGGTGATCCAATGAACGGCGCAGAACCGAGTAGGAACACGTAGATGGAAAGCACCGTTTGGAACCCGCACATGCGTAAATGGCAGGTGTACCGAACTTGGGGCTAGGTGGAAAGCACGCGCTGTCAAAATTCTCGTTAGCGGAAGTTGTGCAATAAAATATGGCGGGTAATTTGAAATTGTTTTGGATTCAAAAACCCCATTCTAAATTACTTCGCATAAACCTCACAGCAAGATTTTCCATTTCATTATGGTGAAAAGTAGATCAGGTATTTCTTTTTAGACACTTGCTATGTTATACATTCGTTGAAATTGTCAATTTGCACCTTGAATTGATCATTTTACAAAGTCATTCAACATGCATATTCTTATGGGAGTTTCAACCCAGCACATGTGGTTGTCTCTCTCCCCGATCTGCGACTGCGCTCTGAATAAATAATATGGTCAATAGCGCTCCGACTAAATACAATGACTTGATTAGCAGTGGCATTGTAATTATTTCAAACCGGCAGTGGCCGACATGGTATTTTCTGTAAAACAAAATAAAATATCAGCGACATCACTTCTGGTTTTTTCGGAAATCTCAGAAGGGCAGCTTATACGATTTGAAGTGCAAGATGCCAAAAACTGGTGTTGAGAAAAAATGCGACCAGAAAGACATCCGGCAGCGTGGAATCATATTATGTAGCTTCCAAATTTTACGATCCCGAACATAACTAAATAAGCGCGAAGAAAGGGTATTAATTATATGTATTGATATGTTTTGGAATCGAATTTTAACGCCCCGGACCGATAGCGTTCACTGCGTGCGCATTTCCAATGACGGGACATGTGTTTTTTAGGGTTGGATACTTATTCAAAGCGAGGGGAGCTTTTAAAATAAACTATTTCATCCGTTGATGTTCAGAGGAAATTGCATTCAATTTTTGATCATCAATAGCTCTCCAATCCAACTAGCAGTTGTAGACAATGGCTTCTAAGACTTTTTTATTGTATATTTTGTTGTCTGTAGAATGGTCTTCTACTTTTTTCCTAGATAATACCGTTCTTAAGGCCGCTCTATGAAATTACGCAACGCAGGTTTTTGGTTGGCTCGCAAGCCTTTCGCGCCGTTGCGATGGCCTTGCGAATACCTTGCGAGCCAATCAGAAGCGTTGCGGCTGCGTTGCGAATTTACATAGAGCGGGCATTACTGCGTTTCACTCGGAAAACTCGAAAGCAATCATTTCTTACGAGCTTCAACTGTGAAATCTTGTTCAATTTCTTCTTTTTGCCTAGAACTTGGACAAATTACATGAAGATCGAGCTTTCCAGGACATTTTCACCGTCATTTTTACGGTGCAGTCCTGTTTTGTCTCGCACCACGATCGCTAGCTTTGGGCGACATTTGGCTGATGAAATCATGAAACCTGCGTCACCGTTAAATCTATGATGTGGTCTACAGTCGTGGTATTTGATTAACATTTTAAACCTGAATACAAATTAAATCAGGCTACAATTATGTCCCTTAATCTGTACAATACGTCTTTTCCGATAGATTAATAACTGGTAATGCTTCAAACTTGTTACCACTTGTTTTGCTTTCCACTGAACTGAAATCTTCAAGAAAACACGGTTGGCACTGCGAAACTTTCCCACATCAAATACAGAAAATCACAGGTCAGTTCTTTTGAAATGTGCATGTACGAGACTTATAAGCCATCCTGTGTTGACGCGTTTTTCGACTGAGCTGGACCCGTATGTCACGCGATCGAGTCTCGTTAAATGAAAGTAAGTGATCAAGTTACTCATCACTTTCAAGGTCTTTCAATTCTTTTTTGGCCTTGAAAATATTCAAATCCCAAGTTCCAATGTTATGGACTGAATTATTGGTTATGTTACTGCACCTATTAACGCTGCAGTGGATTTTTGGTTTTTGTTTTTTTTTCTCGGCAACCTCTCGGGCTCCTGTTACTACCTACCACTACTACTATTATTCGTCAATCTCCCTGTAAAATTAGAGCAGATATCAAGCTAAGACAGGTTGTTTTATCATCATCATAATTATTTTATACTGGACCAAAACAAAAACACCCAAAGGAATCAAATGTGTTTTGGTACTTAGCAAAGGCCACTGGAAAAGTTCATAGGTTTTAAAATGCAAATAGAAAATTAAAATAAGGGAAAAAAAGAACAACTCATTGTTGACATTAAGTAACAGAAGTGCGTTGGAAAATATGATGTAATATAATTTAACGAGTTTTCAAGCAACGCTCTCAACTATTTGTAAAACTGTGCCAGATATATATTTTCATTATTTAGAGACTCATCTATAAATAGCCAGATGGGTAGGCGAATTTGTACAAGCTGAATCCAATAAGAATTACTCTCACAGATACACAGATGCACCTATAATCCACGATTCAAGTTTGAATTACTTATTAATGTAGCTGCTATAATATTAATAATGGTTGGTACATATTTTTATTATATCTCCAGTTTCTAACGAGAAATTTGATATGGACACAGCTACATTGGGGGCCTGCCAACCACAAATAACCAACGCACGAAGTGTGCGCCAGTCTGTAGAAGTTTGTGTGTGTGTTTTTGTTTTGTTTTTTTTTTCAGTATATTACTCTTTATTATTTATACAAATATTACATGTATTATTTTGAAGAAATGGACTAGATAGATATCTGCTTATGTTACAGAGGGACTGGGAGAGAAACTTAAGTTATAGCTCTTTTTTTGTTTCTTTTTTTTTTAGCTTATTCATCTTCCTCATCGTCAGCTCCAATGCATCCAGGGCATACTGGTTTACCTTCTACAGCATAGAAAGACTTTCCTTGGACAGGTAACTTGCAGTCCTAGTAAAAAGAGATTTAATATACCTACACATTTTGCTCTTTTTTGCTTTTTCTGTAGTTCTTTTCATTTGGAAATTGGAGAGCCTGTAAGATACTTACCCTGCAAACAAAGCAATCGGGGTGCCACTGGGCATTGAGGGCAGAAATGTAATTCTCCATTATAGCCCTATTGCAGGCGCCACATTTAGGGGCGAACATGTCGAAATAGTCGTCGCGGCAGTAGGGTTTGCCCTCGCGTTCGTGGAAGCCCTCTTCCCCGAATTGCTTGCCGCACTGTGCGCAAAAGAAGTGTTCCATGTGCCAGGTTTTCTCCAGAGCGGTGACGCATTTCTGAAAAGTAAACGTTAGAAATCGCCGCTAAACCCTTGGGGGTTACCAGAGGCCTACATCTAAGATGGGACCGTTGCAATACGCGCATCTCGGGCTGAAAAGATTGTGGTAATCGGGTTCGCAATAGGGTTTCCCGTCTCGCTCGAAGAAGTTTCTGGTGCCCAGTTCTTGAGTGCAATGCGCACAAGTGAAATGCTCCGGATGCCAGGTCTTGCCCAATGCAGTTATGACCTGACCGACAATGGGCTTGTCGCAGGCATTGCAGCAACCCTTCTGGCTGGTGTTGACTCCCTGACGGCTCATGTCTGCTTGCAAATTGCCAAGCATAGAATCCAAGTTCTGTTTTGGTGGAGGCGCACTGTGCGACTGAGTTGCCTTCGTCGGACGCGCGTATTGGGAGTCGGTCACCGTGTGGTGCTGCGGCTTGCCCTGGTTGACCTGCAAATACAAGATCAAAACAAAATTAAAAATCCGTGCAATACGTGGAGCAATACTGACTGCAGAACCCGATGTTCGAAGGAAACTAGCGGCTTGGATGCTATTTTCCGACAAAGTAAAGCTTTATCCCCACGCGATCCCCTCTCCCGGCCGCGCGGCCCCCGCTTTCTCCCGGCAGGATAGACCGATGTGCAGACGGCTCTATCCTCTTTACTTAGGAAGCAGAGGCGCAGATTTTCCAAATGGGATTGTCTCTTGTAAAAATTAAAGTTATTTGCAGATCTCTCAAAGGCGATGTAACCCAAAGCTATCAAAACGGACGGAATCAAAATTTACTGGCGCGCCAAACACAGGGCACGAAATTAATGGCATTAAAGATTCGTATTTTACATCGGACGAGAATTATTTTGGGACATGATGAGAAAATGATACTTGTTGTTGCTGCGAATTTGAGCAAGTCCCAATTAAAATGGACATTTTCAAAACTCCTGGGCTTGTGCATGTAGGTGCACAATTAGTGTTAATAATGTTTATTTTGACAAGTCAAGCAGTTTTATCACCAATATTACGCCACACAAAGGAAGTAAGTGATTTCTCACTTCGTAACTAAAGTCGATTCCGCCATAAATACATTTTAAAAACTATGCTATTCCGCTCGGTATTAGGTCTATAGGAATTTGTTCAACAATACCCACCTAAGTTTCGTAAAAGATTTTTGACTGGAAAAAGAATTCCGGACATTATTTAGATTCTAGGTGGGTACCCACGTTGTGTTCAGAGAAAAAGGACAAAATAGCCTGACTTCATGAATTCAGTGTTGGATGCAGATGCAGTTTTTTGCGAGAATTTCTCTTTTGATTTCCAATCTTTCCAATCAGATAGTCTGACACGATTGGAAAAAAAAAGAATATCGCTAAATTGAATTACACGGGACCTACGTAAGTTCAAGATCTTCGTGAATTGCATATCATCACGAACAACCAACCCGTATTGTCGTCTGCCAGATGTGTTGTTCATCCATACTCTACATTGTTATGAAAATAAATTCAATCAATTCACAAGATTATTCTAACGTTATAAAAATTTCTTACACTAGGTGCCTAGCTACGTATAAATAATTCAGTAAAAATAGGTTTTTTATTCATAAACACGCCAGTTTTCAGCAGAACTTTTATTTCCTGGAACAGAGGTTCTCCGTAGGATTGAACTAGGATTAGTCTGAACTACCTACCAACAAGGTTGCTTGATAGTGGCGATCTAGTATTACTTCCATTACTATTCGAAACATAGGGTTCTACCGAATCAAGAGGGAAAAACCTAAGTCAACTTACCTTAACACCAGACAAACTGGCCATAAGGTCATCGAGCTCGCGTGTTGCTGTCGAAGCAGCTGGGGTTGCAGTAGTGGATACATGAGAAGAGACAAGTTCGGTTTCTCCAGGATACCCAGTTTCAGTTTTCGTTTCCTTCACGGTGATCGTCACTTTTCTGGGACCAGTATAAATCACTTCACTGCAATAAACATGAAAATCAAATGCAAATTTGCAACTATTTATGGACGTCAATTATTTGTCTCCCTCCCTTGCTAACTGCCCCCAACAGGATGTGTGAATGGGCACCATATCTGTAAAGCAGTGTACAATTCAAATCACACGGCGCGTGTATTTTCATTAGAAAATCAAGTGTCACTTCGTCACCATTTTTCTTTAAAAATACAACGATTTTATTCTACTTTTGAAACCGCGCTGGAAATAGAACGTTTAGTAGGTCAGATCGGGTAAATATAGGAATAAAAAACTGGCGGCTTGTTTTGATCATAGATACCTACCTGCCATTTCATCAAAAAATGAGTAATAAATAAAGTTCAATAACAAATTTCACACCAATTCACTAGTTGCCATAATGTTTTCCACGGAGAAGGGTTTTCCATGATTTTATGAAGTAATCTTATTGAAATAAAATTCATGCAAGGACCTTATTATTGGATAGGCTTATTTGGCGTCCTTTACAGTTTAGCACCCTTTCAAATCCTGGCAGATTCCGCATCTTTCTGCTCTTATCAGTTACAATGTTATCAGTTTGTAGGCGGACTAGACAGAATTTTGCTTTATAGGTAGGTACCTACCTACCTACCTACCTACCATTTCAATTAGTTTGATAACATGATATAGCCATGCACATTTTGCATCCACTTTGTGCAAAAATTAGAACCTAAATAAAATAAAGTCATATCTTATGTTTGCGGCATTCTATGAATTTTTTTAATATGTACCTTGTGCACAATCTTTCACTTTTTAGACTTAAAATGTGAAATTAAATCTATGGAGCTAATTTTATTGAAGGAATTCAATCAACAATAGGGTACAAAGCGAGGTACAAAGATACTGAGATTGAATAGTACCTACTGCAGAAGGAACCTACCTACTGATCTTAAATTATCTATTATCTCTCAAATTTGATTTGGATACCTATTTACATGAATTTTGACACCGTTCAACATTATGTCAGAACTGCTATGGTGCAAGGTGCTTTCTCCCTTGCAAATCAGAGACGCAGCCGAGGTCGCAGCTCAATTTTCCAGCTTTGCGATTATTAGCCGTAGTCCACTTATATCAATTAATTATTGCCAAATTGGCTCAGTGTCCTGTCCTAACACTAAGAAGTGGAACACCGGGTGTGTTGTTTCCACAATCGCTACGAGATGAAGTGTTCTTCCAAATCTGCATGTTTCTCTCCAAATAATGATGACTATTATTGCAGTATAATGTTGGTTAATACACACAACGCCCTTGATTATTAGACCTACAAGGATAATATTCACTTATCTAAATCCCACTGTCAACAGCAATCTGACAGCTGTCACTTCGGACTTTTTTTTTGTAATAATCATCAAAATACCACTCGTGCTCGGGATATTCCAAGATAATTTTGGCCAATCGTTTCCCTCGGGCTGGTTGTCCCTAGATAAATGCCCTCTTCCTACGGAGTCGGGCATTTATCGCTACAACCACCACTCGCGATCGCCTGGCCAAAATTATCGTGAAAATGTAAGCACTTGTGATATTACTGTTGATTATTACATACAACGCCCTTGATTATTAGACCTACAAGGATAATATTCACTTATCTAAATCCCACTGTCAATAGCAACGGAATAAAATTCATGAAAACAACAAAATCTGACAGCTGTCACTTCGGACTTCTTTTATATAATAATCTTCAAAATATCACTCGTGCTCGAGATTTTCCCAGATAATTTTGGCCAGGCGTTTCCCTCGGGCTGATTGTCCCTGGATAAATGCCCTCCTCCTACGGAGTCGGGCATTTATCGCTACAATCAGCACTCGCGATCGCCTGACCAAAATTATCGTGAAAATCTAAGCACTTGTGATATTACTGTTGATTATTACATACAACGCCCTTGATTATTAGACCTACAAGGATAATATTCACTTATCTAAATCCCACTATCAATAGCAACGGAATGAAATTCATGTAAACAACAAAATCTGACAGCTGTCACTTCGGACTTCTTTTATGTAATAATCTTCAAAATATCACTCGTGCTCGAGATTTTCCCAGATAATTTTGGCCAGGCGTTTCCCTCGGGCTGATTGTCCCTGGATAAATTACAATCAGCACTCGCGATCGCCTGACCAAAATTATCGTGAAAATCTAAGCACTTGTGATATTACTGTTGATTATTACATACAACGCCCTTGATTATTAGACCTACAAGGATATTCGGCCTTATTCTCTATGCCATTGAAAATTTTCAATATTGAAAATGGGATTTTGAAGAGCTGAAATTGATCTTAAGACTGGGTAAACAAGTACGTACTATGCCAGTTCAGGCAGAGATTCAGGTCTAATTTCCATCCATATTTGGGATCCCAGCCTAATATGCTTACGTACCGAAATAAACCAAAGTGAAAAACGAAACATTTTCAATTTTCAATTTCAATGGCATAGAGAATAAGGCCAAATATTCACTTATCTAAATCCCACTGTCAATGGCAACGGAATAAAATTGATGTAAACAACAAAATCTGACAGCTGTCACTTCGAACTTCCTTTTTGTAATAATCATCAAAATATCACTCGTACTCGAGATTTTCCCAGATAATTTTGACCAAGCGTTTCCCTCGGACTGGTTGTCCCTAGATAAATGGCCTCCTCCTACGGAGTCGGGCATTTATCGCTACAACCAGCACTCGCGATCGCCTGGCCAAAATTATCGTGAAAATCTAAGCACTTGTGATATTACTGTTGATAATTACATATAACGGCCTTGATTATTAGAGCTACAAATTAAATATATGAGCTACAAGGATAATATTCACTTATCTAAATCCCAGTGTCAATGGCAACGGAATAAAATACATGTAAACAACAAACTCTGACAACTGTCACTTTGGACTTCTTTTTTGTAATAATCATCCAAATATCACTCATGCTCGAGATATTCCCAGATAATTTTGGCCAATCGTTTCCCTCGGGGTGGTTGTCCCTAGATAAATGCCCGACTCCGTAGGAAGAGGGCATTTATCTAGGGACGCTACAGCCCTATCTAGGTACGCTACATTTATCGCTACAACCAGCACTCGCGATCGCCTGGCTTGTGATATTACTGTTGATTATTATTGCAGTATATATTGTGAATTGTGAGAGATCGTGCAGTAAGCTGAAGCTGAACCTGACATACCTCAGGGGATCGATGAGACAAGCTAGACTTTGTGACCTTGCCCTGTTGAGCGAGTGGAAAGGGAAGAGGCCGAAAAGACCAACTTCGACGCCATCACTGACCAATTTGCATCCGTCAAAGCAAGAAAAATACAGGTATATTCTGTTGTATTCAATTTCCTTCTTTTTGGATTTAATAAACAAAGCATAGTGTTTTGTTTATTTTTGTTTTTTATTTGCTGGTGGGGGGGGATTTGTCGTTGGCCCACCTTAATTCTGAAATAAGTCGCCTGTGGTGAATTTTCTAGGCCTTTGCTTATGCGCACCTGCTCAAACAAAATGGCCTATTCAGAGGCACAATTTTCATATTTTGCCCTATGATAATTTACCCTAGATACGCCACTGGTCAGTGCTGAAGTTTCACTTGTCAAACTTGATGTGATGTGTCCTACTCGGCTACTGGACTCCTACGTTATTTAAATCGCCAAACTATTGTGTACGTTCTCGAATGTCCAGAGCTTCGAACTTGTAACACTGAGATCTGATGCGAACAGTCTAGAAAGATCAGCTCTGCTCTAGAATGCACGAGAGTCTCGCCGCTTGTAACAATATTATACTCAAAGTCCCCCTGTGACAGACTTTGCCTCAATTACAATGGGACATAGAAAAATTTCGACATGTTTTATGACAATGTATCCAAACTTGAGGTTCTATTCGGAAGATCACTACTTGTTCTCAAAAATTGAAGAACATTATCCTCACAACTCTAAAAGCAAGTTGAAGTTCATAAATTCACTCGGATAGAGAGACGAACCGGAGATATTAAGCGCCCTTTTTCTTTTGGGAAATGAACAGAAAAAAATTGCGAACTTACCCAGAATTGAGTTCATCCAAAAGACTATCCACGGTCCTCCGATTCAAAGTACTTTGCGCACTAGATGGCCTCGACTGAGTGGCTGGACTACGACCTCCCAAGTCACTGAACGAACCATTTAAACCGCCGTTTGAACTATGGTCTGAAAATTCAATTAATAAATTTTAATTTTAGAACAACCAATGAAGTTGCTCCTTCCTTTATCTTCTTTTTTCATCAATCACACAGGTATGCAGGGTACCTCAGCTTCCCAGCTAAAACTTCCTACCTACTACAAAAAAAGCTGAACGACAGATGAATGACTTTTCTAATTTTTGACCTGTGAATCAGCTTTACTGTCATCAAGAATATGCCACCCATAACCAATAATGCTTTATCATTTTCTGTGTCAAACGGGACAGAATGTCCAATGAATCTGTTAGGGTGCAAATTATTCCTCTTGTGGAGAGTGGTATCGCGTGGAAGACGGTAGCAGACCTTTTCAGTAACAGGAAAGGGACGGTTTACAACGTTATGTGCAGGTGGCGGAAAAATTCAACGCTGACACGGCAACCAGGTTCTGGCAGACTACCGAAGCCGAAGATCAAGCATTGATCCAAATGGTCTATGTCCAGATCACGGTATGTCCAGATGCTAGAGGACGATTCGTTCGCCAATGTTCGACATGCTGCGAGCCGCTTAAATTTTTCTACAAGCAAAAGGCAACGGACTGCCATTGCCATGTACTCGTAGCATATTACATGGAATCAACCAGTACGAAGTCACCGTGTTGCGGGCTCGTGTTGATACAGTGGGTAGAAATCTCAGTGGAAATGATCCATTTTTATCTTCACCTTCTTCTACTCCTGGTTCATAGCTACAAAGAAATCAAAGACACAACTGACGTTGTCTTGTGACTCAAAAAAATCACTGGCATTTTGTCATGGGCTTGTCAAAAATGATAATCCTAAAGGGCCTTCTACACAATTTAAAAAGTCATTCATCTGTCGTTCAGCTTTTTTTGTCTACAATAGTAACTCGATTTTGTTAAAAAAAATATGAAGACACCAAAATTTTTTTGTTTTTTTTTGTGCTGTTTTTTGTTTGCTGGGAATGAAGCCTGAACTTTGAGCTGTCTTTTGTTAGTGCGCACTTACTGCTCCCGTCGCCATGGAAACTCGCCACAGAAAACCCTGGCTACTGGTCGATGCTCACTTGTCAGGGCGGTTTAGTGCGCATTTTTGTTCCCCAAGTTAAAAACGCTATAAGTATGTGCTGTAGTTTCCAAGAAAATTAGCTTAACTAGGCGAGTCACAAAAAATAAAAATTCGTGAAAACAAAACAAAGACAAAATATTTTGAATACCTCCTAAGTTATACCTCTTTAAAGCGTGAAATACAATGAACGCACTGCAGACGTTCCCCAGACGCTGTCTCAAAAATACGCTGGCGAACGGATATAAAGCGTATTATACAATAACTGTATTCCTTCAACACGAAACCTCAGATAATCTCACCTCAGTTGTAGAGAGAAAAAACGAGAATTGCATGAGGAGAGAGACACAACTAGCAATGGGGCCTTGCACTGCCACTTTTACACACCGAGGGCGCCACAACCGTTGGGGGCAAATTCGTCAATTTTGACGGCGTTGACGCTTCAGCGACCGACGTCCGTCATTTAATGTCTTGATTTGAAATTTGGATAACCTCTGTTTCTTGCTTGACGTCTCCAGTCACTGTCAGTTACTGGTCAAACTACTCAAACTCCCCTGTTTTTGGCGTCGTTACGGCCGCTTCATCCAAGTAGGCGCCCCCTACAGTAGTGGCGACCTCACGTTGAGTTTTTCAATTGCAAGGCCCCATTGGAGTGAGAATTCTCAGTTCAGATGATATAAGGAACGCAGCTAATAACGTCACATGTGTCGCGTCACCATCGCGACACACATGGATGAATTTGAAACTTTTGAGATGATGCCTTTATTCACTATCAATGAGTTAGTAATTGATACATTATCAACTTATTAAAAACTGGAAAGTGAGTGATTCCTTACAGGTTGTAAAATAATGTCACTTTCGGACCACGGGCAATTTTTTCTTATTATTTCTGACACTATTCAAGTATTTCTGTAAATTGCCCTGGACTCCGTGGGCACGAATTTTGAGACACTTGTATTCCTGTATAACTTTTTTTATATCTTCTACATGGGGGGTGCTAGGGAATCCCGACGCACTGTTGCAAGACCCTGTATAGGTACTTCAATATTTTTTCGTAAAATTGTATGAGAAAATACTCTACCTCCCTCGCTACCTCCACCAAAGCTCAATGTCTCTGGATAATTGTTGGGAATAAATTATTTTTTGTCAAGATCTGATGGGACCTTTTCGTAACTATGGCATTTACCTGTAGTATTAGCATATCTAGAATTGCTCAAATCTTGGAGCAGAGTGTCGAGCTCCGACAAATTATTGTTGGGTGCCCGTTTGTCACCGCTTCCGGGACCGTATCCTCCACCATGCTGATTGGATCCAGGACTGCGGGCGCCAGAGGTAGGTTGGGTCTTTCCGTAAGTACCCTGTGAACAAAATTGCCATCATTACCTACATCTTCAACGTGGACAGCAATTCAGAGCAATTTTAACGTGAGAAGTTACACCTGATTTAGAAACTACCTACTCGTTGCCTGTCTACATATCGATACCTGTCGGCAAAAACATCGTAAGCAACACAAACACATTTTTTCAGGAAACCACTTTTTCTATCTATCATAGTTGGATCTGTCCAACGGTGATGAATTTTTAAATGAGGCTTCTTGGTCCAGATATATTACTCAATATGATTCAGTTTACTTGAAGCTTGAACCTGTGATGATGTTATGTCACTTACGATAGTTTTTTGGGTCCGATTGTAACTTCACTCCAATTTTTTTCTATCGTAAGTGACACGCTTACGATGTTCTTCCCGAACCTTATTGAGTTCACTTGCGGGAACCATTTCAATTATGAACAGAATTTTGATACTATATTGTTATACGAGCTTCATGAAACATAGTATTGTAACACGACTGATTTTGGATGACGAGAAATAGGACGGTAGGACACCTTTCTGAGACACGAAGAACTAGTTCCCCATAATACTCGAGGCGAAGATGGGAATAAAGAGTCGCAGAGGTAGACCCAGGTTAGATTACTTCACATACTTTCCAGAATAACTATAAGAGAGCTACGTTCTTAAGTTCTACGCGATCCTCAGCATTTAAATGAACCATTCTGCACTTACGATAAACCATACAATATTGCAGGTGACACAAAGTTATCGTAACCAGCATTCACTTACGATAGTCTTGCGGGACTTGCACAGTACTTACGATAAATTCCACAAAGTGCGTTCATTTTGCGACCCAGGATGAGGGTTACGATATTTCGAAGTAGCTGTGAATCACCTAAATTGCTCTAAATCGCGACAATGTTGTTACAGGATGATAGTTGATAACCAGATTAGTAAGAAACTAACAGAATTCGAATTTTGAACAAAGTGTGGCTTACGATGTTTTGGCCGACAGGTATCGATATTAGCTTTATTTTTAGTTAGATTTGTACACATTTATTTTAAAATAGTTTACTTTTCGTATAAATACAGGTAAGTGGGTAAGTAAGTTATAAATATGTGAACCACTTTGATTTGTACCATTTTATGAGAATAATTCATAATTTTTTTCTTTTGTGTCATATTTTTAGATAATCATTTAGAGCCACCTACGATTAATAATTATTATTAATCTACGTATTGTTTATTGTTGTTCCTGTGTTGTGTACAATATCGAAAAAAAACTATTTTCGAGACGAAGTCTTTGCTAACATTATTTCGCATACACAGCAACCTGTTGATTGCTAGCATCAACAAGTGGTTGAATCGAGGTAGCGGTTTTATTTAGAATTTGGAAAAGCCTTTGGAAAATGTCCCCAGCAGGAAATTTCAAATAAAAAGACCATGCCACTAAATTTACATTTTAAGAAACTACACAATCGTGAATTTTAATTTAGAAATATTACTCAGAACCAGGCAGGAACGAGGTCCCATTATGGAGCGATCGGTATTTTAACTCGCCGAGCGAAAAGGAAAACGGTCGAGATATGAAGTTGGACAGAAACGAAAAGTATCACAGTGGTTGGGTGGGGACTCTTGTTTTGCACACGGTTCTGTTAACACATGGTTTGTGAACGAAAACTGGATGAAAAGGGCACATCAATTTCCAACTTATGCAATTTATTACAAAGTTCGTACAATGCCAATGCAATTTTCGTTATGCTTATCCGTACAGATTCCCCTTATGGTCTTTGATTTCAAAGAAAATTCTTTCAGAAGCGGTGAATGATCACGAGGGAACTTTTTTCAATAACTTGGCAGCCTCATACAACAACAATACATCCTTCTGTCGTCTATTGTACCCATTTCAAAATTGCATTCCGCAAACCCTCTATCGTCTTCGGGTACAGTTTCACTTCACTGGGTTTTTTTCCCTATAAAAAGTGGCTCCAACTTACACGGTGGCGAGACAATACCTATGGAACTCTTTATCTAAGGTTTTTTCACTTCGTTAACAAGATGTCGAAAAAATTCAAAGTTTTTACTTGGTATTCAACACGAAGGTTCCGAAATTAGCTGATATGTGAGGGATTGGTAGCATGTTTTGCGATGCACACGAATCTTATCATAATCACAATAGTAATATTCCAGGCCGTTATTCTAAAAATATAAGCAGCTTTTACACTCTTCCAACATCAACACTACCAGTTTCAGGGTTAGTTCTAGATTATAAATAAGTATCCACTACAAAACATGAAGTTATCCAAAATTCCAGAAGCACAGGTCAACAACGCCAAATTTGTGAGAGAAAAAAATCATGTACCTACAAGTGATAATCTGGTTATTTTGATTTAATTTTGTAGGTGAAACAATGCCATTACTTGAAAAAATGTCACTCAAATGTCCTCATCTTCTCTGCCTGGTAAAGTGCATTCTGGATACCCAATTTTAATAACGTTCTCACACCTATCACGTGGAATTTTCTCAATAGTGCGTTGACTGCTTAGACCAGAGATTTCACATAACCCAATAGAAAGTAGTCCAAGGCGGTAAGATCGCATGATTTTGGTGGCCAGTTGGTGTTGGAATTTTTCAAAATATGTATTCCGGACTGTATTGAATAGTCTGGCGAGTAAGCCAGGCGGTAGCGCAGGAGACTCAGCGGCAATACTCCTAACATCAACCTACTCGGGTGCAGGTTCAAACCACGTTTACCATCACGTACATTACTTCAGCGCATACATGAGAACGCATACCTGCAGAGCGCGGTAATTTCAATTTTGACGCACGAAGTGTCACTGTCAATGGCAACTGTCAATCAATAATCGAAATGTAAACAAACAACAAACATAACCTCCTAACCATTCAACATTTAATATTGTTCAGAATGGAATATTACGTGCCGTATGGCAGAAAGACGCAGAAAAGATTCAGGTGATACGAAACACAACGAGCTGCAAGGCGATCGACGAAACAAGAGCGTTATTTGGTTAGATCTGTCGAAACGTCAAATCGACGTCAAGCGCTGTCAGCTGAAATTTGCGTGACATTGCACACGCCCACCGTATTACAGTGTTGTCAACTTGTTGTCGTGATATAGATATGGCAACGTCCTACTTTCACAGGTATAGACAATACAAATAGAGAAGACCATATGTTATCACCACCGTCGTCACGGATATTGGGGCATCAAAAATCAGCCAACCTTTTTTTGAATGATGGACTCACCTGGTTCCTACGCAACCGTAAAAATCCGTGACGAGATGTGTCTTCTCTATTTGTATTGTCTATATGCGCAGAAGCCTTTCGGGAAACGTGGAATCCGGCCGGTGCGGTGGAAGAACATTTCTTCTGGGCAAAACTGTGACATACTTGCAATGTATGTAAATATAAAGGCATAATAAAGTATGAAAACTCCTATGACGATAAAGATCTCGAGAAGGCATATACTTCGAGAAGGAGTAAAAGAATTTGAATTAATTTAATTTAGTCTCGCGAATCGAACAGGCATTTTGATGGTGAATAGTGAAAATTTGACAGCGCTGTTGAACTGTGTATCTTACCATGTTGATTTGGCAAGATTTACAGGACACATGTTAATCTTTGACAAATATATTCGAAGCCCCCCTGCCATCGTTAATTTTGAAAGTCCGGATATACTTATTGGAAAACCCTTTATTTAAAAAAAATACTCTTTGTATCACTGAACTACATTCAGAATCGGTGATTTTTATACTTTGAGGGCTCGATACCAAGTTTCCGGCGCAAAGTTTGAGACGGCGTAACTCGCCAAATACAGCGCAGCAGTCTGATTGGTTAGTATCCGCCGTTGCTATGGTGACCGCCAGTGGCGCAGCCAAGGGGGGGGGGGCTAGGGGGCTATAGCCCCCCCCCCCCCAGACAGTCTCGCTTTTTCACCGAAGCAATGAAAAATTTTGAACAAAATAAAAAAACTATTGTGTTCGACTGTTACCTTCTTTATCATTTAGAAAATAGATCATTAGTCTTTCTGTGTAAGAGTTGCACTGCGATTGGATTGTGCGTTTTTTTTTTCAATTGGTGCGGAGAGAAACTTTTCCGGTTCAAGGACGGAGTTGAATTGGTAAGATAAGCGTTGCGGAATCAATACCTGTGGGTTTATTTCTTGACAGAATCTCACCATTTAGGTTTCTTCCGAAAGCTACAAGGATGCACTTTGGTTTGACCTCATTGGCATTGGTCTCAAACCAAAATCCACAAATCCAAAAATCAATTATTCATCCAAAAATAAAAAAGATATTTTTCGATTTTGGAAATGCCAATGGGCTTGAACCAAACTGCATCCTTGTAGCTTTCGAGAGAGACCTAAATGGTAAGATTCTGTCAAGGAATGAACCCACAGGGACTATTGATTCCACAACGCTTATTTTACCGACATAACTCCGTCCTTAAGCAAGTATACTCACCTACTCATTAGGTTTATTTTGTAACTTCTCGTTCACTAACGACTTGTTAGCGAACGATTATCGTTCAGACTGCCACTATCGATAGATCTAACAAGAGCACGAAAAACCGTATTTCGTGAACAGCTGCGTTCGGCCGTATCGTTTGTTCGTTTGTATGTGCCGAACGATCGTGTATGACGTTTCTACGTGCGCGCAGCGCAGCTGTTAGTTTGCAAGTGTCATTACTACCATTTATTACTGTCATTTTCCCCGCAAACCCGGGGAATACTAAATTTAATACCTACTTCAATTTAAGGTAGGTAACATTGGTACCACAATAATTATACTCGAAAATAGGATGACCAAGGCCCTTTTTCCGGGGAGGGGTGGCCTCGTTAGCCCCCCCCCATGGCGTGACCGCACTTACGGCGGTCTCAGCCCCAACTTGGTACCGAGCCGTAAGGCCCGGTATTTCCATCTCCGGATTTGTTCCGTATAACTCTATCCGGCAGATAAATACTGCGCTGTACGTTCTGTGCGGCTTTTATCTGCCGAGTAGAGTTATACGGAACAAATCTGGAGATGGAAATACCGGCCCTAAGAAAATATTTGTGAATTTCATCATTTCATCGTAAGAAAATTGCATTTCTAATGAAAAGTAAGTAGGTACATAATTGTGTCTTACATATTATGCTTTTTGTACTATTTACCAAAGAAAATGATTGCTGCGAAGAAAACCAATTTTCTGGGCGAGCCTTCCTATTGAACACACCGCAGTTTACAAGTTATTCAGAGAAAACCGGAAATTTTCAAGGATGACGTTATTTTATAAGTTTCTGGGATATTCACCGATCTAACGTTGTATGAATCCATTTTGGGAGCTACACTTTCGTTCCCTGTGGGCTGTCTGGCTCCTCTGGGGGTATTCAAAGATCCATATCCCGAACTGGAGCCGCTGATGCCTCCACCTCCAGGTGACACGGTGTTTTGTAGGTCTGCCAAAAGAGCATCTGCAAATAATAAACAGTATGAATATAAAGAAGTTTGCATCATGATAAAACTGAGACATAAAATGAAATAAATATGTGCTGTCAATAGTAGTTTTCATGACAAATCTGTGTTTCAGTGGGCATGCGCAAGATTTGACAGTTCGGGTCGGCTAGCACCAGAGGTATAGAGTGGTGAGAATGATTACAGAGCTGCGAGAGTCTGGCAAGCACGCGAAGGTCGAATTTTCGCCGACCGGCAAGGAACGTGAGCATGCGCTCTAGACCTGATGAAAACTACTATTCTTTGTCTGTAAATTGTAGCTATACAAATTTTCTTGACCGTGGTTTACACAGGTGTCCCGGGATAAGTGTTAAAAAATTCACAGAGAGATAGAAATTGAAAAAAAAATCAGGTGTGTCACCCCAAAATTTTCAACAGTTTTCTAAAGGCTGAAACTCTGGAATATGATAGATTACTCAATTACATCCATGAAATAAACAGACACCGGTTCATTAGAACCTGCTCAATCGGCAGCCAAAAGAAGTCCGAAATGCTCGAACGGACAGTTCTGACAACGCACAGCATTGTTGTCTGACGCACAGCTCTGTTATCTGATGCAAATATATCAGCAGTTGCATCTGTTGTCCGAGTTACGGTTCAAATGAATCGCCCGTAGCGACATACAGATTTGGGAAAAAAATCAGAGAAGCCTTGCGTAATGGAACCATCTAATGAAGAGAGGTAAGTACCTAGGTGTGGTCATAGCCGTAACTCAGACAACAGCTGACAGCTGTGGGTCAGACAACAGAGCTGTTCGTCAGATAACAAAGCTGTGCGTTGTCAGAACTGTCCGTTCGGGCATTTCGGACTTTTTTTGGCTGCCGATTGAGCAGGTTCTAATGAACCGGTGTCTGACTGTTTGTTTCATGGATGTAATTGAGTAATCTAACATATTCCAGAGTTTCAGCCTTTAGAAAACTGTTGCACTTTTTTGTGCTGCCAGCTCTCCGACTATTCCTGGCCCGTGACGTCACGTTCGATTGCGCAGTAAATCGTCGCACTCGTCGCAGTCCTAGTGTGCCAACATTGCCCCGATGCCATAAGCCGAACGTGTGTTTTGATGGTTTTATTATTGGTATTTACTATTTATACAGTTTTCACAAGAAGTTATGGAAAATAAATGTTGTGGGCCACTATGCAAGTCCACAAGTTATACAGCGAATGTGTCCCTAAGCATGGATCCATAAAATACGACGTGACACTCGAAGAAGCAAAAAGAACCACAAGCCCTTCAGCGTTATAATAGTAGGGAGCTTCCTGCTTAGTTTATCAAGTATCAATAATTGAAGGGTACACTTGGCCACAATTTTGCATCAAACACTTCAAATTTATAGTGATGGTCATAATACACCATAACAAATATTAAAAGTGAGACATGGGATACGCATTTACCTGGGCCGCTATTCTTGAATCGTGTGAGAAAAGTCCCTGGGATCGAAATACATTCCGCAGTACACTGATGTAGCGAATGTTGCCTAAAATCGTGATTTTTAGGCAACTTTCGTTACAGAAGTGTAGTACGGATTATATAAAACTCCCAGGGACTTTTCTTACATGATTCAAGAATAGCGGCCCTGTGCTTTCTGCGCACGTTCATATATCGTTAATATATCCATTACAAAAATAGTTGTATACGCGCATCAAATGCCTCTCTGGCAAATTCTTCTCTGCGGAATATTCATTTGCAATATTCATTTAGAAGTTCGTTATATTTTTTAGCGACTTTCCCAGCATGGTTGGCTTCAAAATTAAAAAAAAAACGCACTTTTAACACGGCGGAGCAATGTAAATACAAATGGCGCGATCACTCATGGCACTCTGTGCGCAGAACGTGCCGAAAACAGTTGCGCGGAATCGTGGATTCTCCATCTCTCTCTCATTCCCAGCATGTCTGCACCTAAAATCAATATTTCAACACAGTGGCGTACCTAGCATATTTGGCACCCGAAGCGGACTATCCTGTGACACCCCCGCCCCACACCCAACTTTACACCTATATCTAGATAATGAGCTGCAGACTGTAGTAACATCCCCAGTGCCGGATTAGGTAATTTTGCGCCCTAGAAATTCTGGGATCGAAAAATGGCGCCTCAGCTTATTGGTGACATGTGACATGTGGCTTATTGGTGATATGTTACATGTTATTTTTAGAAGCAGAAAAACGATTTCCTGACAAAGAGGACAACACCACAAACAGCCACCAATGGTACGAAAGAAGCGCCGCAGACGAAAATTTTTCAGGCTATTTAACCAAGCATTTAAATCTGCAAAATAGAAAATGCAGCTGTAGCAGAAATGTCAATGTTTGATATGTTTGACTAGAAACTTAAGTTTAGAAAAGAATCACACGCAGTTGTTGTTTAAGCCGATTTCACCAAGAAAAAAATTAAAACGTAAAAATAACTTTTCACTCTGTAAATTGAAAACCATCAGTCACAGGGATGTATCCTTTTTATATGTTCATTGTTCAGCATGACATTATAAGCTTGCAAAATACTGAAACCGACTTCAATCTATACAGGGTGGTCCAGGTTATAGTAGCAATAATTCACCATTCGATAGTCCATCGAAAACTAGGTCGACATGCATAATTTAATTTTTTTCTAAAGCGCTTCCTAAGAGAGATACAGCCCTTTTAGTGCTAGCGGTTCACGAAATAATACTGCAAATTGTGATAAAAGCAACAGATTGGTTGGCCCCCTTGAAATCTCGACCCCCCGGCGGTTAATCGATTAGTGCAGCGGGTCAAATTGTTCATTTTGGTTCAAGGAATAATTATTGTGCCAAATCTGTTGCTTTTATCACAATTTGCAGTATAATCCTGAATTTTGTCGCGAACCGCTAGCACTACTTCAAAGTTCAGTTTTTGAAATCTTCTTTTTGCAATAACACTCAAGTCATCAAAGCGATTTTGACCAAATTTGGTACAAATACTTACGAAATAAATACCCATTACTGGATGTAGATAACTTTTGTCAAAATTGTCCAGTAGCGTAGATACGGGGGAGTTGTTTTATTTCTCACGCCCTATTCTCTACGCCACTGAATATTTGTGGAAAACTATATTTTTTTCGAATTCCTTGTTCAATTTAGAAAAAAAGTTGCTCTTGCGAAATTTTGATTAGAGGCTTCATTTCCGAGATATTTGGGTTTTAAACTTTAAAAAAACATCTCGAAATCGCCACTTTCCAGAGCCCAAATTGTTTTTTTTTTCTGGAAACGCCTCGTTTCTTAGCAAAAAATGGCAGTAAATCAACTTGAACGGCCTAGAAAAACTTATTCCAGTTGAGGAATCATGAGTTTTCTTGGATTTCATTTTCGCGAAAAAAATTTTAAATTTAATTTAATAATTTTAAAAATCGCGAAAGTCGTGATTTCGAAGCGTTTTCCAAAGTTTCAAACCCAAATATCTCCGAAATGAAGCCTCTATACAAAATTTTACAAGAGTAACTTTTTTCTCTAAACTGAACAAGGAATTCAAATTCAATAAGAATAATTTTCCAAAAATATCCAGTGGCGTAGAAAATGGGGTGGGAGAAGTTGAACATTCCCCCAGTATCTACGCCACTGGACAATTTTGACAAAAGTTATCCACGTCAAGTGATGAATATCTATTTCGTAAGCATTTGTACCAAATTTTGTCCAAATCGCTTCAATGACTTGAGTGATTGAAAAAAAAATTTGAAAACAGAACTTTGAAGGGCTTTATCTCCGTTAGGGAGCGTTTTGGAGGAAAATTAAATTATGCATGTCCACCTAGTTTTCGATGGACCATCGAATGGTGAAGTATTGCTACTATAACCTGGACCACCCTGTACAGTTGTCCCGAAATTATTGCAACAAAATTTACAGGGAGGTGGAAAATTGAAAAATAAGGGGACTTCCTTGATAAAAATACTTTCGCAAACGTAATAACGGAGATACAGGCCTTCAAGGTTGGTTTTTTAAAACAGTTTTTTTTTGCATAACTTTTGAACCGTCAAGCCGATTTTATTCAAATTTGAACCAAAGTTTACTTAAATAAGTCCCTATAGGTCGTATTGGCGTGACGTCACGCTCCTGAAAATCGGTCATTTTGTAGAAGCTAATCAAACTGACTTTTATCACATCAACTAGAGTGTCACAAAGTTCATGTTTTCAATGACTCAGAAGATGGTAGTTTGCGCTGTTCGCTGTGTATATGGCTGTTCGGTCACCTACTCCTGCATGGGAGCATCGGTTTTCACTGTTTTGGACTACCCTGGAGTGATGAGATCCCGTGGAGTTCGAGTGCAGGAATGATCTGAACAGCAGAAATCCTGATGGCTTTATCGAGCAAGTCGAAAAAATTATCTCAACAGAAAGTTCACAAGAGACTTGAAAGCTTGCAGAGAACACTTCTTGCGTGCGGTAGGTTGTGTGCTTCTTCTGCTTTATGGGCTATGAGTTGCTTGACTGAGAACGTTTCTGTACCCAACAGAAGTAGCCTACGAGGGCCTCCCGCGTTGTGTTTTTGCATCATATCCAATGTGTAGTCGAGATTTTGATTCACCAGCTCAAATGGGTCGCCCTACAAACACAACACCGCAAGTTTCTACTCGCGGCTGGGCAAATCATCGTCAGCAAGCGTCTTGCTGGAATTTCTTGACAACTTCGCCATGTCAGTCTTGATGTATGTGACAGATCTCATCTCAGTCAGCTGTTTTTGATTAGCTTCTACAAAATGGCCGCCTCGTCGATACCACCTATCGAACAATGATAACGCATTTCATCAAATATTTTCAGAAGCAAAGATAATAGGGGGTACCCTCCCCTTTCCCCCTTATTTTCACCTCATGAATATTTTTAAAAAAATTTTTTTAGAATTCTACGTTCAATTTAGAGAAAAAAGTTACTCTTGCAAAATTTTGATTAAAGGCTTCATTTTCGAGATATTTGGGTTTGAAACTTCGGAAAACGTATCGACAACACCACTTTCAAAGGCCTTAAAAATTAAAATTCAAGAAAACTCAAGATTAGTCAAGTGAAATAAGAATTCCAGGTTGATGAACCACAATTTTTGCTGGAAAACATGAAGTTGAACATGTAAAAATACTCAGGGGGGTAAAAAATAGGGGGAAAGGAGGGGAAAGTATCCCCTATTATCTTCGCCCCTAAAAATGTTTGATGAAATGCGTTATCATTGTTCAATAGAGACCTATTTTAGTGAACTTTGGTTCTAATTCGAATCGAATCGGTTGCACGGTTCTTAAGTTATTTAAAAAAAAACTGTTTTCAAAAACCAACTTTGAAGGCCTGTATCTCCGTTATCACGTTTGCGAGGGTATTTTTATTGAAGAAGTCTCCTTGTAAATTTTGTTGCATTAATTTCGGGACACCTGTATATCACACTTACGGGTTCATTTTCCAACAAAATTATAGGTTATTGAAAAAAAAATTCTCAAAATCGGTTTGATTGTGATTTTTCTAGGAATCGACCGATATGGATTTTTTGGCCGATACCGATATATGCGCCTCAAATTTTTTATTTTTCAATTACTGTTTATTTCGGATTTTTTCGTATGAAATACATTGCACAAGTGAATATTATTATACAGTGTGATAAAGTGATAAAGGTGATAAAGTCCTGCACAAAATCCCTAGCAAAATCCATATTTCCGTTGATGATTTTTTTTTTTTATAAAAAATCCTGAAACAGGTCGATTTTGTTTTTATCCAATCTACTATCCTGTACAAAAAACATTTTTTTGGTTATAATGAATAACACGTTTTCAAACTTTGTGTGCATTTTTAAAAAAAATTTGTTATCCAAGACATACAAATTTTCACACTGTTCAAAAAAAAGCCAAAGCTATCAATTTTATGGAAAAAATTTAGGGGTTTTTTATTAGAGCTGGGCCGATACCAGGATTTCAGATACCGATACCGATACTCAGATACTGACTTTTCCGATACCGATACTCAGATACATGTATCTGAAATTTAATTTAGAATAGAAAAGAATAGAATAATTTATTTGAAGTACCACTGAGACCTTACACAGGTATTTTACATCTAGACACTGACAGATCTATTACAATAAAATCAATTACTCAATACAATAGATAATGACATAAAAACAATCACAATTAAAATCGTATAAAATATCACAGCTTAGTGCACGACTTCATGCTCGTCTCAACCTCTTCAATCGAGTAGAATACGTTTTCTTTCAAAAAAGTCTGAAGAGATTCGAAGTTAGTACTTTCCAAGACACAGGCAGCGAGTTGAACAACCTGTAGGGTATAAACATGAGAGAGAACTTCAAAGTCGGAAAAACGCGAGATTCACTTTAATTAGCTGCATCAAGTAAGAATTACTTAGTTTTAAGTATATTTTGCAGTTTTTTATGAAGAAAGTTGAAAAAAATATATTATTTTCAACATTTTCAATTTAATTCAAACATTAATCAAATGAAAAAATATAAATTTTCAATCATTTTCCAACAAATTTCTTTTTTTTTTTTTCAAAAATATAAGCTGTTGCACATGCTCTGCAGTCAGACTTGTCCTTTTGATAGTCACGATGCCCCCAGTTTCAGAGAAAACTGACTCCGAAAACACAGAGCCTGCTGGAATAGCAATTGTTTCCTTTTTCCAATAATCCACTGGGTCTGAATGCAGATTTTGGACACCTTCTTCTAAACGCAAGCACCAGCTGATGACACAAATCAGTTTGGGTTAGACAAACGAGTTCTGGGAATCTTTGGTTGCAAAATAAAGTCCTATATGAAGCCGGAGGCTGCACGCGAGCGCCGCGTAATTTTCAGATACTTTTCAGATACAAGTATCTGAATTTTCTTGGTATCGGCATGTATCTGAAAATAGGGAGTATCGGCCGATACCAGATACTGAGTATCGGTATCGGCCCAGCTCTATTTTTTATACAGTAGAATGGGTTGAATAAGAACAAAATCGCCCTGCCCTGTTTCAGGACTTTTTCTGAAAAAAATCATGAACGGAAATATGAATTTTGTGCAGGACCTCATCTCCTTGTTGTATATTCATACCATCACCCATGGTGTATAAAACGAAGGATTTTCTCTGTATCGGCTGAAGTTTTTTCGATGTTTTAGTCTCCAACTCAGATTCCAATGAATTCTATCACAAACATTCTGAATAATCTCAAAATTGTTTTCTTTTTCATTTGCAGAATTCATTTTAAGTTCGATATTGGTAACTTAATGAATAAAATATGATTGTCTTCTCGAATATTTTTTGTTTGTTCTTATTTTCGAGTTTTGTAAGTAGTTTTAATAACGAAGAATGATAATTTGGTATGATTTTTGAGCGTTACATATTCCAAGATTATTCAGATTACATGTTTTCCAAGTGTTTTAAGAAGCGTTCTACACATTCAAATATCGGCGGCATATCGGCCAAATATCGGCCGATAGGCCGATACCGATAATAGGCCGATATACCGATATGCTACATCGGTATCGGTCGATCCCTAGATTTTTCTATATTTTAAACTGTTACATTTATAATATTTTGACAATTTGTCAAATGAATCCGTACGTGCTATATTTCGTTGTAATCAGGATGAAAGACTGCATCAACTGAACGTTGATGAAATTTTTTTTTGCGACACCCTGTGAATTAATGTGAAGAATCAGTTTTCCTTTTTGAAATTGTCCCAGGGATGAGGCAGCTAGTGGGGGGGGGGTCAATCTTAACAGGAACACCCTGTACAAACTTTTGTGAAAATATAAGGCAGCGGTGCTTTAATGACGTTCTTCAAAATGTTGTTTATTACAAACCCAGAGTTTTCAACTTATATAATTTGAATTTGATCGTTTCCTTCACAAGAGTTTTTTCCTGCATCCTGCATGTTCACTGTAGGCACAGGCATAGGCAACCAACAATCTCTAGAGCTGCTCCTGATTTTCTAGTTTTCGAATCTAGAAAAACAAGATATTCATAGACTCTGTAGCATGAGTTAATTTTGTATTCAATTTATTTTTGTTAGCCGCTTAACTTAATTGAAATTCTAGCCGACAAAGTAATTTTCAATTTTATAACGGTAGGTACCTTCCTACTACAATTGTTGGTCGAATTAGGTGACACTGGATGAAAGTTCGATTTTGGCTAAAACTAAATCAGGTAGGTGTACCTAACTTGTTACTCGAGAAAAAATGCATTTTTCAAAACACGGAAACAAAAAAAACTTATTTTAAATTGAATTTTGGTACCGCTTTTTTTGCGGAAAATAGAAGGGATTTTCCCGACAGAAGCTAGAAGGCCCAAAGCAAGATCATTCCGAAGCGGTGATTGGTGCATTCCTGGTATTCTTATGGTGCCGATCTGTTTGGAATAGCCCGGACCTACCCGGGATCCTTCAGGATGGTTGCTCGGAATGCACCTGAAGATTGCCTGAATGTCAGTTTGCTATGAACGCTATGGCCATTATGTATGGCCGTCTAGAAAATGTTACTATTGTTAAATTGACATTTGCTATTGAATGCTCCGAAACTGACTCTTCCTGCAGCCTGCAGCTCTAGAAGTAGCGGCAAAGTCCTGAAAACTGTACGAAAAAAAGGTAGGTACAGTATAAGCTATAGGTACAGAGGCTTCGCAAGAAAATACATTTTATTAGTTAATAATAAGAGGGAGATTGTAGAATAGCATTTAGTTTTGAATGTTCTTTTTTCCGAAAATTATTTCAAGTTGATAAATATTTCGTTATTGCGAAAAGTCTTGTATACATATACCTACATCTCAAATTGGATTGAATCAAAGTTTCATTAGTCCCTAATCTATACTATTTTAGATATACATTTCACTACAATGCTAATTTGCAGACATATTAGACACAAGACATAGATTCTGTTCACAGCAGTTCAAAATTTAACCATAACCGCATGCAAGAATAAAATATTGATGATGATGCCACCTACCTACCTACTATCGATATAAGAAAAAACTTGACTTACAAAAGTTCGATATTTAGTTGAATGGAACAACTTATGCCAACTAATAATTCAATGTTTAGGAAAAAACGAAGTCTTCCATTATTACGTAGGGTGACTCAAATAATGAACTGATAATAATCTCTATCTTGGTACCTATTTATCAATGACGATTAAATTTCTGGAGCCTAATCTCACTTACTCAAATATTGCTCCCATTCCACATGGTTTTTAAATCTGAATCTTTTATGGATCATCTTCAGGGTGGTTGGCGGCGATGGGTCAAAAGTAACCGTCTTCGGAGATGGCGTACGCCTGCGTATTTTAGCACTCATTTTGAAGCACGAAGTTCAAATATTTCAGACACGCACAAAATAAAAATGTCCAACAACAATCGCTGTTGTACAAACAGCACTGAATATTTTCAGAACAATAAAACGAGAAATAATACCAACAACTGTCCACGAATTATCGAAGTAGAACGCTTTAATTAATATAATAATCGAACGCAATAGTCGAAGCACGTTGCGGTACGAAAACAATACACAACAATAAGAAGTTTAGGGAAGATCCCTCGACAATGACTAACTATTTATTGCGCTCGAATTTTGGCAAGCCTGGATGTCCAACGTTTACCTGCTAAAAATAGGCCAGTTGCTGAATCACGAAACTCCACCTAAGCCTTACGTAATATTGGAGAAAACTTCACCAATTAAATTTTTTATGATGATAAGTAATAACGGGTTGTAGAGGTAAGTACACCTACGCCACTGAGAATTTTTATTGTTTACAATACCTAACAGGAGTTACATTGTTAGTTACAACTTACACTGATTGACAAAAAAAAACAAACATTTAATATTCCATGTAAGTATTCCCAAAAAAGCAGCATATTATTTTGTATTGAAGTCTATTATTGTTGGTTCCAGTCTTGCAGGTTTCAATTAATTACCGTACTCGACAGTCGCACGTGTACCTGATGCAATTTAGAGCTACATATAATTATTATCAAAACCAAAAGACTGGCCAAATCGGATTATTCATGTCGACAGAAACTGAGAAACATATTTTCTAAATTGAAGAAATTAGTACCTATCACTGGTCTTGTACCTTTTAATTCCTTGAAATACATCTTAACAAATCTCAACAATCAACTTCACAGGAACGATATAACACTGTGATGACACGGCGCGATTCGAACTAACCAAAACAATTAATATTAATAAAATGTAAGATACATTTATGTGGAATCAAGGTCTCCTCCTACAAAGCACCAAAAGTAGTTGACGGCAGGTTGAGCAAATCTAGTTCATCTTCATGATCTTGTCAGATATTGATCCACATCACAATTATTCAACTCAAACTAATTCAAAATTCGTTTGCCTTTTGGTTATTAGGTGTATATAACATTGACATATCGAGATGACAAGAACAGTAGTTTGGAATAAAAAAGACAGCCCACGCAAAATTGAAGCCTACGCGACATTCAGTTAAGTTGCGCGACCTACTTGAAACGCGCAGTATTTCACCAGCAGGTGTTGTACAATGCATATTAAGATATTTTTCAAAAAGCTGTTTTCTCCTGATGAATGTTACAGTCATTACAACTTTTGTAAATATGCCACAATAAACTACACTTAAAAACACTCGACTTGGTCTCGGGATTTTAGTCAGATAATATCGGGTCTCGGGTCGATTTTTTCCTCGTGATTGACAATTGTTTTCGAGTTAAAACGATTTAACTGAAAAAACACTAAGCACTTGTTATATTACTGTTGAAAAACTCCATGTTTCTCAGCAAAAATTTTGGTTTATCAACTTCAAATACCTAGAAAACTTATTCCAGTTGAGGAATCATGAGCTTTCTAGAATTTCAATTTTTAGGCCTTTGAAAATGGTGTTTTCGAAAATGAAGTCCCTAATCAAAATTTTGCACGGGTAACTTTTCTTTGAAAATTGAACAAGGAACCTAGAAATGTAATCAGTTTAAAAAATCTTCAGGAGCGTAGGAAGGGAGGGAGGGGGGGCAGGGCTACCCACCACTATCTACTCCACTGGGCATTTTTGATCAAATACGCCATCATTGCTCAATAGAGACGTAATCCAGCACACCCTAGGCTGTGACTCCGTGTTGTCGCTATCGACAGTCGCTAAGCATAGGGAATTTACATGTACCTTCTGAAGAGGTTAGATAGAAAGCGACTGTTGACAAAGAACACGGGGTTCCACCCCTGGTTGAAATTTGGACAAAATCGGCTAGCCGTATAAAAGTTATGAATGAAAAACGAATTAAAAAATTGAACTTTGAAGGCCTGTAACTTTTTTCAAGGACATTTTTAAAAAATTAAAAATTGCATAATCGCCATATTTTGAAAATCTGAGTCTGGGGTGGGAAGGATGGCACTTATTTTTCAAACACCCTGTACACCACTGAAAAATTTTCAAATGACTAATTTGGTCCTTGTCTACAATCGTTTACACCACGTAGACTAAATTTATTTGGGTCGAATTTAGTGCTTAGGTCGCGGACCAAAGCCACGGTGTAATGGCTAGTTTATGCACATCTAACATGTAACATTTATTATTTAAAATTCAACATTTAAAACACTGAACTGCAGTTTATGTAATATTTAATGATAGTACGCGAACCGAGGGGTAAACCACTGACGGAATTTTTGTACACCGATTTCCAATGATTTTTCAAATGATTTCCACTGATTTCCAAAGATTTCCAATGATTTCCAAATGATTTTCAACGATTTCCAAATGATTTCCAATGATTTCCATGGAAGTGTACACCAGATTTCCAAGGTGGTTTATCCCTCGACGCGAACTGATCAACATCCCTCATATTGGAGGCGCTCAATCGTCGGAATGACAATGCTCCCTGTGTTCACGCTTGCTAAATATGCCATTTAACATGTAAGATTTAATAAAGATAAAAGATGGTCATCTTTCAACGTCATAAGTTGTACATGTTAGATGTTACATTTTAAATATTAAATCTTAGATGGTGCATAAACTGACATAATGGATTTAAATGGTTTAACCTCACTTTTAACTTGATAAATTTTAAATCATAAATGTTACATGTTAGATGTTAGATATGCATAAACTAGCCATAAACGTAGCCATAGAGTCAAGTGTAGCGCACCTTCTCTTATTTTCAACCGAAGTGATGTAGGCAACCAACAATACAACAACATCTAAAAACTTGACTGGTATTCTTTTAACGCGTTGTTCATTCTTATTTTTTTTGCAAACATTTCTGGATAATCCGTGAGTGGTTCGTCATTTTTTTTGTTTGGATTTGCGTGTGGCCGTTATCCGTACCGTAACCTTTACTTTAAATAGGATCCTTGCACGATTTCTTTTATTGTCTCCAATGATACTATGGTATACTCTATAAACTGATAGAAAGGACCACCAGATTCCTCCGCTTGAAAAGTAGTCCCCGAGCGTTACACGCGAAATTTAAAATTCCAGTTAGAAAGAGGTGCTTATTTCCGAGCTAAGTGCTATGGTAATTTTAAATGACACCAGTTTAATACCAATTTTAACGAATATGAATATATTTTTTTTAAAGAAGCTGATTTTATCACACAACACTCCCGAGCCGACTAAAAATAACAAACATCATAGAGAAATAGAGGTTAGAAATCGTACGTAAGTGTCAAACTCGCTGAATGTAATGCCATTGGCTTGGCGTAGGAATAATTTGCCCGGGTAAGACTACCAACCGAACAAAACTAATATTAGTTCCAAACGCGCCTATGTTGTTACAGTCTTTGGTGCTTTTGTTTGCTATAGGTTACATCATTGAAATTCAAAAAAGTCCGTTCTATCGGTGAACAGACTATAGCCAGAGAAGGTAAAGAAGAAGGAAGGAGCGTTTACTATAAAACTTGCGACAATGTGGTTGTTGCAAATGGCGAGTGTCTGACAGTTTAACATGCGCAGAAGAGCGGCCGGGGCCAGTCATTTCCATTCAGAGATCCCGTTGGCGTGTTTGAATTTCTAACCCTTAACTATATACAAATAAACTACTCACGAATGGAAAGTAACGTTCGCTGTTTTGTTACACAATGCTCCTTGCTGAAATGCTCCTTGCTGAAATGCTCCTTCCTGTCTCTTTACCTTCTCCGATGGTAGCCAATTAACATGACAAACGAAGTGGTTTCCCGCAAACCTGCATGTTTATAAAAAAGTCAGCCCTGATAATGACCGTAGTACCTTGACTATGATTTACAAAAAAAAGATACCCTGCTGAATGACTCAATACAATTTCTCAGTTTCGTTTTCAGACACATTTTCTAAATACTGCAAAAGCGGCTCCTCGCAAACAAATCGCGTTTTCAAAGCATCAAGGACAAATTCCTGAATCTTGCCAACATCTTCACTGGGCGTATAATCATCTTCAGTTGATCGAGATACGGTTACAATAACAGGCGGGCCAGGTAAAATTTCCAAAAATTTTCTAAAACTTTGGAACATCACATCCAACTCTTCGTCAGACGAAACATGGTCGGGTAATTCAGTTTCATCCAAAGTACAACCGGCGTCGTGCACTAATTCCCAGTCGATGTCTTTGTCTTCGTAATTAATCAAAATGGCTTTCCGTAATTCGCTCACTTTGAGGTAAAGTTCGCTCGGCTCATCTCGACTGGGGAGCTCTCTGTGAACCTCCAAGTGTTTGAAAAGTGCTTCCAATTCGTTCACTTGTTCCTCTCTCCGCGCCACAATTTCAAAGAGCGCTGAATCGTCCGAGGACTCGGGATACTTATAGTTGTACATTCCCTTCAGCCTTGAGTACATCGACGCCTTCTGGTAAATATGTTTGAAAGGGTTGCCAGTGCTGAAGAAGTCCAGATCCACATCCAAAATGTAAGGAGATTCAATGCGGGACACCGTTTTCTTGAGCTTAGTCAAGTCGTCATTGCATCCTTCGACTTCTTTTCCCAATGTTGCAACGTCTAACTTAACCCGTTTGGTGTCGGTCAGAGTTGACGTCGGACAAACGAGACATTCGGATACAAAATAGTTCTCTTTGCAATCAACCCTGATGGTGCCATCTGAATATTTTCCGATACAAAACTCTTGGCTGCCATCTTTGAGCTGATTTGACCAAGGTGGCTTGATCCAGATCAAATGGCTGAAATGGCCAGCGTAACAAGCCGGCAAAATCCAGTTCTCTATGCTGAGTTCATCGAAAAGTTTATCTTTGTCGTAAACTGTTTCGGCGGCCATGGTTTTCGGTATGCCCATGTCCGGATGCGAGTCGAAATGGACCATTGCAGATCCTTCCAGTGGCAAATGTTTCGATCCGATGTTTCGGTGAATGAATGGCAAAACTTCATGGTGGTATTCCACAATGTAAATCGGAATTTTCTTGTGCTTTTTTAGTTTGGGCGCTAATGTGGAACCTGTTGGTAGAAAATGACAGAATTCAGGAGTTTGTCACTATTTTTGGGGAAACATGAGAAAATACATAATCAACTGTTCAACTCTACTATACAGACACAACATTGAAGTCAAGCGATTCGAGGAACCTAGCTCTACAGACCAGTGTTAGTTCAATCGTTGAGGGCGTTTTGGAAAAGAATAGAGTCACTATGCTGTGCATGAAAAACTGATACTTCAACGGCTCATTAAACTAGAAAACAAATGGGAACAGAACACAGCAAACAGAAACCGGCATCATCTAAAACATTCCTCCGATCCACCCCTAGACCAGATTATTTTATTATCGCCCACATACCCAATTCAGCCAATCAGAACAACCGAATAAGACCCACGTGCAGAAAAATGCGATGCTGTTGATTGCATTGAAGAGAACTGAGAGGTCAAGAATGCTACATTGGACACTCAGAGAAATTTAGGAAGAGGGGGGGGGGGGAGATAAAAATCTTATAAATATTTTTTTCACAAAGAGAATTCAATTCTGTTTGATTTGATGTATCGCAAAATGGGTAGTGTCATTTGAAATTTCAAAGTTGTGGTGAGTGGGGACAAGGAGGCTGAAAATAGAAATTCGACAATGTATATTTCATATATCCCCCCTCGATATAAAAATCGACCTGTCTTTGCTCGAAGACATCCTCACTAGGAATCGGGAGTTATTGCAGGAGAGCTAGTTCATATTCGCGATTTCAAAAATCTAGACGACCTCTGGTGGCTGAAATGGCGAACCTAGCTTATGCAGCAAAAAGCCTACTAGGGGATTCTTGGGGATTCAAAATAACGGGTGTTTTTTTTTAAATCTGGCGTCGAAGTGTGCTCTGCTCTGGCCGAATGCAGGCGAATTTGACTAGAGCACAGAACATTTCGACGCCAGATTCAAAAGAAACATCCCTTATATTGCAGAGCATTGAATTCTCAGTCCAAATCATTCATAAAATTGATTATACGAATTTGTTTGACCTCAAAAACTAATTTTCCTTACTTAATGTGAAGCTCAACAAAAAATTTGTTGGAAAATAAGGCCGTCTAGCACGAGCACGAAAGCGTAAGAGCATTTTATAGCAATCGACCGGCACCCTTAAAGGGTTTCTGATGCGACTAAGAAAGTTGTTGACGGGAATCAGTTTTATTCAATTTTTTTCGTCAAGTAGAAACTCTTTCAAAAAGAAAATGTACGGGCATTGCCATCAAATTTTGAAAATTTCCAAAAAAAATTGAGAATTTTTTATTTAAATTTTTGAAAATTCAAAAACCAGATAGCATCGACAATGCATCTTTCTTCAAGGAAGTCGCATGCCACATTGGAACTATCTATTGTCAAAAAAAGGGTACCAGAAATGATTTCTACTAAACTGCTTCACAATGAAGTTGTCGCCACCAAAAAAAATGGCTTGACTTTGACGGTCAATAACTTTCGATTGCCGAAAGTGATTTCCATTCTATTTGTTGCGTCTACTAGCCCAATCTATTCTCAACAGATTCTGTGATTGTGAATATCAAAAAACTTCATGTAACATTTATACAGGGTGATACATATGTAAAAAAAGAAAAAATTGCAAAAACTTCTTCGAACCCCTCTTGCAAAAAAAAATTTTTTTAATTCCAATGTGAAAATCATGAAGTGTAATGCATTGTCTCGAAATGGTTTTGGATTTACCGAGATTGGAGATCTTCCACAGAAGATATGAATTTTTATATGGAATGTAACAGATTTTCCCTATTTTCTTGCAAGATTGAATCACTTCTAATGAATGGATGGTTGACATTAAGCACGATTGTTCCTACAACCGTTCCGGATAACTTGAATTTAAAAACAACCCGAAAATTTGGTGTGGGGCCAGGCAGGGGGCACTTTTTGAAACGCTAGTCACTGTCTGTTTTTGGCACGTTGAATTTTATCGATATTTCAGATGTGGAACATGCTTTTTGCGAGTTTAAACCCCTGAATATGGTAGAACTTAATTTTTTATAGACGAGGGAGCCCCCTGGAAAATTACTTGTTGTGCTTATGCTATGCCTGAGCTTTACCCTTGTAGTACAGGCCAGTAAGAATAAAAATTGGCTTAACCTGGAAATTTCAAATAACAAGCTGACATTTTTGGGATATGTTCAATAAGCTACTGCGAACAAACCCTGAAAAGTCCCAAAAAATCCCACTTGGGCAAACGCCGCCATCTTGATTTCTAACATGATCTCAACTTTTTCTCAGTGTTTACAGTTTCATTTTAGTTTTTTGTTACAACTGATAAACTAAGTATACATATTATATTGAATGGGGTAAGAAGATTCCTCTATAGCCCATACACTTTCTATTTTCAGTAGAATGACTTTTTGGAGCAAAAATAGAGTGATAGGCTGGAGCGCTGGGAAAATGATGGCTGCTGATGAATAGTTTCGCTCCTAAACTTTGCAGGTGCCATCAGCCGTAGCCACCCAGCTTGTCACTTTATTTCTGCTCCAAAAAGTCATTCTATGGCCTGCATTCTGCAATTTTTATGGCCCCGGTTCTTGATTCGATGCTTTGGGCTTGTATTTCCCATTCGAGTTGTTATTGGTTTTACAGAGTTTCTTTGCTCATGATGGCTGATGCGGTTTCTGAAGGAATTAATTATATCAGGCATTCTTGTGCCCCACATTTTGTAAAGTCAGTCCACCAAAATTATCATCATCAATGAATAAGAGGTTCGTTCCTGGCAGCTGGCCAAACTGAGTTTGTACCATTGCAAAAATTATAAGGGGTTCGTTGCTATCAAATGCTTGGAAAGAGTATATGGCCACAAGATTCACCTGAAAGTGATTTGATAGGATTTGGTGTTGACACTGTTTAATAGTTTCTGATAGTTCGACGCAGAAAGAACGATAAAGGCTCAAAAAATTTTAGGTTGAAATTTTCGTGGTTGTTCCACTTCTTTGTCATATATACAGGAGCACTGACAGGGTTGGCGCCGATGGCTACACTTCTAAATTGGAAGATTATATTTCAAACTTTTACTGTGCCAAGTGTCATGTTCCAACCATAAAGTACAGGGTGCTTTCGCGTACTGCCCTGATTAAGGTCCAAATATAGTTGAAATTCCATTTTTCTACTCTAAAACGTCTTCCTTGTCTTTTATGCCACAAGTGGACACATCCTACCATTTTTCTTACCATTCTTAGAATCACAGTCAACATCAAATTTCATCAAATTATCTCCATGCCAATTCGCACCTTCCATGGCAATAGATGTTTCTCAAAATGCATTCGATGAAACTTTATATAAATTTTTTTGCAATTTTTACACTGGCATGGACAAACGTTTTCACTGATGATGTTAAATTTTTGTGACAGACTTGAAAAAATGTGAGGTATGAAAATGCCTCGAAAGCCATCTTCTTAGCCATCATGAGCAAAGGAAGTCAAGACAATGTTTACTCTACAAGGAAGCAGTTCTTAATTAATTCTCAATTCTTAATTACCAGACACTTTCTCAATTATTTTGTGAATAGTGAACGCAAGATGGCTCTCGGGAGGAGAAAAAAAGGAAAATGTCTTTCTATTGGGAATAGGCCTAGGCACTGGCTACCGATCATTTTCAATTGATTACATTACTGAATGAAAAACTATGAAGTTTCACTCCTATACTTTGATAATTCACTGATTTACTTGAAAATTAAATTTTTATGGAGAAGACCAGTTTTTTCAGAATATTTCAGGAACGCTTCAGTACATCTGAAATGGTTTGATGGAGCTTCATGGGCATGAACAGCAGGCTATGTATGCCCGTTTACGCGACTCCACCTCTTTCGGTTCATGAGTTACATTTTTTTCTTCTTCCTTTTTCTTTTCCACCCTGTATCCAGAGCTGCATGTTTGTCGCCAATGGTTACACTTCTGAATCGGAAGATTATGGTCCATACAACAACTATATGCCAAGTGGCATGTTTTAACGATAAAATACAGGGTGCTTTCGCCTAACATCTGGACTATTATAACAAGATCTCCAATTTTCAAATTTTGTCTTTGTTTTTGTGTTGACATTGTGATTTTGAGTTGAATTATTGATTTTTATATCTTGAGTTATGCTTATCCACCCTTAAAAACCTCTGGAGAAGAAAAAATCATAGAAAGCGGGTCGGTGTGATGTTTTGTTGATGAATAGGCGACTAAAAACAAAAAAAAATGGAAGTAGGATGAAAAATCAAGATATCGGCGTTCGCCCAAATGGGATTTCTGGGGACTTTTGAAGGTTTGTTTCTACTGAGTCTATGAAGATACTCTCCAAATTTCAGCTCGTTATTTGAAATTTCCGGGTAGATATCTTACTGGCCTGTACTATTGATTGCGTTTTTCTGGTCATACTGGTGCTACAAAGATGATCAAAAATGTGTGTTGCTACAGTAACGCTGAAAACACAAGTCTCGGCATTGTTGGAGTGACTTGACGTGTCAGTATGAACAATGGTATAAATATAGGCAATCGAGAGTTATTAGCCGTCAAAGTCAAGTCATTTTTTTGGTGGCGACAACTTCATTGTGGAGCAGTTTAATTCACTTTTTCATGTCTACGAGAAATCATTTTTGGTACCTTTTTTTGAAAATAAAAAGTTCAAATTTGGCATGCGACTTCCCTGAGGGAAGATGCATTGTCGATGCTATCTGGTTTTTGAATTTTCAAAAATCAAAATTGAAAATTTTCAATTTTTTTTGGAAATTTTCAAAATTTGATAGCAATGCGCACATATTTTCTTTTTGGAAGAGTTTCTACTTGACGAAAAAAATTGAATAAAACCGATTCCCGTCAACAACGACCAAAAGCGTTCGATAAGCTCGTCAACTCACGCGGTAAATTAGCACTAGGTACATTATTCATAGAAAGCTGTTTAGTAAAATTCAATTCGCAGCAAATTACTTTTGAACAGGACAATGAACAATTAATTTTGGTATAAATAAGAAAAAATCCATTTTCTTGGAGTGTGTTGTAAAAGTATGAAGTATATTCATATTTCTTTAAGCTACACCACAATAATTTTTCTTTCACCTGGTTCGAAAAATTATTGTGGTGTAGCTTAAAGAAAAATAAATATACTTTATAAATCCATTTAGGGTAATCACTGGAAAAAACGAATACCTTGAAACATTACTAAGAAGAAAGGAGAAAAAATGCGATTACAAGACAACGGAAATAAAACCACATTTTTGTTTGAACTTGGTATAGAATCAAGGGAAAAACCTTACAAGCAGACTGGTTGACACATTTCCTTTCCCTATGACAAAGAAACCCAGATACTGTTTTTCGGAAATGATAGCATAAAACAAAAATAGATTATAAGATTATGAATGCAGGGTGATTACATATTTAGATAGAAATAATGAGTCGCCTCGGGCCTATGTACTAGAGCACTGATTACTACATTGTACATCAAATTTTTTTGTTACTCCAAAAAAAGTGACATAGCCTTGAAAGAGCCCTGGAGGAGCCCTTACGTAATACATTTATCATGAAGCCGGGAACCAAGCCTTTTATTCTTTTGGGTCACAATTTCAATGAAGCCAGACCTTGTCGCTTTTTTTAACGTCAAAAATTCAAAAATTTTGATGTATTTTTTTTAATAAGTAACGTTGTGTTCCTGACGCGACGGTATGAAACTACGACGATTCATTTTTCTTGTGAATGTAATTGGAAGACTTTGTCAAACTCTGTGAAAATTTGTTATTCACGACACCATTCTCTTTAAGCCTCGCCATACGGGGTAGCAGAGGCTATTGTGGCTTTTTTTTTCTTCTCGGTGACTAAATCTCCCCCCATAATCTTACACACAGTTCAACATATCAAGTGCAGTTTTTCGCTAATAGAACAATCTTATTTATTTCGGCCCGGCATCTGTTTTGTTCGAGGACGAACGATCAATGAAAACAATTTCCAACAATAAATATGTACGGCCATTTTTCTTTAGAAACGCGTACGGTTGTTGACGCGCAGTGTACTGATGTTAGAAATTTTGGCTACTCTAGTACTCTGTTACTGTGACACCAAGCCAAAAATTCCAAACCTCGAAGGTGCCAAAATTGTCATTTTCAAGCCTCGCCAAACGTAGTGGCGGAGGCTATCTGTGGCCGCTTTTTTTTTGTGATTATTTTCCTCGTTTTTCTTTCACCCCTCGTTTCCTAACAAAATTCACCTAAATATCCCGTATCTTCCGAACGGTTGAACATATCCGGTTCATTCTTTCGTTGATCGAATCTCAAGTATTGCAGGTACATAACGACGACGTTTAAAGATGATCGGTCAAATATATAAACAATCTTCAACAACAATAAATGATGCATTAGAGGCGGCACTCATCTAAAATAGAGAAAACGCATAGATACCAACCTACACATCATCATATCTTTCGATCTAATGAAGCTATGTGCTTAATTTTTTTTTAAATTGAAGTACACATGGAGACTTTTGTAACGGTTTAACAAAAATAAAGAAACAATTGTTTATCAATCTACTTATACTGTTTATACAGCAGTGAAAAACCTTGATCTGCTTTCAATGCATCGTCTCTTTCAGCTATCGAGAAACTTTTTTGCCTACGGAAATTTCTATATACAACCAGCGAAGCAAATAAGGCCAAAGAATTGAGGAATTTTTGAGCCAAAAATTTTTCATCCAGGACTTATGGTTCTTTAGATATGATTTTTTTTAGATAGCGCGCACGGTGCGGCATCGGCATCGACCATGCCGTCATACTGTGCGAAACTCACTAAATAGAAGTGGGTTGGACGTTTTTCCACAAAAATAATCAGATATTTGTTCTTTATACCAAAAAAAAAGGCTCCCGTTGAGGCTAGCCGGGTTATGGGGTGAATACCACCCTCAACGATGCTATAGTGTTAACGTAAAATAGATATGACGGAGATAAAACTATTTACCGCTAATTTCTACATTGGAAAGGTCCTATTTCGGACACTTGCTTTACATTTGTCGATCTTTCATACTTAATTTTGTTCGTGATTATTATTTTCGTTTTTATTTTTTTCTCGTTTTTCAGCAAAATTTACCTGAATCTTCTGTATCTTCCGAACGGTTCAACATACCGAGTTCGTTCTTTTGCCAATCGAATCATATTTTGTTCTGCTCGATACTCACCGTATTTGAAGACGATTGGTCAAATATAAACAACCTTCAATAACAAAAAAGCGAGCACGGCCTGCGAAACTCACCTCACCACCACTGCGAAATTTTTGGGACGTCCATATTTTTTCCGGGGTTTTACCGATTTTTTTACTATCTTTCATGTAGGTACTAAATATATGATGGACAGTGTCAAGTATAATTACTTTAATAAGCTGATGATTACGCAACCGTCCTGTCGCAGTGAATAATGATTTTGTTTGTACCTATCTGCGTACCTGTTCTCTAATAGCTATCTGTCGAAATGAGTGGTTTGAGGTGCGAATATATTTCCATCCTTCAAAGATTTATTTTGTATTTACATAATATGAATAGCCTGTAATAATTTTTAGACCTTAGTTTTGGGTTCCAGGTAGAAAAATCAGGAGTCATATTTTTGCTTACTCGCAGAAGGGAAATAATACCTATTTTAATGACTGATACGCTCAGCTGCTTAGAAGGCGCGGTTTTCCGCTCCTGACGTCAGGCTAAATTCTTAATACCTTAATTGGCAAATTATTCTGTAGCAGAGCGAAACAAATACTGCCTACCAATAATAAATTATTATCAACGAAATATTCATTGGCGCCCTTCGGCTTCCAATGAAAGTGACAATCTCCCAAAATATTCTAAATTACTGAATCAAAAAGTTTTATAGAAAACAAAACTGATTAAAAAAAACAGCAAACAAATCACACTTACCAATGAAAGCATCGCACAGTCCAGAAATATCATAAGTATCAGCACCTATACAATCATGGAACTAACTAACTGCAACATTATTTGCGTAAAAATCCGAACTAGAATCTCTCCTCTTCCAGTGACATTGATGACGTCACAAGACTTGCATCATAAAAAACAGAATAAGTTTAATAGATTGTTGACACTGCAATACTCAACACAGATGTGCGGTATTGCCGCCGTATTGTAACAAAAATGCTTTATCAAAGTTCTGGAAAATTGTCCTCAGATAACATACAAGAACTTTAATAAAATAAAGCAATCCTAGTCGTCTTTGAAAATTCTTCAGATGGAAATCCGAGGAAAGATGATAATGAACGGGTATTATGAGCAACGGTCAATAACACATTTAACAATAGTGAAATTAAGTTGCCTACTTTCGGATGTAAACAACACTACAATTGATTTTAATAAAATGGATGCCAGTTTTCTATCTTTAGCGCATTTTCGTAGGAAAGTGACCATTAGCCGCACTTTGATGTCCGTCCGTCCGTCTGTCTGTCCATCTTGTCATCGAACTCCTCCTAAACGAAAAGTAGCAGCGTTTCCGGGTTCGTCGCAAAGGACCCCGCATGATTCTTATGGAAAATGGCTCCCGGTTAAATTCTCCGAAGTTATGGTATGTTGTAGCTCATGAGATACTTATCAAATACCGTGAACCCCAAACTCAAATAATGGACAGTTTTTTACCCGCAGAGGGTTGAAGTTGGAGGTTTTGACGGCTTCAAAATGATATTATGACGTTAATAAAATCTTTTTATTTGGTTTCTCTTCAAGTTGTGTTTCATGCTGAATGTATTCATTTGACAGAAAAATATCAACCCCCTCCTCTACCCCCAACCCCCATCTACTATCATAAAATCCGAGATTACTCTCAAAAGCTATGCAGATGGCTTCTGTAATTTAAATTATGAATTTTGACATGAAAATTATTTTCCACCCCTAATGTTGGGGTGCCGATTTTTCAATTTTCTTTGATTAATTTGGCTGAATTTTTTATATTGTGTACTTCTAATTCTGCTGAACAAAAAGTTTTCATACCAAAACTTATTCCTATGAACAGTTTTTGTTCTACAGGGGACTGAAGTTCAATATTAATGCTCTCAAATATTCAAATTCAGTCCCCTGTAGAACGAAAACTGTCCATAGGAATAAGTTCCGGCACTGGAACTTTTTGTTCAGCAGAATCAGAAGTACACAATATCAAAAATTCAGCCAAATTAACCAAGGAAAGTTGGAAAATCGGCACCCTAACATTAGGGGTGGAAAATAATTTTCATGTCAAAATTCATAATAAAAATCACAGAAGCCATCTGCATGGCTTTTGAGAGTAATCTCGAATTTTATTATGGTAGATAGGGGTTGGGGGTGGAGGAGAGGGTTGATATTTTTTTGTCAAATAAAGACATTCAGCATGAAACACAACTTGAAGAGAAACCAAATAAAAAGCTTTCATTTACGTCAGAATATGATTTTTAAGCCGTCAAAACCTCCAACTTCAACCCACTGTGGGTAAAAAACTGTCCTAATTTGAGTTTGGGGTTCACGGTATTTGAATATTTGATTGGTATCTCATGAGCTACAACATATGAAAAATTCAGAGAATTTAACCGGGAGCCATTTTCCATAAGAATTGTGCGGGGTCCTTACCGCTGTACTGGGGTTGGTATCCATTCCTTTACGGCATTTGATGATACAGAAAATTCCTTCTGCATAAGTGTTCTACAAGGCCTAACGAACGATATTAGAAGGGGAAGCACAAAAACTTCCCCTTGGGGGGGCCGCAGGGGGCCCTGTCAAGTTGACGGTCCAAGAACTCCTACCAAACCATCTTTCAATTTCATTGTATTACTCAAATGAGGATGATGTGACTCCATTGTGACTGTCGATGGCATTGGTCGCCATGTCTCTCCCATCCTTCATGCTTGGAAAAATAATTTCTTCGGGAGGTCAGAGAAATTACTTTTTATTTTTTTATATATACAAGAGGACGCAAAGGTGGCATGTTTTTTAGCCCCTACCTGTTATATGGCATTCCCAAAATCTTATTATGAAGTCAATTTTTCACATTCTCAATTTTGGGCTGATTATTCAGTATTTTTTAACATCCAGTGCAGACGTACTTTTTTCAATGTCCGACTGGATGTTATTGAAATAATCGCAGGGGTGGTTAGACTGAATTATTTTCTAAACATTATGTCGAAGAAATCAATCCTAAACCGCACATGGAGAGTGCACAAATTATTTTTCTTTCGGTCAGTCGAATTGCAATGCCTACTACGCCCGTCAGGGAGAACCCTGAGCATCGCCAGACTAAACTAGTATGAAAACAGCCTAAACGAATTCAAAACTGCCTGAAACACTCATTATGTGGTTCGACATTTAATTCTGAGTCAGCACTCAGAGTTTTAGTCAGTTTTGAATTTGTTTAGGCTGTTTTCATACCAGTTCAGGCTGACGATGCTCAGCGTTCTCCCTGACGGGCGCCGGGCGTAGTAGGCATCGCAATTCGACCGACCGAAAGAAAAGTAATTTGTGTACTGTCTTAGCGCGGTTTAGAATTGGTTTTCTCGACATAATGTTTAGAAAATAGTTCAGTGTATCCACCCCTGATGATGATTTCAATAACCTCCAGTTAAACACTAAAAAAGTACGTCTGAACTGGATGTTGAAAAATACAGGGTTCCCGCTAGCTAATGAAGTCAAATTTCCCTGACTTTTCCCTGATTTTCCAGACCAAAGTTGTAGATTTTCCCTGACTACTGAGTAAACAAATTCTTAACCACTTGATAATAATTGAGGTAGCAGGCAAAGTAAAATCGGTAAATTTTTTGAAGCATCATGTAGACGCATGTGTCTTTGTAAAATAAATCAAAACTAAACGGGAATTCATTTGTCATTTGCCTCTTGCTTTGCTGTTGACATTATTAAATTAACTACCGCAACCAACCAAAGCGGTGCTGGCTGACAGAATACCACTATCGCCATCTAGCGGTGTTGGCGCCAATTTGAAAGGCGGCAAATTCAAAACATGTAGTAAACTGCATGATTGATGACTAGTGCGATGAGAGATTTGAAAAATCAATAAAAGTTGCTCAGTTTCTAGTAGTTCATAAGATAAATGAGAAAAAATACGGAATTCCCTGACCCTCACAAAAATCCCTGACTTTTTTCTTTTTTTTTCAAAATTCCCTGACATTTCCTGACCAGAATTTTTAAAAGTGAATTCCCTGACTTTTCCAGGTTTTCCAGGTTTTCCAGACCAGCGGGAACCCTGAAATACCTACTTCTTAGCCTACCAATCAACCCAAAATTGAAAATTTGAAAATTTGACTTCATAATAGGATTTTGAGAATGCCAAATAACAGGTTAAGATACAAAACATGCCAACTTCGCATCCTTTTGTATGTAGAAAAAAATAAAAATTGATTTCTCTGACCTCCCGAAGAAATTATTTTTTCAAGCATGAAGGATGGAAGAGGCATGGCGACCAATGCCATCGAGATTCACAATGGAGTCACATCAACCCCATTTGAGTGATACAACGAAATTGAAAAATGGTTTGGTAGGAGTTCTGGAACCGTCAACTTGACAGGGCCCCCTGCGGCCCCCCTAAGGGGGAGCTTTTGTGCTTCCCCTTCTAATATCGCTCGATAGACCTTGTAAAATACTCATACGAAAGGGATTTCCTGTATCATTAAATGCCGTATAGTACCGTTTTTTAATGTGTACCGACCCCACTACTGATAATTTGGGGTTGCGAATAGGTCGATAATTTTTTCCAAATTAGCGCCATCTTTGTCCGCCATATTGAAATTTCCTCATTTCCTAGCTGTATTAGCAAAATTCTACAACAATGGCTCTAATTGTGACAAAAGTGTGCTATTTGGTGTGTGAGCTTATGAAAGCAATAAAAAAGTAAAGAGAGGGGGAGCCAAGAAAAACTTTGTTATTCAACTTTCTGCTTTTTTGTGACGACATTTCTGTACTTATTTTATGGGTGTCTAAGGGCACAACAAGTACTAGCTCATTAGCGCCCTTTCAGTGACTTCCTCCGTTTCGCCCTTTTTCCCTTGACGTAACCACAGCGGGATTTGAACTCCGGACCTCTGGGTTTAAAGCCAGAAGCGGAGCCTCTCCACCAACATGGAAGAGAAAGTATTTGTGATCGTGCATGAAAAACCAGTCCATCTCCCCACCTTGCGGTGGGTTTAATAGGAAGCCTCACGCATAAAATGGATTTACTTCGCAGCAGTCATTCATTTTGGTTTTTGGTACATTACTACAGAAAGTATGATTATACAGGGTGAGTCATTGATATGGGCGAGCTCAATTACACCTACGCCATTGTCGATGTCGAAATGAACCAAACGGCACTGCAAACGGGAGGTCAAAGTGCAGTTTCTAAAATTATTTTGCTCTATACAGGATGCCCTATTTTTGCAGAGCAGTTTTTTAACCAGTTTTTATGAATGGCATCCCCTGTATATTCTTAGGTCTTAGGTTTTGCCCCTAGTTTTGCCCTTTCTCAGGCATTACAAATCCGTTTGATTTTTGCAATTTGCTTCAACCGTTCAGAACTAATTAAATTTTCTCTATCCGCACTGGGCCAGATGGACTTTTTCACGCGTTTCTTAGTACTGAGGCATCTACTATCGTGCGGTGATGCCCCGGGAAAAGGGATGAAACGAGAAAGCCATCGAAACTAAACCACACTGATTAATCCCCACTGTTCCAAAAATGTCTTCGTTGTTGTCGTCAATACTGTTATCGTTACTGAAAAGCCCACACAGGAAAACCTGCTAATAACCTAGTAGTTGACCTAGTAGCGTTTTCTCTATTTTAGATGAGTTTCGCAACTTGTGCATTCTTTATTGTTGTTAAAGATTGTTCATATTTGACCGATCATCTTTAAACGTCGTCGGTATGAACCCGCAATAGTTAAGATTCGATTAACGAAAGAATGAACTCGATATGTTCAACCGTTCGGAAGATACGGAAGATTTGTTTAAACTAAATAAATAATTAACCACTGTTTCTCGATCGCTGTCACACTGTAACAAAGGCCCGGATATGTACTTCAAAAGCACAAAAATTATGTCGTCAGATGACAAGGCACCCTTTTGTTGTCTAGCGCTGACCTAGCAAGATGTATGGAAAGCCAACCTGCGTGGCTTCCTCCTTCCCCGCAACAATATTATAAATATTAATACGTAGCTTCCAGTACGCATAGATCTAATTAATAAATATTACTTTTTTGTATTAATTTGAAGTAATAAATTTTTTTAAAACATAACTACGGTTCGCAGTGAGATATTTCATAGCTTCATTAGATCGAAAGATATGATGATGTAAAGGTAGGCGTATATGCGTTTTCACTATTTTAGATGAGTTTCGCAACTTGTGCATTCTTTATTGTTGTTAAAGATTGTTTATATTTGACCGATCATCTTTAAACGTCGTCGGTATCAACCCGCAATAGTTAAGATTCGATTAACGAAAGGATGAACTCGATACGTTTAACCGTTCGGAAGACACGGAAGATTAAGGTGAATTTTGTTAGGAAACGGGGAACAAAAACCGAGAAAAAAAAATACCACAAAAAAAACGCCCACAAATAGTCTCCGCCACCACGTTTGGCGAGGCTTGAAAAATAGAGATTTCGACGGATATCATTTTAAGGTCCCCCAAGACGATTAAGAGTGTGTACCGAGCGTTCATTAATTAAATGGGTCAAGGGTGCCTGTGACTTCAAAAACATCTGTCGGAACTAGCATCGTTCATTTGATGTCTGTAATTTTTTGGTTATCGTAATTTGTCAAACCAGTCGCAGTTTTCGTTTTCAGAACATTTTGAATGTGGTTTTCATGACAGGGCACAAAACCTACATGATCGAGGAGTATTTTCGAACTTGAAGTATTCTTGTGCACTTATGGCAGATCAGAGATCAATAATATGGGACGTAACTTGTCAAAGTTTGACAAATTTATTACAAAAAGATTACGCTAGTTTCGACAGACGTTTTTGAATTCACAGGCACCCTTGACCCATTTAATTTATGAACTCTCGGTATTTTCAGAATGGTGTCTGTCTGTGGGTAGGTGGGTGGTTGTGTGTGTGTGTGTGTGTGTGGATGGGTGTGTTTGTTTGTAATCTTCCACGATAACTGCCGAACTGTTGATCCGATTGACTCGAAATTTGACATGCAATCATGGTTTTTCCCTGGAATGAGCCTATTGGCTTTTGGCTGTCATCTGTCAAACATAAGTGACACTATCAACAAACGACAGAAGCTATATCTCACGGCACTTGACTAGCAATATGTCATTTGAAAATCCTCGAGAAACTGTATTCAGAACAGTTCAAAGTATCTCTCTTATCTGTCATTTGTGAAATATAAAAAAATATCAAAGTTCAAAACTTTGTCATTTTATTATTCAGTATACAGGCTGTCCCATAATTAGCGTGCAATACTTCACCAGCAGATTCTGCGACAAGAAATAAGAAAAAAATCCCTATTAAGATAGGTCAAAAAACGTTCCATAAGCGAGCTACAGCCCTCTAAAAGTGGTAGCCTGAAGATGGTTTTTATTAATTATCTTCGAAACTGTTAATAGCAGAATCATGAAATTTTGCACATCGGCCAATCTTTTCATGTCTAATATTATGCAATGATAATAATTTCAAAAATTCTATACAGAAATAGGTCAGACTGTGGGGGGTGGGGGGTCCTGTATTATGTCCGATGGATTGGAACGAGATTCCTGGCAGGTTTCTAGGGATCACACATTTGTCTGTGGTAAATTAGTAACCCTAGCAGTTTAACATTTACTTTCAGGGGCTCGACTTTAGTTCCGCAATAGGGTTTTTTTTAATTCTTTATTCTTCTTCAAATGGCTGGCAGCTTTCTGAACACATTTTTAAATCGATTTTACTCGAGAACGGTACTTCCTATCGAAGTTAAACAAGGGGACCTTTTTCATGCAAAATGCTTTGGGGTTTCATAATTTTATACTAAAGTTGCAAAAAACACGACAGTTGAAAAAGTTGGGGTGATTTTACCCCCCACCCCCCACAGTCTGACCTATTTTTGGATAGAATTTTGAAATTATTATTATTGCATAAATTATTAGACATAAAAAGATTGGCCGATGTACAAAATTTCATGATTCTGCTGTCAACAGTTTCGAAGATATTAAATAAAAACCATCTTCAGGCAACCACTTTTAGAGGGCTGTAGCTCGCTTATGAAGCGTTTTTTGACTTATATTAATAGGAACTTTTTTCTTATTTTTGGTCGCAAAATCTGCTGTTGAAGTATTGCACGCTAATTATGGGACACCCTGTATTATGTCCGATGGATTGGAACGAGATTCCTGGCAGGTTTCTAGGGATCACACATTTGTCTGTGGTAGATTAGTAACCCTAGCAGTTTAACATTTACATTCAGGGGCTCGACTTTAGTTCCGCAATAGGGTTTTTTTTAATTCTTTTTTCTTCTTCAAATGGCTGGCAGCTTTCTGAACAAACGATTAATTATTGCTGAGAGCAGAAACTAAAGGACAGGATGCTCTTCGTTCGTTTATATAAATTAAAACACCGCTCAAGCTTTTTTTTATCAGTGATGCCTGATGCACCTACGTCATAATCTAATCTTTAAGCTAGTGAAATCGAAAATCATGTACTCACATAATTTGCAACTAGTCTCTTCGACTTTTTTCTTGACCGAAATAAATTTAAGCTTGAAATTTCAGCGAAACATAACTAGTGATTACTTACATCCAGGAGAAGTTCCATTTTTGAGGGTGCACTGATAAGGATGGAGAGTCCCAGGCACAATTTTACCGTACATGGTGCGATCCATTCTAGATTTGTTTACCGATCAAACACTTTTTTCAACAAAACAGCGCCAAATTCAAACAAATGTCACATTCAAAAAAGTTCACGTCACCATACGAGCTGCACCGTGTGTGAATCCTTGAAACAGAACAACGAATCACTCGATTACCCAAGAATCACGTGGTCTTTCCGGCACTACAACAGGAAACTTTAAATAAGAAATGTCGCGGACATAATATCTGTGATTATTTTTATTTTCCTTTTGATTTTATTTACAAACGTTTCGGAGCGCGTGCGTGAACGACAAAATTAGACGGTACCTATAATAATAGTGAGTAACAGGACTAACAGGTATACATACACAAACAACTCAAGAAACAAAATTGCCAGAAAGCGAAAGTGTTCGAAAAGTCACTGTGTGCTTGAGCTGTTTTTAGAAAAAAATTCAAACCGTTAAAACACTAACAGCAAGCTCAGTTGCACATGAAGCAACCTGCTACACCATAACACATGAATACAAAATATTCTTGACTAGCAGTTCACTAATTTTAAAAGCAAACACTTGAAATTCATGAGGCCTATTTATTAGATAATAAAATTACGTTTATTAGGTGTAGTGTGTATAGCTTCGCGTGTAGAATTGAACAAAAATAAATAAATGATGATGAAAAAATGTACTGACAAGAACTTAAAAGACACTTCCGGTGCGGGTGTTCATTAAGGCATCTAAAATTTTAGACAACATATTATACTATTGTAATCTAAATTTAGGATTCACTATAATTAAGCATCTGGAAATGACTGATGAGAGTTTAATTTTAAACAGCAATGAAAACCTGTATTTTTGGAAAGTAATATACGCCCTCATTGGACCTGACTAGCTAAATGTAATTACCTACGTAAATATTTTTTTTAACTTACGCCCACCGATGGAGATTAACACAGTACTGAATAAATACATCATTTAAAGAAATACCCCTTGCTTCGTTCGCAAATTCTTCTACCTTGAAACATACGGTGTCAAGGCCCATCAGTAAAGCAAACTGTATATACCAAAAAAAAGTTTTAACTTGAAAATCTATTAAAATGTTTAATGGCTTTGCCAAAACAAATAAGTAAGCAACATTTTCGAACAGTGGGCTTAGTTTGTAAGACCGAAAAGTAAATTACTCGAAGACTTGAGCGTTGTCTTAAATGTTGGTAATTGAGTCACTTTCTAGCTTCACCATATACGTTCGTATATTTCAAGACTGCAATTTGTAATCTGAATTTCAACAACACATGTTGTATGGAGGTATAAATAAAATATATTCAGCCAGACTTCAGTCAGTTTCTAATTCATACTTTGGAAGAAGAGAAAAAAATGAACAGGGAAAATGAAACTGGGCAATTGTCCAAGACAAGATGGGAATGAGAACGATATTAGTACGTAGTTGCACCAAAATGATTAAATAAAAAGTAGGTTCAAAAGTGCATCAGCGGTCACATTTTGGAAAAGAAGATATAAACAATTATTTATTTAGTAGCAGTATGTACAGAGCGATCAAATAAGTACTCAATTGCTGAAGTTGGCGTATGATGCTCAACTTTTCCCCCAACACGCGTTCATGATTCGCCCGTTCGAGAAAAAAGTGAGCATCGTACGCCAACTTGAGCAGTCGAGTATTTGATCGCTTGTTAGTACTAAATATTTTTAAAAGTAAAATAGTCGACCTCTTTTATTACAGTACTTCAATTCGTTGTGAACATTGTGTTCCTTATCTAAAAAGAATAAATTTTAGACGTGCACGATCATGGACATAATCTCGGATTCGAACCCACCATCCTCGGTTGAGAAGCAAATACATGCGATAACCGGAATCGGTAGACGCAATAGGGTGATTGGATTGCATGAAATTCGTTAACCTGATCACCGACAGGCAGCGCAAGGATCGAGTTATGTTTTGACGTTTGTTGTGGAATTGCATTGGGCCACATAACAGGTGTAAGGCATTGTTAGAATGATAGAATGATTTGAAATCACAACCTCGATCTCGTCAACGCCGAACAAAGCAGTATGTGAACAAAACACGTAAAAATGACAGTATTTAGTGAGGTTAGTCCGGTTGACTCCGATATGGATGAAACTTGACAGATGACAATGACACTATTGACATTTAGCCATAAACTCCCTCTACATGCAATCACCCTATTCTCTGCGGTGAACACTCGTACCCCGTATTTCCAGATCGCCCGCCACCAGGTATTCGTCCCTGCAATTTCTGCCTACAGGGTGTTCATTTGAAAAGTTGTCACCCCTGATTTCTCGCCGCCAAAATTTTTCACAGGAAAACGCCGAAAAGGTCGATTTTTGTTTCGAGGGGGACATCTAGGACACACTGTCAAATTTTTATCTTCAACCCCTTCTTCCCCACCCCACCTTACTTTGAATTTTCAAACAGCATTACGTATCTTGTGATACATCAAATTGAAGGCAATACAATTCTCTTTCCGCCAAACATATTTCTAATTTTCTTAAACCATCCCTCAACCCCTGTGAAAATCCTCTATTTGCTAATGAAAAGAACAATTTTCCCCTATATACACTCCCGATTCTTGAGTAATTGACTTTCCAGCAGAAACAGGTCGATTTTTATTTCAATGAGGTCATCTAAGACGCGTATGTCCAAATTTTCATCTTCAACCCCCTTCGCCCCTACCTTACCTTACTCCAACGGTTTAGAAAAATTGGAAATATGTTTGACGGGAAAAGAATTTTATTGCCTTCGATTTTAGGCCAGGCGGTAGGTCATTCTGGATAGAAAAAATTCCGACCAAAGCTTTTATGGTGTCAAACTCTTCCTACGATCAGTCGGTATCTACCACTGAGTTTCCGCCCTAAAACGAGTTGTGCTGATTCCTCCACATCTGCCCAAAGGTAAAAGATGTCTTGAAGGTGCAAAAAGACCTGTTAAACCTCCGTACTTCTACATTTTATTTGCCGCAATGCAAACGTATAACTCTTACGCAAACATTGGAAGCATTTGTCATCATCTCTGTGCCAGTCTTACTGTTGAAAAAAAAAAAGATTCCTCTGTGCGGGTCAGATAAATCGCATTTAATTGTTTTTCCACACAAGAAAACGATAGAGCAACATGTATTTTGGATGTTTTCTAATAACTCGTACCCACTGAACCCATTTATGGTGTTAAAATTTCAATAAAAGCATTTTCGAAGATGTTGCCCGCTAAGAAGTGAATAATTTTTACCCGCCTGTTCAGCAGCAATTTTTTCAATTTTACCAAACACCGTTCTCGAAAATTTCATAAGGAATGGCAAGCTGGAACTCTTTTCTAATGATAATATATCTGGCTTAACCGTGGCACGCTTTTTGAAAGTGTAGGAAACTTATTTCTTTTCGAGCGGTTCTATTTTATCCGCGTGCGGCCGTGCCTACTTGACATAGACCGGACTGATTACAAAAGCTTGGAAATGTACTCTCTTCCAGAGTCAAACACGACCATTATTGATAAAATGATATAAAGTTTCTTCATAAATCAATGTACAAAGTCTTAATAATAATAATGGTCGTGTTTTAAACCTAGAAAAGAGTACATTTCTAAGCTCGTGTAATGAGTCCGGTCTATGTCAAGTATATGCCACACGCGGGTGAAATAGGACCGCTCGAAAAGAAATGAGTTTTTTAGACTTTCAAGTGCATGCCGCGATTGAGCCAGGCACGATATAGTTAAAGAAGAGTTTGAGCTTTTCATTCCTCATAAAATTTTTGCAAACGGTGTTTGGTAAAATTGAAAAAATTGCTGCTGAACAGGCGGGTAAAAATTATTCACTTCTTAGCGGGCAACATCTTCAAGAATGCTGTTATTAAAATTTTAACGCTGTAAACGGGTTCAATGGATACGAGTTATTAGAAAACATACAAAATACATGCCGCTCCCTCATTTTCATGCGTGGAAAAACGATTAAATGTAATTTATCTGACCCACACAAAGAAATCTTTTTTTCTCAACAGTAAGACTGGCACAGAGATGATGACAAATGCTTCCAATGTTTGCGTAAGAGTTGTACGTTTGCATTGCGGCAAATAAAATGTAGAAGTACGGGGGTTTAACAGGTCTTTTTGCACCTTCAAGACATCTTTTACCTTTGAGCAGATGTGGAGGAATCAGCACAACTCATTTTTGGGCGGAAACTCAGTGGTAGATACCTACTGACCTTACGAAGAGTTTGACACCATAAAAGCTTTGGTCGGAGTTTTTTCCAGATTGTAGTGATTTTACCGACATACCGCCTGGCCTATTTGATGTATCACAAGATCGGCAATGCTATTTGAAATTTCAAAGTAAGGTAGAGTGGGGGCGAAGGGGATGAAGATGAAAATTTGGTCATACGTACGTGTCTTAGATCTTAGATGACTCCCTTGAAATAAAAATTGACCCGTTTTTGCTGACTCAAAAGAACTCAACTTGAACTCAAGTTCTTTCTTTCGTACATATTTTTCTAAGTTGAAATTTCACCTTCTAAATATATGCCGTTCATGTTTCGAATTCAGTACAATGACTTTTTGCAGCAAAAATAAAATGACAAGCTGGGGGGCTACGGCTACGGCTGATGGCACCTGCAAAGTTTTAGAGCGGAACTATCAGCGGTCATCAGCCGTATTCTCCCGGCGCTCCAGCTTGTCACTTTATTTTTGCTCCAAAAAGTCATTGAAAATAAAAAGTGAACGGGATATATGTTGAAATTTCAACTTAATTTCTTTCTTTTCATCATGTGCCTATTAAGCTTTCGTAGAAAGCTAATTTAGTAGTCGAAACTTAACGTCAAAACGCGTGCGCACTGTTTCACTTAAGAACGGAGTTGAATTGGTAAAATAGGCGTTGCGAAATCAATCCCTGTGGGTTTAATCCTTGACGGATTCTTACTACTTTGGTCTCTTTCGAGCCTATTGGCATTGCCAAAATCCAAAAATCAAAGAAATTATTTTTGGATTTTGGAAATGCCAATGGGCTCAAATCAAAGTACATCCTTGTAGCTTTCGGAAAAGACCAAAATAGTAAGAATCCGTCAAGGAATAAATCCACAGACACAGGGATTGATTTCGCAACGCCCATTTCACCAATTCACTCCGTCCTTATTTGACAATGGCGACAAAATTATGCGAGTTGTGGGTTATGATCATTGATCAGGTTATGATGAGTCAAGTCTTCGTCGCCCATAGTCGCCGCGGTACGTGGTCCCAAACTGCATTTGAAGATAGCGGCAAGCCGTTTTGCACACTTGTTAGTAAGACCATTTGGGACGATTTTGCCCGTATTACCTCTTTTTTACCTACCGATAATTTGAATTATTTAATTTTGAGCTATAGAGCCGCGAGAAGTGTCAATTCCTACTAATCCTGAACCACGGATTACGAAATTATCCTTCAAATAATTCAAAATGGCGACCCAATTATTCAAAATGGCTTCCTGAAAGTCAGAAATTGGAAATTTTCACTTTGAGCTCCGAGATCGCCAGAAGTGTTGTTCATCACTAATTTGGGGTGACAGATTATGAATATAATGGTTAAAAGATCTAGAATAATGACCAATGTAAGAAATGGACTTGATATGGTATTTTAATTGTTTAGGCCTATGTTAAGTATTTGTTAAAAATATGAGTTTTTCCTATCATTTGAGATTGCTGAAATGTCCGTTGTGCGAAACGTTCGTTCGGGTGGGAAGTTGGAATTATAGAGTAAGATTGAAAATAATTTGCAGGAAATTGAAAATTTCATCAGGAAAATATGAATTTGTAAAATTCGATTTTCCCGGAAAACCTCAAATCTTATTCCAAATCATCTTATTGAAAAAATCGTCAATCAAGGGGCTTCACTTCAGACTCCACTATTCAAGTCAGGTCTCGAAAACCCAGGCCGCTTTTACATTTCCAACCGGAAAATTCCCGGGAAATTGAAAAAAAAGTGTTTGAGAACTAGTTACGTCTTAATATAAAAAAAAATGGTGAAAATCTGTTCACTGAATGAAAAGTTGTAAAATTTGCCGTTTTTCCAGAGAGGAAAACTCGAAAACTGTGGGTCCGATTTTAAAAGTTTTTCCTCCAAAAATTAATTAAATTTTTTCTCCAACTTTCATTTACAGCATGACTGCACCTAAAATGAATATTTCATGAGGCATGTCGAAGTTGGCACTGCATTTTTTTCAAATTCACGGAATGTGCAAATTTTATTTCGAAAAAATTACCGTCGAAAAACCGAAACCGTGTTAATTTTGGAAACAAGCCTACACGAAGCCCAATCCAATCTACTTTCGATATCAGTTGAATTTTTCAAAAAAAGTCGATCCCCGAGTAAGAATGAAATTTTGAGTGAAGTCCTGCTACAAAAGCGAGTCGTTCTGGTCAAAACACGGGCGAGAGGCTCTCTCGGGTGGCAACGGCCAGGAGAAATTTTGAAAATTCAAAACGCCCGGCTGGAAAACTGCAACTACAGCCCTTGACTCAGACTCAGACATTTGACTCTTTTTTTGTGTTGCATTCTGCCAAATTTGGTTCCAATTCATCGGATAGATTTTGAATAATTAAATGGTAAAGTTTTGAACTTTGACATTTTTAATTATTTGACAATATGACAGATAGGGAGCAGTTAAGATACCTTCAACTGTTCTGAACTGGTTCTGAATACAGTTTTTCAGGGGCTTTCAAATCACATATTGCAAGTCAAGTTCCGTGTGAGATATAGCTTCTGACATTTGTTGACACTGGCACTTCCGTTTGACAGATGACAGCCAAAAACTGATGGGCTCTTTCCACAGACCAACAATGTATGCATGTCAAATTTCAAGTTGATCGGGTTAAGGGGGGGTTGGCAGGTGAAAGATGACGTCAAAATGACCAAATTTTCAATCCAGGTCATTTAAAAACCAAGATGCAGACAAGCCTCCGCAAGGCATGGATCGCATACCACTTGCTTGGGGCTATGTGGAGATATACGTTCAATAATTTATAAGTAAATAATTAAAAATCACTTTATTTTAAAAGCCGTCAAATCACCCGCCAAAAGCCGTCCGCTGGATCGCTCGAGCACCTCCATGGCTCGAGCATTTAAAAGAGGCTTGTTGCAAAATTTGCCTTTTTCCGAGGTATCTCCACATTCGGGCACAGAAAAGGTATGCGTAGACACTGGAAACATGGTATTTAGACGTTACCAAATTTAAAATGACCTGGATTGAAAATGAAATTTCACCTCAGTCCTGTGATTTTTTGATCCTATGCAAAATGCGTTTGAATGACGCCAAGGCGATCGACTCAGTTCCCGTCAAAGTTTTTCAGATTAATTTGTCAATTTGTGCTTGTCTTTCCTGTGTCTATAAAGCTTCGTTAAAGTGAGAATCTCATCTTGTAGAAACATATATTTCCGTTTCTTGGCTGAAATTAGTTCCTCGCCCGAGTGCGTGAGTTGTCGTGTTTCCAGTTCTTCTATAGAACTAAGAACTTTGTGTTCATTTACTTGAAACCAAACTGCCAGCCAGCAGGTTCAAAAGACCCTCCTTTTAAAACGTATAAAAGAGGTCTGATTTTTTTGAAGATATTTTCAACAATAACCACCATTTTGGATAATTAACAATTCTATCGTAATCAGCGAAATCGAATGAATGGAAAATGACACTCTCCGCGCCTTTTTAGGTCACAATTAACAAATTCCGATTCACTGGATGTCAACTTCGAAATCGGCCGCTATCTTGGATTCCAGGCGATAAAAAAAGAGGTAATATCAAATCATCTAATATAGGCCCAGTAACAAGTATGCAAATTTGCTTCCTTCTTTATCAAGTAGAAACTCTTTCAGAAAGAAAATGAAAAAAAGGGCATTGCTATCTAATTTTGAAAATTTCCAAAAAAAATTTGAAAATTTTTGATTTTGATTTTTGAAAATTCAAAAACCAGGTAGCATCGACAATGCATCTTTCTTCAAGGAAGTCGCAAAATTTGAACTTTTTATTTTCAAAAAAAGGTACCAAAAATGATTTCTACTAATTCACTTTTTCATGTCTACGAGAAATCATTTTTGGTACCTTTTTTTTGAAAATAAAAAGTTCAAATTTGGCATGCGACTTCCTCGAGGAAAGATGCATTGTCGATGCTATCTGGTTTTTGAATTTTCAAACATCAAAATCATTTTTACTTGACGAAAAAAATGAAATAAAACCGATTCCCGTCAACAACTTTTTTGATCGCATCAGAAACCTCAAGGGAAAAAGGTGAAACGGAGGAAACCACCGAAGAAAGAGCTCTAATATGATAGCACCTACTTAAGGCTGTATTCTCAGCAGGCCAAAACTATTTCAAGGATCTCTCCCCTCAAAAATGAAGATGAAGACTCAATTTTTTTTTATACTGTGTACTGACGGCTCGATATCAAGTTGGGGCTGAGACCGCCGTAAGTGCGGTTACTATAGCAACGGCCAATCAGACCGCTCTATTTGGCAAGTTACGCCGTCCTAACTTTTGCGCCTGCAACTTGGTATCGAGCCCTGAGTGTATTAGAAAACTTAATATGTACATGGCAATTTTTTCAAATTATGTATGTGAAATCTTTGAATACATATTTGTTTCTTTTTTGTTGACCATTTTTTTCAAAAAACGGCCATGTATTCAATTTTCTACGTCTCTCAAAATTATAAAACAGTTGATAATTTTTTCGTTTGATTCGGCTTCTAAAAAAATGTGGGGTAATCCAAACGGAAACAAGGTGAACAAGCATTAAATGGAATCCCATCAAAATCTTTCTCTATAAATATAGAGATCTCTAGCTTCATTTTTGAGAGAGAAATATTGATACCCTGCGAATACAGCCTTAATGCAACCCTAAACACTAATCTAAACAAAAACTGATTTCTGGTTAATGGAGTCATTTATAAGACTTATAAAAGTAATAAAAACGGCAATATCCTCTGGCCCTTGAAAGATTATTCATTTCAAGCTTTTGGCTACCCCTCTCATACAGGCAACCCAACATACATAGAAATGTCGATTTTCTGGAGAGCTCACAAAAAATACGACACTTTAGAGAAATTGAATGAATGATCTCAACATGCTTGTTTTTAAATTCCCTAGACAGGTATGGAGCTTCTTCAAAGAAAGAAGACGCCGCCAGTAATTTTGGCGCCACAGTCGCTTCCATCTCCAAGTTCCACTCTTTAATCTGATTAAGGTTGTGCATTCACAACCAGTGATGACAACTTTTTTAGGTAAAAGTACTTTTTTAATTTCCTCTTTTCTTCCTCCAGGAAATATCATAATTTGTCATATTGTATATCTGCAACCAACTGTGGCTCCAAGTGTGGCTTGACATGAATTGCATTGACTTTAATCCTCGGGGATTTGATGTGCTCTGCAAATGCATATTCAAGTGTTAATGGTTAGTTTCTTTTTTTTTTCAAAGGGTATCGTTACTTTTCATCGATCAGGAGCCGTATTCTCTAACTCGCTATTCACTCAAACCGACAGATATCGCTATCGGTAGTCAGGCAAAAGCCAATCACAATGGTGCTTGCCTAGCTACCGATATCGATATCTGTCGGTTCAAGTGCATTGCGAGTTAGAGAATACGGCTCCAGAATACTGTCACGGGTTTGGAGCTGGCATGGTTATGCTGTTTTTGGGTCATCAGCAACTTAAAATTGGAAAAAGCGGTCCGAATTTATTCATACCTTCAAAATGAACCACGTAACGATGCTATACTGGGATTGAATACGCCCAGTATTTCCATCCCAGGTGAAGTTTACCCTGAGACCAACTTATGGTTAAATGCCAGATTGTTGTAATAATGGTAGCTAATGTCACTTATTCTTTCAACTTTTTGGTGAAAGTTAACCAGAGGTGGAAATACTGGCCCTTATTGTCATAACTGACAACGTGCGGTACCTGTTTGTTTCGTAACAATGATATCTTCCATTTTCAACAATAAGAAAACAAACAATTCTGCTATGTATCATCATCATTCATCACCTGGTTTAAAGGTTATGTATCATTCAATAAAATGATATTCTCTATTACTACCGCTATGGATATTGAATTACTTACCTAAATCATCCATGATGGACCTTTCTTCCAACTCGAAAATGGATTCACGTCGATAGCATAGCAGAAATTATGTTTAGAAACACTTTTACTTGAAAAAATATTGAAAAACCACCATAGGGAGTTTTTATCTTGACATTGACACTATTGACAGTTATGACCTTGGAAATTGGGTATCGGATGTGGGTATCGGGTGCGTCGGCTTGTTCGATTCTCGTTTGGTCCGAGCTTGGGTTGGCATCACTGGAAACGAAGTGGGGCTTCTGCACATCCTTGGCTTTTGCACGCAGCAGATAATTTATTCTTAACCATCTACCTTAGTCCCGCCGCCTTGCCTAGTCCCCGCCTTGCCTAGTCCCCGCCTTGCCTAGTCTCGTGCCGCATCCGCCTTCCTTATGGTGGCCTTACATTCGGTGCTTTCCACCTAGACGGTACAAATACCACCAGACGGCACATGTTCCATCGTGTGGCACAAAATTTTAGGTGATCCAATGAACGGCACAGAATCGAGAAGGAACACGTAGATGGAAAGCACCGTTTGGAACCCGCACATGCGTAAATGGCAAGTGTACCGAACTTGAGGCTAGGTGGAAAGCACGCATTGAGCATCAAATGCTGCAGCTTTTTTTGCTGCCGAGCTCTCATTGGTCAAATGTTGGTCACTGACAGCAATAACAGGCGTCAGTTCCAATCAAAACTCTGCTGCAGCTTTCTTTGCAGCAAAATTCTGATTGGATGGGCAAAATTCAAAAAGTTTTGCCGCCATGCTGCTAAAGAAGTTGGCTGGCTAGCAGCATGGCGGCAAAACTTTTTGAATTTTGCCCATCCAATCAGAATTCTGCTGCAAAGAAAGCTGCAGCATTTGCTGCTCAATGTAAGGCCACCATAAGGCACCATTAGTCCCACCGCGCTGCTCTCGAGCTCGACTCGCGAGGAGGCAAACGGCCGGTGTGCTTACGCGGCTTTGCGATTGCGCACTGGAGTTGGCGCGAAGTCAACCTGCAATCAGATAATCTTGCATCCTGCAACAGTGTCCCCCGCTGCATCTGCCTAAATTCAGTTCTTCATTCAATTATCTACGTTCAGTGCATCATGAACCCGGAAAAAAAGTTGGAAAAGGTAAGTTGTACCTGCCCGTGCAATTGTTTCTATATCAATTGTTGCCAGGTCGGGATTATGATAAGATAAGTTTAAAAATTGTTCGTACGGCATGAGGAGTGAGGACAAATTGAGAAACAAGTGTTGTAATTTTGTAGTGTCAAATCTAAAGGAGTAGGCCAATAGATACTATCGCCTCACGGGAAATTAGTCCAGTTTGTACACTCCCATACCTACTCTCAAATTTGTACTGTAGGTACAAGCTGTTCACGATAAGATTCACCCCCCTCCAGCAGATTCCCCTTTGAGATATTTCGAAGAGCTATAAACTTTTTCTTCACGATTTTTCCCAGAGACCTTAAATCGATCCCCTAAAAGTTTCGATGCAATACACAATATTGCGCGGAAGTGGCGCTCCGGCACGGATGTCTTGCGAACTAAGAAAACGGTGACAAGTTATCATCGCGCATGTTCAGGGCCGCTATTCTTGAATCGTGTGAGAAAAGTCCCTGGGAGTAAAATACATTCCGCAGTACACTGATGTAGCGAATGTTGCCTAAAATCGTGGTTTTTAGGCAACTTTCGCCACAGAAGTGTAGTACGGATTACATAAAACTCACAGGGACTCTTTTCACACGATTCAAGAATAGCGGCCCAGAATTCGATAATGACATTGATTTCTGTGTTTGACGTTGACATTTTGTTCAGTTTTATCAGCAACTTGTGAAGCCTTCGGATTCAAAATGGATGTTCGGCGGTCGAAAAAATGTGTGCCACTCAGAGGACTGACTGTCGCCATCCGTGCTGTCGCCACACCATGCTGTTGGAGTCGCCAATACAATACAATACAATACAATACAGCACTGATTGAATGAAATATCCCCAGACAATTTTGCGGTAAATTTGAATGTTATGGTTGAAGTGTTCCATGTTTTTTTATTTCGTAATTTGGGCATTTGGGAATGATCCCTCACATATATGCCGATCAGCTTTTAAATTCAGCACTAGAACGGTAATTTTCTTACGCCAAGTTGGCAATTCTGCGATAATTGGGGATGCTCAAATTTGTAATGTTGGATCACTTTTTCCCTAGATGACCTTGAATTTTTATTGTCAATCGAGTACAGCGCTGTTGCAAGATTGTATAAACGTTCAAGGCGTCTTGATTTTGGTAGATTTTCGCCAGTTTAAATGGGCGACTGGTGGAATGTTTTTTCCAAGGTTTTTTCAAATAAAATAATAAATTACGTTGAGGAAACTGTTCTAATTTTTGGTCAAAAATAAAGGTCAATAGCTGATATCTAAAATTAATCTGTGCCTTTTAAATTTAACACTAGGTGATAGATTTTACAAGCTCTCGAAGGTAATAATCGAAAATTTCACAATTTTTCTGAATTAATTGCTATGCCTGTACTAAGGATACAATATTAGTGACAACGTAAATCAACTTATATAGTGCAATAGTACCTAGTATCACTATATGTAGGTACTTAAGATACATTGATACTATAACTAAATATATACAACAATTCTTGAAAACCTGTGAGATGAATCAACTTCAGCTACAGCATTCGCTCGAAGATCTATAGGCAAACCACAGAAAAACTGCTCGACGTAGCTTTAATGCAAAAAAAAAAGGAAAAGATGTCAGCGAGGCTGATATCGGTGGCCATCTTAGGGAACAGAGGGTAGAGTAGATGCAGCAAATGGGCGAGTGCGAAGTTGACGATGGAGATGTTGAGGAACTACAGGTCTAGCTCAGATGCAGTTTTTGATAGCCATTGTCCGCGGACACCTACTCCGCGACGATGTGGTTCATGGTCTGGTTCTCAGTTCCACACTCAGAACTCGGATCTTCTACATATCCTCACTGATGGAACTGAAATCTGCATTTTCCCTGCCCTGTTCGTATCCTATTGAATCCATACTTTCCTTGGAAGGTAGAAGCTCTTCGGATCCTCTACAATCGCTCTGTTCTTGACGGCGGCTTCAGTATCCCATATTTCCTTCCAGTGTCTTTTCATCTCGAAATCTGCAGCATGGATTTTTGGCTGCGATGTTCAAAATTGGCAGCCAGAAAGTCTGGGTAGATTTGACAACTCCAGCAATGATTCTCAATGCTTGGTTAAGAATGACGTCAATGATGTTGTGTGTGTGTGCTATTCATCCAAACAGGAGCGTAGTATTCCGCTGTCGACTAGACCAAGACAATGGTGGATATCCGAAGAGTAGTGGCGTCGACACTCCATGTAGTTCTCGCAAGTCTCTGAACCAGGTTCATTCGTGTCTTCGTCTTGGCAGTGAGTCTCTCCAAGTTGATCTTGAAGGATAATGTTTGGTCGAAGGTCCCACCGAGGTACTTGGAGTGGGACTGTGCTGCAGATGAAGTCCGGCCATCAAAGCTGACATTGAGGTGACGAACTGCTTCTGTCGTTCAGATGAATGGCTCTAGTCTCTATCTCCAGAGAGTTCGGATTCAATCCTCATTTCTGAAAGATGACAAAATTCTGTTGGAAAATCGTAATACATATTTATTATGTGCAGAAATATCATAGTGAAAAATCACAGAATCGGCGGGTTTTTATTTTGCACATCTGTGTTATTTGTCCAAAAAGTTCGTTTTCAGTTTTGACAAAAAAATACAAGATAAAACTTTGGATCAAGTTTTCATTTTTGGCTGGTCATAATCTACTCACTGTTCGACTGAATTGGTTCAAATTCATTTCATGGTTTGTCTCTGTTGACAGAAGGGCTGGCCTAAAAAGCTAAAATCAGAAGCCAACTTTTTTCAATCGAGTCACATCGCAGGTCAACCATTAAATTTGCCTCAATATGGCTCGAACCCGATAACAGTATTCCCAAAAATGTAAATTTGACCAAATAACACAGGGATATATTTTTCCGAATCTGCGGCCCTAGACTTTGATTTACCCAGTAATTCTTGACAAGTTTTAACAGAGGAATATTGCTGGTAAATCTAAACAAAATTGAAATCCCCTATCTGCCATTGGTCTATGTAACGTTAATGAATAACCTTATAGCGTGGAGACCTCAGGTGATAATAAGCGCCGCAAAGCAAGAGCGCCTTTCTCTGGTGGTGATTCATGCGTGGCCCCAAGCCGTTGGTAATTTGTGGAAATTCCCTGGAATCCCGTGGCTATCCATTTAATTTGAAGAAATCGTATCCGGTGGAAATCCTGTGGTAATCCCGTGGCAATCCATCACAATCCGTTGAACGTTCTGATGTCCCAGTAATTCACCCGAGGATTCACCCCATGATCATTTGCATCTGAAGTCAACTTTGAATGGAAGAGAAAATTTACATGAACTTAAGTACTCAGACAAGAGTGTTACTCGTACTTACCTTATAAATATACAGGCAGAACCATGAATATAGCAATAGCAGAACCGAGGGCAGAACACTTAATGAAATTTTCCCAGGAATGTAAACAACTATGACACTCACCTGACATCATGACAAACAACGGCCAAGGCAACAGGGCAGCGGATATGATGCAAGGAGACGCCAGAACTGGCATTTCTTGTCAAAATTTTCTAACCTCTTTGAGCTCAGCCCGTTTTCGCGCAACTTGGTCTATGAGCGTCCGTTACACTCTAGGCAACATGGCCAACCGCGTTTTATTTTCTGCTGAATTTAAAACGTGATCGGCATATATGTGCTTTCATGAATGGGTCGCGTGAGGGTTACACCGATTTTTGTATGTAACCACTTCTACTTGAAAACGACGCATAATCCATTGAGCTTAGTTTGAGAATCACCTATTTTACAGCGTAACATATGGAAGACTTTAAACGAATCACCTCGTTTTTTAGCGCATGCGCTAAGCGGTCCCGCAATATTGTGTATTGGTAACTTGCAAACGCCCTATATTTTATTCCGTTATTTGGTGAAGCCTTTTTTTCTGATTACAAAGATATATAAAATTTACGATTTATTTTGACAGGGACGCTGTCAAAAAAAAAATGTGTAGTCAAATAAATTAAAAATTACGCGACACCTGTATATTAAAAACGAATTAGACTATTTATCCATGCAGAGTTGAATTCTGCAGACAGAATGCTGCGAGAATAACTTTTTTTTAGTTGAACTGTAGAAACCATAGCCATCTTACCGCGAAACAAGATTATTTGACTATTAGTCCAGTCAAATTAATAGTGGGGGCACTAGGTGAATGAACCTTGCAAATGGTGATGAAAGCATGAAATTCGGTACACATACTCAGAATGAGCGCCTCTCTTACACAACAGGTGGAGCCACGCCGAATTTTCACCGGAAGGGGGCTCGGGGGGCTCCTGAAAGTTAAAGGTCCTAGGGCTCCCACCAAACCGCTTATCAGTTCGTTTTATCAATTAAAAAGAAAACTCATGAATATATCGTAGAAATTGACGACGTTTATCGCCTAGTCCCGGGAATTTTTCATGATGAAAAAAAATAAGTTCTTCGGCAGAACACACAAATTGGTTTTATTTTATTATCACCTACAAAGAGTTGATGAGGAGATGTGCAACACGTTGATTCCCACAAATTCGTATCCTCTGAATTCGTTTGTGGAGTCAAAATTTTGATGGTGTATCTTCTTGAAGAGGGGCATTCCAAAGAGTACGCTATTTTCAACACTAAGTTCAAATATAATTTTTTCAATGTTCTGAATCGAAATTACTGAATTCCTTCCAGCAATGCATACCCTGAACCCTTCTTTGAAAGTACCGCGTGCGACTGAACGTGGACTAAGTCCTGAAACACTATCAGAATTTTTCTCCTGTGATGCTACTATTCACTCTCGACCGGGGCAATTAGGTTCCTACACAGCATGCGCGGAGTGTATACACGTTATTTCAATATTATGACACAATTTCAATCATAAAAAATTTGACTGAACCGAGAAAATACCCTGCATCGTGTATACACTCCGCGCATGCTGTGTGGGAACCCATTTGCCCCGGTCGAGAGTGGATAGTAGCATCACAGAAGAAAATTCTGATAGTGTTTCAGGACTTACTTCACGGTCAATCGCACGCGGTACTTCCAAAGAAGGGTTCAGGGTATGCATTGCTGGAAGGAATTCAGTAATTTCGATTCAGAACATTGAAAAAATTCTGCTTGAACTTAGTGTTGAAAATAGCTTACTCTTTGGAATGCCCCTCTTCAAGAAGATACACCATCAAAAATTTGACTCCACAAACGAATTCAGAGGATACAAATTTGTGGGAATCAACGTGTTGCACATCTCCTCAATCATTCTTTGTAGGTGAAAATAAAATAAAACCAATTTGTGTGTTCTGCCGAAGAACTTATTTTTTTTCACAATGAAAAATTCCTGGGACAATACGATAAACGCCGTCAATGTTCACAATATATCCATAAGTTTCCATTTTAATTGTCAAAACAAACTGATAAGCCGTTTAGTGGGAGTCCTAGCACCTTCAACTTTCAGGAGCCCCCCGAGCCCCCTTCCGGTGAAAATTTGGCGTGGCTCCACCTCTTATCTGAAAGAAGGACTCATTCTGAGTACGTGTACCGAATTTCATGCTTTCATCACCATTTGCAAGGTTCATCCCGATTTTGGCTCTTAGAGCCCGCACTATAAGCAAAAATCGGGTCAAACCGGAAATAAATTCGGAAAATTTGACGAAATTTGGTGGATCGATGCGGAATTCAACGTAGAATATATAATCGAAGAAAACCTTTTACCCTCCTGGGGTGTAAGGTTTAACGTAGAATACTATACTGAAATTCCCAAATATTCCAAATCTTGGATTTTTTTTAGGACCAATGAAAGAGCGCCATCCTTTGAAATTTCAGATTTTTTCTGAATAACTTGTAAACTATCACCTTTAGAACACGCAAAAACCATCGAAGCAAATGTAGCCCGTTGAATTCCCAAGAGATCTGTATTAAACAGTGCTAAACGCAGTGAAAATTACTGAAAATCTATTTCCGGATCTTACGTAACAATTTGCATAATGTCAGTTCAGGGGCTGTAACGTATACAGCAAATGTGCGGATTTCAATGTGTTTTACATGTTTGGAAAGCCAATTCAACATTCGGTTTCACATTTTTGTCTAGTAGTCGCCGATTTCAAAATGGTAGGTACTTTCCCTCGACCTTTAAAATCGATACTTGGTGTCCCGAAGAATCCCCGAAAATCGATTTTTTTCATAACATGCCATTTGACTAATTTTCAAAGTAGAGCAAAACCGAGGGCACAACCATCCAGGGAATATGTGAAGAATAGAATACCAAAACAATAACATGTTTCGGGATCTTTTCCCCAGTGATGGTTCCTGAGTTATATGGGTTGAAAGACTGAAACGACCTATTTGGAAAAAAGATATGTAGTCTGGACACTGCTAACTGCTAACTGCTGACAACTGTACGGAACTTGCATTTGATGATACAAGATTCCACTTAGCAAACACATTGAATATACTGTTACGAGCGGCGATCTTGTACATATAGGTAAACACTCGATGTTTCTCGATCTTTCCACCATTAGATCGCAGTGTAGAAGTCTGGAGCGATCTCGTGCATTCCAGAGCGTTCTTGTATGTGAACCCAATGGAGACTTGAACGTTCGATCAAGGCACATCAGTCCACTTTGGCGGAGGCGCAGATTCCAGAACACATGGAAAGCATACGGGTAACGTGTGCGATTATTCAGGAATGATCTAGAAACCGCATATGCCAGACCCTCATGGAATTTGCTGGAAGCAGACAGAAACTTCGGGAACATTATTCGGAGGCCTTATATAAGGCGTCAGCCGGGAGCTCGCGGCAGTAATGGATTAGATAGCGAGTGATAACAAGCGAAGTACCTGCGACATAATTCCAAGCGATAATTGTTGGCATTTATTGTAGTAGTAGTAGTACGCAGAAATAAACAGTGTGTGTTTTAAAAGTTCGTCTCAATTATATTCGAACCCGTACGCGAAATATCGTGACAATACTTATGTACTTTCCACGTCTGCCAAGTGGCATATTACACCTCAAATGAAAGGTCTGTACAGTATTCAGCAGTAAGTGTCCGAACTACCTAACTTTTTTTTTCTAAATAGGTCGTTTTAGTCTTTCAACCCATATAGGTAACTCAGGAACCATCACTGGGAAAAAGATTCCGATACATGTTAATTTTTTGGTATTCAATCCTCACATATTCCCTGGATGGTTTTGCTCAACTGGAAAAATTAGGAAAAAGGCATGGTATAAATAAAATCGTTTTTTGGGGATTCTTTGGGACATCAAGTATCGATTTCAAAGGTCGAGGAAAAGTACCATTTTGAATTTGGCGACTTCTAGACAAAAGTGTGACACCGAATGTTGAATTGGCTTTCCAAAAATGTAAAACACAATTAAATCCGCACATTTTTTGTCCACTTAACAGCCCCTAAACTGACACTGTGCAAATTGTTACGTAAAATCCGGGAATAAATTTTGCGTAATTTCCACTGCCTTTCAGCAGACGCTGTATCTCAGAGACTATTTACCACAAAGTAATGAATTTAGTACTGATCTCTTGAGAATTTAACGGGCTACATTTACTTTACTGGTTTTTGTGTTCTAAAGGTGATAGTTTACAAGTTATTCAGAAAAAATCGACAATTTTCAAGAATGGCGCTCTTTTATTGGTCCTAGAAAAAAAGCCAAGCCTTGGAGTTTTCGGGAATTTCAGTATGTAATTCCACGTTAAATTCTGCATCGATCCACTAAATTTCGTCAACTTTCAAATTTATTTCCGGTTTAAACCTATTATGACTGGACTATACCTATTGTTACTATATTTCGCGTACGGGTTCGAATATAATTGAGACGATCGTTTGAAAACGTACACTGTTTATTTCTGCGTACTACAACAATGAATACACGCCAACAATTATCTACTTGGAATTATATCGCAGGTACTTCGCTTGTTTCGCTCGCGTTACCACTTCGCATTCCAATTCAATACTGCCGCGAGCTGCCGGCTGATGCCTTATATAAGGCCTCCGAACAGCGCTCTCGAACTTTCTGTCTACTTCCAGAAATTTCCATAGCGGCCCGGTATAGGTATGCGGTTTCTAGACCATTCCTGAATAATCACACACACCTTCCACGTGCTTTTTATGTGTTCTGGAGTCTGCACCTCCGCCAAAGTGGACAGATGTGCCTTGATCGAACGTTGAAGTCTCCATGTATTTCAATGCCTCCTCGCACACTCTAGAAATGTCCAGAGCTCCACGCATTTGTACACTGCGGCCGTGGATGGAAGAATCCAGAAAGATCGCGTGTTTACAAATATGCACGGGAAAGCCGCTCGTAACACTATTTTATCATTTTTCCGACAACTTACTTGTCAAAATAAATCATAAGTGTCACATATATTTGTAATCAGAAAAAAGCTTCACTAAATAACGGAATAAAATATAGGTGTTGCATTTAAAATAAAAAAGTTAGATATCACACCCTGTATACGGTGCCAATTAGAAACATTTGGAGGGTCGATTTAAGGTCCCTGGGAAAAATCGTGGAGAAAAGTTTTTAGCTCTTCGAAATATCTTGAAGGGGAATCTACTGCAGGGGGGGGGTGAATTTTATCGTGAGACGTGAACAGCCTGTACTTACCTTAAGTACAGAGAGTAGGTATGGGAGTGTACAAACTGGACTAATTTCCCGTGAGGGCGATAGTATCTATTGGCCTACTCCTTTAGACTTGACACTACAAAATTACAACACTTGTTTCTCAATTTGTCCTCACTCCTCATGCCGTACGAACAATTTTTCAACTTATCCTATCATAATCCCGACCTGGCAACAATTGATATAGAAACAATTGCACGGGCAGGTACAACTTACCTTTTCCAACTTTTTTTCCGGGTTCATGATGCACTGAACGTAGATAATTGAATGAAGAACTGAATTTAGGCAGATGCAGCGGGGGACACTGTTGCAGGATGCAAGATTATCTGATTGCAGGTTGACTTCGCGCCAACTCCAGTGCGCAATCGCAAAGCCGCGTAAGCACACCGGCCGTTTGCCTCCTCGCGAGTCGAGCTCGAGAGCAGCGCGGTGGGACTATAGTGGAGCGAAATCGGCCTGAAAAGTCGTCTTTTTTTTTTGAAGGTATAACAGCACCAAACTTTAAAGGTCTTATAGAGAATCAAATTCCACCTATGTATGGTCATTTTGGGGATGATCTTGTGGTAGGGACCTTTTTATGGGCAAAAAACCTCAAAAATTGAAAATGAGCAGTTCAGCATTCACAACATTATATTTCTGGATCCAGTTGAGCTATCGGTTTGTTCTTTTTTTTAAATAAAAGTACATGGAAAAACCTTTCCAATTGTACATCACTGACTAAAGATAAATGTTCACGAACGTGTTTATAAATCAATAAACATTATATTGACCAAAAATGCAGTCCCTTTTTGACCATGCAAAGAACTTCTTTCCTCGTAGGAATTTTTAGATACAACCTGCGAGGAAAATAAAGCCAAAATACGAGAGAAAATTTTACAGGAAGTTTCATTGATCTGGGCCGTATAGTTTGTCAGTTATGAATTTTTTTCTGGCACATTGAGTTGGAACGTCGCCCGGCGTGTGCTTGCATACAGTAAATCGCCGCAAACGAACAGTGAGCGCGGCACGGCTCCCGTCACTAGCTGTTTATTAGACGGCGATTTACTGTATGCAAGCACACGCCGGGCGACGTTCCAACTCGATGCGCCAGAAAAAAATTCATAACTGACAAACTATACGGCCTAGATCAATGAAACTTCCTTTAAAATTTTCTCTCATATTTTGGCTTCATTTTCCTCGCAGGTTGTATCTAAAAATTCCTACGAGGAAAGAAGTTCTTCGCATGGTCAAAAAGGGACTGCATTTTTGGTCAATATGATGTTTATTGTTCTATAAACACGTTCGTGAACAATTATCTCTAGTCAGTCATGTATCATTGGAAAGGCTTTTCCATGGACTTTTATTTAAAAAAAAGAACAGACCGATAGCCCAACTGGATCCAGAAATATAACGTTGTGAATGCTGAACTGCTAATTTTCAATTTTTGAGGTTTTTTGCCCATAAAAAAAGTCCCTACCACAAGATCATCCCCAAAATGACCATACATACGTGGAATTTGATTCTCTATAAGACCTATAAGGTTTGGTGCTGTTCGAGGTGCTGTTATACCTTCCAAAAAAAAACGAAGACTTTTCAGGCCGATTTCGCTCCACTACTAGAGAAGGCGGGTGCGGCACGGGACTAGACAAGGCGGGGACTAGGCAAGGCGGCGGGACTAGAGTAGATGGTTAAGAACATAGACGTTAAGAATAAATTGGGTGCTTTCCACCTAGGCGGTACAAATCGCAAGATTACGCGAAATACATGATAGTCTGTGGGCATAGGGTCAAAAATGGCTTGGCCGTGTGCAGCTTCGTGAAGATATGGGCGATCAAGGACCATGAAAAATTATGGTGGAATATTGACATCTGCTGCAGGCAAATATGGTGGAGGCGCCAAAATGGCCTTCATCTGATGATAAGAAACTGGCTGTAGCTCGTTTGTTTTTCAACGGATTTCAACATCTGGAACATCATGTAGACAAAAAAATTCTCTTCTTATTTCATGCCTAAATTCACAAAAGTCATTTCGGGAAACTGTCAAAATTGTCTTCATAAGATATGCTAAATTCGGGCTTTTTTTCAAGGTTATCTGATATTTTTGAAACTTGGCAGTATTATAGATCTTGAGGTGCCCTTTCCGAATTTCCACTTTTCCACTTCGTATATTCGCCGTTTTGGCCGCCATATTGGAAAGATGGCGCCCAAAAAAAAGTTTTTTTGTCAATATCTTCATTTCAGTCAATGTTAGGTGGAAGCGTTTGTATGCGAATGGAAGCTTATTCAATTCCCTACAATTTGACACCTTACTCGTGGAGGTGCTGTTTCCGGGTTATGGCTTCTAGAGCTCCCTGAAGCATCAACTTTCGTCATCCAATCAGCATGTAAAGTTGAGCTTAGCTCCACGTGGCAGTCAGATTAACCATAAATAATGATAAATTGTCAACCACAGACCATTAATATCCAGAAAATCAACCATGGTAACGGTTGCTGTGCAACTACAGGGTGAACTCTAAGGCAAAATTGACTTTGAGAAGGTATAGCTTGAGAACCGTAAGTCGCACATGAGTGATTCAGATGTCAAATTATAGAGAATTTAATAGACCTTCACTTTTTATATGAATTCTAAAATTTTATGACGAATTTTCCAAATTTTTCTCGAAAATGTTTTTTTGGACGTCATTTTTTTAAAATTATGGCCAGAACAGCAAAGATACGAAGTGGAAAAGTGGATATTCTGAAAGATGACCCCAAATTTCATCATAATAATGAGTTTAGAATGTATCTGATCAAATGCTATATTACCTTTATTTCTTTCTAAAGTCAGTTTGCTTTCACAGTTCACCCTGTAATTACACAAATAACATCACCATGATCGATTTTCTAAATTTTTATTATCTGTGGTTAACGGCCAAGAGCTATTGATGGGTTATTTCCAAGAGCTATTGATGGGTTATTTGCCTACTACATGACGGTGGCATCAATTTAACATGCTGATTGAATGCCGGAAGTTGATGCTTCCGGAAGTTCTGAAAGCTCTAACTCAAGAACCGTACATTGCACATGAATGACTGATATGTCAAATTGTAGAGATTGGAATGGGCTTTCCTCCGCATATACACATTTCAATTTTGAGTCAGTTGAATTCAAGATATTGACAAAAAACTGTTTTTTGAGCGCCATTTTTCCAATATGGCGGCCAAAACGGCAAAGATACAGAGTGGAAAAGTAGAAATTCGGAAAGAGCACTTCAAGATCTATGATACTGCCAGGTTTCAAAAATATCGAATAACCTTCAAAAAAGGGCGGAATTTAGCATGTCTTATACCTAAATACAGTTTTGACAGTTTCACGAAATGAAGTTTATAAATTTAGGTATGAAATAAACGGAGAATTTTTTTTCTACAAAATGACTTTCCAGATGTTGAGATCCGTTGAAAAACAAACGAGCTACAGCCAGTTTCTTATTACCAGATGAAGCCCATTTTGGCGCCTCCACCATATTTGCCTGCAGTAGATACGAATATTCCACCATAATTTTTCATGGTCCTTGATCCCCCAGGAATCGACTACGACATAACTCTATATATATTCACGAAGCTGCACACGGCACGACCTATGCCCCCATACTATGAGCCAGAATAGAGCACCGTCCAGAGAAAGTTATTAAATATCTCTCATTTCAAGCTGGACGGTATCCCTGATCGAGGTAATTCCCGGGAGCTGCTTTTGAGAAAGGTTTGGCTTCACTGCCTTTGAGTGGCGCATGCATGCCCGATTTATTGGCCAGAATCGTATTAATAGATGAGTCAAAAAAAATTGTTGAACATCCCCAATGTATGTATGTAGTAGGTATTGATTATGGAAATCAACACGGTTTCCGAAAGGGAAAATCTATCAACACGGCAGTGTCGCAGCTGATGAGCTTCATACATGGCGCATTAAATAATAAACAATATCCTTTGGCGATATACTATGATCTAAGCCAAGCTTCTGATACTGTCGACCACGAGTTGCTGTTGGGAAAGTTACACTGCATGGGAATTCGTGGAGTTGCAAACGAGTGGGTGAAATCATTTTTGCGGGATAGGACGCAGTCCGTCTTCATAGCGGGCGCGAGGTCACGACCTAACACTGCAAACGTCGGTGTACCCCAAGGATCGATTTTAAGTCCGACTCTATTTATTATTTTTATAAATGACCTCATCACCAAGTGCGGGTCCCCCTCGGAGACCGTGATTTATGCCGACGATACGACTTTTTTAATAACTGAGGACAGCCTTTCTCGAACTTTGTCTAAAGCGAGCCTGGCCTGCGATGAACTTACACAGTGGTGTTTACAAAACAGCCTAACTTTGAATACTGACAAGTCGTTCTACATGGAATTCATACCTAAAAACGTTTTACGCGACTCTAGCTACCTCATAAAGCTTGAATCAAAATCAATTGCAAAAGTTAGGTCAATCAAATTTCTGGGCCTGCATATAGACGAAAAATTAACGTGGACAAAGCACGTGGAAGTGGTCGCGGGTAGACTCAGCGGCACGCTTTTTCTCCTGCGCCAACTCAGAGACACAGTCTCGGACGCAATCTTGAGAATGACATACTTCGGCTTGGTCCAGCCAATTCTGGACTACGGTTTGTCTTTTTGGGGATCATCGGCACATATGAGGGAAGTCTTTGTCGTTCAAAAGAAAGTTTTGAGGTGTGTGGCGGGTGTGGGTCCTTTGACATCTTGCAGGGAACTGTTTAAACAGTATCACATTCTGACCCTACCATCTTTATATATTTTGCAAACAGCCACGTACATTAAAGCTAATGAGCACAAGTTCAAATCAGATAGGTCTATGCATCATCACGACACTAGAAAATGTAACCAGATACGCCAACCCTTCTCTAGATTGCAGGTGGCACAAAACTCTCAAGAATACCAGGGAATAAAATTCTATAATAAAAGTTTAGAGCTGTTCGGGGAGATCAAAACACTCGTCAGTTTCAAGAGAGTTTTGAGCCGGTTTCTCATGGAAAATGCATTTTATACAACGGAAGAATTTTTAATGTTGAATAAGATCAGGCATTGACCGAATAAATGATATTTTTTAACCTTACCACGTACCTGCGGATCTGATATCTACTGTTGTTATTGTTATTGCTGTTATCTGTTCTTTTTTCTTGTTTTTTTTCTTCTGTCTATGCTTTTTTGTTATTTAATTTATTGTTAGGGACAAGTCTACAGTGCATCACATTTGTTTTTAATGTACACATGCATCAAAGATGAATAAATACCTATTATTATTATTATTACTATTATTGTTACACGACTGGTTTTCGAAGGAAACCACACGGAAGAGTGTGATCTTGGGATCTTGCTGAACTGACCATCGTAGCACTAGCGGTAGTTTTCTGAACCTGTTGCCCCAGCTTTATCATGTTGGTTTTCACCGCTTCCACTTTTTCTAGCTTGCTCACACTGCACTGCCGTCTATATGCCGCGTTTGTTGTTCCACAACAGTTGATATTTCTTCCCTTTCCTCAAAACGCTTATTTTCCTGTTCATCGAAAATATTCTCTGCTATTCTTCCTTGTCTTCCTGACGCTTTTTCTTCTTGTCGAATCTCTTGTTCTTCCAAAAGATTCCTCGATCAATTCTTCTTTTCTTCTAAACGTTGCTCTTTCAGAAGATTATTCAATTCTTCTTTTTCTTCGACGCGTTTCTTCTCCTGCTCGATCTAGAAAAAGATTTCTCAATTCTTTCTCTTCCAGACGCCTCTTGCTTTCCTTATTCTGTTCTTTGAAAAAAAGTTCTGGAAATGGGCCCCAGGCGAGAGTTGCCATGGGGCGATTTCGGAAAAAAAATCATAAGTGGCACAGACACATGCCCATCTAGTACCTATTCACTAATGGAAAACAAAAATTGTTGTTTTGTATGTTCGTGGGCACTCAACCCCTTAAAATGTACTTTTTTAGCTAACGGCCGCTCGCCTATAGTCCACAGTGCCCCTAAGTAAAAAGGCCCTGTCCTTAATTAGATACATGACCGGTATGTAGGTACTTAGGTACTTTGGGACCAAAATCCCTTCCTCACCTATTTATAGAATTCACCAATTCTCCCCCAAGTCAACAAAGTATACAATGAGACGTTCAGCAGGAAAATTTGATTTACAAGTCGGCAGAAAAAATAAAATGAAAGTAAGTCTCCCTAGGCAGGTCTACTAGCTCCAGCTTAGGCCCAACTGCACCGCTCACCCTTAAATCTCTACTTTAGTAAGCTCGGCTTAAGTGAGGGTTCACCTAAGGACCATGAGTTTACTGCACCAATTTAGCTTAGTCAAAACTTAGCTAAGCCAGGGTTAAGCTTTAGCAAAGTTTCAAACCTTATGGATATTCAATTTTTCTCCAATAAAGTTGGTTGTTTTTAAATTTCCCTCGCTTTTTTGTCACACAGATTGGCAACAGTGTCGATCACAGGGTCTGAACCGTCAATAGTTTGAATTTATTGGCATTTTGCACAGGTAAGTGTGATGGCGAATCCCCAGAGCTGCTCGACCGTTCTCCGCTCTCGTTTTCAGGGAAACTCCAATAGTTTGAATTAGATTTTTGCATGAAAAAAAAAGTTCGGTAATCATTGACGACCACTACTTCTCGACTAGCATTTTCTAAGAGTTAGGCAACCACTTAAACAGCTATGTAGGACGCTTCCTTCTTGCCTGTACTTACGTCGTAGGACATTGGTGGATAAGTAATGGAAAGAAGGAGCATTTTACAGTGGAAATAGTGGTTTCCCCAGGAAACTACGGTCGACGAACGTGATGTTGTGGTGGTGTCTACCTACCGTGAAAAGTTGGTGGCTGAAGTCGAGAAGTAGTGGTCGTCAATAATTACCAAAAGTTCTCAAACAGTTTTTTGCCAGATGGTTAGCTCATCCCTACCTGTTCAACAAGTCAAAAGCATATACGCGTTATATTTAGTATACAGGGTGAAAATTGAAAGACAAATGTTTTTTTTATTCTGCTGAAATAATTTTTGAGAAAAACTGACTTTAATTATTCAGCAACCTCATGATCTCCTGTTGAACATGTGAAAAATGTACTCCTCATCCATGACTCCTCTTATCCAACTGCTGGTATTTTACCTACAGGGTGGTATATACAGGGTGAAATCAACTTTTTTTTCCGATGTTTTCTGTTTTGTGTCGCAGTTTTGGGTTTGGTATGTTCATTGATATTATGAAATAAGCGGAATATATGTCTAGTACTTACATGTTAGATGGATATTCAAGTTCATCTTTAATGAATTCTAAAACAATAAACTGCACGAACTCTTTGGTGAAGCTAGTTTTTTTTTGAAATGTCATTTTATCCAAAGTTTCAAAGTAATTCAATCTATCTGTTTCTTTGCCTCGGAACACCGAAATCCACGATATCCAATAAGGTACTTGCCAATGAAATAGATTTGATTGAAAATACTTTTAATCAACAAGATTAATAATTAGTACTTTCTGAAAATTTCCAGAAAATACAGGTTGTCTCAAAAGTAATGCATTCCGAGTCCATAGTGGTATATAGAATCCACCCAAGAACGCAAGAAAAATGTTAAAAATAATTAATAACGTTTATTTTTGAAGATATGGGGGGAGGCGGTGGGCAAAAGGGTGGAACTTCTTCCCCCTTTATTTGCAATATTCAAAGTGGTTTTGATGAACTGTTTGTGATAGATTTATCAGTGGAAATTATCAACCCGTGGGTGTGCAGTGAATTTCTGTTCACGATACAGGGTGAGTCATGAATCACAAAAATCCAGTATTCTACAATTATATCTAAAATATTCCATTGCTTCCTCAAATAATTTAGAATAAGAAGATATGACTCTTCTTGCCATAGATAAAATTTTACTGACGTTTTTGGAGGGAAATGAATTCTTGACATTCATGAATCACCCTGTATATCAAATAGAAGTTCAGTGCACATCCAGTGGTTGATATTTTTTCAATTTTCACTGATTATTATATCACATATAATTCTCCAAAATTATTTTGACTTACGAAAATAGAGGGGAGCGAAGTCCTCTACACCTTGATCCCCATATTTCCAAAAATAAACGTTACAAATTTTTTTTTATATTCTTCTCGTATTCTTGAGTGGATTCCATATTTCGCTCTGGACTCGGAATGCGATACTTTTGAGACACCTGTTTAGGTATCCATCGGTTACAAAGATTTTTTTTCCATTTTTTTTCCAAATAGTTGACAGTTAACAGCAGGGAAACTTCAGTGAAGTTTTCATGTCTGTTTTTTTCCAAATAGTGATGCCACTCTAACAGTTTTTTGAGTTTTCAATCCAGCAGTGCTATTTTTAGTATATTTGTGACGTCACAAAAATATTTTTCAATTTTGGGAATTAGGGAAAAAGACAAAATACGGGTGCATTATTTTTAACCATACTATCGAATGGGCCAATAAAAAAAATTAGGCAAGTACCTAACCCATTCTCGCCCATTCGTCTAAATCATTATCCAATAACTCCTTCTCCATTGGTATATTGTTATTCACGATATTGTTTATTTTTTGACTGCACGCACAGCTGCATATGATCTCAAATGTTGATAAGTGGTGGCTAAGCCGTACCACAACCTGAGCTTATTTTACGCAAAGCTCAAGCATCCCTAAGCCACAGTTTGTTGACGGTGCAGCGTACTTTTAAGTTAAGGACCAGTAAAGCTTCACTTTAAGGTTAAGTGTGAGCGGTGCAGTTGGGCCTTAGTGGATTGAGAAACAATAAAGCTAACTACGTAGGCACTTTATTTGAAATAATAATAACAATACATAATGGGGAGCGCATTGATAAAACGCTAAAAAAATTTATCTAAACTAAAATAACATAGGTATAACAAAAATACTACGGGAATACTGATCAATAGGTCTAGCTTATCCACCTATAATAAAAATAAGAATACCTACCTAATTACAATAAGCAAATAATAATACATAGACATGATATTCGATATGAAGCCACAGAATAGCTGAAACTACGAAATTCAGAAATATAAATCATCTCTGGTAGGCAGGCTTCAAATTTTGCCAAATGTTCTCATAATTTTATAATTGGGATGTACTTCTGGCTTGATGTTGATGACCAGATCCAAGAGTTCATCCAGAACCTGCAGCATGTAAAATCATGTTTAGAGTGAATAAATGATCACCTCTTTGATCTGAGATATTATGTGCCACTCAAAGCATATATGAATTATATATGATATTAGAAGTGATAATTTTTCAATGAATAGACCACATCAAAAATTGAAAGCGCAGGCGCAGATCAGGGAAAGAGACAGCCACATGTTTCTCGGAACTCCATGAAAGCTTCCATGTTGTTACGAGCGACGATTCTGAAGAAACCGCGATATCTTTATAGACTCTTTCCATTAGTATAAAGTTGTAGTAAATAAGTCTTCTCCACTTGTTTTTTATATTGTTACATCATTACTTAGACATAAAGTTCTATGCTATGTCACATTAGTTTTGAAAATGGCTTTATACATTTAACTAGCCGAAACTCGAGTAAACAATATATAAAAAACAAGTGGAGAAGACTTATTTACTACAACTTTATACTATACAACTCCATTTTGAGCACCATGGATCCCTTTATCAATTCTTTCCATTAGGTCGCAGTGTACAAGTGCGTAGCTCTGGTGCATTCCAGAACACTCATGTAGGCTTTTGCCCGTAGAACTGAATGGAGTCTTCAACGGTCGATTAGAAAACATCAGCCATTTTGGCGGAGGTGCTGACATTCCAGAACACACGGGAAACACGCGAAAGGTGTGTGATTATTTGGGAGTCGTCTAGAAACCATATGTCGGGTCATTGTGGAACTTGCTGGAGGACCCGTGGAAGGTTCGAGAACACTAGTCGAAGGCATAGGAGCACGGATCAGCCTAGGCAGTAGTATAGGGTACTGGACTGTAAATTAATTTAAGCAAAATAACAGAATAGAAGTGATCTATGAATCTTTACGTGTGCAATACAAATTAATGTTGGAAAGAAGTTGCAAAAATGTATTGTGCGGTTAAAAACAATCAGTTATTCAAATACTCCTGGTTTAATTGTGAACGTGACAACGTTGTTCCGCGGCCCGCGTCCGGGGGGATTCTGTACCGCTATTGGCTCTTGGGACCGCAGTCCCGAGTCGAGGCTATGACGTCACATATTTACCGCGCATTTAAATTAGAGATATTTTTAATATTTTTTTTAATCATGAAAGAACGGCAATAATAAACACGGGCAAGTGGGTTTTTTCTTAGTTGAAAGTTGCAAAGAATCCAAAATGGAAATATATAACAAATAGTCCAGTACCCTATTGAGTGCGAAGTGGTAGCGAGCGGATAGAAGCGAAGTACCTGCGATATTCCCAAGCGTAACAAATTGTTTGCGCGTATTTATTGTAGTACGCAGTAATAAACAGTGCGTGGTTTAAAACGATCGTCTCAATAGGCTACTTCGTTTGGGCAGGTGCGCATGTGTAAAAGCGCCAGATTTTGAAAACTTTCGTACACTTGTCAGTGTGAATATGGAAACTTGGCAACGCTGCATGCTTTGTCTAGCCGCCTGACCAACTACTGCGGTTCCTGGCTGTCACTTTTACACACACCGTACGTGCATCTCTTCGTAGCTCACGGTTCGGCCAAAGTCGAAAATGACAAAAAAAATTGTCCACGAATTTTAATACGTACAAGTGGTTACTCACATGTTTTTATGTAAAAAAACCGTTGAACCAAAATTGTATCATTGTTAGTTTTTGATTTTTCTCAATTAACGAAAGTTATGTGTCATTTGATAATGATTATCGCCCACATGCCCAATTCAGCTAATCAGAACAGCCGAATATGACACACGTGACTCAGTTTAAGCTATCGATTATTGCATACTAGCAAGTGAAAAGAGTACACTAGGTAAAAGCACCATACTAGGGTGATTCAAAATTTTTGAGTTAGGATTTTATGATGATTTTTTCAACTGGCTGGGAATTAATCAAACAAAAACGGTTTTTCTTTTACTATGGCAAGCTTTCAGTCCCCTCTCCAACATATTAAATGTCCTCATCTCTGGGACTGCTACAAATCAGTATACAGGGTGAAAGTTTATTATTATTCTTCACTTTCTCTCTTTCTTTCAGTTTAATTTGTTGAATTTATTTGATTTAAATCTGTGAATAAAAACGCAGCTCTAGAAAAACTCTATATATTTGATGAATATGTTTGACTAGAAACTCTTGAGTTGTCAAAAGAACCATTCGCAGTAGTTGTGTGAGCCGATTTCACCAAGAAAAAAATGTAAACGTGAAAAAGACTTCCCACCCTGTAAATTAAAATGCATCAGTTACAGGGATGTATTATTTTCATATGTTTAGTATGACATCATAAGCTTGCAAAAGAACAAGAACTGGCCTCAATCTAGATCAATCCCACCACGAAAAAAATTCAAGATCAGAAATACTTTTTACCTTGTAACTTGATACACAGCAGTTGCTGGGTGGTATATCATTGATATATTTATTGGTAGAACATAATAGTCTACAAAACTAGCCAAAAACCGTTTTTCCCAGTTATCAGTCTCTCGAGAAAGAAAGCAAGTAAAGAAAAATAATAAACTTCCACCCTGTATACTGATTTGTGGCAGTCCCAGAGATGAGCACTTTTGATATGTTGAAGTCCCCTCTTCTGCTGTGTATTAAGTTACAAGGTAAAAAGTATTTCTGATCTTAAATTTTTTTCTTGGTGGGATTGATCTAGATTGAGGCCAGTTCTAGTTCTTTTGCAAGCTTATGATGTCATACTAAACATATAAAAATGATACATCCTTGTAACTGATGCATTTTAATTTACAGGGTGGGAAGTCTTTTTTACGTTTACATTTTTTTTCTTGGTGAAATCGGCTCACACAACAACTGCGAATGGTTCTTTTGACAACTCAAGAGTTTCTAGTCAAACATATTCATCAAATATATGGAGTTTTCCTATAGCTGCGTTTTTATTCACAGATTGAAATCAAATAAATTCAACAAATTAAACTGAAAGAAAGAGAGAAAGTGCAGAATAATAATAAACTTTCACCCTGTATACTGATTTGTAGCAGTCCCAGAGATGAGGACATTTGATATGTTGGAGAGGAGACTGAAAGCTTGTCATAGTAAAAAAAAAACGTTTTTGTTTGATTAATTCCCAGCCAGTTGAAAGAATCATCATAAAATCCTAACTCAAAAATTTTGAATCACCCTAGTATGGTGCTTTTACCTTGTGTACTCTTTTCACTTGCTAGTATGCAATAATCGATAGCTTAAACTGAGTCACGTGTGTCATATTCGGCTGTTCTGATTAGCTGAATAGCTCTTTTCATGAAGCGAGTATCCATGGATTCCATGAAATGATTGACAGATAAAGTAGTCCAAAAAACATGGCGTCTTCTAAACGAAAACTGACGGAAACCGCTAACGCTCCGGTAACACAGCAACGTTTCGGGACCTGCCCTGGACACCTGCCGTTCCCGTCTGTGGTCGAGTGTCGTTGTGACAGCCCATCTCCGAAGCAAATGTTTTGTCAAGGACCGCCCGGGAGGCATCAGGTCCAGAGGAGAAGTTCACGGACATGCCGGCCGATTTTGAGATGAATCTGATCGCAATCTTATTTCAGGTACCTATCTACAAAACTGCATCTTTCCGTAACAGAACTGATGATGGGGTGTACACTGTACACTGTAGGTACTGTACACGCTCTGCTGTCCACATTCAAGAACACACAACACAATCATGCTCTTGCATTGCTTTGCATCTTTGCTTCTAAATACGTAGATAGTTGAAACCATCTAGCTATGTTACTTTGAAAGCCAAGTGCACGTAATTTTTTGGAAGTTAGGTAGGTAATTCCCGAGGTATTCGCCTTTATTAGCTCTGGCCACACGGGGAGCGAGTGTAGGCACTAACACAAAACACACTTCTATAACACTGGGCAAGGTTTTTCTGCCCCTTTTTCCGTTCTTTGCTCACGATTTATTCTGAAGTTTGATGATACTTTGGCCATGGAACCCCAAAACTGAAACCTGCTTTCAGCTATGTCAGTCAGGGAAATGTCACCCACGATTCGTTTAGACAGCTATAGTTTAGACTACATTATCTGTCAATTCTCGCGCATGCGTTCAGTTCCGTGCAAAATGAGTATGAAGTTAATGGCCATGAAAAGACCTATTGGGCATGTGGGCGATAATTAATCATTATCAAATGACACATAACTTTCGTTAATTGAGAAAAATCAAAAACTAACAATGATACAATTTTGGTACAACGGTTTTTTCAGATGAAAACATGTGAATAACAACTTGCACGTATCAAAATTCGTGGACAATTTTTTTTGTCATTTTCGACTTTGGCCGAACCGTGAGCTTCTTTGAACTAGAGGTGGGCCAAACTGCTCTTTTCCCGGAGCAGTGACACACTCTGTTACTGCAAATCACAGGTCCGACTGCTCCGACTGCTCCGGCCTCCGACCCGAGCGCTGCTGAGATGCTGAACGCTCCTTGCTCCGTCCGTCCGTACCGTAGTATGACACGCTCACGCTACGCATAGCGACGCGAAGCATGTGGCCGACCACGAAGAGCAATCGGACAGTTTTTGTTTACGGAGGGCGCGAATAAGGGAAAGAGTACGATTACGATGTGATTTAATACCTAGTCAAGTTCATTTATTGCACATAAAATACAGCACCATTTCTTTGGAACTTAAAAATAGTTTCAACAAAGTGCGATGCAAATTATTTTGATCATAATTTCCTATTTTCCTTATATTTAATTTAGGCAGGAAGAAGGGCAGGAGCATACAGGCATGCACATGAATATCTGCTCCTGCTCCGTTCCAATACCTATCACCTAAAACCTATACCTAGGTACACCTATTTCAAATCACTAATCTCAGCTCTAGTGGAGCGGTTGAAGCTCGCTAACGCGTCTCCTTAACGAGTTATTTTTTTTAGAGTATAACACTCTGGAACCATCACCATTCGATTGAGAAAACATCAGGCTTCAGAATATATAAATTTCAGCAAAATCGCGAGGTACCGACATCGAGTTTTTTGCCATCAAACCTTGAGAAGGCCCGATTTTTCAAGGGATTTCATCACTTACAAAAACTAAATTTTCTCGAAAAATATACGGTCTTGATGGCAGGTTCTGACATCAATTTATAGAGAATTTCTTGGGCAACACTTTGATGTACGTCACTCTCACTCTGTTTGCCTAATTAACCCGGAAAACAAAAAAATGTGCAGAAAACAGCGACAAAATTTGTCAGTGTCCGCGTTCCCTTTACGATAACTTTCGAATTCACGATATCAAATTAAGATTTTTTTACACAGAAATGTTTCTCAATTTATTCTGAAGATATAATCCCGCATAACATATAGTCGCGTTTCAAAAATAAAGGCGTCAGAAGCAAAAACATTGGAGCGCGCGCTCCCGTTAAACTGTCAGCCACCCAGTATTTGGAACATGGGCTATGAGGTGTAAAAATTTTTCTCGACGTTATTTTAGATGATTGAGTGATGAAACTTTATATAATGGTTTTATAGATAATTACCTCTCCCTTTGCAAATTATTGGGACCATACCATCCTGCAGAGCCCCTTCAAGGTCGCTGCAAGGGCTTCTTTGGTTTAAAAAATTACCGCTAACCTACTGCAGAGCAGATATTTTTGTTTTTTTTCTCTCTTCGTTTTTTTTATACGTCACTTCTTATTCAGAACTGTATGATCTAAAATATGTAATGCCAAGTGGTAATCAGACTCCAATACCAAAGCAGTATTGAAGGAAATACCTACCTTACACTTCTGCGTGATTATCTAAATAGATACCTATATATCGAAGTTCTATAAATTCAGCGGTGCAGCCAAGTGGTGGGCTACGGGACTATAGCCTCTCCCCAGATTACCAATTCTTCGCCCTTTTTTTCGAGAATTTTAGTCCTTTCTCGAGTTTCGAAGGGACATTTCGTTCCCAGTTATTGGCTCAGCCTCCCACGACAAAATCCTGTCTGCGCCACTGAGTATCTGAAGTCAGGTTTCTATGTTTTGTATATTTATCGCAATGTCTGCATGAGGCACAATGCAGATCGGTTCTTCATTGCAGATCGGTTCCAAGGTTCTTGATCAATTTTAATGGGAAATAAGTGGAAAATTAAATCCATCAAACGAATGAAATGTCTTCATCGTCATCGGCATCATTATCGCCATCGTTCTCATTTTGAATTATTATTATTTTTGATTGGTTTTCGCCACTTTTGAATTTGCAAGCCTCAGTGCATTTTAAATGTTCCTTCAGGCACTGGCATTTCAATGTTGAGCAGTTTTTGTCTTTGCAGAGAATGTCCAACATCTCCCGGACTTCATTTGGGATGAGAGGCCTTAGCGAGATAGTTGGTGAAATATAATTTTTTTGATGTATTTTCCCAACCGAAACGAAAAATGTCCAATACAGGCAATGAGCCCACATTGCTGTTTCACCTTATGTGACATACGCCCTTACAGATCATAATAGAAATTTTTATTGTAGAAAAGAAGTATAATTATAATAATTTGACAGGATGCGACACTACGAATGGCTTTTTCAAAATTGGAAAGAAAACGGCATTCGATGTTGCTAGGACGAGACTAAATGAAGCTAAATCGCTAGCGCATTTTGCTGAAAATGTACATGATGTTTCTGGCAATATTGAAATCTCGAGACGATTCATCAAGATTTTGTTCAGATGAAAAAATGACATCAAAACACTTGACGATTTGCGACGTCAAGCCGTCTTCCGAAATTCCTCCAACGGAGGACGCATTTCGGCAGCACGCCTTAAGGTAGCCATTTACTTGCCTGTATCAAAAATTTCTTTTCAGATGTATGTTGCAGTGTCACATATGGCGAAACAGTGATGTGGGCTCATTGCCTGAATTGGACATTTTTCGTTTCGGTTGGGAAAATACGAGGGAAAATACATCAAATTATATTTCACAAACTATCTCCGTACAGCCTCTCATCCCAAATGAAGTCCGGGAGATAATGGACATTTTCTGCAAAGACAAAAACTGCTCAACATCGAAATGCCAGTGCCTGAAGGAACATTTAAAATGCACTGAGGCTTGCAAATGGAAAGGTTGCGAAAACCAATCAAAAATAATATTAATTCAAAATGAGAACGATGGCGATAATGATGCCGATGACGATGAGGACATTTCATTCGTTTGATGGATTTAATTTTCCACTTATTTCCCATTAAAATTGATCATGAACCATTGTGTCTCATGCAGACATTGCGATAAATATACAAAACATAGAAACCTGACTTCAGATACTCAGTGGCGCAGACAGGATTTTGTCGTGGGAGGCTGAGCCAATAACTGGGAACGAAATGTCCCTTCGAAACTCGAGAAAGGACTAAAATTCTCGAAAAAAAGGGCGAAGAATTGGTAATCTGGGGAGAGGCTATAGTCCCGTAGCCCACCACTTGGCTGCACCGCTGAATTTATAGAACTTCGATATATAGGTATCTATTTAGATAATCACGCAGAAGTGTAAGGTAGGTATTTCCTTCAATACTGCTTTGGTATTGGAGTCTGATTACCACTTGGCATCCACATATTTTAGATCATACCGTTCTGAATAAGAAGTGGCGTATAAAAAAAATGAAGAGAAGAAAAAACAAAAATATCTGCTCTGCAGTAGAAGAGCGGTAATTTTTTAAACCAAAGAAGCCCTTGCAGCGACCTTGTAGGGGCTCTGCAGGATGGTATGGTCCCAATAGTTTGCAAAAGGAGAGGTAATTGTCCATAAAACCATTATATAAAGTTTCATCACTCAATTATCTAAAATAACGTCGAGAAAAATTTTTACACCTCATAGCCCATGTTCCAAATACTGGGCGGCTGACAGTTTGACGGGAGCGCGCGCTCCGATGTTTTTGCTTCTGACGCCTTTATTTTTGAAACGCGACTATATGTTATGCGAGATTATATTTTCAGAATGAATTGAGGAACATTTCTGTGTAAAAAAATCTTAATTTGATATCGTGAATTCGAAAGTTATCGTAAAGGGAACGCGGACACTGACAAATTTCGTCGCTGTTTTCTGCACATTTTTTTGTTTTCCGGGTTAATTAGGGAAACAGAGTGAGAGTGACGTACATCAAAATGTTGCCCAAGAAATTCTCTATGGATTGACGTCAGAACCTGCCATCAAGACCGTATATTTTTCGAGAAAATTGAGTTTTTGTAAGTGATGAAATCCCTTGAAAAATCTGGCCTTCTCGAGGTTTGATGGCAAAAAACTCAATGTCGGTACCTCGCGATTTTGCTGAAATTTATATACTATGAAGCCTGATGTTTTCTCAATCGAATGGTGATGGTTCCAGAGTGTTATACTCTAAAAAAAATAACTCGTTAAGGAGACGCGTTAGCGAGCTTCAACCGCTCCACTACTCAGGCAATGCGCTCGGTGCTGTGCTTGTGCAGGTGCTATGCGACCTGAGAAGTAGGTATGCGATGCGTCGCAATCGCAAAGTTGCGACTTGCGAGCTTGCGACAAAAATTAGCAAGACAGGCGCTCTTAGATCTATACCGTGACGAGGCAGCGCGGGAGCGCGCTTCAAACTGCTCCGGCGTCGCAGATATTTTGTTGACTGCGTCACAGGTCGCGACTGCTCCGATTGAGTCACAGTGCCAAAGTAGCAGGTTGCGATTTTGTTACCCACCTTTACTTTGAACTTCCTACTCGGTACAGCCATTTTCAACAAGTTGTGTTCTTTCGTCAAAGCATGAGCAAATGAAATGTAGGTCAGGTAGAAACGAGAAGTGTCATCAAAATAATAGTCACAAGTGACAGTTGGCGCCGATGTCTTGTTGTTTTGAGCGCTGTTGCCATTTCCGTTGTTTCTGAACTCCCACAAATGATCATTGAACTCAATTTCAATGAAACATTTCCTTTGAATATAAAAATAGTATCTAACATTCAACCAAATTATTTGAGGAATTTTAGGTGCACTACAATCTACAATATTTTTTAGTGTTAATTTTCAATATCGGTGTACGAAACTATGAAATTCGCGCCACACATGCGCACTCAAAAAAAACCGAAACGAAGGGACCTATTAGGTGAGTTCGGCAATTCAACTCCATTCCCTCTTTTTACTCCGTACACACTTAAGCCGTTCGGTTATTCCCTTCGGAGTGAGTGGCGTCACTCGCTTTTCCGTTCGGCTTTTCGTTTCGGCGCAAATAGAGTTCACTCCGAAAGCACCACATAAATAGGTGGGGTTTGTGGAGCAGGCATGCGCACAATACGCGTGATCAGTTTGACAGCATTATTTTGACAGTTTGTTAATTTCTCATGTTCTCAATTTCCGTAATTCTTGTATTGATTACGGTGTGGTGTGTGCAATCGTCGTGTCGAAACAGTCGAAACCCAAGAATGGAATCTCCAGTAGGCTGTTGTGGCGTCTGCGGGTTGTCAGGCCCTTTGCCTGCCATTGAGGCCCATTTCATGTCCACACATGTGGAGGAAGAGTAACCGCAGCAGACTGAGCAGGAGACCCCATCACTCAAGGACCTCGCGAATGAAAACACCCAAGGAAAGCCAGAGGCCCGTCGTGGTGAAAAAATATGGACTCAAGAAAATACCCTCTTCCTGCTAGATTTGGTCAAGAGCCATGATGAGGAATTTTCCAACTCCGTTAAAAAAAATGTGTGGAAAAAAATCGGTTTTGTTTTGTTGCTTGTTTGTTTATGCTTTTCCTTGTCTTGTAACTTGTAACTTGTTTATAACCCAACTATTTGCAACTGACACTACAGTGACAACTGACAACTAGTGACATTGACATTTACGCGTTCCTCGGTGCGTTCAGTAATTTTCACTCCCTTTGCTCTTTAAACCACGTGACAAAAATCCGCTCCTGTTCCACTCCAACCCCGTGACGAAAAGCCGAACTCACCTATTATAATCGAACCCGTGTGCGTGAGATCTAGGTAGGTATAGGGAGGTATAGACAATACAAATAGAAAAGACCATATGTCGTCACGGACTTTTATGGTTGCGTAGGAACCAGGCGAGTCCATCATTCAAAAAAAGGTTGGCTGATTTTTGATGCCCTAATATCCGTGACGACGCTGGTGATAACATAATAATATGGTCTTCTCTCTTTGTATTGTCTATACTCTTGGATCTACCCACTGCAGTGCGCATCCGCCCAAACATACCTGTTTTACGAATCACTAGCGGAAGGGAGAAGCGCGGATTAAAAACACTCCGGTCTATACTTGCTTATTGCTAAAACATTTGTGTCTTCGTAAGATCTGCTACTTTTTACTTCTTATTCCGTGTATACAGGGTGATTCATGACTAAACCGACATAGATCAAGAGTAGATCCATTTTTTTTGAGATAGATCACCAACTGGCTCTGGACATTTTCTAACCTCTTCCGTTTTAAAGTTACAGGGTGATTTATGTATTTTGGTCGAAATTTGAATGGACCGTATCTTTGGAACGGATAAGTGGAATCGAATGAAGTTTTGTACGTATGTTCTAGCAACGACCCTCGATACATATTGCATTATCGACCAATCCAAAAACTCCAGGGCCGGATTGAAAAATTGTGGCCCCTAATTTTTTGTGGAAAAAATCATCCTGTATAATTTTTTCCACAAAATTCGTTACCATGTTCTGAAACTACATAAAAAATGCTGTAAATTCCGCAAATAAAATTATATGGCGCAATTGAACTTAGTCAGGAAAAAATTAAGACTGAGTCATTTTTAGTGTTTTGTATAATTTTAAATCATTATTTCCAAAAAAAATCGAAAATTATCGATTCTAATTTAAAATTTCAACTGTTACATCGCTAAAGTCAATTTATTCATTGAACTGAGCTGAAGTACGGCGACGTAAAAAAGAATGTTTTGAAAATTTAACCAAAAGTTTTTTTACCACTAAAAAAATTGAAAAAAATTAATACACTTTTTTGAGGAAACAGCTGAAATTCAGAGGCATAGTAGATCATCTGCAGTTATTTGAGAATATCAATTTACAAAAAATCTCACCACCAAAAATATTCAAAATCTTCAATTTTTTCAGTTCAATTGCGCCATGTAATTTTATTCGCGTGATTTGCAGGATTTCTAATGAAGTTTCAGAACATGGAAGGACTTTTATGAAAAAAATTACACAGGGTGATTTTTTCCACAAAAATTTAGGGGACACAATTTTTCAATCCGGCCCTGAAGTTTTTGGATTTGTCGATAATGCAATGTATCAAGGGTCGTTGCTAGAATACACTCACCAAATTTCATTTGATTCCACCTATCTGTTCCAAAGATACGGTTCGTTAAAGTTTCGACCAAAATACATAAATCACCCTGTAACTTTAAAACGGAAGAGGTTAGAAAAATTCTGAAGCAATTTGCTGATCCATTTAAAAAAAAACTGGATCTACTCTTGAGCTATGTCGGTTTTCATTCCATCTAGAGTTGGGAATTTGACCAGTCAAAAACTCGGTCAGATTCTCGGCGCAAATTAAATAAGGAAATTAATGGAATACAGGATGTTGTCGAACCTGAATCATTTCTTTCAACACTATTTGTTGTTGACATTTCAACAGATCAGGGGTGCGATTCTCGAGTTATTCGAATGACTTTTTGTATACGAATCTCCTTGGTTTCGTGTGCACTTGGGCTGTCGGAAAGGAGAATTCGTATACGAAAACTTTTCTCGAACACGTTCGAGAATCGCACCCCAGGGCCGCTATTCTTGAATCGTGTGAGAAAAGTCCCTGGGAGTTTTATATAATCCGTACTACACTTCTGTAGCGAAAGTTGCCTAAAAACCACGATTTTAGGCAACATTCGCTACATCAGTGTACTGCGGAATGTATTTTACTCCCAGGGACTTTTCTCACACGATTCAAGAATAGCGGCCCAGGTAAAAATAGTGAAAAAATTCTTTGCCGACGTACTTGTCCAGAGTCGACGTACTTGGGAAGGTTTCCCAGAAGCTTGCCGGGGGGATTTTGCGCGCGTGGCCCGCCTTCGAGTGAATCACACCACAGCGTCATGTTGTGGGTGACAGCGGTCACCCATCCAAAGACGCGCGCGCTGTGTATGATCGAAACCAAGCGCGATATACACTTATACAGCTACCGGAGACACTTTACCTTTTCCGACCACTACACTACGCGTCCCCGAAAACGTTATATTACCTACTTTATTCTTATTGTTAGTCACGTCTTTAGCCATGTTCTCCATAACTTCCTCAGTGTCTTTATCAATTTTGGCGGCGATGTCTTCTTTCGATCCCATGTACTTGGCCTCGTACTCTTTGAACTGGCGATCCCTTTCATTTCGGTAATTTTCAATTTCAGCTTGCGCCTCCTCCCTTGCTTGTTTGATTCTCCTGGCCTTCCCTTAAATCATTAATTTTCCGTAAAAAAAACCCTCTGATAAAACAGACTATACCTACACAACAAGATAACATATCAGAGATAGTTATGATAATACCTGGATGACTTTATAACATCAAACTGACAAATACGTTAATGTTCAAAAAGACTCCTCTATGTAAAATTTACTCAAAATATAAGAAAGTTTTTGGCGATCACCGTGAAAAAACACCGCACCTTGGCTTTATTAATAAATAGCACACATCTAAATATACTGCTTTCGGGATAATATATAAATAAAATAAATTCTTACTTTTCCTTGCCTCAGCAACCTTTTCGGCGGCCTTTTTTTCAGCGGCCAGCAGTTGTTGGATTCCTTGAGTCTGGCTGGCCATCGCAATTCTTTGGATTAATGCGCGGGAAGAGAGGATTCAACGAATTGTCTCAATTGTGCTAAATTGCTTTAAAGTTCTGTAGAGGGGCAACCAATTTTAATTTAAAAATAGCATTACCGTTACAAAATTTTGTATGCGTGGTTGCATATCAGGGATCACAAACTTTTTGGTTTTTTAATTAAGCAGGTATAGGTGGTACCTACTTACCTATATTTAAGTGCGTATTGGGTATTAAAATAATGCAACGGAAGTTAGGTAGATACTTTTTTGTTAAGTTTTCACTCGAGTTTTCACGGCTACAGCTGTGTAGGGTACCTACGTATACCCACTAGGTAGGTCCCTACGAAACAATTGGTGGTATGGTAGCCGGGTGTGAATCTTGTTATCATGTTAATTGCCCTCTCGGTTGTTTTCATAAAGGATGTGACACAAAAAGTGCTATAACTCCGACGCTTATTGTTAGATTATGTTACTTAATTGGACACTGTTATTGTTGTTGATACCAATGAATATGGCTAGGCCATTCATTAAATGAGCTTTTGACAAGTACTAATGACTGTAAATTATACTGTTGAAATTGTAATATGGATTGTATGAAACAATAAAAATTGATATGATATACCTAAACCGCCTGGACCTGTATTTAAAATGGACAGCTGATCGCGAAACCAGACCGAGCAATAAATGACGCCATACAGGCGGACCATAGTTGTTAACATAGCAAAAATTCTCAAAAGCCCATGGGAAGTTTACAAGCTGTATCAAAATTTTTGTAGGATCAATAATAATTTGTCGACATAATAATACTAGTTCGCATAAATGAAAGATTCGGTTAGCAATAATATGTTTCTTACCTCGAAAGCACTGTCTTGCCAATTTAGCTCCGACAGAGTTTGCTTCGAAATCGCCGCAATCGAGATTTGTCAGCTTTATCTTAGCACCAGAAATAACATTTTGACAGTTATTGTCGTTTATTTGTGCGTCGAAGTTGTTCCTGGAATTTATTGCAATTACCGGCTTAAATGAGCAGAAGGTGGATTTATTTTGACGCCACGAGTTGCTTCTAGGGCAAGTTCTAGGGTTATACTTGCCGTAACTTCGAGCTGGTCAAAATCCTTATGGTCATAATACCTATGCTACGGTAGGTACAGTAGTAGAAACTCATTTTAACTTTATCAAGAAACTATTTATTTCCAACAGGGCAGAGCAGAAGTTGATAATTTAATAGAGGGTGAACGTCAGATTTCAGGGGTTGGTACGCAAAAATACTTGATCAGCAACACTTTGAACATACCGTGTCATAAATTCAAAAAAATTCCCCGTTTATTTTGGTCGTCATTCGACTTTAAATTTTTTCGAAAGACGCTAAAAATGTCATAAAAAGAACATGTTGGTTGCCAATTCGGAAAGCTGATTTTTTTCTCTATATCTGTTAGTGCAAAAATCCAATATGGCGGCCATAAGAAAAAAAAAGTGGACTACCATAATTTGGAATTTAGAAGGCCTGGAGAATTTCAGTCCACGTTACTCGACTCGGAGTGATTAAAAACATAGAATTACTAAGTTTGGTTGAAATAGCTTGAATGGTTGGAAAGATGAGAAATAATTTCTGAAATCAGAATTTTCAGTTTTTTCGTGATAAATCAAGAACCAATCAAAATATTCACAGTTTCTTTTCAGATTCCTAATCGCCACAAAAATGCGCAACTTTTTGCTAATTTAACCGACCTCGTATCTCTTACCGATTCCAAGATACTAATTAGTACAGGAATTATACGGAAAAAAACACCCAAACCCGGAAAAAAATAATTCATGAAATTTTTTTTCACCATTCGACTCAGAAAAGAACACTCTATCACACATTCAAAGTCACCGAAAATCACAGCATCGCAAAATTTTCTACAGGGTGATCAAAAAATATATTCAACTAATGAACCAAAAGAGGTAGAATCATGAAAATCACCACGTAGATTCAGAATCTATTGAATATTAAGATAAAATAAACAGCACCTGAATTTCTCCAGTCGTTCATGAAATATCTTGAAATTAGTGGTAGATTTCACGGAGAACGAAATTTTTTAATAAAGTAGTGATTTTTCAAGATATTTGGCTGAAATGTGATATTTCCGCGAAAAGTGTTGTCAAGAATAAAATGCGGTGTATCGCCACCGTCTCCGCCTACTATTTTCGAAAATATTAACAGACAACTATTTTTTTCTAATGGCCGCCATCTTGAATTCGCTCGTTATCGAGTAGGCGGGAAATCAAGTGGTACTAGCAATAGTGGTTATGGGCAATGAACAGGTACATTTTGGAGAGCAACTGAAACATTTTTGAGCATAATGAAAACATTTTTCAGGGCAATATAAAAAATTTTGAACACAACATTGGGATATTCAACATTCAACAACATTCAATAGGAACGTCTACGTTTTCGTATGGATCTTCTTCTAAATGTTGTTGAGTGTTTGAACAATTCTTTCCTTCGCAGGGACTGCACAAAATTGTGCAGGGAAGACCTCCTCGGCCTCGCTTACAGTCACAGCCTCTCCAGGGGGTGGATTTAGCAATAGGCAAAGTAGGCACGTGCCTAGGGCGGCAGATCCAAGGGGGCGGCATCGACATCGTCTTCTTGAAAAAAATGCGTGGTTTTATTTTTATTCGAGTTTTTATTCCACGAAAATTGCGTTCGCATAATTTCTTTCTGTTCAATTTTTGTTCATTTGTGTCAACTATTGATGAAAAACCACTTAATATCATTAACAGCAGTTAGTGTTCTAAGAATATAGACAAACTAGTTCTCTGGAACACACCTCTCTAAGGGGAAGGGGCGGCCAATTCGGTCATGCCTAGGTCACCACGAAAGCCAAGTCCGCCCCTGAGCCTCTCTCGCAACCTTTCTAGCGGCAGCAGCGAATGAGGTCCAGCAGTTGTTTGTGTCTATGTTTACCTGCCGGTAAGTTATATTATTACAAATAAAATGCATTTTACTTCATTTTACCTCGACTACAGGTATGATGAATAGGAGGATCTTGTTCAGGTAATGCTTGCTCGTTTTCAATAAGTGGCTCTAGTTCTACGTCCGATTGATTTTCTCTACTTTCCTGATGACTTCCAAACGAGGAGTGCTCATCAGATTCACTCTCATCATTTTCGACAACACCATTATCGGTGGTAACGGTTTCATTATTTTGATTTTCCTCCATGCTATTATCAACATGTACATCTACTTCTACGACCTCACTACTGTTATTATTAGGCTCTACATTAGATTCTTCATCACTATCTGATTCTGGTGCTTGTGTCATTTCTGGAGTACGGTGATTATTACACATTCTTGGTTGAAATTCGTGGAAATCATGTTTGCTAGGATTGGTGGGTGTTTGTCTAAATGCTTCTGCGCGAGGTCTAGTATATGACGGTAATCCGACAATTTGTGGATTGCCGATTTCTCCTGGTCCTACTTCATATCGTTCCTCTGACCCTTTACATAATTTGATTCGATTTACGTGTACTATCATGTCTTTCTGGGTTCCTATTTCTTGAATTTTAAAGTTAACTGGTCCTGTTTGCTCAACAATACGGTATGGTCCACGCCATTTAGGATGGAACTTAGTTGCTAGTCTGCTATTAGGTTTGACTGCTTCGTTTCGTAAATAAACTCGGTCACCAATTGAAAATTCTCTTTTCTTTGAGTTTTTATTGAATTTTTCACGACGTTTTGCTGTAACAGTATCAATACTTGATTTCGCTAGCTTATACGCGGTTCTAATTCTTCCTGATAACTCTGTTGCATAATTTTCATCTACGTCATATCGAACTCTAGGTGGATTGAAAATATCATGGAATGGTAATTCCATATCCCTTCCATGCATTAAGTAAAATGGGGTCTCTTTAGTGGTCTCTTGAATTCGGTTGCGTAATGCCATCAGACAAAAAGGTAACATTGTATCCCAATCTGGATTGTTCTCGGAAACGTAATGAGATATCATTACTTTTAACGTATGATGCATTCTTTCAACAACTCCATTAGTCGAAGGTCGATAAGGACTTGTCTGAAGTTTTTCAATTTTTAATAACGTACAAAGTTCCTTGAAAAGCTCACTCAAAAATTGACTCCCACAATCAGTCAATAAAGCTCTCGGGGCTCCATGTCTAGCAATGATGCCTTCCGCAAATGCTTTGGCAATTGTTTTCGCGTGTATATCTCTAACTGGAATTGCTTCAGGATACCTAGTTAAGTAATCCATACATGTCAAAATGTATTTATTTCCTTCACTCGTCGTATTAAGTGGTCCTACTATATCTAGAGAAATTAGTTCAAAAGGAACTGATGGACTTCTCATACGTTGTAATTCCGCTGGTTTTAGGGGATTATTTTTCATTATGTTACACGAATGACATTGCTCTACATACTTGTTAACGTCCGTAGCCATAGTTTTCCAAAATAAATTCCTCCGAACAAGCTCCAAGGTCATTTGTTGACCCCCATGTGCAGCAAAAGGTGCATCATGGTATAACTGTAAAATACGTTTCATCATCACTTTCGGTAGCACTAGTCGATCATGTCTTTCTCCGTCTTGTCGTTCTTTGTAGATCAAACCATTCTTACACTTGTAAAATCCTTCTCTATTCGCTAATGTCTGAACTACTTCATCTTCCTCTTGGCGTTTTTGAATCTCTTCTAAATCGTAAATTACCGGTGTGATATCAAGTTCATGTTGGTGTTCATCTTGTCCGATAACTCCTATACATTCCTGATGATATCCATTTCTGCTTTTAATATGTTTCCATTCTTCTTGAGTTGATTCCCTAATTTCGTCCTCAACTTCGGCGTCTTCTTCCATTTCTCTCAGTCGAGTAAGGGCGTCTGCATGATTGATTTTTCCTGGACGATATTCTATTGTGAAATTGTATTCCATAAGCGACATTGCCCATTTAGCAAGCCTTGATGATGGATCTTTAATGTTCAACAAATATTTCAAAGGTCTATGGTCTACGTAAATGGTGAAGTGTGTACCTACAAGATATATTCTATAATGTTTTATCGCCCATACTACGGCTAAACATTCCCTTTCTATCGTACTATAGTTTCTTTCTGCTTTATTTAAAACCCTGCTAGCATATGAAATGGGATGCTCGGCATCACCATGCTTCTGAGATAAGATTCCGCTGATTGCGATTCCTGATGCGTCTGTTGCAAGTATAAACTCCTTTGTAAAATCGGGGTACCTTAAGATTGGTGGTGTAATTAATGCTTCCTTCAACGTATTGAAAGCTCGCTCTTGTATTGGCGTCCATAAAAACTTAGTGTCTTTCTTTGTAAGTGTAGTTAATGGATTAGCAATTTCAGAAAATTTTGGTACGAATTTCCTGTAAAATCCGCATAGTCCTAAGAATGCCCTTATTTCCTTCACTGTTCTAGGACGAGGATAGTTCTTGATGACCTTAGTTTTCTCTGGATCTGTTTTACATCCTTCAGCGGATATGATGTGACCCAGATATTTAGCCTCCTTCATTAAGTAGTGACATTTAGTAGGTTTGAACTTGAGGTGGTTCTTTCTCATTCTTTCAAACACATGTCTCAACCTCTTTAAATGTTCGTCAACATCATCTGAACTGTAGACAATGATGTCGTCTAAATAAACTAAACACTCCAAACCGGTGAGGTTGGCGAACACACCGTTCATTAACCTCTGCCAAGTACAACTCGAGTTTTTCGCCCCTTGTGGCATGCGTCTGAATTCAAAATGTGAATCAGGTGTGCTGAAAGCTGTCTTTTCTATGTCCCTAGGATCCATTTCAACTTGAAAATATCCACTCTGTAAATCCAAAGTCGTAAACAGCTGCGCACCACTCAGTTGATCCATGATTTCAGACAGGTTCGGTAATGGGAAGAAATCTGTCTTCGTAACTTCATTCAGTCCTCTATAATCGATACAAATTCTAAGTTCTGGTTCCTCTCCTTTGTGTCTTTTCTTTTCAACTAGCACCACAGGTGCAGACCATGGTGAATGGCTTGGCTGTATAATATTATCTTTTAACATTTTCTTAATTTCAGCGTCCAATGCCTTTTTCCTAGTATATGGCACTTTATATGGACGTTTCGCTATCGGCTGAACGTTCTCTGTTATAATTCGATGCTTCACTTGATTCGTACATGTAAGCTTCTGATTTGGAGTCTTAAAAATATCACTGAACTCTCTAATTAATTTCTTCAACTTACTTCTATGCTCTACATTATTGCTCTGAATATTTAAATTTTCAATTAAGTCATCAACTTCTCTTGGATCCAACCTATCTACAGCTGCTATGATAGCTCCATTTCTCCTTGGAGAACAAGGCCTTGACCTTACTTGGGCATCAATAGCTGTACCAATGATTGTTCCTTCCTTCAAGAATTGTTCTTGATTCGTGACGTTAATAACCTGAACTGGCATACATCTATCTCTCTTGCATAAAACGCGTACTGCAAAAACTCCCGAAATAATTTCCTCAGTAGGTTCAATCAACACGTTCTCGAAATGTGCACCTTTCTTGATACGTGTCAGACAAACAGCTTTGGATCTGGGTAGAAGAACTACATCGGATGCAAGATGCACATGAAGATGGCCAGTCTCCATAAGTGCTTCCACTTCCTTTGATTCCTCTATTTGACCCATCTCTCGTTTGCTTGTATGTCCTTCATTTGAACCTCTAAGTTTCAAATTATTTTTTTCAACTTCATTACCGGATTCTACTACACTTCTAGCTTCATTAAATTCATTAACTTGTCTAAGTACTAACCCTTTCATGTTTCTATCACTTCTTTTCGACTTAATTGCTTTAGCTTCATTAGCTTCAAATTGTTTTACTATCCCTGTGTTATCACTGTTAATTGAATTGAGCGTACTCGCATCTCGAATAATTTTTCTATCACCTTTTCTCAACTTCCTATCATTTTGTGTTTGAGGGAATGAAAATTTTCTATCAGCTTCAATAGACTTCCCCTTTGTACCGACAGACTTCCCAAGTCTATCTTTATTTTGAATACATCCACTTTCAGACAATTGAATTGTTTCTTTAGGCTTTCCCGATTTCTTTTCCTTGCTCTGTACTGTTGGGTGAACTCCAATGATTTTCTTTTGTTTCTCCGTATTAGTTCCACGATGAACTACTCGAGTGGGGCTTCTAACTCTAGAACACGAAATAATCCCATTCGTTGTATTGTAGCCCTCACTTAGCAGTGGAATACTGCATCCATAAATTTTTAAACAATTATCCTGCCATGATATTTCACTTTTTGTTTTCGCAAGAAGGTCGATGCCGAAAAGAAAGTCGCCTTGAAAATGAGCCTCATCTGAGACTACGACAAAAGGATGGATTATTTTATAACCGTTCGCCAAATTAATTTCAACGTCAACTCTTCCAAATTGTTGAATCGGATTTCCCTGTATGTCGCAAATGTATGTACGAGGCAATTGTTCAACTTTATTATCGTTAATTGAAACCCTACTTTTTACTAACGAGACTACTGCTCCACTGTCTAAAATAATTTTTCGAGTTTTCCCGGCTATGTTCAATAAAACTGAGTTTTTTCCTTGAAAATACAAAATAGGTGCTTTATCAGAACTTCTATTATTAAATTTTGTTTCACTATTGTTCTCATTATTATAGGAGCCGTGCGTACCGCGGGAAAAAATAGCCCGACTCCTCACGCGTTTAAATTATATTTATTATTAACAAATTGATTACGTCGACATTGCGAAGCAAAATGCCCTTCTTGACTACACGAGAAACATGTCAACGGCAACCTACTATGCCGCTGTGGTAAGCGGTTCCTTTCCATGAATGCACCTCGACTTCGATTATTGTTGTAATAGCTCCAATTATCATATAAACTTTTTCGCATTGTTCCGGTGTGATTTTTCATATTTCGAGCTCGATTAAATCTACCACTGTTGAATGCACGGTACGGCCTGGAATTGTTTTGGAATCGCTTCAGCCCGTCAGATTTTTGCTCGACATTCCTTAAATTGCGGTAATTATTATTGCATGACGCTCGCGGACCCCGCACAAATCTCGCGGCCACCGCCTGTTGCATGTTCCGGAGCGGTTTATTGATTTTTCCCGTCGCGGTGGGATCACCTTGTCCGCCTAGACCTCCGCGCTTACTAAAATAATTAATTATAGACTCTTTTTTTTCTGCAATTTCTATAGCTTTCGAAAAATCGTCAAGTTCTAATGACATTATTTTGCGACTTAAACATGGTTTTAAACCGGATTCAAACTGGTTCAGCATTTCAAAATCTAATCTTTTTTCTAGCACGTCGTTTGTAAAAGGATCATTTGTACGTTGCATCGTTAACCGAGCCGCTTCCCTGAGACGATAAGCATATTCACGTACTGTTTCATCTTCCCTTTGCACGCATTCGTGGAATTGTGCCTGATATTGATTTCGCAACTTTTTCTCTTCGAACCGTGATAACAGCAACTTTGAAAAATTATCCCATGTCAGGTTGGTTAAATGGGAATTTACTTCCCAGGTTTCCCTTGCTTTACCTGTAAGTTTTAACTTTGCAATCGCGATTTGCTCTGATTCAGTCCAGCCCGCAAATTCACCTGCTTCCTTTGCCTTATTCAAAAAAATTTTGACTAAGGACGGTACCTCCCCATCAAATTCTGGCAATAGTTGTATCATTGCACTTGTTTTATCCATTTTGTTATTATTATACTCTAATTCTACATATTTCTCAATTGCTTCCTCAATAAATATTTAGCACACAAACTCACACACTCATTCTCTCATATTTCCCAACCAGAAAACTCAAGGATATAAATCCGTTACAGATATTTTTCAAGATTGGTTTAATTTACTCGTTACACCTATAACTTCACTTGTATATTCAACATAACATCATTCGAAACGCTTCAAAGCATAATTCCTTTAATTTACGCGTGAATAACTCAAACAGTTTGACTTATTGCAACTTTAACCACACTTCAAGTACTTTTTTTTTTTTTTTGCACAGAGACACATCATTTTTGTAAGTACATAGATTAAACATAGCCCGTAAAAATTTAATTCGGAATTTTCAGAAAAAAATTCACCCTGCAAATTTTTCACACGAGTTTCACACCAAAATGTTTCCTGAAATACTTTCAAACTCCTCTAATACCATTCTGTTGAATTGTTTTATTAAATTTCGTCTCAATTTGATGCTAAAGGATGTTCCACGTTTTAATTTAATAAATCTTACAGCAGATCGGTCCGATTATTCTTCGCGATAAACACATGCAAAAACTTTTTTTTTTCCGCAAGAACAAAATGAAAGTGGTTCCATGAGTGCTCTTCGTTAATATTCTGATATACTGTTGAATTTTATTGACTCTTGTTAACTTTTATCGACTTCTAATGAATTTGGTTGAATATTGTGACATATTGCGCAACATTGTGAAATATTGTGTAATATTGCGTCATATTGTGAAATATTGCGTCATATTGTGAAATATTGCGTAATATTATGAAATATTGTTGAATCCTGCTAAAAATGGTTAAATTATGCTGAAACGTGTCAAAACGGCGTTACATCGTGTCAAATAGTGTCAAATAGTGTCAATCCCACTTCTGACACCAAAATATGTCGTACCAGGCGGTCAGGATAACACCTGGGACATATGAATAACATCGTGAAGAGTTAACCTCTGACACCAGCTGAAGAATTATTTTTATTGGGCTCCAACTCCCAATTTCGCTTTATTCAAACTTTAACACTTTAACGTGGGAACGAGTATTCTCCCGAATACCTTAGACCTCTCATTTGACCTACCTGTGTGACACCGTGACACTTACCTACGGTTGCATCACCTCGAGTTAACAATCGCACTTCTTCTCGTATTAATTTGTCGAGATGCATAATCTATGTGCTTTTCAGCTATGTATCTCTGATTAACTTTCATTTAGAGTGGTATTAAAGTGCAAGAGTAAAATTAAACAATTTATTAAGAATAAATGATTGACATGTACCTATACATTTGAAATGGAGACAAAAGTCAATGAATAACTAGACTACACAATTGTAAACTGGTAAACTGGGTAACCCCACCCAAGGTAAACTGCAATGATCCCATACTGGATGAAATAACCCAATGCCTGATTGTTTAAACATTCTAATTGTTTATACGTGAATTGGTTATTATTTAAACAAACTATTTGTCGCTAATATTCGAACAATCTATTTGCTGTTGCTATTATTTAAACAAATTAAATGTCTAGGTGTGTATAATATCTAAACGAATCTCTAACTATCTAAAAAGAGCGAATAACTTTTCAATAGCACATTAATTGTTTAAATGTTTCTATAACATGGACAAGCTTACATCTGTGACTTGCAGTCATTGCATAAATAAAAATCTAAAGCACATTGTAATAAGGAGAACCAGCCGTTACATACCTCATTGGTGTTTAAACAAAAAGCACTGACTTCTGGTAAATGTACTGCATCACTGATGAAAGCTCAAACTGGACTCCCTTGTGAGCCGGGTGCTCTCGTATTTATAATCGCTAACCCATCCCCCTCGGTCGCCTACGGGGTGCTACAGTACGCAGAAACATTTTATGGCTTTTAAGAAAGCGAGGGTTCCGAGAGCGGCCACCCACACATTTCGTGGAATAGCGAAATCAATACATCGTGTTATACTTTTTTTCGTGCTTGGAAGGAACTGTTTCCATACATCGGTCATCTTTCAAATGCTCTCAGGGAACACCATCCTGTACATATATTTCTCGATTTGTTTTACGAGCGGCTCACCCCTTGCACCAGCTAAAAGGTCAGGAGTTAACCACATTTCCAAGAAAAAGCTGCGCTCCCGCACACGGGGCAATCAATACCTCAGATATATTCTTTGGAAATCTCTGCCCCTGCTGGACGCCGGTGATGAGTTATAAATAGATTTCTTGGGATTTCGCCCCGCGCTCGGCGTCGAGATTAATTATTCTGGCGCCGGAATTTATTGATTCTTCTCGTACTGATGCATCCTCAACGAAGTGCGACAATTTAACAAAAATATTATTTGCCGGCCACCACACTATTACAACGGGACCCCATCACATACACTTTATGAATTTGCACCAGCTGTAAATCCGGGAGTCTCGATTAATATTGAACCCCACACGCCCATATACCTACCACTTGGAAATCTGCGATATATCGATAACATAACTCTGAATATTGTCGATCAAGACTCGCGCTCGATAAATTTCAGAGACGAGGAAATTGTTGTTAGATTACTGCTTAGGCGGGATGGGTCTAACGTTTAACTGTCAGTATAAAAGCCCAACAATTCGATCATTCAATTCAGTTCGTGAGACACCGTCAAAGATATCATCCAAATCTCTTCGAGACCTCCGTGCGCTTGGATACCATGTCAGAAAAATTAGACATATTTGAAGATCCCATCTATGATGAGAGTATTTGGCGAGAGGAAGATCATTCATACTACGCGCAGACCTCTACCTTCGGAAATAATGATGAAATTGAGATAGCAATAAATCAACAAGATGCTCTAATTTCATTCCACGATGGGTATCTCTGCATGGAGTGCGCATTCAATCCGGTCGGACTCGAGGCTCAGGTGCAAGGTGGGGGTGCGTGCGCTCTTTCCAATAATTGCGCCATCAACCTATTTGAGCGCATATCGTATGAGCTCAATGGGTGTGAACTGGATGTGCTTCGCGATCCCGGAACGACAACCGCCATGAGAGGGCTAGCATCATACAGCCCGGATGAGAGTAGGGTTCTAGCTATTACCGGATGGGATCCGACCAGAGCTGGGATTAGCACCTATAATAATAATGATCGAACGATGAGCTTCAGGATCCCATTGCCATTTCTATTAAATATTTTCAATGATTATCGACGCGTGTTGATGGGCCGGCACAAAATCAGACTTGTGAGACGCCGAGTTGATGATAATTGCTATATATCCACTGGGACAAGCCGCGCGAGCATTGAAATTCGGAAAATATTCATAAAGGTGCGACACGTTTGTCCAAATGATGAATTCAAGCTGCAACTGTTGAAAAGCATTGCTAGTGGTGCGACATTTAAAATCCCATTCCGACGATTTGAATTACACGAGCTGCCAGCGCTGCGAGCTGCCAACAAGGATGTGTGGCCCATCAAGACCAGTCTGAAATTGGAGAAGCCTACCGCATGTATTGTGGCATATCAGACTAATCGTCGGGATAATCCTAGGGTTGATAGCACCAGATTCGATAACATTGTACTGAGGAATATTAAACTCTGGTTAAATAGCGTATGCTACCCATTTGAAAATCAAAATTTCGACTTCACAACCAAGAAGTATACCGAGGCATACCAGAATTATTGCGACTTCGCTAAAAACTTTCTTGGGAAGTCAAATGCTGCGCCGCTGCTAGGGTATGCGGAATTCGAGACTGATCCGATATTCATCATTGACTGCTCCAAACAGATCGAGTCGCTGCAATCAACTACGGTAGATGTGAAGCTCGAATTTGAATCGGCCGATAATTTCCCGGCAAATACCCGGGCATATGCGCTAATCATACATGATAAGCTGTATGAATACTCACCGCTACACTCAACAGTTAGAGAGATTCAGTAATATATATATATATATATGCAGTTCGCATAGGAAGTCTCTCATTCCAATACATCAGCAGCCGCGGAATGAGACTTGCAGCAGTCGACATCCAGGGATTCAATACCCCCGAATTTACCCCCAAGGAGATTACACTTATATGGGGATTTGGTGAGGATAATTATGCACACTACCATCTGAAGCCGCCCATTCCATTCGCCGAGCTATCCGAGCGTGATAGATATAATGTGTCATATCTGGAGCGTAATCATCACGGTCTAAGGTATAGCGATGGCCTGATACCGTATGAAGAGAGCGCGGCTTTGATATATCGAATCATCAGAGACGTGGACATCATCATCGTGAAGGGACATCAGAAGAAGCGATTCCTTATGGAGCTGATTCGGGATGATGATGTGAATGTTAGAATAATCGATATTGGAGATGAGATTCATAAGGGTAAACATCCGGGGCGAGTCAGGTCGAGCCGATGTGTACCACACCAATGTAGTAATCACTTTCTGAAGAGATGTGTTTGCAGTCTAGCTAATTCTATGTTACTATATAATTGGATGTTGGATCTACTACCTAAATAAATGATGCTAAAAAAAAAATTTAATCGTTTTATTTGATCAAAAAAAAAAAAATCCTTAAATATATGCGTGATATGTGTATCGAGCTAGTTCCATCAAGGTCCCGATAGTGATAGCACCATGTCGACCACCGCGAATAATCTGAAGGAGCAAGTAATCGCCGCTAGAAAGAATGTTCAAAAAAAGTTCCTCCAGCTTCGAATGGATGATGCTGACATGACTGAGGATGTGGGGAAATTAATGCGCCCAATTATTACTCCGCTTGAAAGAATCATGAAAAATACTGGGATCGCCACGCTAGCCCAATCGGCACAAGTGGGTGCGAGATCATCTCAAATGAGATCGTCATCTGCGACATCACCATCCCAAACATCTCAAATGCAATCCGCGCAGATGTCCTCAGGCACCTCTTCGCCTGGGGGCTCAAGCTCGAGGCATTCATCTACAGTGGATGAGGGTGATGAGTCGGTGGAGGGGGAGGCTGGTGATGGTGATGATGATGATCCCATGGTCGAGTCGGACATCGCATCAGCCTCTGTTTTACATGCCGATGATTTCAAGTTCGATCTTAGTTCACCGCTAGCCGCACAATTGCTGGATTTACACGAGTCGGGTGAGCAGGGTATTTTAGATCGAACATATGGCCCGAGTATTATTATTCCCGGGAAAAAATATCGGCTGGGTAGAAGCCCGCTTGAAATCGGCGGGGCGCAGTCCGACATCCTCATTGGGGGACGTAGATTCAGGAGCAGTCCTGGGCTATATGCTTTGATATTCCTAAGATATCCCAAGGAATACACGCGAATCGATTTCCGACAGTATGGAAAAATACTGGAGCTGACCAATGCTGCCAGAGCCGGATCCTCCCCAACCGGGCGAATTATTTCTAATAGGAGTTATAAGTATATAAATATTATCAAGCCGCTGATGAAACCGGTGGAGGGCTCCGGAATGGAATTTTTGCAATATACTGGGAAGCCGGTTGAATATAGATTCTGGAATGATGTAAATGAGCTCGTCCGGAGATTAGTCCTACTCCATGCATCGCGTAGGGCAGGTAATGACAGCTGCTCTAATGAGATAATTGCGATAGAGGAGGAGCTTCGAGAAGCTCGTATAATATATTAGGAGATAGCTATAGACGATCAGACCACATCAATCATGCCGATTGACAAGTTCGGACGCGCCTCAGCTATAACATCATCTGCTACCCCTACATCCATCATATATCGTCCGCATTATAAGTTGACTGCTGATGATAGTATTGATTGGGAAAACCGGCGGCTAACTGGCGTAAAATATCCCGAAGCAATGCAAGACTGTGCGACGAAGGAGTTTGTTGAAGATTATACGGGAAAATTCCTAACCAACTTGCGGCTGAAAGTAGATGAGAAAATTGATGCCATACTAACACTTATTGAAGGCATCCCCGTGAATAGCGTTCGACCGGCGACGTCAGAAGTATCGAGCGGGGTGCAACACAATAGTAGCCGACATGTCTGAACATGCAATCGACATGAATCAGCCCGCCGAAAAGGTTGCGGTGGTCGCTGAGCTGTTTAAACCTGTCATCAGAAAATTTAGGCGATGCCGTACAATCATAAAGGGGCTGGACGATCTGTGGCAGGCGGATTTGGCCGAATTTCGCGACTATAACAAGAGCAATCGCGGATATAATTATGTGCTAGTGGTGATTGACTGTTTTTCAAAGTTCCTATGGACAAGGGGCTTGAGAACTAGAAGTGCTAGGGAAGTGTGCGCGGCAATGTCCGATATATTGCAAAACTCTAATGGGCGGAGCCCAAAGCACTTGCAAACCGATCAGGGTACTGAATTCTTCAATAAGCAGTTTGGAGCTTTAATGCGGGAATATGGTGTAATTCATTATAATACATTAGTGTAATTAAAGCATCGATGGCTGAGCGTGTCATTAGAACACTAAAATCCCGACTATACAGAGCATTTACACTTCATGGAACCCATAATTGGATTGATAAACTATTAGATCAAGCCACGAGTGAATATAATGATAGGAAGCATCGTACAACTGGATTGAAGCCGAATTCGATTAATAGACGGAACGAGTACAAGGTCCTACGAGAATCGTACACTCATTTGAAGAAGTTTGGGAAAATTAAATTTGCAGTTGGTGATACGGTTCGGGTTAGCAAGTGTAAACATTTATTTGAGAAGGGTTATACCCCCAATTGGACGACTGAATTGTTTAAAATCTCAAAAGTGAATCCTACTACAGACCCTCCGACATATTTACTAGACGATCTCAAGGGGGACCCGATCAGGGGGCGATTCTATGCTGAGGAGCTACAAGCTACAAATCATCCCGAGGTGTATCTAGTGGAGCGGGTATTGCGGAGGCGGGGGTCTAGGCTATATGTTAAATGGCTGGGCATGCCCACATCGGAGAGCAGCTGGGTCGAGTCCCGAGATGTCATAGTGTGAAGCAGTTGAATGCGAATCCCCATCGCGTCAAGTTCTACAGCGGCATGTCGAATATGTGCGAGTTTTTTAGTCCTCAAACACTCTTCTACGCTATCCCCGGGGTGGTAGTGGGGGATGATGAATTCAGTGGTGCGCTGCCGACCTACGCCGAGTTCGAGAATTATTCCTACCCACCAACTCATCTAAGCAGCTCAACATGCGATCGTGAGGAAGGGGTTGAAGTTGGTGAATCACATCCGTCGAAGGCAACTATCGAGCTCAAGGAGGGTGACAGCGTCGACGCCATCATCGACCACGATGATGGATATAATCCGCTATCCTTCCTGGATCAACTAGTGGACAAGTATGATGAGGCTATTCGACTAGAACGACAATTAATATATCAGACGATTCTTAATGGTGAATTTATGAGGATCAGCATCGGGCTAAGTCCAGCCAGAGGCTATCTTCCAACGATAAGTGTCACATCGCTAGCGGACAGTGCCAGTATATCATTCATTTCATATGAGTGGTCCGACTTTATGAGCATTATAATGAGTCCGAGACGTCCCGCGGCATCGGATATGATAATATGTGAGAACTTCTCCGTGAAATTTGGTGATGGCGGCGAGCTGAGATATGTGCATGGTAAAGGCCAAACAATTCATCTGACGCCGGAATTCATCGGAGAGATTTGCCCGATGATTGAACTACTCCAATACAGACTGAGTGCATTGGAAGCTTTGAATTTCAAGGATTTTTACAACAACTTCATAAGAAGTCTCAGCCCGCTTCTGGATGAGGAATCGATCGCCGATGCTACATCAACACGTGGACTGATGTTGAAAATGCTGCTGCAGCGCGTGAATTTATGGAACGATTACTATATAACTTTGATACATCACAGCAAGTTTCATGTTTGCTGGAGTGTATTCAATTCCACTATCGTACTATTTTATGTGACATAGAATCCCTATGCCGCGCCTAGATGTTAAGTATATTTATGTATTATTTAGATAGGTACTACAATAAATAATTATCAAATGACGTTCATCTTTTTTTTTGCCATGTCTTTCTTAGATACACTATAATAATTGATAACCATTGTAATAATGCTAAACTAGTGGTGTCGAGAGCCTTAGCGCCCCACTTATACTGACAACCTGGCGTCCCAGGCATACCGACAACATTCAGCGTCCCACCCATGGGGAAAACGTGAGTGTTCCACCCATGCCGACTAACTTAGTGTCCCACCCATGCCGACTAACTTAGTGTCCCACCCATGCCGACTAACTCAGTGTCCCACCCATGCCGACTAACTTAGTGTTCCACTCATACCGACTAACTTAGTGTCCCACCCATGCCGACTAACTTAGTGTCCCACTCATGCCGACTAACTTAGTGTCCCACCTATGCCGACTAACTTAGTGTCCCACCCATGCCGACTTACTTAGTGTCCCACCCATGCCGACTAACTTAGTGTCCCACCCATGCCGACTAACTTAGTGTCCCACCCATGCCGACTAACTCAGTGTCCCACCCATGCCGACTAACTTAGTGTCCCACTCATGCCGACTAACTTAGTGTCCCACCCATGCCGACTAACTTAGTGTCCCACCCATGCCGACTAACTTAGTGTCCTACTCATGCCGACTAACTTGGTGTTCCACCCATGCCGACTAACTTAGTGTCCCACCCATGCCGACTAACTTAGTGTCCCACTCATACCGACTAACTTAGTGTCCCACCCATGCCGACTAACTTAGTGTCCCACCCATGCCGACTAACTTAGTGTCCCACCCATGCCGACTAACTTAGTGTCCCACCTATGCCGACTAACTTAGTGTCCCACTCATGCCGACTAACTTAGTGTCCCACCCATGCCGACTTACTTAGTGTCCCACCCATGCCGACTAACTTAGTGTCCCACCCATGCCGACTAACTTAGTGTCCCACCCATGCCGACTAACTCAGTGTCCCACCCATGCCGACTAACTTAGTGTCCCACTCATGCCGACTAACTTAGTGTCCCACCCATGCCGACTAACTTAGTGTCCCACCCATGCCGACTAACTTAGTGTCCCACCCATGCCGACTAACTTGGTGTCCCACCCATGCCGACTAACTTAGTGTCCCACCCATGCCGACTAACTTAGTGTCCCACTCATACCGACTAACTTAGTGTCCCACCCATGCCGACTAACTTAGTGTCCCACCCATGCCGACTAACTTAGTGTCCCACCCATGCCGACTAACTCAGTGTCCCACCCATGCCGACTAACTTAGTGTCCCACTCATGCCGACTAACTTAGTGTCCCACCCATGCCGACTAACTTAGTGTCCCACCCATGCCGACTAACTTAGTGTCCTACTCATGCCGACTAACTTGGTGTCCCACCCATGCCGACTAACTTAGTGTCCCACCCATGCCGACTAACTTAGTGTCCCACTCATACCGACTAACTTAGTGTCCCACCCATGCCGACTAACTTAGTGTCCCACCCATGCCGACTAACTTAGTGTCCCACCCATGCCGACTAACTTAGTGTCCCACCAATGCCGACTAACTTAGTGTCTCACCCATGCCGACTAACTCAGTGTCCCACCCATGCCGACTAACTTAGTGTCCCACTCATACTGACTAACTTAGTGTCCCACCCATGCCGACTAACTTAGTGTCCCACCCATGCCGACTAACCTAGTGTCCGACTCATGCCGACTAACTTAGTGTCCCACCCATGCCGACTAACCTAGTGTCCGACTCATGCCGACTAACTTAGTGTCCCACCCATGCCGACTAACTTAGTGTCCCACCCATGCCGACTAACTTAGTGTCCCACTCATGCCGACCAACAAACCAACTTAACGTACCACGCATACCGACAACATCCTCTATCACGAAACCCAACCCGGGGATATCATTTAGCTGAAAAATCGCCCTTCAAAGACGACACAACGGTCAGACTATAGCGGGAATCGAACCCGCAGCCTCCGAATCACAGGTGGATACTGACCACCTGTACTACGGGGTCGTCAAACGTCAAATAGTATTCAGCAGCTATCTAGGAATATAGTGACGATGGTAGTAGTAGAAATAAAGATGCCAAACATTTGGTATAGTTCATTTATTATTATCATTGTCCACATCAACGCTAACACCTCATATATTTCAACTCTTACTATAGGTAAAATTAGATTATGATACCGCTCAGAGCACATGCGCTCATAAATGTGATAGAGATCATAAATGATCAGCTAGGTATATGAAGCCGCGAATGGTACTATGATACTCACTCGTGGCCGATCTAGCATCAATTATGGAAGGCAGTGATCCAGAAAACATGGAAATTCAAAATAATTCTGAAGTAATGGAAAATGCTATAGATAAAGTCCAACGTGGAGCGTCGCTAAGGGCGATCGGACGTTTGTTCGGTATTCCGAGATCTACACTGTGGCGCTTGGTGCGACGGTATGAAGAAGTAGATGATGTGCAAACTTATGATCCAAATATTGGGAATAGGAGAATCTTCTCAGCAGGCGAGGAATTGATACTTGCTGATTCCATCAAAGCTGCATCGAAAATGCAACATGGTGTGACACGCATGAAGGTGTGTAAACTCGCATTAAAACGAGCTAGGCTGCTGAACAAGAGATATCCCAAGCTCTGGGACAGGCGCCAGGCCGCATCTTTCGACTGGTGTAGAGGATTCATAAAACGCCACCCAGACATTTCACTTAAAAGCCCTGGGGACGGCAATTTGACTCGAGTGGTAGACCCTGACGAAACATCTGAAGTCATCTCTCATAGAAAAAATCCTGTTACTGCCCCAAAAAGTGGGTTCAGCTCGAATGATTCGGCTATAAGTCTGAAGTATCAATTCACCGCTCCATCGATCACATCGGCATCCATCCTCCCAGCCTCATCAACACCTCAGTCGACGTCGTCGCAGTCGTCAGCGCTTTCACCATCAGCCAACTTAATATCGCAAACAGATGTGTCTGCTGCTGCTGCCGATGATGATAATGATGATGATGATGATGTGGCGTATGATTATATAATGCCAGATGTCAACTCCACTGTTGCTGATCTCAGTGCTACTGCTAGAGCGGATCCTCATGGTTCACAAGTTGAAGTGAACAAGGGCTATGATTATGTCAACGTTGTCAGCCAGCGTTTTTCATCGAAGGATCCAATCAAATCGCGCGAGGGTTCTGAACATGTGATCATCACTAATCCTTCGAAGAATAATTCCATCTTGAAAAGTGGTATCAGGCGCGATGAATATTGCAGCGGCTCAAACGTTTTCGATGATGATATGTCAGATAACAGCATCGATCATTCCACTGATGATGGAGAAGTTTCTTTTCCGAGGTCGCGAGTTGAATCGCGTAAGGACTATAAGAATGTCTACAAGTACCACTCTTCATCGGAACGTCAATTTGTAAAGAGGCCCGTAGTATATAAATATTTCAGTGACATGAATGAGGTTGTCAAAAAATTGGTAACATTGAGTGCACAACAAAAAACTGGCGACGTCGACTGTATGTCGGAAATAGAGTCATTGGAGAACATTCTCCGGGAAGCTGAAGTGATATGGTGATATTTTTTTTTTTAGGCCATCATTATGCATAATATAAATAACTTTATTTCTATCATAAGTTCCTATATCATATACTTGGATGAGTTTCAACTCATGCCAGACTTTGCTTTATGGAATAGTTATCTGCAGATGTATTAAATATTCTGGTGGAAATAAAATGTTGATCGATTGGAATGAGGCATTTTTTCATCATTACCGGATGTATTGGATTAAGCGATTTTCTGTCCAGCATACTACTGAATCTCTCTAACTGTGGAGTGGAGTGGGGAGTATTCATACAGCTTATCATGTATGATTAACGCATATGCACGGGTATTTGCCGGGAAATTGTTGGCCGACTCAAACTCAAGTTTCACATCTACTGTAGACGATTGAAGCGACTCGATCTGTTTGGAGCAGTCAATGATGAATATTGGATCAGTCTCGAATTCCTCATATTTTAGTAGCGGTGTCACACTTGACTTTCCGAGGAAGTTTCTGGGAAAATCACAATAATTCTGGTAGGCCTCGGTATATTTTATAGTTGTAAAGTCGAAATTTTGATTCTCAAATGGATAGCTTACACTATTTAGCCAGAGTTTAATATTCCGCAGTGCAATGTTGTCGAATCTGGTGCTATCGACTCTTGGATTATCCCGTCGATTAGTCTGATATGCCACAATACATGCTATAGGCTTCTCCAATTTCAGGCTGGTCTTGATCGACCAGATATCTTTGTTGGCAGGCCGCAACGCCGGTAGCTCGTGTAATTCAAATCTCCGGAATGGAATTTTAAATGTAACACCGCTACCAATGTTTTTTAGCAATTTCAGCTTGAATTCGTCATTTGGGTACACATGCTGGACCTTTATGAATATTTTTCGGATTTCAATGGTCGCGCGGCTTGTTCCAGTAGATATATAGCAATTATCATCAACTCGGCGTCTCACAAGTCTGATTTTGTGACAACCCATCAATACCCGTTGATAATCATTAAAAATGTTCAATAGGAATGGTAGTGGAATCCTAAAGCTCATCGTTCGATCATTATCATTATAGGTAGCAATCCCAGCTCTGGTTGGATCCCATCCGGTAGTGGCTAAAGCTCTGCTCTCATCCCGGCTGTATGAGGCTAGACCTCTCATGGCGGTTGTCGTCTCGGGATCGCGAAGCACGTCCAGTTCGCATCCATTTAGCTCATATGATATACGTTCAAATAGGTTGATGCCGCAATTATTGGAGAGAGTACACACACCGCCACCTTGCACCTGAGCCTCAAGCCCGATCGGATTGAAGGCACATTCCATATAGAGATGACCATCGTGGAATGCAATCAGAACATCTTGCTGATTAATCGCTATCTCAATTTCATCATTATTTTCAAACGAGGCTGTCTGTGCGTAGTAGGAGTGACCTTCTTCGCGCCAAATGCTCTCATCATAGACGGGGTCTTTAAATATGTCTAATTTTTCTGACATGATATCCCAAAGCTCTGAGATCTCGAAGAGATTTGGCTGTTACTTTTGGCGATGTTCCACGTACTAAATTGCCCAAGGCTCGGAGGTCGTGAAGAAATTTGGTTGTTTTCTTTGGTGGTGTCCCACGAACTGAATCGAATGATCGAACTGTTGGACTTTTATACAGTTGGTTGAATCTCAGCCCCATCCTGCTAACTAATCTACTAGATATTGATATCCTGGCATGTGTAGCTCGAATGGTAAGTTATTTATTACGCTATTCATCAAACCGCTACCTTCTTTAGCGATCAGCATTGGACTGATGATCTGCTGATGGATATGGTGTATTTATAAATAGTGAGGTAGGTATCCCACATAGGTTAACTGCGAACATGTATGTAACAGTCCAACATCCTCCTCGCCGTCGTATGATTCCAACGTATGTTTTCACTGTTTTATATGGAGGAAAGATAGAGCCATGGCAGCTCTGAGACCTCTTCGCTAGATGAGAGCTCGCCTTGCTAATGTCTACTTTGACACTTTCCGTGCAGATGGTGCTCGACGCGCGACTTTTAATAGATGAGTCGTAAGTTGTAGGTGGACGCGACTTCAGGCCTAAAAACGCGATCTCATGTCGGAATTTCTTTTTTTTTTACCCGCGCGCCAAGGTTCAAGTTGTATGACGCTAGTTTCGCGAGAGCCATCACAATATTTCTCGAGATTGGTGGTTACTGATTACACTGATGAACATATACCTATTGCCGGGGTGAAAATGATGAAAATATATCATCTGGTAGACCTTCCACTAGAAGTCCGTCGCTAGATGAGACATTCTACAATCCCTAGTCGTCAGGTGTCGCATCACGTAAGAGTCTACTGAGAGCTTCGACAGCATCGCCTCGAAAGTCCACCGCCAGATGGCGTCGAGTGACATTTCTGACAGCCGGCAGTTGTGGCAGGTGACATGCAATGACCTTGGACCTTTGAGCTATCATCTGTTAGATTAGTTAGAAACTCGACCTATAGGCGGCGCATCTTTGACCGCTGCCATGTAATAGGTGGGAGCTGATAGTTGTGAGATTAGTTGGAAATTCGATCCATAGATGCCGCATCTCTGGTAGCTGTTGACATATGACAGGTACGAGCTGACAGTTCTGAGATCAGTTGAAAATTCAATCAATAGATGGCGTAGCTCTGCTAGCTGACAGGTGACATTTGACAGGTGGCAATAGTTAGAAATTCGATCCATGGATGGCACAGCTATGCAAAGTGACAGGACAGTTGAAAGCTGAGAAGTGACAGTTGACAGCTGACAAATGACAGTTGATAGGTGACAGTTAAGAGGTGACAGCTGACAGACCACCATTTGGTATCCTGAATTTCCCAAATCTCCCCTACATACTCAGCTCAGCTCAGGTTAGCCCACTTTCCCCCTATGTACAGCTGACAGGTGACAGTTGACAGCTGGCAGGTGAGAGTTGACAGGTGACAGCTGACAGACCACCATTTTGTATCCTGAATTTCCAACTCTCCCCTACAAGCTCAAGTCAGCCCAGGTTAGCCCACTGTCCCCTATGTACAGCTGACAGTTGACAGGTGACAGCTGTCAGGCCGCCATTTTGTATCCTAAATTTCCCAACTCTCCCCTACATACTCGGGTCAGCTCAGGTTAGCCCACTTTCCCCTATCTGTCTGAGGAGGAGGAGGAGGAGGAGGAGGAGGAGGAGGAGGAGGAGGAGGAGGAGGAGGAGGAGGAGGAGGAGGAGGAGGAGGAGGAGGAGGAGGAGGAGGAGGAGGAGGAGGAGGAGGAGGAGGAGGAGGAGGAGGAGGAGGAGGAGGAGGAGGAGGAGGAGGAGGAGGAGGAGGAGGAGGAGGAGGAGGAGGAGGAGGAGGAGGAGGAGGAGGAGGAGGAGGAGGAGGAGGAGGAGGAGGAGGAGGAGGAGGAGGAGGAGGAGGAGGAGGAGGAGGAGGAGGAGGAGGAGGAGGAGGAGGAGGAGGAGGAGGAGGAGGAGGAGGAGGAGGAGGAGGAGGAGGAGGAGGAGGAGGAGGAGGAGGAGGAGGAGGAGGAGGAGGAGGAGGAGGAGGAGGAGGAGGAGGAGGAGGAGGAGGAGGAGGAGGAGGAGGAGGAGGAGGAGGAGGAGGAGGAGGAGGAGGAGGAGGAGGAGGAGGAGGAGGAGGAGGAGGAGGAGGAGGAGGAGGAGGAGGAGGAGGAGGAGGAGGAGGAGGAGGAGGAGGAGGAGGAGGAGGAGGAGGAGGAGGAGGAGGAGGAGGTCCCAGAACCGGCTATCTTACCCTACTTCAATTCCATCCTTTCTTCGAGCCATCTCTGCTCCTGCTGTTCTAGAACTTTCTTCAATTCTTCCTTCTCTTCGAGATGTTCCTTTTTTTGTTCTTGCATCATCGTCATGTGGCTCGCTAAAGCCTTTTCTGTTTCTTTTTGTGTCATGCTTCTGGTCGTCATCAAACGATTTCTCGAATGTTCCGACAATTGGCGCAGTCACTTATCGATTACCTCGAAATCAGCGGTTGAAATTTCCAAATTCCGAAATATCCACTTCTGCCACCAGATGTTACGTTATTCGGGTTCGCCTATCTCGAAATTAAACGCGCTGATTGACTTGTAAACGCAAACTGCGCTTTATTAGCTACGACCGATACAACTGAATAACGCAAAGAATTATTATCGCCTAGAAATTCCAATGTCGCTGAGATGTTATCGCCACGATCACTTGATTCCAACTCTCTCGATGCCAGGTCGAGTTCCTCTCTTATAGTGGCCCAGCACACTAAGATTTTTCTGGTATCTGCGTCGAGAATATACGCGTACCTTCTACGGCACCGCCGCCAGAAGTCTCGACGAGTCGTGACCTACCGCTGAAGTCTCTCGATGCTTCCCGAATGCAACGCGGAAATCTAGATTTCTCTAGAAAGAGCCGGGATGGTCGCGAGCTTCGTAACAGTATGTACGTGTGCATGCAAGCTCCCCATTTTAACGTTGAATCATGAAACGTTCCATTTGAGACTTTTAAAATGTTATGGTAACGTTTGGTAACTTTCAATGTTCAGTGGGCGTAGCCGTAGCCCCCCAGCTACATCGTGCCCCCCAGCTTAGTGTCACTTTATTTTTGCCCCAAAAAGTCATTCTACTGAAAATAGAAAGTGTATGGGATATATAGGCTGTCTGATTTCTACATGATTCTAGTGGGCTGCGATTCAAGCCGCGATAGGCCGATGACGACCAGAAACACAGCCCACTAGAATCATGTTGAAATCAGACGGCCTATATGCGCGTTGCTATCTAGTTTTCAAATTTTCAAAAAACAAAATCAAATTTTTTTGGATAATTTTGGAAATTTGATAGCATTGTCCGTAAGTACATTTTCTTTTAGGGGGAGTTTCTACTTGAAGACAAAAAATGTAATAAGACCGATTCCCGTCAACAACTTTTTTAGTCACATCATCAGAAACCCCTTACAGTTAGGTAGGTACCCAAACCCAAAGCAAATCCGTAATCAAAAGGGACCCTATTCTTGAAACGGGGAACAAAGTTCTCATTCGGTGTTGCTATGCAAGGAGAGCTATGATTGGCCCTTGCCTAGCAACTACACATGTGGACTCTGTTCCCCGTTTCAAGAATACCTAGGGCCCCTGATTTAAATTCTCTTTGGCATTCATTCGAAGCAGTTCATCATTGTCTATGACTATGACGCACCACGACGAGTGACGAGTGCCAGCGAGCGCGTAAATTTGACATTCCCAGCAATGACAACCGACGGAATCCGTGACCGACGGTCATCCAGAATAAGATAACTACTTACGCACATTAAAAGTCAAGCTGACTGAAAATATGAGCTGTGGTGCGATTCTCGAACGTGTTCGAAAAGTTTTCGTATACGAATTCTCCTTTCCGACAGCCCAAATGCATACGAAACCAAGGAGATTCGTATACGAAAAGTCATTCAAATAACTCGAGAATTGCACCCCTGGTCGTTGTAAGAATAGCCATTCTCATTCACCTAAGGTACTCGGGGCACTGGGCAACTCGTATAAGTACCTACTCATCCAGCTTTGCGCTGATGGGTTTACATGAGAAGTACCTACTGCTTCGAGTGGATAAACCAATCGAATTGCTTAAAATTCAAATTTCTCGAATTCGATTGGCTGCTGCAGTGGGCGCGCTTTTAATCTTGCTCGCATTGCGTCGCACTTGCATCACGTGATCCCTGCCCACATCACCACTTGGCTACAAACGCGTGAATATTTTTCGAACTTGTTTATAGCAAGACTTGCGCACGAGGAAGGAAGCCGCCTCTATGAGATGGTCCTCGAGATGGTCTATACAGATCGCATTTTTTTTTCTTAAATGAGCCTAACTGAACCTGAAAATAAATCGCAATCGAAAAATCCCAAGAATTTCATGGACCTCAGGTGCTAAAACGTCTACTGAGCAATTTTTTTGAAAAACATTTAAAAACTTTCTAAATCGAAAACGCAGGCTAACTAATCGAAAATCTTCTAACGATACTTTATTCTCCAAATGAGGCGAGAGATCATTCGATTCTGTCGATTTACGAAAATTCCCCCGACAGGGTTCCCGCTAGTCAATGGAGTCAAATTTCCTTGACTTTTTCCCTGATTTTACAGACCAAAGTTGTGAGATTTCCCTGACTACTGAATAAAGAAATTCTCAAGCACCTAATAATAGTAATAGTTGTGGTAGCAGGTAAAATAAAATCGGTAAATTTTTTCGGTAAACTTAAAAAACATGTTAACTGCATGATTGATGACTAGATGCGAAACAGATTCGAAAAAACTCAAATTACAGATAGGTACTTGAGGGGCAATGTTCTGTGGTACTGACGCCGAGACAAACCTTTTAAATAAATCTTGATAAATCTTTTAAAAGTAGCCTAACTTGTAAACGCGAGCAGGAATTTTGAAAAAAAATTAAAAAATCAAGTATTTTTTCCGAGTATCGCATCTAGTCATCAATCATGCATGCAGCTCGGCATGCAGTTAACTAACATGTTTTGCGTTTGCCGAAAAAATTGACCGATTTTATTTTACCTGCTACCACAACTATTAGGTACTATTATTCGGTTCTGCAAAATTGAAGTATGACGTGCAGCCTCTAATTCTGCCGACTGTACAGTTCCCTTATATGATGCGGTACCAGGGCTCCATCCCCACCCCATGGTGTCTGCCGTTCAAGGCCCTATGGGGCCCCTCACCTGTGACTATTAGATTTTACCGTTTCAGGCCAAAACGGCGCCCTTGTGTCTTCTTGGGTTGGTTGAAGCCCTATAGGCTCCCTGGTTTCACAAGTGTCTCTTGGAGCCCACTGAGCCCCCCCTCGGTTTACAAGTTTTCAGAGCTATTATGCCGTCAGGTGTGGTTAGAACCTAACCTCCTGATGGGCTCGAAGCCTCATTTCACACGTAACTAACTGGCCCTGAATTGCAGCTAATTAGAACTCTGTCCCAGATTTTCAATCGGTGAACTGATTTGTAACAGTTAATTTTTAAACAATAGGTAATTGGTTCTTGAAAATTTTCCAACCTTTTTCGTCCAATACAGGTTTCCTAAATTGAGCGTCTCTTTCTGGCCCGTGACGTCACGTTCGATTGCACAGTAAATCGTCGCAGTCATAGTGTGCCAACTTTGCCCCGATTCCGTAAGCCGAACGTGTGTTTTGATCATTTGATGGTGTTATTATTGGTATTTATACAGTTTTTACAAGTAGTTATGGTAAATAAATGTTGTGTGCCACTATGCGAGTCCACAAGTTATACAGTGATGGCCATAATACCTACACCATTAAAAGTATTAAAACTGGGACTTGGAACACGCACTTATCTGTGCTTTCTGGGCATGTCCATATATCGTTGATATATCCATTACAAAAATAGTTGTATCCGCACATCAAATGCCTCTCTGGCAAATTCTTCTATGCGAAATATTTATTTGCAATATTCATTGAGAAGTTCGTTATATTTTTAGCGACTTTCCCAGCATGGTTGGCTTTAGAATTCAAAAAATAAAACGCATTTTCAACACGGCGGAGCAATGTAAATACAAATGGCGTGATCACTCCACATACTTAAATAGCTATACCGCTCATGAACCTATTGCGCATTCTGCCGCGCCGCGTAACAAAAGGAGTTAGAGAATGACGCCATTTTGATGGTTAATTTCCAGTGTATCTCAAAATACCGAGCTATATAGCTACCACAAAATATCCCAAGTGCCGTGAAACTGATCAAATTTTCTGCAATTTTACAATAGCGATCCAGTTTTCTCAAGTACCATCACGTAAGTGTATTTAGTTTTCTTGAAATTAAGAAATACTCACATCGAGTTGGATGGTTGGAAGTCACTGTACTCTCAGTAAACGAAACGTCAAGTGACAGCTTTTTGACAGTGTAAATAAACATCACGAAGTTGACCGGACTTTTGGATGCTGGAATGATCGCACACCTTTTCTTCACCTGTTGATTCCCACTTGATGTTATTAGCGTTGATTCCACGTACTTTGAGGGAGAAGCAAAATAATGTCGTGCTTAGTCAAGTGGCCAACTAGCGAAGTGGTGCCAGTCCACACCACCCAAAGTCCCTAAATAACCATCAAGATGGCGGCGCCCATAATTACAGGTGTCGGACGTCTCTCTTGCGCGGTATAGCTATTTAAGTATGTGGATCACTCATGGCACACTGTGCCCAGAACGTGCCGGAAACTGCTGCGCGGACTCCGCGGATTCTCCATCTCTTTTTTTGAGGAAACCTGTAAAAACAACCTTTTCTGTATAAAACTAAATTTTCTGATGGTGGAGGTTCTACATGCAGCGCCTGGAATTTCCTTGAATCGCAGTGCTTTATTGTGATGTGTGTATACAAGTTAGTTTTTCTGGATGGTCGCTCGACATGGTCGATTTTTCCTTTGATTTCACAATAATTCGTTATGCGATCGTGCAGATTGAACTGTTCTGCCAACAATGCATGGTTGCAGAATGCCGTTGCTCGGCTTGTCTGCTCAAGCTCCAAATTGAAGATATAGGGTTGTAATTTGACACACAGATTCAGTACAAGTTCTCAATTAAGTTTGTGTAATTTCATCATCATCTCCAAAGCAGAAACAAAAATTTTAATAAGGAACTAGCATTGCATTCTTGAGATATCATAACAGTTAGCTAGGTACCTAGTTCTATACCCTCGGTTCTACCTTTTGAATTATTTCATCACCTTGAAAAACTAACCTAACCTGTTACTTATTCTGTAGACCCGACAATGGATGCAGGTTGCTTGCTCAACGCCTAGCTCAACAATTTTTTTAAATCAATTTCCAAATCGAATCCTCGTCCTCCCAAAGGGACACTTCGATCAAAATCATTACTGACGTCTCTGGATACCGCCGGGAAAGTTTTGTGTCGCCCCACAACAGATTTATATCTTTGTAATCAGAAAAAAAGGCTTCACCAAGTAACGGAATAAAATATAGGGTGTTGCATTTAAAATAAAAAAGTTTGATATCACACCCTGTATACGGTACCAATTAGAAACTTTTAGAGGATCGATTTAAGGTCCCAGGGAAAAATCGCGAAGAAAAAGTTTTCAGCTCCTCGAAATATCTTAAAGGGGAATCTACTGGAGGGGGTGAATTTTATCGTGAACAGCCTGTACCTACAGTACAAATTTGAGAGTAGGTATGGGAGTGTACAAACTGGACTAATTTCCCGTGAGGGCGATGGTATCTATATTGGCTAATACACCCTTTTCGTTTTAAGGCCATCTTAGCGCAAGCGTCAGCAGGGTGGTACAAATTCTGACAGACGATAGTTAACGGCCAAACAACAGAAATTTCAGCTGTGTTTTGACACATATTTTTAAGGTTATGTCATTTCAGAACGCGATTTGCTTAGAAAAGCAGCTTCCTTATTAACCCTGCACTGCAGAAGGACCTTACATGGTAATCCCATGCTCTAATCGTCCTAACAAGCCCAACTGGAAAACAAATTGTCAACACATCTACTGTTCCAAATGTTCGTATCAATATTTACGAAGGAGTCAAACAGTAATGAAAGTTGGAGCTTGTAATAGAAAATATTGGCAATATTTTGTACTTTTTAGGAGCGGCACATATTAGCATTTTGCTAGGTAATTGGCAGTTACCGCTAGAGAAAACCAGATGTACCCAGGGTAGTGCGATCCTTCCATTTACATCTCAAGAGTGTTGTAAGTGTTCATATCATATCGCAGAGAAAGTCATTTGCAAAATCATCGCTCATGTTTTTACGTTTTGAAATTATATCGAATGTAAATAGTAATATAATGGTAGGCTAATGGGTGGGTGAATCTATCAAATACATGAAAAAGTTTTGTACCTAGCATCGCTATCAATCACTTTCGCGTATGTTCTAGTCGAATTTCTACCAACCTGTTCGAATATTCAATTACGCGCCAGGAATCTTACTCATTTGACAACCGAACGCAAGCGCACTGTAGTAGGAAAATAGTGTATTCCTTTAGATTTGACGCTGCGAAATTACAACACTTGTCTCTCGATTTGTTCTCACTCCTCATGCCGTACGAACAATTTTTCAACTTATCCTATCATAATCGCGACCTGGCAACAATTGATATAGAAACAATCCACGTTTCCCGAAAGGCTTCTGCGCATACCTGTGAAAGAAGGACGTTGCCATATCTATATCACGACAACAAGTTGACAACACTGTAATTCGATTCGAACACGATACATTGGTAGAACGTGTGCGATACGTGTCGAGCTCTTAGAAAGTCGTCGTTTTTTTGGCTCAATTTTCGTCCGATCAGAGTTCAAGAAAGTTGGAAATATTGTGTTTGATGTCGGCGGGACGATTTACCGTTGTTGTGAAGTGCCAGAAACAGTAATTGTCGAGTAATTGGCAAATTACCTGGAAATTTCAATAGTGAAGGAGCGATAAGGTGACTTTTTATCATTGTTTACAATGGCCCCGCCAACTTGCCCGGTGTGTAAAAAGTTTATCAAATATGATGAAGATATACGGTGTTCATCATGTGCCAGACCACATCATTTGGAATGTGTTAAAGAATTGGAAGGCGCTGCTCCTGACGCATCCTGGCTGTGCGAAATTTCTAAAAAGATTGCCAGGGAAGAAACGCCTGATGATGTTGAATCTTCGCAGTTTGGAGCCATCATGAGAGAACTTGCAGCCCTAGGCGTTGGAATGGCACAATGTAATGCTAACATTGCTCAGACCAACGCATTTCTCGCTACTCACACTGAGGAGATTGCTGCTTGTCGCCGAGAAATTCAGTCGCTGCGGGAAGCTAAGGCGGAACTTGATGGAAGGTTTTCAAAGCTCGAGGAAACGGTAGAGGGTATCTCTTACGTTGAATTTCGCAATCGAGTGGAAAGGGAGGCTAACCTCATAATTATGGGTTTGAAAGATCAACAAAATACGGACGACATAAGCTTAGTCTCAAAAATTGTTAGTTCTATTCTACCCCGGGACTGCAAATTTACAATCCTGGCCGCAGAGAGAATTGGGAGGACTTCGAATGGGAGGCCCAGGCTGCTGAGGTTGAAGATGTCGTCGGCTGAGGAAAAGTACCTAATTTTGAAACACAAATCCAAGCTCAGGGACGGGGAATTTGCCTCTGTCGGCATTGCTGCTGATCAAACTCCGATGCAAAATAAAAAACTGAAACGTCTTCGTGAGGAGCTAAAGCATCGAGCAGAGTCAGGAGAGTCCGGACTGACGATAAAATACGTTATGGGGGAGCCTGTGATTGTTCAGGATGGTTCTCATGATGATGGGTCAAATAAGCGCGAGCGAGAAGAGGAGAGTTCTCCATTTCGTCCATACAAGAACCGGAAATAGACATCTTGCCTCACCAAAGCCACTAAATATAGTATTTGCCAACATCCATGGCTTCGGCAATCTGGAAGACCTAGCCACGGTGTGTCCTGTTAATTTTGACTGTTTGGCTATATGCGAAACCTGGCTGTCTACCGAACTGAACACAGTGCCAGCGTACCTACAAGATTTTAGTGTTATCTGTTCGCCGGCCTTGCGCGAAAAAAGCCTGGGCAGAGCCAGTGGCGGCTTGTGTATATTTTATAAAAAACGTTACGCTGCATTTATAGTGGACAGGTCGCCTTGGTGGATTTTTGTGAGGCTGGGATGGGATAATTTTTCATTTATAGTGTGTATTGTGTATTTCAGGCCATCCTTGGAAATTAACTACATTCTGAATTTGTTTCAGTTGTCACTAGATCATATTTTTGAAACGTACGAGGATGAGCCTGTGTTTATTGGGGGTGATTTCAATTCCAGGTTTGGAATTACGGGAGATCTGACGCTGGATCTTTTGGTGGAGACAAATTTGTATGAGTTCAGATTGAGCCATGATAAAGTGTGTAATGCTCGGGGTCGTACACTTAATGAATTTATGCGTATGAATTGTTTTACTTTGCTCAATGACAGGACGGCCTCCGATTTTCCAGCTCAATTGACTTTTTTAAGTGAGAGGGGGGGTAGCGTTATCGATTTGGTTTGGTGTATTAATTCTTACTTATCAATTGTTGATGATTTGAAGGTGTTACAGGTCCCTTATCAGTCAGATCACTTCCCGGTACAGTTGTCTTTTTCTCCACCTGGCTGCCGCGAGTTTTTGCCTGGCTCTTCGGCTGGGATTGAGCGTAAGTTCACGAGGAAGGTTCTTGTCTGGGATTCGCGGCTGCATGCTGAATACGTTGCATTGATGGAGAATTCCTCAAGGGTGAGTTTGGCCAGTGCGTCACTTCACGATAATTTCATAATCGCGATGCAGGAGACCGCAAATGCACTTGGTTTGGTGAAGGTAAGGTCTAGCGGCGGTGACTCGGATCCCGCAGGGCGTCGCAGGAAGCCCTGGTTTGACTTGTGGTGTCGCGAAGCTAAAAGAGCTTGTGCCGAATTTCTAAGAATATGTCGCGCTAATAACTTTTCACAGGAATCGAAAACCAAGTATTTGGAGTCTAAAAGAATAAATAAGAGAACTGTTAGGTCAAAGAAGGGAACATACCAGGCGAAACTCATCAGTCAACTCGGTGATGCAAATACCTCTATGGTTTTTTGGAAAACTGTAAGATTGTTTAGATGTGGTGGCGCTCGACGTGATGCCGTTCTGGGTAAGGTGGCATGGGAAACCTTTTATGATTCTATCCTACAGAGCCATGTGGCAGATAAGCTCCTTTTTTTTGACGCGGAACATCCAGTTTTGGACTACCCAATTACTTTTGACGAGGTTATTTGTTCACTTAATAAATGTAAAACAGGTATGCTGCAGGAAAAGATGAAATAGGTTATGAGTTTTTAAAGTCCTTGCCCGAAAACTGGTTACTGTATCTCACTGTTCTTTTTAATCGTATTTTTGACTCAGCCGAGGTCCCGAGTAGTTGGTCAGATGTTATACTTTGCATGTTACACAAAAAGGGCCCTGCTGTTGATCCCTCCAATTACAGGGGCATAGCGCTAACAAACTGCACTGAAAAGGTTTTTTCCCAGATACTTCTGGAGAGATTATCCCAGTGGGCGGAAGTAAATTCTATCATTCCAGAGTGTCAGGCAGGATTTAGAAAATCTAGGGGTTGCTTGGACAATATTTTTACTTTATCTGCGGCCATACAGATTCACTTGCGGTTAAGAAAACGAAAGATCTATGCAGCATTTGTGGATTTTAGAAGGGCTTTCGATACAGTTGACCACAGACTTCTCTGGCTAAAATTGTATAGCGTAGGTATCAGTTCAAAAATTATACGTGTGCTTTCAGCAATTTATAGTGGCGCGATTATGCAGGTGCGTACTACCGAAGGGTACACCAAGCGTTTTCCTATTAATCAGGGTGTTCTGCAGGGCGAACCTCTAAGTCCGCTACTTTACTCATTATTTGTTTCCGACATTAACAGTTTCTTTAATGAGCGGGGGAACACTGGGATAAGTTTGGATGGGTTTAATGATGTAGCAGTTTTATTATACGCGGATGATTTGGTTCTGCTGGCGGACTCCCCTGTCGATATGCGGCGCAAACTTCGCATACTGGAGCAATATGCAGATCGCAATAATTTGGAAGTTAATATTGATAAAACAAAAATTATGTGTTTCAGGAGGGGTGGATTTGTGCATTCAAGCGATGATAGATTTATGTTCGGAAACAATCCACTGGAGATGGTCGGTGGGTACACATATCTGGGTGTTAAGTTCACATCCTCTTCTCTTTTTCTTGAATCGGCTAAGGGGGCGGTTACGGCTGGTAAATCTGCAGTGGCTGCTGTTTTGGGAGTTTTGGCAGGGGCTGGAGTAAATTCATGGCTGACACGGATCAGACTCTATAATGCATTAATTCTTAGTTCAGTAACGCACTGTATAGCTGTATGGGGGCTACGCTACGCGGAGCTTATAGAGAGGGTCCAGGTTACATTTTTTAAAAGACTGCTGTCGCTGCTCAGTAACACTCCAGATTATTTGGTGAGGCTTGAATCTGGTACCGTCAAGTTGAAGTGGTTTATCTTTAAATCTTGTCTCACTTTTTTAATCAAGGTAATTGCTATGCCGGGATATCGGCTACCGAGAAAATGCTTCGACAGACTGTTTAAATTGAGCTCTTGGCCACAGAATGACACTAGATATAACTGGGCTTCGCAAGTTGGAGAAATTTTCATCGAAGTGGGGTTTCCTGAGTTGTGGACCGCGGAGGGATTGCTCTCTGTTGGGCTTTACAAAAACATCTTGCTGGAAAAATATCGCGATCTCTTATTTCAGAAAGATCTTGACGCACTGGCCAACTCTAGCTTTGCAATGTTTTATAGATCTTTTAGCGCTGAAAAGACTGCTTGTGAATACTTGCAGTCAAACATTCCATTTCACATTGTCCGGTTTATATCACAGCTGCGCCTTTCCTCAAGAACCTTCGTGAGACTTCGATTCAAGTCTGTTGCCTATTCTATCAACCAGGATGAGAATTGCACTGTTTGTAACTTGGTAGAGCCCGAAACTATTCCGCATTTGTTGTTCACCTGTCCTATGTACCAGTCAGTTCGCGGAGAGTTTGTGAAAAATTTAAAGGATATCGATGGCCTTACTCACTTTCTCAGGAGCATAACATATGATTCAGCCAGAAGCCTTTATTATGTTTTTCAAGGTATATTTAAGTTACGCGCTTTTCTTAGAAATGAGTAGTGAATTTTTGGTTTTTTCTCCTGTGTATTTTCTCAAGTTGTATAAGTTGTATTTTTGACTCTGCTGTACATATTCATTTATTTAATCATTTCTCCTCCTGTGTATTTTCTTACGTTGTATAAGTTGTATTTTTGATTCTGCTGTACATATCCATTTATTTAATCAATAGTAATATAACAAGTGCTTGGTGTTTTTTCAGTTAAATCGTTTTAACCCGAAAACAACTGTCAATCACGAGGAAAAAGTAGACCCGATATTATCTGACTAAAATCCCGAGACGTAGTCGAGGGATTTTGTCCAAGATAATATCGGGTCTACTTTTCGAGTGATTGGTAGTTGTTTGAGGAATTTAAAACATTTAACTCGAATAAAACACAAAGTCCGAGTTAAATTTTGCAGATTATCGCCCAAATAGACTACCAGTATAAATGGTAGTTCCAATGTATCATTGTATAGTAGAACTGTCAATTTCAAAGCATGCCTTGTTGGAAAAAAAATCAAATTCAAGAGAAGGGTAAAAATGTTTATTTTTTCTTCTTTCTAATAACTGAATATACTTGTGAAGCTCACTACTAAATCAAGCTAATTCTGCTTGGCTAAATAATAACTATCATGCCATGAGTTGTAGTTCACAACAGAGTAGTTTCACATGGACGGTAGACTGGTAGAGCTAAAAACTAAATGTCACTAACAGCTGTTGACAGCGCATGAAAGGAGAGTGCACAGTCGCGGATCAAGGAAGGGGCCTCGTTGCTGGAAACAATACTGAAACGAAGTCTAATAGGTTGTAAAATTGTATTTTAGTAAGTGGAAGACCCTTTAAACGCACCAGTACTAAAATTTCAGTCCAAACAAGTATAAATACAGTCGTTTCAATTACATATTATTCGTGGGCCCAAAAATATTTCAATCCGGTGCTATTACCTAGTGTGCATTAATCACTTCCTAGTGTGCATTAATCGATAGCTTAAACCGAGTCACGTGGGTCTAATTCGGTTGTTCTGATTGGTTGAATTGGGTATGTGGGCGATAATCATTGTGTAATTCAGCTCTCTCGAATTTGGGGTGGAACGACGATTTTCGTTCTTTTTTTTATGCTGTTTTCTTTTGTAGTAGACACGTATCGAGTTTATGTTCATGTTATCTTGTCATTGTACATTTTTGTATTAAGAGGCAATAAAAGTAATAATAATAATAATAATAATAATAATAATAATACGGTGTGCGTGTGTAATGTTCACGCAAATGGCAGCTGACAGCGCTTGACGTCGATTTGACGTTTTGACAGATCTAACCTAATAACGCTCTTGTTTCGTCGATCGCCTTACAGCTCGTTGTGTTTCGTATCACCTGAATCTTTTCTGCGTCTTTCTGCACGTAACATTTCATTTTGAACAATAATAAATGTTGAATGGTTAGGAGGTTATGTTTGTTGTTTGTTTACATTTCGATTATTGATTGACAGTTGCCATTGACAGTGACACTTCGTGCGTCAAAATTAAAATTACCGCGCTCTGCAGGTATGCGTTCTCATGTATGCGCTGAAGTGATGTACGTGATGGTAAACGTGGATTGCACGGGCAGGTACAACTTACCTTTTCCAAGTTTTTGAAGTGGAACTTCTATTCTCGCGCCTAGATCACAACACACAACTAACGCAGAACCACACGTGGGAGTTGATTCGCTTCATGGCATCAGTAGATGTAACGATGGTGTGTAACGCGAAGGTCAGGTCCTTGGGGTGACCAGTGTCGTCCTAGAAATGGTGGAGAGATGGGAGAGTAAGCTGTTGCAGCGTTCGGTTCTATACCTTACAGTTAGTATTATTTTACCGCTTGCATTGTGTTTTAAGGACAACAGCTTCCATCATAAACTAAAATTTGATTTTATCGATGAATTCTAACTTAGCGCTAGTGTCATTTACAACCAAAAATGATTAATTTATTTTCGTAATGCGTGTCGCCGACACTGGACTCCTTTACTTGGTGTTGTGCAGATGTGTTGTGGTGCTGGGTGGCCCGACAGGAATGGTTCTCGACTTGGCTAGAAGTTGTTGTATTGTATCCACTGTGTGACGCGAGGGGTGTATCACGGACCCAAAATTTGTAGGTACACCATGGGCCGTATTCATACCTCGCTTTTAAAGGTGCGTTCAGTCAGCTTATTTAGCCGCAAGTTTTAATTTTAGTCGTAAGCGCAGCATCGCTTATTGGCTGATCTGAGAGGAGGCTGGTTCATGACAGCCAATGAGCATCGCTGCGTTTACGACTAAAATTCAAAACTTGCGGCTAAATAAGCTGACTGAACGCACCTTATGCTAAAAGCGCTATTAGAGCGATGCGCATTTAGGGGCATTTCTCATATTTCAGTGTTCAAAAATACATTATTGCGATTGGGAGCGATTGTATGTACTTAATTGCAATTAATTTTCGAGTTAATTTGTATTTTTGAACACTGAAATATGAGAAATGCTCCTGAATGCGCATCGCTCTAATATTTTCCGGGTTCATGATGCACTGAACGTAGATAATAGGGTGATTGCATGTAGAGGGAGTTTATGGCAAAATGTCAATAGTGTCATTGTCATCTGTCAAGTTTAATCCATGTCGGAGTCAACGTCAACCGGACTAACCTGCTAACCTCACTAAATACTATCATTTTTGCGTACATGACAACTTGACGCGGGACAATTTGACGCCGGAAATTTCAAAGCGGCCGACTTGACGCCGGGACAACTTGACGCCAGGACAACTTGACGCCGGACAACTACACGCCAGGAATTTCGAAGTAGCTGATAGCCGACTTAGCGTCGGGACAACTTAACACCAGTTGGAGCTATAGGACCCCGAGTATTACATGAAGGCACAAAGGTTACGGTTACAAAGTTAAGGTTACAAACTAAAGTTACGAAAGCAAGGGGAAAACGCAAGGGGGGCCGATAGACCTTGAATACCAAATAAAGGCACAAGAGGGCTTTTTTTATATAATCGTAACCCCTTTTACCCATCTGGGTGTCAAGGTGTCGGACGCACCGAGTCGCACTATGGATTTATGCCACTACCTACATATCGTTCATGTGCGTGTGGGCTCACTAAATGTAAATGGAAAAAATGCAAGGGAGCTCAGCAGGGGTTCAAACACCATCAATTATTGAAGACACAATGGGGTCCAGTGGGGCTATGAACAACACATGATAGCAAAAGAAAGCTTTTTTGGCATATGAGGACACAAGCGGACCAAGTAGGGCTTTGAATACCAGACGAGAACACAAGTGTGCTTTCGATTGCTTGAAAGTTCTCTGAGACACGGAAAATTGCAAGGGGGCTCATCAGGACTTCAAAAGACATTGAAGGCACAGGGGGCTCAATAGTGCTTTGAATTGCACAAGAAGGCAAAAGGGGCCCACAGGAATTCTTAACACGTAAAAAGCATAGGGAGACTCACCAGGACTCCAAACGGTACTTGAGGTTGAGGACACACAGGGGCGCCAAATGTTACACGAAGGCACAAATAAGGTGTTTACTAAAGCTTCGAAAGCTACGGAAAAATGTAAAGGGACTCAGCAGGGCTTCAATCGACATTGAAGAAACAAGGGGGCCAGTAGGGCTTTAAGAATCAAAGAAGGCACAAGGAGGCTTACTGAAACTCTGGAGGGGCGAAAAATTATGAGGGGCTTAAAACAAAAGTGTCCAATTGAGCTCTGAATAAGGGTGCCTACAACGCCATATATGCAGACATTAAGGGTTGATACTACGATTCCGAAAGCAACATGAACACTCAAGGGGGCTCATCAGGGCTCAAAATGACATAAATACACAAAAGGATCCACTGGAATTTGGAGTTAACACAGCAAGACAAAATGAGAGCTGCTTGACCTCCAAAACATAGGAAGACATAAGGGGGCTTCTCAGAACTCCAAACACCTCAAGTAAACACAAAAAAAGTTCATCGGGACCCGAAACGACACAAAAAGACACGGGGGCTCATCGGGGCTCCGATTGACAAAGAACTCAAGAACTACAAAATCTGAGAGTGAGAAGATAGATTGTGGCTCGATAGAGTTCCAAAAGCAACATGGAGACACAATAAGGGGGCTCGTCAAGGCTTGAAGCGACACATCAAATTGTCCACGCGTTAGGCTGTCCTCGCGTCAAGTTGTCCCGCGTCAGGATGGCCGGCGTCAAGCTGTCCTGTTTCGACCAACTTGACGCCGGACGATTTGCGCCAGGGATTTTTTGAGAACAGAGTAAGGAAACATTCGAAGAAAATGACAAAACGGGACTCACCGGGAGTCGAAACGACACATGAAGACACAAGGGGGTTCACTGGGCCTCCGAATTACACAGCAGAACACAATGAGGGCCTCTAGATCTTCAAAACACAAGAAGACATGAGCGGGCTCGCTTAGACTTCCGAAAACCTTGAGAAAACATCAAAGGGTTCATTGGGGACTCGAAACGACACAATACGACACCATGGAGGCCAGTAAGGCTCCAAAGTGAAAAAGATACAAAGGGGCTCGATCGAGGGCTCGATAGTGTTTCGAAACTGCCAAGAAAATACAAAGAGGTCATTGGGGCACAATACGATACCTAAAGACAGAGAGGGGGGCTGCAATTGACACAGCAAGACATAATGGGCCGCTAGAACTCTAAAACATGAGAAAAGTGAGCATGAGGGGGCTCGCGTTTTCCGAAAACCACAGAAAACATGAGGGGGCTCATCGTCAAAATGACACATAAAGACACAAAAAGGCCTATTGAAGCTCTGATTGACAAAGCAAGGCATAATGGGGGCGCCCGAGAGGACGCCATATAGGACTAGAAACACAAAGAAGATACAAGGGGGTTCATCAGGGCCTCACACAGCACCACATGAAGACACGAGGGAGATTATCAGGTTTCAAAACGACAAATTAATACAGACAAAGGGGGTCCGTTGGGTCTCCAATAAACGTAGCAAGACACAACGAGAGCCGCTAGGATTCCACGACATGAGAAGACAAAATGGAACTTATTGCGGAGCTGGAAGCGTCACCATATACACATGGCTCAGATTGACCCAGCAAGAAAGAATGGGGACCGGCAGGGTTCCAAAGCTCAAGAAAATACAAGGGGGCTCGATAGAATTTAGAGCTTCACATGAAAACACAAGAAGGTTATCGAAGGGGTTATCAGGGCTCTTAAAAAAACTATGGAAAAACAAAGTGGCTCCAGTGAAGTTTCGAAAACAACACGAAATCACAAGTAGGGGGCTCATAAGAGCTTGAAATGACACATAAAGTCGCATGGGGGCTGTGACTTTGAGTTATACAAACTGAAGTCATTGGAACTCAAAAACATAAGACACAAGTAGGCATAAGAGGCTTGCTAGTTCTGAAAAACCACAGGAAAACACAAGGGGGCCAGTCGGGGGACAAAGAGACACAAACTGAGAGTCCCAAAATTGTAATAACTCCTAGCGTCAAGTTGTTCTGGCGTCAAGTTGTCCCGCGTCAAGTTGTCCTGGCGTCAAGTTGTCCCGCGGCAAGTTGTCCCGCGTCAAGTTGGCCGGCGTCAAGTTGGCCGGCGTCAAGTTGTCCTGCTTCGATCATTTTTACGTGTTTTGTTCACATACTGGTTTATTCGGCGTTTACGAGATCGAGATTGTGATTTATAATCATTCTAATAATGCCTTACACCAGGGCTGGGACTCCGTGTTGTCGCTATCGACAGTCGCTTCTAAGCGATAGTCGCTAAGCATAGGGAATAGTAGTTTTCATCAGGTCTAGAGCGCATGCTCCCGTTCCTTGCCGGTCGGCGAAAATTCGACTTTTTGCGTGCTTACCAGACTCGCACAGCTCTGTAATCATTCTCCCCACCTTATACCTCTGGTGCTAGCCGACTCTGCCGACCCGAACTGTCAAATCTAACGCATGCCCACTGAAACACAAAATTGTCATGAAAAGTACTATTTACATGTACCTTCTCAAGGTCAGGTAGAAAGCGACTGTTGACAAAGAACACAGAAGTCTTTCGCGAATCAATTTTTCGTCTTTCAGGATCACAGAAGTCTGTGATCCTGCCGCGATCACAGTTTCTTATAAACACCCCGTACATTTCATAACCTGGTCATGAGGCTGGTTATTGTTATGGTGGGGGAACAAATTGTGGCGGCAACAGATTTGAATTTGAAACAAGCCGCGGTCTAGAATAGGCGAAATTCAGTGCAATTTCTGCGCTGGCGCAACCATGCTAGGGGATTTGAGAATAGTGCCGTATGCTAACACATGTAAAAAGCGTAATTTCAACATTGTATATTATTGAAACGGCTGTAAATGAAACTTTCAAATAAGCTATGGAAAAAAGAGTGTTTCTTGATCTTTCATTGTGTTCAAGACCAGCAATGATGGATCAGTTTTAGATACACGAGGAGCGAAAATATGGTGACGTGTTTATCAGTTGGTGTGTTTTTGAAAATACCGCCCTACTTCTAGTATTCTTCTCTGCCTCACGGTTGCCGTCCTGTCTGTCAATGGCATGAAACTGCATGTATACGTTGTTTCAGATTGATTGCTATCTCAGTAGGCATTGGAAGTATATGGTAAAAGTCGCTTTAGCTTTGTCTAGTTCTAAAACGTTTATTGTTTTAGTCCCAAGTCAGTGTGACATGTCAATCAAAATCAACCGCGAAGTTTTTTACTGTCGTTCAAACTGTCATGTTTCTGTCCACCTAGATAGCTTTTGAAAAGAATCGTAATAAGCACCTATCGACGCAAGTTTTAAGAATCTGTACCTACGTGTTACTTATACAGTTACTGTTGTTCCTGTTACGTTATACCTACTGTGACTGTTGTGTTGTTCCTTCATTGGTTTTGATTACCTGATAATTTTCACGCCATGTGTGGGGATCCAGTTCGTTTATCTGTGAGAGAACGTGAAATACTTTGACGCTGTTACGAAGAACTCTTCAGAGATTCCAACAATGCAGCTGCCAGCATTCAGCGCGTTGCTTTGATATTCAGTAACGTACAGCACGGTCAAACGCATACTGGCAAAAAAGAAGCCAAGGTTTGTCACTACTTACAACCAAAAAGTAGCCGTGGATCCCTGGGCCCAGTCGAGAAAAAAATCAGCCAGGCGCCCGTTCTCAATCAAAAGAGTAGGTACAGTACAGTCTGCTGTGCCATATCCTACCAGATTTCGTGCTTCTGTCTTCACTAAAAGGCTGAGTTGAAATAGAACAGCGTAACTCGGCTTTCGAAGCAGATCTTCCTTGATATCTGATCCCTCTCAAGGCCATAGAGTTTGCTTTACTGCTTTACTATCTATACCTGTGTGATATGTGGACAATGTTGATTGAGACTGTGCCTGTGGCAAGAACGAAATCTGCTGACTCCCCAGGTGCCTATTTTTTTGAGTCCTGAGATCGAAAACAGAGACGGTTCGAAATCAAAACTGCATGTATCTTTCTTCAAGTGCACCGTGAATGGGGTGCCGCACGTGATACTCGATAAAAAACTGAAGAAATACTTTCTGACTGAAAGGAGTGAAAGATCTGACTTATAACCTGAAAATAAATAATGAAGTTTCCATGAGATTTACACTTTTGATTTGACGTTTTTTGTAACTAAATCTAAAGCTGCATTTAGATTTTCATGACCTACTGGGATAGCAATATTTCTGAAACAACCTAGGAGGATATAAGAATAGGGAGGGAGCATAACCCAGCTTGTGGGCGGGGGGAAATGAAGCCGGGAGACGTAAGGGGTGAGGTAGCAACTACGCCCAAATATTGCATCTAGTGTCAAGGGTCTTTTGACTTTTGTGATTGAAATTGACGTTATTGAAATGATTTGAAACATTGAAACTATTTGAGGTTAGTGAGATTTTTTGGTTGACAATGTTGACATAAAATGAGTCCTGCCTGATATCTTATATCTTTGTGCCTGGATCTTGTTTGGATGGTGCTTCATCTATAAGAGCTGGATAGATCAGCTTTCCCAGGTGTGGGAAAGACATTGGCTACGTGCGGTGGATACAATATCATTTATGAAGAATATCCCATCAATGCGAGCCGAAGCTGACGAAAGGAAGATGCCTACCTGTAGTATGGGGTCGCCCGATGTTTCACTAGAATGTTAGGCAAGGATGAGAATGACCAGCACAAAATGAGCAGTTCGATTCTTCCTCATAGATTCTACGACGTATTTGTGAGGTCAGCACTGTTAATACACCTAATGATGATCTACACTCTGTGATCTACACTGAACAGTGATAGAGGTAGGTACTCTACTGGAAACCTCATCATCAGCCAATCTTAAGGCCTGTGTAGACTTCAAGGTCTATGGCAAAATTACATTGAATAGTACCTACGTACCTAGGTACCTATCTTGGTGGAATTCCTACTGCTACGGACTATCACCTACCACGAAGTTAGTGACGAAAATGCTAATAAGTAGAAGTAGTTAGTAGTAGAATAGTAGAAGAAGTAGATTAAATTACTTTTTGTAATCCAACGATCATATTTAGGAAGGATGAGGCTGGATCTGGTGCAGCACAAAGCGTCATAGATTGACACTGACAAGAGCGACAGCTCGCAGAACTTGACGTGGCAATATTCAGTTTCAATGGTAAAGTGATAAAAATTTTGGGCGTACAAAGATGGCGGATATGACATTTCCATGGCTTCACTTTTTATGACGAACCTTCCCTCCCTATTCTTATATCCTCCTAGGAAACAACGTATATATGCCGATCACGTTTTAAATTCAGCAGAAATTAAAACACGGTTGGTCATGTTCCCTAGGGTGTAACGGACGCTGACAGACCAAGTCACGTGAAAACGGGCTTTTTGTGGCGAAGTCCAATGAGGTTAGAAAATATTGACATGAAATGCCAATTCTGGCGTCTCCTTGCATCATATTCCGCTACAGTGTTGCCTTGGCTGTTATGACTGTTATCTTGTCAGAATGGCAGGTGAGTGACAGACTGCCGAGCCGTTCTAGGTTTTAGACACTAGGCCTTCATTTCTGACCATACATTAGAACAGTTTTCTCAACCTAGTATATGATATGATGGTATATTATGATTCAGTATTTTATTCAAAAAAACTGTTCACCAGTCGCCCATTTAAACTGGAGAAAGTCTATCAAAATCAAGACGTCTTGAACGTTTATATACAATCTTGCAACAGCGGTGTACTCGATTGACAATACGAATTCAAGGTCATCTGGGGAAATATTGATCCAACATTACAAATTTGAGCATCCCCAAATATCGCAGAATTGCCAACTTGGCGTGCAAAAATTACCGTTCTAGTGCTGAATTTAAAAGCTGATCGGCATATAAACAAATGGTAACTAAAATTTTATCGGGTTATATGTATAATATATCAGAGGTTTTGTGTTTTCTGTTTTTTTTTTTCAAAAATGACAGGCAGTTTGTTGAGTGCCTGGCTGCAAAAACCGTACGAAAAGAACATTACAGTTCCATTTCATGTGTTCCCAAAAAACATCACCTTCTAGGCAACCAGTTATACACTGAAAACGGCTTTTTCGTTCTTTTCGGAGCACTATACGCGCGGAATTAATTTTTTCGACAGCAATGCACATGGACAACATCATTCCGCATAATCTAGCATGGAAATCAGGAGTTTCTTGTCATCTATTTTCCTTTGTTAAATCGATGGCTAAAAATCTCCAGGTTTTGACTTTTCCTAGCTCGCGCAGACGTATGAGTTCCATCCCCCTAGCTTTGCGAACCTACAGCGCAAGTCGTGCCTTTGAATATCGCATATTTCCAAACGTGAAACGTGCCTAACCTAACCTCAAAATCTTGACAACTTGACTTGGCGACGAAAAGAATCGAAGACGATGGACTCATCTGCGATGGACCCACAAGAACATCGGGTAATCCAGATGTCCGATGGCCGCCTGATGGTGGTTTAATCCTGAAAGTACTTGTCATTAGAGATGGGCGGTCCGGATCCGAAAGCGAATTCGTCCCAAACGGTTCCGTTCCACTTGCGAACCGGGTCCGTTTTGGCGGATCCGGTCTGGCAGATCCGGTTCGGAAGGAGTTGCAGGACCAGGAGCGCGATTCTGTACTTGCCTACCGACAACTATCGGATCGGTAGCTAGGGTGAGAACCAATCAAATTCGCTCCTGCCTAGCTACCGACACCGACAAGTGTCGGTAGGAGAGTACAGAATCGCGCTCCAGGACAGATTCCACATCCGTTCGCTTTTGTTGCGGTTCACTTTACGAGCCGGTCCGAAATTCCGTCACCGTTACGACCTGCGTGGCGCCTAGGAAGGTATCGCGTATAGTCGGTTTAGCAGAGCCTCTAAAATCTCGAGATATTGCCAGTATTGTTGATCGGCCGGTCATTCGGATTAGAACAAAATTTCGGATTTCAGATTGGCGTTTTTACTGTTTGCGATTTGGAAAATTCGGATCCGGAACGACGAAACACCGGGAGGTGGAATCGGTTCCACTCGTTCCAGCCTCGGACCCGTTCATTCGGAACGGGTCCGGCTGGAACGACCCATCTCTACTTGTCATACCTCCTATATTTATACAGGGTGGTCCGACTTTTATGTCATTAAATTTAAGGATCGATAGAGAATGAAAAATGAAGGGGACTTTCTCCAGAAAACATATTTGAGAAATGCCTAATAACAGAGATACAGCCCTTCAAAGTTGGAAATATATAATCGTTTTTTTCGCATAACTTTTGAACCGTTCAACCGATTTAATTATAAATAGAACCAAAGGTTCACTGAAATTATCCCCTGTCGAACAATCATAACATGTTCCATAAAAAAGTTTCAGAGGCTTAGACATTAAGGGGTGACCCTACTTTTCCCCCCCTATTTTTCACCCCCCTCGTTATTTTTGGAAACTGTTCATAATTTTGAATTCTACGTTCAATTTTGAAGAAAAAATCTCTGTTGCAAAATTTTGACTAGAGGCTTCGTTTAGGAGATATTTGGGTTTGAAACTTTGGGGAACATCCCGAAATCGCCACTTTCAAAGGTCTAAAAATTAAAATCCTTAGAAACTCATGATTTCTCAGCTGAAATAGGTTTTCTAGACTTTCTAAGTTGATGAACCACCACTTTTACCAAAACACGGGAAATTTTCAGGAAAAAACAATTTGGGTTCTGGATAGTGGCGATTTCGGGATGTTTTCCAAAGTTTCAAACTCGAATATCTCCTAAACGAAGCCTCTAATCAAAATTTTGCAAGAGTGACTTTTTCTTCTAAATTGAACGTAGAATTCAACATTATGGACAGTTTTCAAAAATAACTGGTGGGTGAGAAAAAAAGGGGGGGGGGTAGGAACACCCCCTGACATCTACGCCCCTGAAACTTTTTTTATGGAACATGTTATGATTGTTCGACAAAGGATAACTTCAGTAAACCTTTGGTTCTATTTTGAACGAAATCGGTTGAACGGTTCAAAAGTTATGCGAAAAAAACGATTATATATTTCCAACTTTGAAGGGCTGTAACTCTGTTATTAGGCATTTCTCAAATATGTTTTCTAAAGAAAGTCCCCTTCATTTTTCATTTTCTATTGATCCTTAAATTCAATGACATAAAACGAGGACCACCCTGTATAGTAGAAATATGAATAGTTGATTTTCAATTTAATTCAATATAACTATTTGTTCCTTCGGTATTACACCATGAACAAGAAAACAAACAGGATTTCATAGAAATTGTATGTGTGATGTGATCACGATACACGTGTGATCCACAAAATTCGTAATCAGGGCCCTGATTGGGGCCCACCCGGCTGACTTCGGAAACGAGATAATCATCGATTCAAGTGACTGCATGGATTGGCTGAATGACTGAATTTTTCACCTTCAAAGCTATCCTAGATTACGAATGGTTCAAGTATAGACAATACAAATAGAGAAGACCATATGTTATCACCACCGTCGTCACGGATATTGGGGCATCAAAAATCAGCCAACCTTTTTTTGAATGATGGACTCGCCTGGTTCCTACGCAACCGTAAAAATCCGTGACGACTATGGTCTTTTCTATTTGTATTGTCTATACACGGTATGTAACAGAGACAAGTACAAGGACGTAACTATACAGGTGCCCCGTTTTTCAACGCTCACTATTGGTATCTCGGAAACGGTAAGAGATACAGAGTCGGTTAAGTTACAAAAAAGTTGCGCTATTTTATGACTATCTCAAATACGTCAAGACATCCAAGATATCTTTGATCATTTCTGAAATATCTCAAAAAAACTGAAAAATGCCGAATTCGAAAATCTCAAATCACTTCTTTATTATGACAGCTATCGATTTGAAAATTGGTATTCTGACATTTTTGGAAGTCCTTGATCGACTGACGTCAATAATTTTTTCCTGCACTTACTAGTTTTTGAGATATGACAGCTAACTTTATTTTTTCTCATGGACACCATATCATTTGTTCACCCCATAAAACTCATCTTTTTTTTCTCTTTACAAAGATATAAAACACTTGCAGCATTTCTGTCAAAATAACCTGTAAAAATTGGAAAAACTATTTCTGGGGCGAAAAAATCGAGTTACCGCTTCGGTTACCATGCTCTAGTGGCATATAAACAATGGCATTCGGTTGCCATGGTCTGTTGATTTTGGAGAAAGTTGAGTTACACTCCGTTTTCAAGTATTTTATAATGATAATAAATAACAATAAAACAAATACAAAACCAAGTATAACACAAAATAACATAGCAATAGCAATAAACATTTATAACTTACAATTACTCCAAATGGAGTCCATTTTGCGGGGAACGCTCAAAGATCGAATTTATAATGGTTTATGACAGAATATCTCAAAGGAACCAAGAGCTGGAAGCAAGGAGTTGATGATGCGTTCCAGTCAATTAACCCGCACGATATTAGCGCAAACGTTGAAAATATGGCTGAAAGGACACAACTCTGCATACAGCAAAATGGAGTCCATTTCCATTTCCAATGTTTATTGCTATTGCTATGTTATTTAGTGTTATTCTTGGTTTTGTATTTGTTTTATTGTTATTTATTATCATTATCAAATACATAAAAACGGAATGTAACTCAACTTTCTCCAAAATCAACAGACCATGGCAACCGAATGCCATTGTTTATATACCACGAGCGCATGGCAACCGAAGCGGTAACTCGATTTTTTCGCCCCAGAAATAGTTTTTCCAATTTTTACAGGTCATTTTGACAGAAATGCTGCAAGTGTTTTATATCTTTGTGGAGAGAAAAAAAAGATGAGTTTTATGGGGTGAACGAATGATATGGTGTCCATAAGAAAAAATGAAGTTAGCTGTCATATCTCAAAAACTAGTAAGTGCAGGAAAAAATTATTGACGTCAGTCGATCAAGGACTTCCAAAAATGTCAGAATACCAATTTTCAAATCGATAGCTGTCATAATAAAGAAATGATTTGAGATTTTCGGATTCGGCATTTTTCAGTTTTTTTGAGATATTTCAAAAATGATCAAAGATATCTTGGATATCTTGACATATTTGAGATAGTCATAAAATAGCGCTTTTTTTGTAATTTAACCGACTCTGTATCTCTTACCGTTTCCGAGATACCAATAGTGAGAGTTGTAAAATGGGACACCTGTATATAAAGAAATTTATTAACAACAAATTACATCTTCCTTCAAGATATCATGCAGCCCCTCTTTTCCCGCCAAATGTTGATAACCAAAGTTATAACCGCAACGTTTTAGCGGGAAATGTCAGATGTCAAAAAAATGACAGTATCTGTCAATCTAATGTCAACCGCTAATAACCAACCGGTTACAAAAAGTTATTCGCTCGAAAAAGACTATTGTCCTACCCCTGGGCCGCCATTCTTGAATCGTGTGAGAAAAGTCCCTGGGAGTTTTTATATAATCCGTACTACACTTCTGTAGCGAAAGTTGCGTAAAAACCACGACTTTAGGCAACATTCGCTACATCAGTGTACTGCGGAATGTATTTTACTCCCAAGGACTTTTCTCACACGATTCAAGAATAGCGGCCCTGTTATATGCTCCAATGCAATTCACTAACAAACGTCAAAACATAACTCTCGATTCTTGCGCTGCCTGCCGGTGATCAGGTGAACGCATTTCATGCAATCACCCTATTGAAGAACTGAATTTAGGCAGATGCAGCGAGGGACACTGTTGCAGGATGCAAGATTCTCTGATTGCAGGTTGACTTCGCGCCAACTCCAGTGCGCAATCGCAAAGCCGCGTAAGCACACCGGCCGTTTGCCTCCTCGCGAGTCGAGCTCGAGAGCAGCGCGGTGGGACTAAAGGCGATCACAGAGAGAAATCCGTAGAGACTTAAGGCTAAAGGGGACGATAAAATAATGTGTTTCTGAGACGCGAGATGGCGCGGAAACTATTAACATTCTCAAAATTCACTTAATAGACCGATTTTGAAAATTCAAACGTTATTATTTCAAGAATATACAGGGTGGTCCATCCTAGCGTAATTATCCCATAGCGGTCTTACCCTTCAAGATAGAGTAAAAGATGTAAGGAAGAAGTTATATGGTTTGATGAGACCTATAACCTAAAATTCTTTTTAGCTATACAGGGTGTCCCATTTTGACGGGATCAACGAAACGTCAATTTTTTTAAATGGAACAGCCTATATTTTTTTGCATTTTCGGATTCAGCTTCTTCAACTGTCTTATGCCTGTATTTTTGTTTTTGAATTGTGTGGCAGTGCTACCAACTAAAAATTGAAAACTGAAAAAAATCGCATTTCCACAGTTATCTTGAGAAAATCGTAGCGGCCTTGCTTTTCAAAACTAAGAGATGAAACTTGACATGATGATAGTCAAGTCACAGACCAATATACCAATGTCAAAAATTTGCGATTTCTTGATACAGGGCGTTCACAAAAAAAAATCAAACTTTATAATTTTCAAAGTCTCATAACTCATTTTTTTCAAATAGCATGCCCCTAATTTTATAACGTTATCTGATAGCTTTTTCTATCCTCTTTCATTTTTACTAGGGGTACCCTACCCTTAAACTTCATTTTTTTCGAGATAATCGGAAATTTTCACAAAATTTGTGATTTTTTAATTTTTTTTCACAAATTGAGTTGGCCGTGATGAATGACAGACAAGCCAAATAGTACGCAACGCTCAATTAGTCAGTCTGAATATTGTCGAACAAAAGAAAATGGCTTCAACGCAGAAAAAAAACAAATTGGGATCCTGGATATCTGGATCATTACCAGAATATCATATCAATCATTTTCTCTCGCGTAAAGTCATTTTTCTTTGTTCGACAATATTCAGACTGACTAACTGAGAGTTGCGCACTATTTGGCTTGTCTGTCATTCATCACGGCCAACTCAATTTGTGAAAAAAAATTAAAAAATCACAAGTTTTGTGAAAATTTCCGATTATTTCGAAAAAAATGAAAGAGGATAAAAAAAGATATCAGATAACGTTATAAAATTAGGGGCATGCTATTTGAAAAAAATGAGTTATGTGACTTTGAAAATTATAAAGTTTGATTTTTTTTGTGAACGCTCTGTATCAAGAAATCGCAGTTTTTTAACATTGGGATATTGGTCTTTGACTTGACTATCACCATGTCAAGTTTCATCTCTTAGTTTTGAAAAGCAAGGCCGCTACGATTTTTTCAAGATAACTGTGGAAATGCGACTTTTTTTCAGTTTTTAATTTTTAGTTGGTAGCACTGCCACACAATTGGGAAACAAAAAAAAAGGCATAAGACAATTGAAAAAGCTGAATCCGAAAATGCAAAAAAATATAGGCTGTCCCATTTAAAAAAAATGACGTTCTGTTAATCCAGTCAAAATGGGACACCCTGTATAGCTGAAAATGATTTTAGGTTATAGGTCTCATCAAACCATATAACTTCTTTTTCACATCTTTTTCCCTATCTTGAACGGTAAGACCGCTATAGGATAATTACGCTAGAATGGACCACCCTGTATAACTATTTGATGTTGTAGTAAAAAATTTCAATTTTTGTATTTTTCGAAAAAAAAATCGATTTTCTCAAATTTTCGAAAAAAATTTAGAAAATCTAAGGTAGTCATTTTATTCTGTGGTAAATATTGTATATTGACCTTTTTTCAAAATTCAAATATCATGGATAGTATTGACCGAAATCAATGTTGAATATTTCCCTTTGAAGTTCACCGCGTGCCGCCGCCTGCAACCCCGAGCGGTTCCCGTCCGGTATCATCATACAATATTTAAAGTCCGCAAAAAATAAGACCTCTGTCGTAATTGCAGAGTTAATGCCTAGACTGTATCTCCAGTCCCGTAGAAAATCCCAACAGTGTAACAAGCAACTGGGCAATACCTAATCGGTTACTTTTCTAATTTCAATTAATAATGGCTTCGTCACTCGATATCAATGGAATATACTCCGGAAATAAATAAATGAGATAAGTGAAAAATTACTATGAAGAAAAAATGCAGTAGGAGGCTTTATTTTGTTTTATGCACAAAATGTATACAGGCTGTCCCAGAAGAAGTGTTACAAAACTCACAGGGAGATAGAAAATTGAAAAATAAGGGGACTTTCCTTGATTAACATACCCCAGCAAACGAATAATAACGGAGATGCAGGCCTTCGGAATTGTTTTTTAAAAACAGTTTTTCTTGCATAACTTTTGAATCGTTCAACCGGTTTTACTCAACTTTGAACGAAAGTTCACCAAAACAGGTCTCTATTGAACATATAGTAACGCATTTCATAAAACATTTTTAGGGGCGAAGATAATAGTTGTTCCCCCTATAATAGCCCTCCCCCTTTTGTCTCTATTTTTGACTTCCCCAGATATTTTTGGGAATTGTTCCAATTTTTGAATTCTACGTTCAATTCAAACAAAAAAGTTACTCCTGCAAAATTTTGATTAGAGACTTAGTTTTCGAGATATCTGGGATTGAAACATTGGAAAACATCTCGAAATCGCAACTTTCCTGGGCCTAAAAATTGAAATTCAAAAAAACTCATGATTCGTCAGCTGGAATAAGTTTTCTGGGTGTTTTAAGTTGATAAACCACCATTTTCGCTGAGAAACATGGCATTCTTCAGAAAAAAACAATTTGGACCCTAGAAAGTGGCAATTTCGAGATGTTTTCTAATGTTTCAAACCCAAATATCTTGAAAATGAAGCATCAAATCAAAATTTTGCATGAATAACTTTTTTCGTAAATTGAACGCAAAATTCAAAAATTTGAACCGTTGTCAAAAATATTCAGCGGGGGTTGAAAATAGGAAGGAAAGGGGGCGGATGTCCTCTATTATCTTCGCCCCTGAAAATGTCTGATGAAATTCGTTATCATTGTTCAATAAACACTTGTCTTGGTAAATCTTGGTTTGAATTTGAATAAGATCGGATAAACGGTTCAAAAGTTATGCAAAAAAAATTGTTTTTAAAAAACAACCTTGAAGGCCTGTATCTCCGTTAATATGCGTTTGCAAGGGTATGTTTATTGACAAAAGTCCCCTTATTTTTCAATTTTCCATCTCCCTGTGAGTTTTATAACACTAATTCTGGGACACTCTGTATAACGGAGATAGAAAACTCTATCCGTCAAGTTGGCCTGTGAATCAAAAAGTAACAGTTACAGAGATGTATACTTTTCAAATGTTATAGAAAACTGCAGCCCACAAAAAGACAAAAACTATTTTTTGTTGAAATCAAATTCTTGAAACATTCGAAAATTTAAAAAAAAAATCACCCATACACCAACGGTGCACCCTGGTGCAAGTACAAACACCTTATCTCAGCAGTCTGTCGCCCATTGGGAGCAGCCAATTTCAATCCTTGATTTTATACAGAGTGGTCGATCCTAGCGTAATTATCCCATAGTGGCCTTACCGTTCAAGATAGAAAAAAAGATGAAATAGTGCTATTCTGTAAAAAATAACATTCCATAAACGCTCTGTTATGTAAAAATTCGTGTCGGCAATGGGGTACTTGTACAACTTTTTTTCATTGGCTCCAAATCCGGATAGTATGATAAAAAATAATGTATCTGTATTTTTTCTTTTTCCTAAATTCCCAAAACTGTGGCCGTAATACGTGTTTTGAAAATATATTTGTGACGTCACAAATATACAAAAAACTAAACAAACAGCATTGTTGGATTGAAAACTCAAAAAACTGTTAGAGTGGCATATTCATATTTGAAAAATACAGACATGAAAATCCCACTGAAGTTTCTCAACTGTTACCAACCATTTAAAAAAAAAACTTTTTTTTGCTAACCAATGGATATTTTTTCCGGAAATTTTCAGGAATGACTCTTTATCACTTTCATTGGCAAGTACCCCATTGGCTGTTGCCTGGGTGATAACAACCTAACAGAGCCTTTATGGAACGTAATTTTTCAGAGAATGGGGCCTTGCACTGCCACTTTTACACACCGAGGGCGCCACGACCGTTGGGGGCAAATTCGACAATTTTGACGGCGTTGACGCTTCAGCGACCAACGTCCGTCATTTTATGTCTTGATTTGAAATTTGGATAACCTCTGTTTCTTGCTTGACGTCTCCAGTCACTGTCAGTTACTGGTCAAACTACTCAAACTCCCCTGTTTTTCGCGTCGTTACGGCCGCTTTATCGAAGTAGGCGCCCCCTACAGTAGTGGCGACCTCACGTTAAGTTTTTCAATTGCAAGGCCCCATTGCACCATAAGAAAAAAAAATTTATGGTTTGATTACTTTGATTAGAACTGACTTTAACGGAATTAAGTTGAACTATGAGGCCTGTCTGCGGACCCGACCCATGGATATCTTGCGGAATCGCCAGACGGGCTTTTTCCTTATCAGAATGGTAGGTACTATCATCAGGGTGAAATGTCCTAAGTCGGCAAAACAAAAGACCATACAGGAAGCTATACAGACCAATCAACAATTTTGTTTAGAGAGAAATTCTCAGCTAAAACGGACACACAATCACTATTTTCAAGTACAAGAACATAATTATTATTGGACTGACAAAATAAAAACAAAATTGACTGACTTCTATATCTAAATTTTACTGCCTGAGATCATCGATCTGTGAGCTTGTAGGAGCATGCCCATTTGGGAAACTTGAACTCAACAACAAACACTTGGTACTCAATTTCAGTCCCCTTTAGCCTTAAGACTTATCCGTAACACGTAATGCATAAAGTTCATCAGTCATCACACACAAAACGCCATAGTCGTAGACTTCTACCAATCACAGGCAAGAATGAGTGAATGAAAGGCGTCACTTTGAGCTTGTGATTATACAGGTGCGGATGGCCCCGCACCGCATCAATCAGGATCAGGAATCAAGATCTCAACATTTTTTTCATTTTCTTCAACCTCCAGCTCCACTTTGTCTTAGCTTCTTCAGAATCTTCTTGAAATAACTCATAGATTTGAAACTTCATCATCATCCCACAATAACTGTGATCAGCTATATCACTACATATGAATTAGATGTTCACGATTAGATTACGCACAGAGCACAGAGAATAGACACGAAGTCGGAAGTCGATTACAAGGGTCGATTAGGTGTAAAGAAAACAAGGCAAACGACGCGACACTCGAAATCGGCTGATGCTGGATTGCTGTTGCTGGTGTATTATTCTGGGCCGGAGCGAATCTAACGGAACATCTCGAGAAATATCAAGTTCAAAATCACCCGCCGGCACACCCGCTAAAAGGGGTGATTGAAAAGGGTCTCGGCGACCTCGGCATTGGCTGTCCGTAGTACGTGTCCGTATAAAATTTCAACCTTACGGTATTTTTCGACGCTACGGTGTCTATGCGCTACGGCTAAGTTTCAAGGATGAAACTGGTAGGGAGGAATAATTGATTGTGATTGGTCCGTGCTCTTACTGTTACGGCTTACGTCTCTAACCACGGATTCCACCAGAAAATTTAAGAGCGGTTTAAGCTAAGCCGAGTTTAAACGGATTTTTCTCTGGTCAATCCACGTTTCCCGAAAGGCTTCTGCGCATACCTGTGAAAGTAGGACGTTGCCATATCTATATCACGACAACAAGTTGACAACACTGTAATACGGTGGGCGTGTGCAATGTCACGCAAATTTCAGCTGACAGCGCTTGACGTCGATTTGACGTTTCGACAGATCTAACCAAATAACGCTCTTGTTTCGTCGATCGCCTTGCAGCTCGTTGTGTTTCGTATCAGCTGAATCTTCTCTGCTTCTTTCTGCCATACGGCACGTAACATTTCATTATCAACAATATTAAATGTTGAATGGTTAGGAGGTTATGTTTGTTGTTTGTTTACATTTCGATTATTGATTGACAGTTGCCATTGACAGTGACACTTCGTGCGTCAAAATTGAAATTACCGCGCTCTGCAGGTGTGCGTTCTCATGTATGCGCTGAAGTGATGTACGTGATGGTAAACGTGGAATTTACAAATATACCACCCTTTCTTTGATTACTCAGCGTACCCGCAGGGCTGGAGATCCAGAGAATAGCTGGAGATAGAGATAGAGATCATTCTGTGGGCTAGAGCTACGCCACTATAGAACGTTAGAACGTAACGTAACGTAACAGAAGAACAGAAGCCTCACTTCATCCCCAGCGATGCCAACCCAAGTTCGGACCAAGCGAGAGTCGGAGCAACGATTAATCGAAACAAACCGACGCACCCGTTGGAACACGCAAGGACGTCGATGGGAACTGTCTATGATGGGAACACGGAACTCGGAACGGCCTTCGGCCTCGGAGACGGAGCCTCTGCTCGGCGGAGGGTCGGAGCAAGCGTACAGCGTAGCGTAGTAGCGTGCGCACCCGATGTGGTTTGTTCATCTTTGGTGTGTCAAAGTCTGGTCAAAGTCCAAAATCGGTCTAAAATACACCATTAATTCTCGTAGCAGTATTTGAAGTGTCCTCTTTTATTCCTGGTCCAATTTCTCACAAAAAAAATGGCAAGAGTTCTAGTGGGTGTCAAGCGTGTGATTGATTATGCCGTAAAGGTTAATATTCCACATAAATTTGATATTTGTTGAAACTTACTTGTTCACTGATTTTGCTTTAGATCAGAGTTAAGCCAGATAAGACGGGAGTCGTCACTGATGGAGTTAAACATTCCATGAATCCTTTTGACGAAATTGCGATTGAAGAAGCTGTCAGGATGAAAGAAAAGAAAATCGCGTCAGAGGTTATTGCTGTGTCTTGTGGACCTACTCAGTCCCAGGAGGTCATTCGGACAGCTTTAGCCATGGGAGCTGACAAAGGCATCCACGTTGAAGTTTCAGGAAAAGACTATGAAACTCTCCAACCCATACACGTCTCAAAGATTCTAGCCAAAATTGCCCAAAATGAAAAGGCCGATATGATTATTGTTGGGAAACAGGCCATCGATGATGATGCCAACCAGACAGCTCAGATGACTGCTGCAGTGTTAGACTGGCCTCAAGCCACTTTCGCTTCTAAAGTAAAAAACTACAAAGCAGTTGAGCTTTATTTAATTTGGTTTTTGTAGATTGAAAAGGGAGATAAGGACATTACTGTTACACGTGAAATAGATGGAGGTCTTGAAGTAATTAAATGCAAGTTGCCTGCAGTGATCAGCGCAGATTTGCGCTTGAATGAGCCAAGATATGCTACTCTTCCAAATATCATGGTTTATTTTGTTATTCTGAGTATAACAGTGGTTTGATTTTATTCATTTACAGAAAGCAAAAAAGAAACCAATTGCAAAGCTGACACCTAAAGAGTTGGGTGTGGATATATCACCTAGGATAAAGGTTGTTAGTGTGGAGGATCCACCAACACGCCAAGCAGGCCAGATTTTGCCAGACGTCGATGCACTTGTGGCCAAACTGAAAGAAGGAGGACATGTTTAATTCTGAAATTTGCCATCAGGAATATTTAGCTGAATTGTATATTTTTGTAATGGAATTGAAATTTTCATCTATAAAACCACAATTAATTATTGAACAACTACAATTTGTTAATAAAAACAATTTTTAAAAAATTAAAAAAAGTAATTTAATTAAAGTTATTGCTACAATATTATGTGAGACTTGCATAGGTACCTACAATTCTATTTCTAATGAGATCAAGAAAAAATATAAAAAGTTATAAAGCTCATTTGAGTTCAAGAATTATCCATGTCAATTTTCAAGGTCTAATATCTGATAAGATTACCTACCTACTGTTTAATTGAGGTTTAAGTTTTTCTTGACAACTCCCTTGGTCACTAGATAGATTCTTTTGATACAGGCAGCTCTGATTAAAGTAACGGGTGTTTTTGGAAATTGTGAATTGTAGTAAGAAACCTATGGAAGTAAAAACGTATGTCTGTAACTTTTAACTTGATTCAATAGGGCTGTTCCGAGCATGTCGCACGCTAGGGCGCATGTTCAGTAGTGGGACTAGGAGCACTTGACAGGATCAGAGAACAGGATGTCGATCTTGACAATTTACCCTCTGCACCTTTCACTCTAATTTTCCCTTTGCCCTCTGCACCCTTCACCTTTTAGAAAAAGGGGGAAACTGTCAAGTGCTCGTGGTTCCACCACTGATCACCCAGCTGGACGGGATTCGGCGACTGCCGACGGTCAAAAATCCTGGGCAGATGATTATAACAATAGGGTAGTTGCCAATGAAATAGATTTGACTGAAAGTAGGTACTTTTAATCATCAACAAGAGGGGAGCCCACTCAGCGGTCCACAGCTCAAACGTCCCACCGGAAAAAAAGTCCGCGACTCATTTATCCCCGAGTTCTCCCACCGCGAAGACATCCGCTCATCCTAAAACGATCCACCGGAAAAAAGTCCACCACGCATTTATCCGTGAATTCTGAGTTCTGATACCGCAAAGACTTCCACTGCTCAAACGGCCCACCGGAAAAAGGTCCACCGCGCATTTATCCCCGAGTCTTCACACCGATGAATGGTGTGAATAAAAAAAAAACACGGTTAGCCCACTCAGCGGTCTACAGAGAAATCAGTCCACAGCTCAAACGTCCCACCGGAAAAAAGTCCAATACGCATCTATCCCCGAATTCTAGCACTGCAAAGACCCACTGCTCAAGCGGTTCACCGGAAAAAGGTCCACCGCACGCATTTATCGGTTATCCCCGAGTCTTCACACCGATAAATCATCCCACGACGGCTCAAATGTCTCCCCCGGGAAAAAAGTCCACCGCTTATTTAGCCACTGTCATATGCCGCCTACACCCATAGACATTTCAAAACTATAGTACAGTTGACGCGACCCAAAAGTGAACGGCAAATAGTGCTAGCGGTACGCAAAAAAATGTGGCATTTGATGATACAAGCAAGCCACTTTGCATATTTGTTGTCTAGACCCATTAGAAAAATTTGACCCGCAGTTCTTGAAAATTCATCCCTTAGGGCCCGAGATTTGGGGAGGGGGAGGAAATACTATAAAAAAAAAACAAATTTTTTCATCCAAACCTGCTGAGGCGTGTTTGGTGTCAAAACTGTATAACAAAGACCTCCTCGATACAATGACAATGTCAAAACTCTCGTGCGGTCACCGGAAGTCGAGTTAAATCGTCATCTTTGAAAATTAGAGCTGATCGAAGGTCAAAATTACAAAGTAAGCGTCAATCACCCATATGTTGGGTATCGATTCTTAGGTTTTTGGGGTCGCTGAAAACGTATAAAATGAAACAAAAACGATTGGGTATACCTCGCGCCCATATGGTCTACCTATGGGCTCAGAAGTCATTGTAACCCTTCATGTCCTAAGCCCGCCTAATTATTCAAATTCAAATACTTACTTCCCGCTCATTTGAATTCTCATACCCGTGATTGGCCCGCGCTGTCGTCTAGTAGAAGGCAAAGAACCCCACACTGATAGTTCGATTTGACGTAGCTTAATATTACACTTGTAAAAATAGAAATGAAACCAGAGGGATACCTTTCATGAGCATTTTATTCAAGTTCAATTATTGAACGAGAATTGCCATTGAATTCGGTAAATTTGCATGTCCTTTCAGTGAGTGACTTGATGCAATATTTGTTTACAGAAAGGGAGTCGTGTTCGTACTTCCATCACTTTTTGTTCAGATTGATTTATGTTTGTGTAGAGTAGGATTAATTAAACCTCGTAATGAGAACCTCTGAAAAATCTGAATCACTGAGCAATTTTCATCTGGTGGGTCTGGAAAGAAGGAAGAATCTGAGTTAAAAACCAACTGCTTCTGGTAGGTCGAGTGGTAGGTATGAAAAGGAGACAACTTGAGTCAAAAGCCAATTCCTCAACTGGTGAGTCAAAAAGAGCAACTTCCTCATCTAGTGGATTTGAAAAAAAAGGGAGGAAACTCAAAACCATTTATATTTTTTACATTTTCTACATTGTACGAATTGTGCTATATATCTTTCGAATTTAAGCTCTTATCTTATGTAATGTCGATTTTTAGCGCATTTTCCATCTTGATGAAAATCGCTATTGCAACCGCTTTGTCCGTCCGTCCGTCCGTCCGTCCGTTCCTCGAACTCCTCCCAAACTAGACGACCTAGCTTTCTAATTTTTTCGCTGTTACATAGCTGCCACTCCCAAAGGAGGGCTAGGCTATATTGGATGTCTATATTGCGCCGCCAACATAGAGAAAACCGCCCCCGATAAACTTGAAATAACATAATATTGCACTTTCTACCAGACCTGATGCTCTGGTGTTCTAATTTTTTGAATAATACATAGTTGCCACTTATAAACGTGAGCCAAGAAACATTCCGTCTTCAATATGCGCCGCCGACATGAAAAAACTGCTAAAAACCGCCCCCAATCACTTTAAAATGAAAAACATAAACCCGAAGACATAACGATCTGATTCTTTCGGTATATAAATAGCTGACTAAAAATGGGAAAGGATAGGCTACTTTTGATATGGCGCCGCCTCCAGCTTCCGCCCCCAAAAGAAAAAAGAGTGCAACTTTCAACAATTTTCACTGATTCAGCTGATAATGTTACCTCGAACATTTAGAAACTCTTGACTCAACTTGTGCAAGAATTTCTTCGCTAAATTCCGCCGCTCCCACACGCCGCCCCCAAAGTGAGAAATGAATGTAAAACATGAACCCGAGCATGAACCTGAAGACATAGCGATCTAATTCTTCCACTATATTGATAGCTGGCTGAAATTGGAAAAAGATAGGCCACTTTTAATTAGCCGCCGCCTCCAGCTGCCGCCCCCAAACAAAAAAAATGCAACTTTCACAATTTTCACTGATTATCATATTTCCCTTACATTCAGTAATTAGAAACTCCCAACTCAAACTGTGCAACAGTTACTTTGCCGAATGCTGCCGCCCCCACACGCTGCCCTCAAAGTGAGAGATGAATGAAAAACATAAACCCGAAAACATAACGAACTAATTCTTTCGCTATATGGATAGCTAACTAAAAGATAAATGTAAAACATAACCCTGAAGACATAGCGATCTAATTGTTCCGCTATATAGATGGCTGACTGAAAATGGGAAGAGATAGGCCACTTTTAATTAGTCGCCGCCTCCAGCTCCCGCCCCCAAACAAAAAAATGCAACTTTCACAATTTTCACTGATTGTCATATTTCCTTAAACATTTATATAGAAACTCCTTACTCAAACTGTGCAACAGTTACTTTGCCGAATGCTGCCACCCCCCCCCCCCCCCACGCTGCCCTCAAAGTAAGAGATAAATGGAAAACATAAACCCGAAGACATAGCGATCTAATTCTTTCGCTATATCGATAGCCGACTAAAAATGGGAAAGAATAGACTACTGTTCATTAGTCGCCGCTCCCAGCTCCCGCCCTCAAACAAAAAAATATTGATGAGTGAAAGAATTTTCATTCAAATCTATTTCGTTGGCAATTCTGATAACAAAATATCACAATGAGTTTCGAATGAAGGAAGTGGGCAAGGAATGGTGTTTTTCCTTCAACCAAATTTCTTTACGTTCACAATATGCCTCTTTGAGAAAATGCGCTACTGAGACTCACGCACGTGAAGGCATACTCACTTGTTGTATCTACTTTGGATCTTTTGTATTTTGGATATTTTGCGCTTTGGATCAAATGTATTAAACCTAAGTATATCGTTTATTGTAGACCTTCCATATTTGAGTTTTTCTCATCTCATTTTCTCAATTACTCATCATGAAGGTAATTGAAGCCTACTTTGTTATTTTGACCTTCGGCTCTAATTTTCAAAGAGTTCCTCTGTAATGATATATAAAAATCTCAGTGCGGAAAGATGTGGAAAGATACTTTATCTACCTGCACAATTCGTGTCTTTTTCCGCCGGACTAATAATGACCACGGCAGGTTAAAATGTGCGTTCCCTCTACTAGTAGTCTATTTGGGCGATAATGAGAAAAATTTAACTCGTGCTTTGTGTTTTATTCGAGTTAAATGTTTTAAATTCCTCAAACAAACTATTAGTCCGGACGTTAGTGGGAAATACCTTTCACTTTTATACCAAGCATTGTCACTTTGCATGCCTGTTACTGAGACCACCCTGGACACTTTATACAGGGTGGAGTAAAAAAAAACTGTTGAAAAATCGTAAATCTTGAACCATAACCGATGGACGTATGTGAATCAGGTTATTGATTAAGGGTTTCATGCTCGGTTTCATGCTCATGAAGGTGCTGCAAACAGTTTTGAAATATCTTGAGGCGTTTCCGAAATACGCTGGAAGAAGTGAAACTTCTTAATTTTTTTTCTTTTTTGAATAAATCTGTTGTTTTTGAAGATATCAAGCTGCAACTTGATACATGTTCCGCCAAACAATCATGTTTTTAATGAAACGCCATGTGGGGACATCGATGAAGCCTGCTAGATTCAAAACTAAAATCTTCAACTTTTTTTCCATCGTGAGGGCCATCTTCAAATTGCCCTTCGTGGAATTGCTGAAAAAACAACAGATAACGACTTTTTTGGACACACACGATCTTTTTATAATGAAAAACCAGGTCCTGAATTGCGCCAATGACCTCTTAGCCGCAGAAACGTTATGGAGTTCGTTTTTCTTGATTTCTCTTCACTTACGTGACAGTCATGACCAAATAGAATTTTGGATCGACGACATGTTCGAGATATTATAATCCACATTATTTTTTAAAGCCAGTCACCAAATTTCACCATCATCAACCAAATGGTGTTCTTTTGGCAAACAGTTGGACAAAAAGTTTGCTTCGATTTTTGTGAAAAAGGCAAAAACAGCAGGGTCACGTCCTCCTCTCAAACTCGATTGAAGGAGATCTGTTACCAAAAATGCTTCCAACTGATACTGATGTTCGAAAAAATGTGTTCTGTAATTTGAAGCTAAATCGAAATGGATTGTTTCATCCTAGTTCTGCGGAAGGGACATCAAAAATGTCGCTACAGCTTATCTTTGAAATATTTTTTGTTGAATATGGCCAAAAACGCTTCAAAGATAAGCTGTGGCAACATTTTTGACGTCTCTCCTGCAGAACTAGGATGGAACAATCCATTTCGGTTTAGCTTCAAACTAGAGAACACATTCCTCCAAGCCCTTTCATTATCAATTGGAAGCATTTTTTGTAACAGATATTCTTCAATCGGGTTGGAGAGGAGGACGTGACCCTGCCGTTTTTGCCTTTTTCACAAAAATATAGAAGCAAACTTTTTGTTCAACTGTTTGCCAAAAGAACACCACTTGGCTGATGATGATGAAATTAAGTGACTGGCTTTACAAAATAATGTGGATTATAATATCACAAACATGTCATCGATCCAAAGTACCATTTGGTCATGAGTGTCACGTAAGTGAAGAGAGATCAAGAAAAATGAGCTTGATAACGTTTCTTGGGCGAAGAGGTCATTGGCGCAATTCAGAACCTGGTTTTTCATTATAAAACAATCGTGTGTGTCCATTAAAGTCGTCACCTGTTGTTCTTTCAACAATTCCACGAAGGACAATTTGAAGACCGCGCTGATGGAAAAAAAAAGTTGAAGATCTTAGTTTCGAATATAGCAGGCTTTATCGATGTCCCCACATCGGCACATCGCGTCTTATTAAAAACATGATTGTTCGGCGGAATAATCGCGTCTTATTAAAAACATGATTGTTCGGCGGAATATCAAGTTGCAGCTCGATATCTCCAAAACAACTGATTTATTGGAAAAAATAAAAAAAATAAGGGAGTTCAACTTCTTCCAGCGTATTTCGGAAACGCCCCGATTCCGATATTTCAAAACTGTTTGCAGCACCTTCATGAGCATGAAATCCGTCATGAATATCCTGATTAACATACGTCCATCGGTTATGGTTCAAGATTTACGATTTTCCAACATTTTTTTTTTACTTCACCCTGTACTAAGTGTCTGCACGATTTGCGCCGATGTCCCCACATCCAGATTGGTCCAGGGTGGTCTCAGCAAAAGGCATGCAAAGTGACAATGCTTGGTATAAAAGTGCAAGGTACCCCTAATTTTTTTCCCTTAACGTCCGGACTATATCAATCTCTCGAAAAGTAAACCCAATATAATCTTGGACAGATCCCTCGACTTTAAAAGAAACAAGACTTTAGAGAAACAATTCAACTGAAAAAAATACTGAGCACTTGTTATATGTATTACTATTGGAAAATCACTCGGACCTATCGTGCAGAAAATACTGTAGAGAGGCCACCCTATAAAAGGAAACATTTTTGTGTTAAATGAAAAGCCCTAGGATGAGGCGCATACAATTTGACTATCTTCGGCCGTGATCAGTTTTTCTAGGATTTTTTCTTTTCACCTGTTTATATGGAGATATGAAGTGAAGTCTGTAAATGTCTGTTGAAAGAAAATCATCGGCTTCGATTCACAAGCTTTTTGGTCGGAGCCGCTCTGAGCGTACAGTTGACTTTTAACGTGTCCGGACGACCTCGGAAGATAGGCATACCCGATCAGCTGACCCCCCCCCCAGACACCTCACTGAGCGTTGAGCAATGTTGAGATGCGTCAATCTCCAAAATTTCGGCCCGATTCGTCGAGAAATAAGGACGTAACGTCGTAACGTCAATTTTTTTGTATGTCTCTGAAGGTTAGGCAACCGCCTACCAAGGTCCCCTGCAGAGGTTTGCAGCTTGAACTCCATCCACCCTTCACCTCTCAAATCGCAGGGATAGGTATGTTGAAGTGTTGCACATCCGTGCCAAGTGGCATCGCTTAACCTTCGAACTAAAAGGATTAGAAACTGGAAAAGGTTCTTTAAAACACATATCAAATACGTTTCTCTACTCTATTTTGCTTTTTCAATTTTGTCAGGATAAAAGATCTAATGAATACTGCAGATCTCTAAACAAAGGTCAGTGTTAGCTTCATATTATACTTAGTAGGTACCTACCTAATAATGAGACAGTTCAAAACTGAATGGCATCATGAGATAAATACGAAGTGGCGCTTCCATTCAACATCTAATCAACGTAATACTAGCAAAAATAAAATATTGCAGTGTGGCTCTTTGGTAAATCACATTGAATTATTATTGATTTGATTTTTAATAAATATAACATAAATTATATCTATTTATTCATTTAGGTATTTCAGTGGAGGGCATCGTTTCTTAGCTCATCAAGATCTTAAAGTCAAATCTTGGATTGGTGGTGTGGGTGAACGGCGGGAAAGGAAGGTCTGAGATTTGCCAAATATTGTCATTTCCTGGCGTCAATTGAATTATACTGCAATAGGGCACTTTCTGTATGACTTTGGTCATTTCATTTCCGTGTCGCGGTTTCTTGCCGATGAGCTCCCTTGAACACACGTCTAGGGTAGACGCGTGTCCTACTAGCACCACGTTGCCAGAAGGATTTTGCGCTAGAGCCTCTTTGGCCACGAATCCACTGCGCAAATAAAATTGCTCGCAGTTTTCCTGTGCTTCCTTCATCTCAGTCTCGCTGACAAATGGTACATAGTCCAAGTCAATGTTGTAACCAGCGGCCGTCAACTCGACGTTACTTAGCCAGTTGGGGGAGCCATCTGGATACCACTGGAGCCACTCAAAAAGTCCGTACTCAATTTTGATCTTTACCTGAAATAACTCAATGTAAACCATCGGGCATCGGGTTAGCTTGGAATGGTCAAGAGGCTAAATCGATCACGGATTAATTGAATATTTTTCATATAAATTACAGTGTAGCCCAGGAAAAATATGCAAAATTGTGATGAAACCTGGAATAAGTTCCGGACAAGCTAAATTTTTTGATACTAGCTCAGAATCCAACGAGAAACAGTACCAAGAGTCTCCATGTTTCCAAGTTGCGGCTTGTTTTCTGCAGCTAGGTCAAACATATAAGAAGATACCTATATTTACCTACGATTTTCGAAGTTGTCAGAATTGAAAAATTCTAACTGGTTCTTACCTATGTATGTATTTGAGGCACGAACCTATTTGAGGTCAAGAAAAACAATGCGCTGGGTCCCAGATTTGTGCGCCGTGCGTTGCACTAATGGCGTAACTAAAGTCTGAGAGAAGTGGGGGTATTTTTTTTTGTTCGAAATTCCCAGTTCTCTCCCTGAATTTCAGCGATTTAGACAAGTCTGCTTTTTAATATCGCTATACCTAATGAAAAGTAAACGTATGACTCTACCATAAACCTTAACAGCATCAGTCATCATATTGCTATCGTTCTTCACTGTTAAAAAAATATATAGAATCTTCGGTTAGTGCGAAAAAAAATTTCAATTTTTTTCACCTACAAGAACATGAAAAACTAGCGCGTTTGATGTCTTTTCCCACATTTCCGCATCAGCTTATTCCATTTATGAAGTTGAAAATGCGAGAGACCTATTCTCGGCAGAACGCCAAGCAAAGAAGTGAGCCATTTTCACTGCCGAGTTCAACAGCGGTTTTTTTAATATCCCTAATCGATATTACGGATACCATTACTAGGGAAAAATAGGCTGGACTGTCCTCTAACAATATTTCAAGATTTTGAATGTGGAACCGCACGCAAAAATCCCGTAGACTTTTTACTGAGGGCGGTAAAATGCTTCTAGCACTGTGCGAGTACGTAACAAGGACAGCAAAAAGTACTTCGCTCAAAATATTGCCAGTAATCAAAACCCCGAGCGAACGCTAATCGATGATTAAAATCTCATGAATCAATTTTTTCCAGGTTTGGGGCTTTTTTGACTATCTTCACTGCACTAACTGTGATCTGATCGTCTGCTCTAAATAGTAGTAATTTTACCTGCTCCCTTCTCCCACAGCCTCTCAGCATAGCGTCGCATGTCTGTATACAGCGTAGAGAGGGAGAAGAATATGCGTAATCTACGCATATATCAGATTTTTTGAGAGCTTCTCCTACAGTTGCAGCCTGTAAACCAATGTATTACATCAAATGACAAGTCCAAAAAGATGTCCCGAAAAAAAATTAAAATAAACATGCCGTTCTTCTTAATAGCTGGGTAATTTCTTACTTGAAAGATCCCAAGTCTGGTCAAAGGGGTGTCCCTGAGAAAACCATTAGGTCCATCATTTCGAACTGGTACCGTTTCCGGCATATTTAGATCCTTTTGAATATACGTTCCGTTTTGATCGAAACAGTACGGCACCCAAGTACCAAATGTAAAATCGACTCGTTCACCATGACGCATTAAAAGCAACCTGCGCGTTTCAGCGTTCGCTTTCTGTTCCTTGAGGAAAATATTGAAACAATTATTTCAAAACCTGTCCAAGCTAATATGAACCAATAATAATTACCTTCGCGGCGGTATCTTCACCATTTTCCTTTGGCCCTTTGGCAATATTCTCGTAAATATTTTCGATGGGAGGCATGGTGGGTTGAATGTACGGTTCTTCTTCAGTTGTGTTCGACACAGGTCCATCTTCATGATCAGGAGGTCTAGGTGGTGACATTGAGTTTTCGTCGCTCATAATGTGTTTTTTCTGTAGTTGTTGTACAGATGATTTATGGGAGGGGTTTCTGCTGACCTCGGTTGCTGTGTGGTTGAGTGCGACTTTTTTGTGCAATGTCCAGGCGTCAGATTCTGCCGTGCGTTCTGTGTAACTCTCTGGCAAGAAACCTGTGAGACCGGTGAGCCAAGAAGTCCCTTCGACCCAACCGTCCGGTGAATTGGCGAGAGCCTCGCTGCTTATGTAGACGTAATCTCCAATGCGGAGTTCCAGTTCGTCAGATTCGGTAGGATTGTATGCATGAATTACCTGTTGAAATATCCTATATTCAGACTTTAAAGTGATATTATGGAACAAAAATGAAACCCCGTGTGAGCAAGATGTCGTGAAAAACTAAATCTAAATGAGGATATTCAAGTCAATTCCAAAAGACGGTCGCGACTATAATGTCTGTTGAGTCAATTTATATCAATAGTAGATTGCATTGGGCGTCGTGTAGGCCTATTTTCAAATGCGACGCGGTTCCGGTTTTCCAGCGGTGAATTTTTCAAAATGGAACTTACACATTTCGTAATTTCAAAAAAACTGCAGTGCAAACTTCGACATGCCGTAAGCTCCACGAAATAGGTATTCATTTTAGGTGCAGACTTGCTGCGAGTCATAATTTGAGAAAGGATTAAATTAATTTTAAAGAAGGAAATTTTTGAAATCGAACCAACGGTTTTCGATTTTTCCACTCTGGAAAAACTGCACATTTTCAACAATTTATCCCAGGAACAGATTTTCACCATTTTTTTTTTAACAAGAGGTAACTTGTTCCTTAATATTTTCCAACACTTTTTTTTCCCAATTTTCCGACAGTTTTTCAGTTGAAAATTTAAAACCTGCTTATCGCCGAGGGCGGACTCACATGATGGAGCTCAAAAGGAAGCCCTTAATTGACAATTTTTACAATGGAATGGTTTGGAAAAAGCTTTGAGCCTTTCCGGGAATTTAAAAAAAAATGAAAAATTTTTCAGTTTCCTGCAAATTTTGCTCGAATCTATCTATCTCTTAAACTCAAAGTGCCCACCCGAAGGAACGACTGAAACAAAAATTTCCGTAGGTTCCTGGATACTAGTCGGGAAAGTTTTGTGCCGCCCACAATATATTTTTTATTCATCCATTACATGAAGTAACTAGGGCCATTTCTACTTTTGGAATTTTTCAAATCAAGTCGACCTTTATAGCACCACTGGACCCCGGCATTTTTCTCAGAAAAATATCCATAGTCTGTTCGCCTGTCTGGCGTTCGTTTGTATTCACCTTCAAACTATTTATTGCAGTGGAGTACAAACGGGGGGGGGGGGGCGGTCCGCATCGGATACCAACAGTAAGAGGGTGTCAGTATCGGATTATTTGTGGTGCAAAAGGAGTCCACAAAACTAGGACGCAAGGCCTTGGAGGGTGCAAACCAAGATGGTGAAGACCCGCCTTCCGAGAAAATTTTGTCTGCGGCGCTTTTTTCTCGCATTAGTTACTATTCGTAGTGTTTTCAGCTTTGTTGAGAAATCGTTTTTCTATGTCCAAAAATACCAAATTGGGCACGATTTTTCGATCCTAAAAATTTAAGGGCACAAAATTGCCTAATTCGGCACAGAGGGTGTCACTAGCACTACGCAGTCTTCAGCCCAATCTCTAGGTATAGGTTTAGGGGGAGGGGGGTGTTACAGGATAGTCCGCCCCGGGTGCCAAATACGCTAGGTACGCCACTGTTTCTTAGAGAAAGAATTCACCGATTTCGTTTCAACGCTTATAATAATAATAACAACACAACAACAACAATATGAATACCAATAATAACAATAATAAAAGGTCTTTATTGTTTAACGACGGCGACGGACGGGGCGAAATTCCATAGGTTCTTCCATTTAACCCCTAATACCTCTACATTTTCAAAATTTCAAAAGAAAACAGCGCATTGATGAATTTCTCAGGTACATCATAACATAAACAAGTGGGCACATCATAACTAATAAATTTTGTAATAACGTAAAATAACGTATAAAGGACCCCGCACAAAAAGTAGGCAAAAGTGGTCTCGGTGAATTTGGCTGAAAATTGGCATACTTGTACATCTTCACTTTCTGATCGAATACTTAAAATTACAGTTACTTTCTATGTACAGTTTTTGAGCTATACAGGGATTTGTACAGGATGTGCGGAAAATTTGAACCCCTTTGGGGGCCCAATTTTTGTGATGATTTGAAGGTTGAAGAACTTATCCGAAACAGTTTTTCACATAAAAATCAAATCTCTCCTCTGGAACTTCCTATATCTCACGGTATACAGGGTGTGCTTTTTTTCAATTTTCAACAACGATTTTTTTAACGACAGTCGATTGGATATCTTTAAACCGCATTTTCCTTGGAAATGACACTTATATAGCCAGTTTGTCTGTCTGTCTGTGTGTCTGTCTGTCTGTCTGTCTGTCTTTCCGTGTATAAACTAAAAAGTTGTACTTCTCTTTGGGGAATAAAGCTAGAGCCCTGAAACGTCTTCCAGTGGACAGCTTATGTATTCAAGGGTGGCCAAGGGCTAATGTGAACAAATCCATACATAGTTATCATTATTATTATCATCAAAAACCAAAGTTTTTCTCTACAATAATAAGGTGAACTCTTCTTCGAGGAATAAACGTAAATATCTGTAACTTTTCCGACGGATAGAACTTTATGTCTCCAATGATGGCCAATGGCTGGATGGTATAGTTGCTCCGCCATCTGGCCATTGAAATCTCTTACTCGTGGAACGATTTTCATGAAACTGGAAGTTACTCTTGTCTCGTATAAACATTCTTATTTTGAGACTGGACTTCATGACTGTGTTGCTATCTTGGCTTTACCTATCGAACAAATATAGATACACATTTCAGCGACATAAAAGTAGCCATCTTTATAGTCAAACTCGTGTTGATTGTTGCTCCAGATAGTACGAATATTTAGGTACTTTTTAAAATACACCATGTAGATAACTTGGTTTCTGATATCCCAGGAAATTGATTGTATGAAGCGATATAACCATTTTTCTACTTTTCTTATTGGTTCAAAAAGCAAACTATCTACCTTTTTTTTTTTTGTTTAATGTATAATGTTTCATTCACACCTGACAACAGAATGTATTTGCTCAACACAAAATTCTTGCGATTATATAGTTTCCAGTGGTCGAAATGTACCGGAACAGACCGGAACGGCGTTCCGGTTCGTGAAATATTTTCAAAAACCGTTCCGTCTCGTGAAATTATGTCGAAAGCCGTTCCGTTTCGTGGAAAATGTGCCAATAAGACGTTTGGACTTGTCTTTCAATGTGGTTTTGTCTTTTGTTGAATTATTTTGATTTCATTGTTTCGTCATCACATTTATTCTTTCAAGAAATTATAATCGTACATTATTATTGTAGGTATATCTATCCATACACGGAGAAAATTCAGTAATGCCACTTTTTGAACTGTTCGTGAACTTTAATGTAGAGTACCAGGCTCAATCCAATACTTCATCTTGCAATATTTCCTGATCAACACAAGGAGTCGTACCTAACATTGGTAACATTACTTAATTTATGTACATCGCAAATGGGATATTAATTGTTTACTCATTAGCATCTATCTTGAGCACGCATTAGAATTATCTGAAGAGAAAACTGCTTGAACTTTTCAATGCAACAAAAATGGGGGTGTCTCAGCAACTTCTCCCCTTCTCGCAGGGGGGGGGTATTGTCGCCTGCAGCTCTTGCTCGCTTCGCTCGCATCGAGAGTCCGAGCGTTCCGGTTCGTGAAAATTGCCATTTCGACCACTGATAGTTTCACCAATTTTTTGACGGGTTGTAGATAAATGAGGCTACAATGATAATAAATGGTTAATAAATGAGGCTAAAAAGTATTTATGTATTTTGTTAATCAGAAAAAACTCGATCATCTGTCGATGGAAAAATCGATACATACTCAATTAAAATTGACACTCAGGCAGACACACAGACAAATAGACAGACAGACAAACTGGCCATATGAGTGCCATTTCCAAGGAAAATGGGCTAAAAAGATATCCAATTCACTGTCGATAAGAAAATCGTTGTTGAAAATTGAAAAAAAAGCACACCCTGTATACTGTGAGATATAAAAAATTCCTGAGGAGAGATTTGATTTCTTTGTAAAAAACTCTCTTGGATAAACTTTTCAACCTTGAAATTATCACAAAAAGTAAGCCTCCGAAGAGGTTCAAATTTTCCGCACATCCTGTACAAATCCCTGTATAGCTGGAAAACTGTACATAGAAAGTAACTGTAATTTTGAGTATTTGATCAGAAAGTAAAGATCTACAAGTCTGCCAATTTTCAGCCAAATTCACCGAGACCACTTTTGCCTACTTTTTGTGCGGGGTCCTTTAAAGTTTAAACCAGGGTTTAAACCAATAATGTAGGTACAAAAATGATATGTACTGCATTATCAATGTAATTTTACTGACAATCCACCTTTCCCATGAGCACATCACGCATACCTGTGAAGGCACAACTGGCGGTCTGTAGCAGCCGTCTGTACTAGCGGGAATATGCGCTCACAGGTATGTGCGCAAGTGATTTCCCTGAAGGGAAACGTGGATTAAAATTATATTCGAGTACATTACATTGATACGATGGAAGGTCCGGCAGACTTCACGACAATTATTTTTTCACTGTCTCCGTTTTTTTTTGCGCGTGATTGTGTAGGTGCTTCCATTTGAAATTTCATGTTGTGGTGGGTGGGAGCCGCGGCAGGGTACCAGAAATAATGGAAATATCTGGGAGATCATAATTAGGAAAGACTTTGAAAAAGTGTTAAAAACAAAATCAGCCCAAAAGGACGTTTCGTTCTTGAGACTTTTATATGTACCTATATTCGGAAATATATAGCGGTTGGTGGGAACTTTGGAAAGAATGTCCAGTCCAAAAATGATTGATGCCAGTTGATCACAATTAGAAAACCTATCTTTACACATCATCTTCAAGGACGTTGCAGGAAGAATGGTACGATGAGAGGTTTGCGCGTTTGCGTCAGACATGACGACGATTTTATTTGTGGGTGAAAGTGAAAATTGAAACATTAAATTTTCAAGTTTTTGTGAATTGAACTCAGTTGTACTGTTGTAGGTACTATACACCTTGACACTTTGTAGAATTCAGCAACTTTATGCAAGAACCATGGAGGGCAAGAACCTAATAGGTCGCGGGAACAAAAATGGCGTGCTAAAGATGGGTATATGGTACCGATATGGTATGATATTATTTTCACTAATCCGTACTTGTTGACACAATTTTCTTGAGTTGTAAAATTGTAATAAATATATAGATAATTTATTGAACATTTATCGCTCTATCATAAAAATTAGTATGCTAAACTCAAGATTTAACTGAGTAATGTCAAAAACAAGCGAATCTCTACAGCGGTACTTTGGCACCCCCTCAGGCGCAAACGCGGGCAAGAAGCTGGCAAGAGGCGCTTCGTTCTCGGCTTCGTTGTGCCGGCGTGCCTGCAACGTTGCCATAGCGGGTGCCAGGGTGACGGTTATGTTCCCGCGACCTATAGAAACAAGTGAATATCCTCTCACGTGCGTGAGTCGCAATAGCTCATTGTCATTGATAGAAATGAAGTCTGGTTTGAAAATCAAATGTTCATAAACGAGGCAAGAGTAAGTTTCACGTTTCATGACAATCGTGCCACTAATGAAAAATTTCAATATGGCGGCCAAGGGGCCAAGATAGAGGCGGAATCATGAAATTCAGCTTGAAAATAAGAATGTTCATACAGGACAAGAATAAGTTCCAAGTTCCATGAAAATCGCTCCACTATCAAGAAACTTCATCAATATGGCGGTCAAGATAGCGGCGCAACCATGAAATCCAATCTTTCCACTGGCCACCCTTGAGGACCTGCGCTATCCATCAAAAAAAGTTCCAGGGCTCTAGCTTCATTCCCCGAGGAAGAGTACAACTTCATAATTTCTACACGGACAGACAGACAGACAAGCCGACCATATAAACGTCATTTTCTTACGAAAATGCGCTAAAAAATACAAACCTTATGAACTTGCTTGCTGTTGACTCTAGGGTCACGTGAGTACAGTCTCAGCTCCCAACCTGCGGATTCACTGGGATCTAGCTCATCCACCAACGTTTTCAAATGGCTGTAGTGTATGTTTGGGAACTGATAAGCCAAAGTTAAATGGAGGGATTTGACGTGAGGTTCAAGGCTGATTGCTGAAATGTTACATGTTAGTAAGTTATCCAAGGAAAACATGAATTGAGATGAAAAATGTTGGCAAAACAATTTATTATTATTGTAGTCCGGACGCTAAGGTCAAAATTTAGGGGGCACCCTTCACTTTTATAACAAGCAATGCCTCTTGGCATACCTGTTGCCGAGACCATATTTGACTGATTAAAGGTGCGTTCAGTCAGCTTATTTAGCCGCAAGTTTCAATTTTAGTCGCAAGCGCAGCGACGCCCATTGGATCTTATGAACCAGCCTCCTCAGAACAGCCAATAAGCGATGCAGCGCTTACGACTGAAATTGAAACTTGCGGCTAAATAAGCTGACTGAACGCACCTCAAGATCAGGAACCAAAGTCGTAAGTGATACAGGCGTCGTATACAGGGTGTCGTATAGAAAAAAAGTGAAAAATTCGTATATCATTAACCGAACCAGATGGATTCACGTGTATAGGCACATATATCCACAATATATTAACCATCAATAAAGAATTAACAGTTTTGGAAAATCTTGAGCGGCTCCTGGAATATTCCGGAAAGACTGAATTTTCTTCTGAATATTTTATTTCTCGGTGAATTAGTGAATTTTCAAGATATCGAAGTGCAACATGGTAAGTTTACGGCGAGTATTATCATGATTCAAAAACGGAGCCTGCTATTTCCAGAAGTAATACAGTCAACTTTTTTTTTCTTCGCGACCGCCATCTTGAATCTCTGTTTTACTCAACAGTTGGAAAAGTGACAGTCGAATGTGAGAATGTAGGCATCCAGAAAAATATAGCCTTGAAGCAAGGTAAGGGTGTCTTCGCTGAGAAAACATTGTCACCCCAGGTTTTCACGGTAATACGCATTTGCAGCGCCTGTGATGGCTAATGAGAGATTTGGAAGAGCAAAGTGAGTTCTTTGTCACAATACTACATTCATTTTGAATCGAAATAACAAAATTCATTATCATCGGTCCAAAGGTAAACTTTTGGTGGTTTGCTGAACCAAATATGTGGCGCTTTTTAGTGGAAAATGCCAAAAAAATCGGGCAATCATTATCATGTTATTCCTCACTAAGAGAAGGCTATTACAAAAACTGAAACAAATCAACGCTGAAATGTTTTGTGAAATTGAAGCTTATATTGTTGAGTCACTAATGTTGGACACATGCGTCCAGTTGCCAGAGAGAAGACATGGAAGGCATGCATGCAGAAAAAAAATAAAGTTTTTATTCACATATTTTATTCAGAAACCCACTGAAAGTTGATGACTTTGTGGATGACTAACAATATTACATCCATTTTGATATTTAGTACCAAAATTCATCATCATCGGTCCAGAGACCAAATTTTGGTAGCTTTCTGAAAATAATACGTGGCTCAGAACTTGGGATAATTTTTCTACATGCAAGTCTTTTATGTCTACTCTCTAACACAGGGGCGGACTGGCCAAGGCCGCTAGGACGCGATCCCGGCCTAGATTTTTGGCGAAGGGCCCCCAAAACTTCGGTCGATTAGGGGCCCCCGCAGACCAAAAGTAGGTAATTGGGTTAAGAAAACACAAACAAAAATTACACGAAAACGAAAAGAGCCCCGAGACCCCCTTCCTGTTATTTTTTCTTTAATAAAAGGCATTGATATTATAGTTTGTGACAATGAATATGGTTACAGTAGGTAGTTGCGCTTTCAAGCTGCTGAGTTCCTAGAAGATGTAGCCCAGGCATTTTAGGTTTTGACCTGGAAAAAAATAACGTAAGTCTGAAAATTGGTGGAACGCTTCCACTTCAACCCCTTAACCACATACTGAAAGTCCTAAGAAATCCTATGTCCGCTTCATTGGTTTTTGGCGGCAAAAAGGTGTAAGTGACATTATTTTAGAAACTATTCATTAAAATACGCGTTGAAGTTTCAATACAGCTGAAAACCTCCGAAAATGATCTTCTCTGTCAGTTGAACAACATAATGAAGGTCCTAAAAAATCCTCTCTCCGCTTCATTGGTTTTTGGCGGCAAAAAGGTTCAAATGACATTATTTTGGAAACTATTTATTAAAATACGAGTTGGAGTTTCAGTACAGCTGAAAATTGCTGAAACTGGCCACCTTTGTCAGTTGAACAACATACTAGAAGTCCTCAAAAATCCTATGTCCGTTTCAATGTTTTTTGGCGGCAGAAAGGTATAAGTGACATTTTTTTTGTTACTATTTTATAAAATACGGGTTTAGGTTTTGATACAGGTGACAATATTAGGTCTCTTCGGTCAGTTGAGCAGTATACTGAAAGTCCTAAGAAATCCTATGTCCGCTTCATTGTTTTTTGTCGGCAAAAAGGTGTAAGTGACATTGTTTTGGAAACTGTTCAATCAAACAGGCGGTCAAGCTTCGATACAGCTGAAAATTGCTGAAAACGGTTTCCTTGATTAGTTGAGCAACATATTGAAAGTCCTAAGAAATCTTCTCTCCGCTTCATCAGTTTCTGGCGGCAGAAAGGTATAAGTAAAATTTTCTTTTGTTACTCTTCATTAAAATACGGGTTGAAGTTTCGATACAGCTGGAAATTGCTGAAAATGATCTCCTTTGTCAGTTGAACAACACACTAAAAATACTAGGAAAATCCTTGTTCGCTTCATTGTTTTTGGGCGGAAAAAAGGTATAAGTGACATTGTTTTGGAAACTATTATTTACTACTTATACCTTTTTGCCGCAGAAACAAAAGTATGAAGCGGACATAGGATTTTTTAGGACTTTCAACAAGTTGTTCAACTGGTCGAAGAGACCATTTTCAGCAATTTTCAGCTGTATTGAAACTTCAACGCGTGATTTGATTATTAGTTTGCAAAGCAATGTCACTTATACCTTTTTGCCGCTAAAAAACGATGAAGCAGATATAGGTTTTTTTTAGGACTTTCAATATGTTGTTCAACTGGCCGAGGAGACTATTTTCAACAATTTTCAGCTGTATCGAAGCTTCACCGCGTATTCTAATAGATAGTTTCTAGATTATTGTCACTTACACCTTTTTGCCGCCAAAAACCGATGAAGCGGACATAGGATTTCTTAGGACTTTCGGTATGTGGTTAAGAGGTTTAAGTGGAAGCGTTCTACCAATTTTCAGACTTACGTTATTTTTTTCCAGGTTTTGGTCAATTTTGATCTAAAATGCCTGGGCTAATGTTTGAATGTTTTTTTTTATCAGGCCACCAGGTAGGTGGGTTTGACCAGGTAGTTACAAATACTTTTACCCATAATAATAATAATAATTGTAATTGAAAATTTCAAAAAAAGGTTTAGTCTGTGGGACCCCCAAATCACATCAGCGGCCTAACTTTTATAACCCCAGTCCGCCCCTGAACAACAGCAACAGGACGCATGTGTCCAACATTTTATAACTCAAGCATACAGGTGTCCCGTTTTTCAACGCTCACTATGGGTATCTCGGAAACGGTAAGAGATACAAAGTCGGTTAAATTACAAAAAAGTTGCGCAATTTTATGACTATCTCAAATATGTCAAGATATACAAGATATCTTTGGTCATTTCTGAAATATCCCAAAAAAACTGAAAAATGCCGAATTCGAAAATTTCAAACCACTTCTTTATTATGACAGCTATCAATTTGAAAATTGGTATTCTGACATTTTTGAAGGTCCTTGATCGAGTGACGGTCATAATTTTTTCCTACGCCTACTAGTTTTTGAGATATGACAGTTAACTTTATTTTTTTTTATGGACACCATATTATTTCTCCACCCCATAAAGCTCACCTTTTCTTTCTCTTTACAAAAATATAAAACACTTGTAGCATTTTTGTCAAAATGACCTATAAAAATTGGAAAAACCATTTCTGGGGCGAAAAAATCTTGTTACCGGTTCGGTTGCCATGCTCTCGTGACATAATAACAATAGCATTCGGTTGCCATAGTCGGTTGATTTTGGAAAAAGTTGGGTTACATTCCGTTTTCATGTATTTGATAATGATAATAAATAAAAAATAGGAATGATCGTACGAGACAAGCGTAACTCTCAAGTTTCATGAAAATCCTCCCACTTATAAGAGATTTCAATATGGCGGCCAAGATGGTGGGGCAATCATGAAATTTGGCTTGAAAATAAGAATGATCGTACTAGACAAGGGTAAGTTTCAAGTTTCATGACAATCGTTCCACTAATAAGAAATTTCAATATGGCAGCCAAGATGGCGGCCTAATTATGAAAGCCATTCTGCCTATTTGGTCCTTGAGAACCTAAGCTATCCACCGGATAAAGTTCAATCTTTAAGGGCTGTAGCTTTAGTTCCCGAGAAGAAGTTCAACTTCATCGAAGTGCACAGGAGATCTCTGTTTTTTGAGAATAATGATAACGATGGCGATGTATGGATAACAAAAATAGTGCCCATTGGCCACCCTTGGGGACATCAGCTATTAATCGGAAAAAAGTTCCAAGACTTTTGTTTCAATTCTCGAGAAGGAGTACAGCGTCTTAATTTCTGCACGGACTCGGACAGACAGACAGACAGACAAACCGGCCACATAAGCGTCATTCTGTTACTTATATAAAAAAATGTTCTCCAACTGATTTCGACCTCCTGAACACGAATATCGGGTTCAGGTTTGAATTGGAACATTTCTTTTTTATCGAAAAACCGAAAAAATGGTAGCCTGTCACATGATTTTTAATGATACCTACCTACTTTTTTTTGTTATTGAGCGAACATGTTTCGTAATTTGAGTGCCATTATCCTTTAGGTACCTAGTATTGGCTATTTCAAAATGGTCAATTACTATTTCGGCACGTCTGATTTTAAATTTGTAGGGTCGTGTAATATGCGCCGACAATTGACCCGACGGTCGGATCGAAGTGGGGTTTTTGTCAAAAGAAAGTTCAAATTGTTCTCTAAATATAATGCCGTACATGCAGTGATGTATTTCATTAAGAAATTGTAGTTGCCTGCATATCGCAACTTTCTACATCTTACCGCGAATGCCAGCACTTGATCGGCGAAGCCGCCCTACACCAAATAGCCCAGGCTTTTTAGTCGAAAAAACGGCAAAACATGAAACAAATTAAAACACGGTGAATCTCTTCAGTTTCGGGTTCACTAGACTTTGCTGTATAACATACAAAAAGTCCCCAACTTTCCCCCGTGTGCGTCATTGTTTTTTTGACAGGCAAAGATGAAGACACCTCAAAGTGCACTTTCCGCTTAAAAATGCTCCTAGTTTTCAACCACTCAATCGATTCCTTTTATTTTGGTCTTGAATGAAAGATAATGAATCAAAATGAATAATATGGAATAGCTTTTGTCCAAAATTTAACACTAACAAACTTAATTTCTTGATAATGTCACTTTTTTCGTGTTTTTTTTCTTATGCTTCAGTTAACATTTTACTTCTGCACCGACCACTAAATATCACTTGGTATTATTATATGCAGCAGATTCCTTATAGTTTTAGCTTCAAAATGACGTTTATTTTAGCTCCATTGTAAATTGTCCAGCAATTCCAATAAGGATTCTATGAAGTTACGTCAAACGCATTATATCGGGAAAATCACTTCAAAATTATTAACCTACCGTGGGTTCCACAAAACAGATAATACGAGATTAGTTGATTTGCGATTTTTGTTTGTCAATTTGTAGCTAACTGATCAATGGAAATGCTGGTTTATCCCTTAATAATGGAAAGATAATGGGTCTAGTACAGATTTCAGGCATTTTTTGTGAGTAATCACCTAGCATTCAGCAGAAAAAAGTTCAGTTAATCTGCAATCAGCCTTGATCGCTGATCATCTTTTTTGTGGAACTGACGGCTAGACTTTGATATGTTATAATTGATTCTACGTTCAATATGCACAGTATCTACTCAGTAAATCTGGTCTGGTGATACTCGTATGAGTGGGTACTAGCATCTAGTATATGGTACTAGGTAGAAGGTGTTCACGATAAAATTCACCCCTCCTCTAGGAGATTCCCCTTTGAGATATCTTGAAAAACTAAAAACTTTTCCTTAACAATTTTTCCCAGGGATCTTGAATCGATCGTTCAAAAGTTTTCAATTGGTACCGTATACAGGGTGTGACATGTAACTTTTTTATTTCAAATGCAACACCCTATATTTTATTACGTCATTTGGTGGAGCCTTTCTTTCTGATTCCAAAAATATATGACATTTATGATTTATTTTGACAAGGAAGCTGTCAAAAAAATAATAAAATAGGTATTTGAATAGATTAAAAATTAAAAATTACGCGACACCCTGTATTAGGAACGAATTGGACCATTTATCCATGCAGAGTTGAATTCTGCAGATAAAGTGCTGTGGAAAGAACTTTTTTTTAAGTGAACTGTAGAAACCAAAGCCATCTTGCCGCGAAACAAAATCATTTGACTACCTATTTTATTATTTTTTCGACAACTTACTTGTCAAAATGAATCATAAGTGTCATATATATTTGTAATCAGAAAAAAAGGCTTCATCAAATAACGGAATAAAATATAGGGTGTTGCATTTAAAATAAAAAAGTTGCATATCACACCCTGTATACTGTACCAATTAGAAACTTTTAGATGATCGATTTGAGGTCCCTGGGAAACATCGTGGAGAAAAAGTTTTTAGTTTTTCGAAATATCTTGAAGGGGAATCTACTGGAGGGGGGTGAATTTTATCGTGAACACTCTGTACAGTTTCTCAATTTTCCTCTTTGTGCATCATGTTTTTAGCGCTACTACTTATAGCTTGTAGCGCTTAGAGTTTGTTCTTGTTATTGCCGTCTGCAGTCTCCGGCAATATCTTGGGTTTTTGCTAGATAATAGCTCAGGTACTGTAGATGTACGAAAAACAAAGATATTTTATTTCATTATTCGTCCGTTCGTCCGTCTGTGTGTCTGTCATTCCACGCAACACGCAATATCGCGGCTCCTTGACCTCGGATTAACCTCGGGTTTTCGCTAGATAAAGCTATATAAGGTACTCCAGGTGTAAAAAAACAACACGGTGGGCTACGCGAGAGCACCCACGTGTAGTTGGTCCCCGTCAAGACGCATCTCCCTCCAGCTCCGAAGACTATTTTGTAGATAGTGTCTTGCAACTGCAAGAAGAACTGCGGTTTAAAATGTAGATGCAGGCGATCTTCCTTGTCTTGTTCTAGGATGTATAAGTGCTGCAGGAGTAACAACATGTGAGAATCTACCCCACCTTGTTGAGTATAATTCTGAGGATGATCTGTTATTTTTATAAAGTTATGTATTTAGGTGCTAAGTAATTTTGCTATTAGGTATTTTAGATGGGTATAAGTACTATCGGTAGGTATTCGAGGTAACCATCGATTTATTGTTTGGATATCAATAGACGACTTTTTAACGAAGCTCATATTGGACAAAATAAGTACGGATGGTGAGCTAGATGTGATTTTCTTGACTACCTACTAGTGAACTTGAAATTATAATAATTATTGATATTTTCTGCAGAGCATGACTATAAAAATTTTCCTGTGCTGTGCTAGACTTCGAATACATTATTTGAATGTAAATACAATGTTGAAGCTCTGATTTGAAAAGATTGTGAGCATTTTTTAATGAAAAAAAATGAAAATTTTCTCTTAAAAATTGTGGATTTATAATTCACGATATTTTCACGTTGAATACATCAATGTTCGAAATTTCGAATAGGATCGATAACTGCAACTATTTCACGCATTTACATCAGGCATTCGACATAATTATCATTTCTTGAATACTATAAAATCGAGTTGGCTTGACTTTCGGTGTAAGCCAGCTTGAAACTGAATAATGTGGCTATACCCGCGGGAAAGTTGCTGTTGTTATGTTATTATTATTTTAATGTAAAGTGTCTTTTCTTCGGAAGCTAGAGAATTGTTTTGGCTACAAGAAGAAACCTTGAAAGATGAAATCAAAGCGATATTACAGCTACAATATAGTTTTTTCCAAGCGCGCGGAGATATTTTTGAGTGACATTCAGGACTTCGACATTATTTTCAATAAATTATTTTTCTCACCTTGTAACCACTTACGTCGCGTTTATGATATGATAGTCTTATGCAGAAACGTCCATATAATTCATCCAATCTCAATTCCAAATGATCAAGGCATTGAACGCAAAAATAACCCAAATTGAAAAACCGGCTCAATTTTGGTCCCAAAATCACGTTTTTCTGCCCAAAATTGCGCAAAACATTTTTTTATCAGAATTTAAAGATCATAATCGGATTTGCAAGGTCATATTTAATGGGAAACGATACCCAACATGTCAGTATTGCCTCAATATTGATGAAAATCAGATTTCTTGCATAGATCACCAATTGCCCCCCTCCCGAGCTCCCCTCACGGGGACCATAGACATCTAGTTTGTCATTAAGTTTCACTTATACCCCAATGTATCCAAATATGATAAATTTGAAGCCACTGCCTAGATTACTTTTGTCCTAGAATTTTTTATTGACAATTTTGCCCCCCTCCCCTCAAAAATTATGACGCACACGGAGGAAAGTTGGGGACTTTTAGTATGTTGTTTAGTAAGGTTGAGTGGGTACGATACCGTGAAGATTGCACGTGGATTAATTTGTTTCATGTTAAATGCTAAAAAGCCTGGGCTAAAAGTGTTATTTTTGTAATTGTTCATGATTATTTCGGCAAAATTTTTCTTGATTCGCGTACCAAGGCCATGAGCTACCCATTCGAGTTGAAATATTTTCTGTATTGAATTTCGTTTTGTTCGGAGGAAAGGATATCAAGCACCAGCAAGCAACGAATAAATCATTTGCGGCCGAGCCGTAGTTTCGGAGTCATTTTCAAAAATTAATAACTATTGGCCTGCACCTCGCACCGATGTGAAATTTTCATTAAAATAAAGTTCAAATCATCCTCTAAATATAACTCTGCATATGTATTATGGTAAAATGATAAGATCGGGTACTTCCTCGCATGTGATAACTTTCGAGATCAGGCCGGCTTCTGAAATGCAGCATTCAACGGCGATGCCGCGTCACACTAAATTGTTATTATTGTCATTGTTTATTATTATTTCGTCGAGATTTTTCTTGGTTCGGGATACAAGGTCATGAGCTACCCAATGGAGTAAAAATTTTTCGCAAAAACCTTTTCGTCTAGGACTAGATGCTGTGACGGACGGACGGACAAAGCGAGGACAAAAGCGCCTTCCCGTTTGGAGAAGTGCGCTAAAAATGAAACAAATACAAAACCAAGTATAGCACAAAATAACATCGCATTAGCAATGAACATTTATAGTTTACAATTACTCGAAATGGAGTCCATTTTGCTCTGTGCAGAGTTATGTGCCTTTTAGCCATATTTTCAACGGCTGCGCTGATATCGTGCGGGTTAATTGACTGAAACGCATCATCAACTCCTTGCTTCCAGCTCTTAGTTGCTTTGGAATGTTCTGTCATGAACCATAAATTTGATCTTGGAGCGTTCCTCGAAGACTAGACTCCATTTCGAGTAATTGTAAATTATAATTGTTTATTGCTATTGCGATGTTATTTTGTGTTATACTTGGTTTTGTATTTGTTTTATTTTTATTTATTATCATTATCAAATGGAAACGGAACGAAACAACAAAACGGAATGTAACCCAACTTTTTCCAAAATCAACCGACCATGGCAACCGTATGCCATTGTTATTCTGTCACGAGAGCATGGCAATTGAACCGGTAACTAGATTTTTTCGCCCCAGAAATGGTTTTTCCAATTTTTATAGGTTATTTTGACAAAAATGCTACAAGTCTTTTATATCTTTGTAAAGAGAAAGAAAAGGTGAGTTTTATGGGGCGGAAAAATAATATGGTGTCCATAAGAAAAAAATAAGTTAACTGTCATATCTCAAAAACTAGTAGGCGTAGGAAAAAATTATGACCGTCAGTCGATCAAGGACCTTCAAAAATGTCAGAAGACCAGTTTTCAAACTGATAGCTCTCATAATAAAGAAGTGATTTGAAATGTTCGAATTCGGCATTTTTCAGTTTTTTTGGGATATTACAGAAATGACCAAAGATATCTTGGATATTTTGACGTATTTGAGATAGTCATAAAATTGCGCAACTTTTTTGTAATTTAACCGACTCTGTATCTCTTACCGTTACCGAGATACCCATAGTGAGCGTTGAAAAACGGGACACCCTGTATAGGGTTGACTTTCCCAAAACATATCAGCGTTGATTAGTTTCAGTTTTTCGAATAGCCTTCCCTTAGTGAGGGTAAAATGATGATGATTGCCCGATTTTTTAGCGCACTTCTCCAAACGGGAAGGCGCTTTTGTCCTCGCTTTGTCCGTCCGTCCGTCCGTCCGTCACAGCATCTAGTCCTAGACGAAAAGGTTTTTGCGAAAAAATTTTACTCCATTGGGTAGCTCATGACCTTGTATCCCGAACCAAGAAAAATCTTGACGAAAAAATAATAAACAATGACAATAACAATTTAGTGTGACGCGGCATCGCCGTTGAATGCTGCATTTCAGAGGCCGGCCTGATCTCGAAAGTTATCACATGCGAGGAAGTACCCGATCTTATCTTTTACCATAATACATATGCGGAGTTATATTTAGAGGATGATTTGAACTTCATTTTAATGAAAATTTCACATCGGTGCGAGGAGCAGGCCAATAGTTATTAATTTTTGAAAATGACTCCGAAACTACGGCTCGGCCGCAAATGATTTATTCGTTGCTTGCTGGTGCTTGATATCCTTTCCTCCGAACAAAACGAAATTCAATACAGAAAATATTTCAACTCGAATGGGTAGCTCATGGCCTTGGTACGCGAATGAAGAAAAATTTTGCCGAAATAATCGTGAACAATTACAAAAATCACATTTTGGTGTAGGGCGGCTTCGCCGATCAAGTGCTGGCATTCGCGGTAAGATGTAGAAAGTTGCGATATGCAGGCAACTACAATTTCTTAATGAAATACATCACTGCATGTACGGCATTATATTTAGAGAACAATTTGAACTTTCTTTTGACAAAAACCCCACTTCGATCCGATCGTCGGGTCAATTGTTATCAATTTTTGAAAACGACCGCAAAGCCACGGCTCGGCGCATATTATACGACCCTACAAATTTAAAATCAGACGTGCCGAAATAGTAATTGAACATTTTGAAATAGCCAATACTAGGTACCTGAAGGATAATGGCACTCAAATTACGAAACATGTTCGCTCAATAACAAAAAAAAAGTAGGTAGGTATCACTAAAAATCATGTGACAGGCTACCAATTTTTCGATAAAAAAGAAATGTTCCAATTCAAAACTGAACCCGATATTCGTGTTCAGGAGGTCGAAATCAGTTGGAAACATTTTTTTATATAAGTAACAGAATGACGCTTATGTGGCCGGTTTGTCTGTCGGTCTGTCTGTCTGTCTGTCTGTCTGTCCGTCCGAGTCCGTGTAGAAATTAAGACGCTGTACTCCTTCTCGAGAATTGAAACAAGAGTCTTGGAACTTTTTTCCGATTAATAGCTGATGTCCCCAAGGGTGGCCAATGGGCACTATTTTTATTATCCATACATCGTTATCATTATTCTCAAAAAACAGAGATCTCCTGTGCACTTCGATGAAGTTGAACTTCTCCTCGGGAAATAAAGCTACAGCCCTTGAAGATTGAACTTTATCCGGTGGATAGCTTAGGTCCTCAAGGACCAAATAGGCAGGTTGGCTGCCATATTGAAATTTCTTATTAGTGGAACGATTGTCATGAAACTTGAAACTTACCCTTGTCTAGTACGATCATTCTTATTTTCAAGCCAAATTTCATGATTGCCTCACCATCTTGGCCACCATATTGAAATCTCTTATAAGTGGAAGGATTTTCATGAAACTTGAGAGTTACGCTTGTCTCGTACGATCATTCCTATTTTCAAGCTGAGTTTCATAATTCTGCCGCCATATTGGCCGCCATATTGAAATCTCTTGTTAGTGGAACGATTTTCATGAAACTTGGAACTTACCCTTGTCTAGTACGATCATTTTGATTTTCAAGCTGAATTTCATGATTCTGTCGATATTTTGGCCGCCATATTGGAATTTTTTGCCCAAGACGGTAGAACCCTAATCACTTAACATCTTGCGTTCACTAATCCTCCAAAAAGGAAGTGCGCTACTGAGCCTCATGCCCATGAGGCGTATTCGCTTGTTTTTCATTTCTCACCAAAAAGCGCCACCTATTTTGTTCAGCAAGCCATCAAAAGTTTGGCTTTGGACTGATCATCATGAGTTTTAGTAATTAATCTCTAATTAAATGACGAATTGTGACAAAGAACTCACTTTCCCCTTAAAATCTCTGATTTGCCATCACAGGCGCTGCAAATGCGTATTACCATGAAAACCTTGGGTAATACTGTTTTCTCGAAGAAGAGACTCTTACCTTGCTTCAAGGCTATCTTTGTCATAACAGGGTCACTGGATGTCAACTATCTCACGTTCGGCTGTCACTTTTTCAACTGTTGAGTAAAACGGAGATTTAAAATGGCGGTCGAGAAGAAAAAAAAGTTGACTGTCTTATTTCTGGAAATAGCAGTCCTTGCATTTGACTCCTAATTGAAATTAAAATTGCCATGGTAATGAAGGAGATGGCCAGCTGGTGTGAGCCGAATAAATTGCTTCTCAATGTTGAAACAAGCGAATACGCCTCATGGGCATGAGGCTCAGTAGCGCACTTTCTTTTTGGAGGATTAGTGAACGCAAGATGTTAAGTAATTAGGGTTCTACCGTCTTGGGCAAAAAATTCCAATATGGCGGCCAAAATATCGACAGAATCATGAAATTCGGCTTGAAAATCAGAATGATTGTACTAGACAAGGGTAAGTTCCAAGTTTCATGAAAATCGTTCCACTAATAAGAGATTTCAATATGGCGGCCAAGATGGCGGCAGAATTATGAAACTCAGCTTGAAAATAGGAATGATCGTACGAGACAAGCGTAACTCTCAAGTTTCATGAAAATCCTCCCACTTATAAGAAATTTCAATATGGCGGCCAAGATGGTGGGGCAATCATGAAATTTGGCTTGAAAATAAGAATGATCGTACTAGACAAGGGTAAGTTTCAAGTTTCATGACAATCGTTCCACTAATAAGAAAATTTCAATATGGCAGCCAAGATGGCGGCCGAATTATGAAAGCCATTCTGCCTATTTGGTCCTTGAGAACCTAAGCTATCCACCGGATAAAGTTCAATCTTCAAGGGCTGTAGCTTTAGTTCCCGAGAAGAAGTTCAACTTCATCGAAGTGCACAGGAAATCTCTGTTTTTTGAGAATAATGATAACGATGTATGGATAACAAAAATAGTGTCCATTGGCCACCCTTGGGGACATCAGCTATTAATCGGAAAAAAGTTCCAAGACTCTTGTTTCAATTCTCGAGAAGGAGTACAGCGTCTTAATTTCTACACGGACTCGGACAGACAGACAGACAGACAGACAGACCGACAGACAAACCGGCCACATAAGCGTCATTCTGTTACTTATATAAAAAAATGTTTCCAACTGATTTCGACCTCCTGAACACGAATATCGGGTTCAGTTTTGAATTGGAACATTTCTTTTTATCGAAAAACCGAAAAATTGGTAGCCTGTCACATGATTTTTAGTGATACCTACCTACTTTTTTTTGTTATTGAGCGAACATGTTTCGTAATTTGAGTGCCATTATCCTTTAGGTACCTAGTATTGGCTATTTCAAAATGGTCAATTACTATTTCGGCACGTCTGATTTTGAATTTGTAGGGTCGTGTAATATGCGCCGAGCCGTGGCTTTGCGGTCGTTTTCAAAAATTGATAACAATTGACCCGACGGTCGGATCGAAGTGGGGTTTTTGTCAAAAGAAAGTTCAAATTGTTCTCTAAATACAATGCCGTACATGCAGTGATGTATTTCATTAAGAAATTGTAGTTGCCTGCATATCGCAACGTTCTACATCTTACCGCGAATGCCAGCACTTGATCGGCGAAGCCGCCCTACACCAAAATGTTATTTTTGTAATTGTTCATGATTATTTCGGCAAAATTATTCTTGATTCGCGTACCAAGGCCATGAGCTACCCATTCGAGTTGAAATATTTTCTGTATTGAATTTCGTTTTGTTCGGAGGAAAGGATATCAAGCACCAGCAAGCAACGAATAAATCATTTGCGGCCGAGCCGTAGTTTCGGAGTCATTTTCAAAAATTAATAACTATTGGCCTGCACCTCGCACCGATGTGAAATTTTCATTAAAATAAAGTTCAAATCATCCTCTAAATATAACTCCGCATATGTATTATGGTAAAATGATAAGATCGGGTACTTCCTCGCATGTGATAACTTTCGAGATCAGGCCGGCTTCTGAAATGCAGCATTCAACGGCGATGCCGCGTCACACTAAATTGTTATTGTCATTGTTTATCATTATTTCGTCGAGATTTTTCTTGGTTCGGGATACAAGGTCATGAGCTACCCAATGGAGTAAAATTTTTTCGCAAAAACCTTTTCGTCTAGGACTAGATGCTGTGACGGACGGACGGACGGACGGACGGACAAAGCGAGTACAAAAGCGCCTTCCCGTTTGGAGAAGTGCGGTAAAAACGAAACGAATTCAATTCGGCAAGGCACACGAGAGCACCTTGACAAACCCACACGATGCCAACGCGACCTCCCTGGGATTGCAGTTAGACAACCGGCTCAACTGGAACCAACATATTGAGAAAGTCTGCAAAAAACTGAATAGTTGCTTTTTTGCTATTCTACAACTGAAATCCGACGTTCAGCTGAAAACTCTGCTACAGATGTTTTACGCCATGACGCAATCGACTCTGTCATACAACATTATTGCTTGGGGGCAGGCATCCAAAATCCAGCGAGTTTTTATACTACAGAAGAAGATCGTGAGGCTGCTTTTCAACCTCAAGTGGAGACAATCATGCCGAGACACGTTCAAAAGTCGACGTATAATGACTACCATCTTTATACATATACAAGTGTTCCATGTACGTGAAGAAGCACAACAACTACTTCAAGAGCAACATGTCTAACCATATGCATATCCCACCCGCAGTTCACACGTCCTAAGAATGAATAAACACAAAACAACGCTGTGCTCGAAGAGTCCCACAAATGCCTGTGTAAAGATTTTCAACCGATTGCCTGATGAAATCAAAGGTGCTGAGACCATCGCTTTGTTGAGCATCAAATTTATTGTTATACAATTGATTGTTAAAGTTTATTTACTCATCTGTGTCGTCCTATATACACTTTTTTTTTTGTTTTGTGACTTGCCTTATCCACTGTAAGCACCTGTGGCCACAAAGGTTTTAATAAATTATTGTTATTATTGTTATTGATTTTGAATTATGACAATAGTGGCCATAAAACTACCAAGTTGCACTTCGATATTTTGAAAATTCACTGATTTACCGAGAAATAAAGTATTCAGAAGAAAATTCAATTTTTCCTGAATTTTTCAGGAACCGCTGGAGATTTTTCAAAACCGTTCACTCTGCCTTGATGGGTGATAATAATATATTGTGAGTGTATGTGCCTATTCACGTGAATCCACCTGGTTTGGTTTGGTAAAAGGCTGGTTCATAAGAGCCAATGGACGTCGCTGCGCTTGCGACTAAAATTAAAACTTGCCGCTAAATAAGCTGACTGAACGCACCTTTAATCGGTCAAACATGGTCTCGGCAACAGGTATGCCAAGTGGCATTGCTTGTTATGAAAGTGAAGGGTATTAGACCTTAACATCCGGACCATTGTCAAAATTCAAAGAAGCTTTTACCATCCACCCCCTCTCTGATCCACCCATTCTTTGCAGTTAGACTTTCCAAGCTAATACCCTAAAGGTCGGTTCAGAGTGGACTAATTCGAGCGGCGCATCGCGGCACAGCGTCCGCGCAGCGTCGTTTGACAGGTCGGTTAAAAGCAAAGAATATTAACATTATTTGGTTAATAGTGAGCAATCTGTCCATTTCCATGAAACCGACCACTAACTTCATACACCACACACCCTGTATAGGACGTCTGCACGGACCGCCATCTTGGTTCCACCTTTTGAAATGAAAGTATGGGTACATATAACATTCTAGTCCGGTGGTTAAGCGTTTTAACTATGCATTTTGAGCTTAAGCAATGCGCTTTTGGGGTTTGATTGGGGGTCCCTCAACCTCAATTTCAAGAGTTGGAGACATCGGTGCACTCGATGCGGAGGGGGTCTGGGGGGCCCTTGAAATTTGAAGGTGCGAGGCTTCCCACTAAATCACCATACCACCACGTAATTCCTACTGGGAAGCCATCAAACGACTCTAACCTGTACATTGACAACATTTGTTACCATGCCCAAATAGTTCTTCACACTGAAAAAAATTAATTCTTATGACAGATCGGAAAAAACAGTTTTTCTCAATTCTTCATCCCCACAAAGAATAAACTGCCAAGTGTGGTGTCATTTTGGAATAAACGGCATCCTCTGATCTCATTCACCGATTCAAAATGTTTGTGAGACCACCGTGCAAAAAATGACACGCCAAGAAGTGAGCATTTTTGAGCACCTCATTTAACAGTAGTTTCTTGGCTGAAACCAATAATAATAATAATAATAATAATACGGCTTTATTTGGCGAAGTTTAGCTAGTGATATGATATGATTGATAATTTTGTCATTGATCAATAACTTGAACTCTTTTGTAACGGTAATGCATGTGAATGAAACTCGACACGAGCGTGGAGGCCTGAAATTTTTTTTTTCTCCAGCGGTCGAATCTATTTCACGCCTACTGAGCGTTAGTTTGTTGGGCTCAGGCAGGCAGCGTTTGGATAGCTTTGGAAGCAAAATTTCCATATCTATCTGAAAAGTTGAGCAGTTTCATTCTGGAAATCGATTTATGAATCATCAATGATTGTTTTGCCGGTCAGTACTCACATGGTGGTTAACTGCAGAGGTGATGGCTAACGGCGGAGGGAATTCAACGTCCAAGATCTTATTCTCTGCCACTCTGACAGTCATTTTCACGGTTGTTTTTATAAAATTATTTCTTCTTCAAACATAAGGAAACTTACACGTACAAAATGATAACAACCTTGAAGGTTGGTAGAGGAAAAAAGAAAATAACACTTTAAAAGTTGAATGCCCTCCGTCGTCAGCCATGATCCCTGCAGTTAATCCCCATGGGGGTACCTAGTGACTGTCAAAATAATCTTTGATGATTCTCAAATCAGTTTCCAGAATTATGCTACTCAGCTGCAAGGACAGATATGAAAATTTTTTCTCCAAACCTATTCAAACGCTGCCTGCCTGAGCCCAACAAACTAACGCTTAGTAGACGTGAAATAATATCGACCGCTGGAGAAATTTTTTTTTTTCAAGCCTCCACGCTCGTGTCGAGTTTCATTCACATGCATTACCGTTACAAAAGAGTTCAAGTTTTCGATCCATAACAAAATTATCAATCATATCGATTGGTAACAGCCAAGAAACTACTGTTAAATGAGGTGCTTGAAAATGCTCACTTCTTGGCGTGCCATTCTTTGCACAGTGGTCTCACAAACATTTTGACTCGGTGAATGAAATCAGAGGATGCCGTTTATTCTAAAATGACACCAAACTTGGCAGTTTATTCGTTGTGGGGATGAAGAATTGAGAAAAACAGTTTTTTCCGATCTGTCATAAGAATTAATTTTTTTCAGTGTGAAGAACTGTTGGGACATGGTAACAAATGTTGTCAATGTGTAGGTTAGAGTCGTTTAATGACATCCAAGTAAGAATAACGTGGTGGTATGGTGATTTGGTGGGAAGCCTCGCACCTTCAACTTTCAAGGGCCCCCCAGACCCCCTCCGCATCGAGTGCACCGATGTCTCCAACTCTTGAAATTAAGGTATGGGGATCCCCAATCGAACCCCAAAAGCGCATTGCTTAAGCTCAAAATGCATAGTTCGAGCTTTTTTTGGCGCCTAACCACCGGACTATTCGTACTAAGTGGCATCGCAGAATTCATCTGTGCAAGGTTGCTGGCGCTTACCATCCGGACTACAAGTCTCATGTCCAAGGCCCAATTGCTCACTCCGAGTTTAGGTCATGGACACTTGGTTTGGTTGTCATGGAATTAATTGTTGCAACAATTATTTCCACAGTAACCAAACCCGGTTTAAACTTGAACTTGTGAACAACTGGGCTTTAGCAACGATAGTTGTAACAATGGTATCTATAGCATTATTCTTTTGTTTAAAGTTGACTAAAATAGTACAGGAAAAATAGTAAAAAAATTGGCAAAACCTCAGAATAAATATGGACGTCATGGAAATTTGATATTCTGTTCAGAATTGAGTGATCTACAACATATCCAAAATAGCCCAAAATCGCACCTGGGGGTTTTGAGTTATTGGAAGGGGGGTAAAAAATTGCAGGTAAAAATGGAGGGGATGGAACCCGTCAATCCATTGGATGCGAATACATTATAGTTCGACGTATCATATCCCCTTGATACGATTTTGGCACAAAAAGTGTCCATCATTGTTAAAGGGGAGTAGTGGGGGGGCGAAGCTCTGCTAGGTGGTCCATTTTGTTTTTCTGGCCATGTAGAACCGATCACGACAAGTTTGGTATCTTTTCCGACTAAATTCAATCTCCTGAACTCGTATCCGATGTGTAAAGTTGAATGAAAACAAGTTTGAACAAGTTAACTTGAGAAAACTTGTTTTTTCTTTGACAATTTTAACGAATTTTTTTTTTACTGTTGGAGGTGTTAATTTTCAGAAAATTTTCAGGGACCATTAAATTGAAGTGTATTCTCCACAAAAATCATCCACTCGATGTATAATTTTGTTTCTCGAGTTAAAAAAATCGATTTGAACTTGAGCCGGCACGGCGCGTCGTCTACTACTGACCAGAACACTACAGCATGCACCTTTAAATGAAAACACCTCAAACTATTGAAGAAATGACAACTCATCTTTGAAAATTGGAGGATTTGTGCAGAACTGAATTCCCTATAACATGAACAAAATCGCCATGAATCGCAATGCAGGATTTTGAGTTATTCGAGGAGGAGGATAACACTTTGACAGGATTCATACTCTATGAACTGTTACCTCTTCCCTTAAATAACTCAAAACCCTGTAGTGCGATTCATGGCGATTTTGTTTATGTTATAGGAAATTCAATTCTCCACAGATCCTCCAATTTTCAAAGATGAGTTGTAATTTCTTCAATAGTTTGAGGTGTTTTCATTTAAAGGTGCATGCTGTAGTGTTCTGGTCAGTAGTAAACGACGCGCCGCGCCGGCTCAAGTTCAAATCGATTTTTTAAACTCGAGAAACAAAATTATACATCGAGTGGATGATTTTTGTGGAGAATACACTTCAATTTATTGGTCCCTGGAAGTTTTCTAAAGATGAACGCCTCCAACAGTAAAACAAAAATTCGTCAAAATTGTCAAAGAAAAAACAAGTTTTCTTAAGTTAACTTGTTCAAACTTGTTTTCATCCGAATTTACACATCGAATATGAGTTCAGGAGATTGAATTTAGTCGGAAAAGATACCAAACTTGTCGTGATCAGTTCTACATGGCCAGAAAAACAAAATGGACCACCTAGCAGAGCTTCGCCCCCCCCACTACTCCCCTTCAACAATGATGGACACTTTTTGTGCAAAAATAGTATTAATGGGATATGATACGTCGGACTATAATGTATTCGCATCCAATAGATTGACGGGTTCCATCCCCTCCATTTTTACCTGCTATTTTTTACCCCCCCTCCAATAACTCAAAACCCCCGGGTGCGATTTTTGGCGATTTTTGATATGTTGTAGAGCACTCAATTTTTAACGAAATATCAAATTTTCAGGACGTCCATATTTTTTCCGAGGTTAAAATCTATCTTTCTTGTACTAAAAAATGAAAATGCTGGCCGAACAAAAAGACAAATCACTTCAGTGCAGTGAAAATAGGTTTAGGAGTTGAAAGTTTATATCGATTCATAATTTCATCCTCTACCACTAGTGGAAGCGGTACACATCTAAAAACACATCGATACTGCATTTTGGACCAGAGTAACGAAATTTTGCATGAGCGTACCTTATACCAAAACAAGCGATTCGACCCGCAGCACTCCATATTTCGCATGGGGGCCCTCCAAATTTTCAAGATGCAAGAACCTTCACAGAACGATCATTGAGTATTGTCATGTGTGCCATAAAAGAAGCTTACGGGTCTATTGAAAATGTTTTCATCAATTGTCGTGGTGTCTTTGGTATCTTTGGCAAAGGTCAAAAAAACTGTTTTTATTTACTTTCCCGGCCAGTCCAAGGGAAAGTCATGTGATGATGCAGGATGCAGGAAAAACGTTCTGACACGACAGCTGCCGAACCGATAGTCTGATCGACTTGAAATTTGGTATACAGACAGGGTCTTGCTGTTAAATGAGCTGATTAGTTTTTGGCTGTCATTTGTCAAACGGAAATGTCACTATCAAAATATGACAGAAGCTATATCTCACAGAACTTGACTTGCAAGATGCCGTTTGAAAGCCCATGAAAAACTGTATTCAGAACAGTTAAAAATTGTGCCTTGTCTGTCATCTGTCAAAAAATTGAAAATGTCAAAGTTCGATTTACCATTCAATCATTCAAAATCTATCCGATGGATTGGAACCAAATTTGGCAGAAAGCAACAAAACGTAAGAGTCAAATTAAGTCTGCAGTTGCAGTTTTCCACCATTTTCCCGTCGGTCATTATGAATTTTCAAAATTTCTCCTAGCCGTTGCCACTCGAGAGGGCCTCTCACCCGGATTTCGACCAGGATGACTCGCTTTTGATGCAGCACTCCACTCAAAAATTCATTCCTGCTCGAGGATCGACTTTTTTTCGAAAAATCTCGACTGATATCGGAAGTAGATTGACTTGGCGTCGTTTAGATCTATTTTCAAAATCGACACAACTTCGGTTTCCCGACGGTAATTTTTTCAATATGAAATTTGCCCATTTCGTGAATTTGAAAAAACTGCAGTGCAATCTTCTCACCGCATGTTGACGTATGGTGACGTCTTCAGTACAGCTTTTCCAAGAGCATTTCTTTTCTATGTCCCCACGGGATATCACACGTAATTTTTGAAGGAATAGACACCTCGAACTCTTTTTTTGTGATTTTGACGCTACATGACTCTAAAACACTCAAGGAAGCCCAAAATAGTATTTTATGTAACAAGTACGCAAAATGAATCTTTAGCGGACGAATTCGCTTGCTTAGGGACGAGGCGGAAGCCGAGTCCCTAAGGGCGGATGAGTCCGCTAAAGTATTTTGCGTACGTGTTGCATACAACGTTTTTTTTATATAAGCTCTCCAAACCCTCTTCAACTCCTTCAAGCAGTACCTATTAGCTGTTGTAGTTCAAGCAGGAGTTCACATGAATTTTACTCATAATCACGCTGGCTGAATTGTTGTGTTATGGCAACCTATTTTATTATGACTAGTTTTCAAATTGAACAAAAAAAATGGATAACGTTCCAATAGATATTTCGGAAAAAGCAAAGAACATTGTTCTCGGTTTTCTTCCAGCACAGTCTTGCACGCAACATGAGCGTCTTCCAGCACAGTTTTGCACGCAACATGAGCGAGAATACTTATGATTTATTCATCGAATGCCAAAAAAAATAGTGTGAATATTGTGAATGAAAATGCTGAATGGCATATTCCAATAAACAAATGATTCAGTCCTCTAAAGTGTTGCCTAGTTACCTTTAAAGGACTAGTCCACTAAAGACGTATTTTGCGGACTCAAAACAATTCGCAAAATAACCATTTTGGAGAGCGTATAGGTCGCGGGAACATAACCGTCACCCTGGCACCCGCTATGGCAACGTTGCAGGCACGCCGGCACAACGAAGCGCCTCTTGCCAGCGCACTATATAACGGTAAGCTAGATGGGAGGATTTGAACCTAAATAATGCTGCTCCCGTACACCATATGGCGCTAGTGTCGAATTTCAGTTACTAAATCCTAGTGATTTTATGGCTGTGTTGTTGGCCATTGTCGATTTATCGATCGGCATGTTGCGAGCGATCAAGCCACGCGATTGGCCCAAATTCAAATGTATGAAAACAGTCATTCTCAACGTGATTTCCGTTGGATATTCGATTGTGTTCATTTCCATTCCGCCATTACGCGAAGTATGAAGTGTAATCTGTGCCCATCGTTCGATTTTTGCTTTTATTTCGTTTCGAAAATGGTGAAAAGGAATAAATTAATGCTGTGTGTTGGAGGTTGGAGTTCCGTGATGTGGGAAACAGCGGGGGCAAAGTCTCATCGCTTTCCTCTAGTGGTGGCAAGCTCCAGGAGCTGAGAATTTGCGACGTCTATTTTGTGGCGCATTTTAAAGTTCCCGGTGCCAACCGGGCAAGTTCCGAGCACCCTTCGATTTATTCGGCAACTTGATAAATTTAATAAAAATGTACCTAGGTTATTCCATACTCATTTTCAAAAGGATTATAGTTTTCTGGATTTAATAAAGATGTTGTAAAGAATATTTTTCATGTAGTTTTCTCACTATTTCTTTAATATGCCCTTTATTTTCACTTTTTATCAAATTATGTTGTTATTGAAGAAGTTGGATTTTTCCACTCTCCCATAACTACAAAAGTTGATAAAATGGAAAACGGAACTTTCAATAATATGAAATATTTTGCACAATATCGGCCCATTTGAATTTCCCAGTGCCGCGCAATTCTAGTTTTGCTCCCGTCCGCTTGATGGCGCTCGCAACTTGGCTCCACCTTCTAACATGGCCGTTACACTTATATATACTCTATACACTAGTCTTTTTCGAGCGAGTAACCGTTCATGACCGGTTACACTTAGTTATAGAATTTGACGTTTGAGCGAGGATTGGTTATAAGCGGTAAAGGAAGTGCCGCCATTTTGATATCATCACCGGTTATACATTTCATAACCTGGTCATGGGGCTGGTTATTGTTATGGTGGGGGAACAAATTGTGGCGGCAACAGATTTGAATTTGAAACAAGCAGCGGTCCAGAATTTCCGAACGTCAGACGTACTTAACCTAACCTCAAAAACTTATATGATCTATGATTCAAGTTTTGAACGGATTCTACAGGGTGTTTCCAAGCTGGTGTTACAAACTTCAAGGGGGGATTCGGGGATTCCCCTTAAGTGAAAGTGTCATTTACGCCTTTTTTTTTTCAATTGTATCTTCATTACCGAGATATCACCCTTAAAAGTTGAGTTTTTAAATTGTTTTCTAGCCGTAACTTAGATTTATTAGGAGTTTTAAATTAAGATAAGGGGTTCTAAATTAGGATACCAAATTTCAGATAAAAACAAAAAGTTTCCAGGAAATTACCCAAGCTTTAATTCCCTTGCCGGTACCGCCAAGTACCGCAGAATTTTCTCCGTCAATTAAATTTACTGTATTCCCGCCAAATGCTGCTAACCAAAGTTATAACCGCAACGTTTCAGCGAGAAATGTCAGATCTCAAAAAAATGACAGTATCTGTCAATCTAATGTCAACCGCTAATAACCAACCGGTTACAAAAGGTTATTCGCTCGAAAAAGACTAACTGATAGAAAAGACCACCAGATTCCTCCGCTTGAAAAGTAGTCCCCGAGCGTTACCCGCGAAATTTAAAATTCCAGTTAGAAAGAGGTGCTTATTTCCGCTAATCACAGCTAATAAGTGCTATGATAATTTTAAATGACACCAGTTCAATACCAATTTTAATGATTGAGAAAATAATTTTTTTTAATGAAGCTGATTTTATTACACAACACTCACAACAGCCGAGCCGACTAAAAATAACAAACATCATAGAGAAATACTTATGACAAGTACTTTCAGGATTAAACCACCTCAGGCGGCCATCGGACATCTGGATTACCCGATGTTCTTGTGGGTCCATCGCAGATGAGTCCATCGTCTTCGATTTTTCTCGTCGCCAAGTCAAGTCGTCAAGTTTTTGAGGTTAGGTTAGGTACGTTTCACGTTTGGAAACTCTGGACCGCTGCTTGTTTCAAATTCAAATCTGTTGCCGCCACAATTTGTTCCCCCACCATAACAATAACCAGCCTCATGACCAGGTTATGAAATGCGTGCTTTCCACCTAGCCTCAAGTTCGGTACACCTGCCATTTACGCATGTGCGGGTTCCAAACGGTGCTTTCCATCTACGTGTTTCTACTCGGTTCTGCGCCGTTCATTGGATCACGTAAAATTTTGTGCCACACCATGGAACATGTGCCGTCTGGTGGTATTTGTACCGTCTAGGTGGAAAGCACCCAATGTATAACCGGTGATGTTATCAAAATGGCGGCACTTCCTTTACCGCTTATAACCAATCCTCGCTCAAAAGTCAAATTCTATAACCAAGAGTAACCGGTCATGAACGGTTACTCGCTCGAAAAAGACTTATAGTTGTATGCCAGCTTCTTGTCCGCGTTTGCGCCTTAGGGGGTGCCAAAGTACCGCTGTAGAGATTCGATTGTTTTTGACATTACTCAGTTAAATCTTGAGTTTAGCACATCAATTTTTATGATAAAGCGATAATTGTTCAATAAATTATCTATATATTTATTACAACTTTAAAACTGGAGAAAATTGTATCAACAAGTACGTACTAGAGAAAATAACATCATACCATATTATACCCATCTTTAGCACGCCATTTTTGTTCCCGCGACCTATACCATAAAGAATTTTTTTCTGCTGGGCCATCCAACTTGCGGAATTTCGATTTTATAGTAGGAGAGACGCGAACCAATATTCAATCCATGCTGCAGGCGCAGACAGTTTGATTTTAGTGGAAAATATACTTCCATGCCGTGTTTTATTGCAGTACTACAAAACGCAGAGTCGTTAGGTATGAGTAGGTATATTTTCCGCTAAAACCAAATCGCCTGACTTAGATCAAATTTATCTGCCCATTTCCCCTACTAAAAAATCATCATGTCAAAAATTTGACGGCCCAGCAGAAAAAAAATCTTTTTGGACTTTCTTGAACGTTTCAGAGTCATGTAGCATAGGAATCACCGAGAAAAGAGTTCGAGGTGTCTATTCCTGCAAAAATTACGAGTGTTATCCAGTGGGGACATAGAAAGAAATGCTCTCGGAAAAGGTGTACTGAAGACGTCACCACTTCTTTGGAAAATACCACTGCAAGAAATGTTAGTCCGCCGCATTAGCTGATGAATCGTGCATTTCGAGTAAAAGCCAGGGTCAAGTTATTTCCGTGTTCTACGATAAAAACGAAACTTTTTGAGGGTGGGAGGCATTCTGGGATTTCACCCAGGGGGGGCTGAGGTTTTTTTTTTGGGGCCCTCTGGGTGATTCACTTGTTTTTCATGAGAGAAGCCAAATCCATTCTTTTTAAAATTCTGTGATCTATTCCAAAATTTTTGGGATGTTTATTCACCCCCATTTTCAACCGGGGAGCCTAGGGGGACTATTTAGGGTTGTTTCCAGGATTTTCATTTTCTGCTGAATTATTACGTATATTGACGTGCTTGATATCGTTTCTTATTAAATCCCGCCTTCTGAATACGAATCTGACGTTGAAATTATAACACAGGCAGGTTTGAACTAGTTATGCAAGAAAAAACAGGTTTTTTGGGCCCACTTTTTTAGCATGCCTCAATTTGGGACCAAGGCTTCAACGATCAAAATCCTAATGAGGATCATTAGTTTTGAGTATTTGGAACAAGAAAATCATGCAATAAATGCGCTCATTGCTTTTAGAACCACACACAATTGATTTCTTGGAGAACGAACGGTCCAATCATTTTTGAACTTATGGTGCGATTCTCTAAAAAATTACATTCCATAAAGGCTCTGTTACGTTGTTATTACCTAGGCAACAGCCAATGGCCGACCCGAATTTTTACATAACAGAGCGTTTATGGATTGTTATTTTTTACAGAATGGCACCATAAACTGCTGGACAACGAAGTTGTCGGTTTCGGAAAAATGGTTCAACTTTGAAGACCAATAACTTCCGATTGCCGGATGCGATTTCCGTTTTGTTTATTATGTTGATTAGCCTAATGCTTCCGTGACCTATCCTGTGAAAGTGAATGTTGAGAAACTTCATGTAAAATTTCTACAGGGTGATACGTAAAATGCTGCAAAATTGTACCGACTTCATCGTACCCCCATTTGTCGAATTTTTTTATGTATTCTAATACAAAAATCATGAAGTGTGGTGTATAACCTCGAAACGGTTTTGAAATTATCCGGATTGAAAGTCTAACATCGAAGATATGAATTTTTATTTTGAATGTTACAGATTTGCCTTGTTAGCACGCGAGGTCAAGTCACTCCTGACGAATGGATGTTGACATTGAGCAAGATTGTTCGTACAACAGTCCAGGACGATTTCACTTTCAACACAACCCAAATATTTGGTGTGGGGCCAAGCAGGAGGCACTTTCTACTTTTTGTGCTTGTGCTTATGCCTGAGTTTCGTAAATCTGCAACATTCAACATAAACATTTATATCTTCAATGTTGGACTTTCAATCTGGAAAATTTTAAAACCGTTTTGAGATAAGACACCACACTTCATAATTTTTGTATTAGAAAATTAAAAAAATACATTTTTGAAAAATGGGGGTACGATGAAGTCGTTGCAATTTTGCACCATTCCACGTATCACCCTGTAGAAAATTAACATGAAGTTTCTCAACATTCACTATTAGGTATAGGATGGGTTACGGAAAGATTAAGTACCCTACCCTTAAATTAAAACTTGCGGCTAAATAAGCTGACTGAACTAACCTCAAGAGATATCTGTGAAAAGTAGGTGCCATAATTATTATAATAGTATCAAATTGCAAGGCAAAACTATAGGTAGGCATCAAGAATACTTATCATTTTGTTCTTTAACAGCATTTCTTCTGGCTAATCAGGCACTCTTGGACAGTTGGGTTCAATTTGGCGTTAAGTTGCTGATATAACTACTCTAAAGCTAGTAGCTGTACATCAATGCTTACATCTACTTCCCCGTGGAATGCAACGAGCAGTGGTTGTAGTACACCAAGGAAAACACGCTGTTAGAGCATCGAAATGTTCATATGTGTCACTAATAACTGTAAATAACCACCACCATTAACTGGAAGTTATTAGAAACATTATTCATCAACATGCAGTTATGATCATGCACAAGAAGTTGCTACATCACTTTGTAGATAGGCATTATTTTCAACTACTGTAGCTGTAAGTGATACAGTTACTGTTTTAATTTTCAGCCTACATCTTGAATCTACATATCTTACAGGTCAAAATCCGCTTACTTGCATTTGAAACCTCTTTAACATACTGCATAGCTATCCTCTTCAAGTAATCAGCATGCTCTTCTGCAACAAAAAACCCCATGAAGTTAGGAGATGTGTAAGTTTCAAGTTTGAGGGGCTCATCCAGTGTGGCTCCTTGACGTTCCATCACAGATTTAAGGCTTTGAGCTAGATGTGTCGCGTCCTCGTCAGGAGCCTACAATTTACAATTTGGCATAGGTCACTTACTCAATATTATATTATTAAAAAAGACCAACCTTAAAAAATGATACAAGTGTAATGTGAGGAGTAAAGTTATGTGCACCATTCCAAGCACATTCTCCGCGTGACTTTTCCCAAAAGCTTTGCAACTGCTCCAAAAACAAGCCTGTGGGACATGCATACAGAATATATTCTCTAGGAGAGCTATCGTCCAGTAATGGATCATTCACATGTGCAAGAAGCCAGTCTGAAGCCAACTGTACTCCTCGATTTCCAGTGGCGGCCAGAGCCTTTTCTCTGCAATGAAGAATGAAAAACTTAGCTGAAAAAAAAAACTTGGTAACATCACGTACGCCCTTTGTTTTGGGAACCCCATTTGTAGTAAAATTTGAATGGGAGTCAAGTGCTGTTTGGATATTTTTGTGGGTGTGGGGTTCCGTCTGGGTGGTAGAGCTGCCATGATCCTGTTGGCAGTGTTAGCTTTAAGGAAATGGTCTAGTTCAAAAGCCTCTGTTTGCTGACAACACCAAAGACAACCACCTTTGATGTTTTGACATTTAAATGATGACGTCTGTTCTGTGTGTGTGTGTGTGTCACTGTGTGTGTATGTGGTGTTTATTTTGGTTTTCCTGGGGAATTTTCATGCACTGTAGTGGCGACTTCTGTCTGTCAACTGTCAATTGTCATTTGCCTGTCGCCGTCAGCTGCTATCACGCTGTCAGTGGCTGTCAGCCTACGAAAAGGTTAGATTGTGTTTTGCGCCAGAGTTTTGCAGTTTTGAAGTTTTTTCTGTAAGTTTCCTCCAAATGGCGGGCGTTTTGTTCGAAGATATTTTCAATGTTAAGGACATTGATCCAGAGGGCAAAAAATTCGATCGAGGTAAGTACATTTTATTGCTGCAATTAAGGTTTTTATTGAAGCCGGTTGTTTTGAGGTTAGTTTTCCTCTGTTGATCTGTTGTTGAAGAGTGAAAACTACATTACATAGGTACACTGTTCCATAGATAATAGCTCTATTTCAAACCCAATTATCTACCCAGAGGCATTTTGTGGATGCACCTGACCTGAGCACCTTGATCATTATCAAGTACCTAGCTTGGGGCATCCCAAAGCACCCACATCCCACATGGAAAAATATTGACATCAGATTTGCAAGCTGAACTTTTAATAGGTATCAATTATTAGGGATACTTCCAGAATACCTACAAAGCAGGTACTTACTTAGCTCTTGTCTCTTGACTGCTCTTAACTATGCAAGGTAGGATGATTCGATGTTCAACGATAGTCATTGAATCTAAGAACTAATATCTGGTGGTACAGGTGATCACGCGAGAATTCCTTCCCCTCCCCACTGGAAGTTTCCCCTTTGAAAATGTTTGGAAAAAAAATTCATCTTTCACTTTTTTTTTTCGTCCGTTTCAAAATTGGAAATCCACGTTTACCATCACGTACATCACTTCAGCGCATACATGAGAACGCATACCTGCAGAGCGCGGTAATTTCAATTTTGACGCACGGAGTGTCACTGTCAATGGCAACTGTCAATCAATAATCGAAATGTAAACAAACATAACCTCCTAGCCTCTCCTAGCCATTCAACATTTAATATGGTTCAAAATGAAATGTTACGTGCCGTATCCGTATGGCAAAAAGATGCAGCAGATTCAGGTGATATGGAACACAAAGAGCTGCAAAGCGATCACCGGAACAAGATCGTTATTAGGTTAGTAGGTCTGTCGAAACGTCAAATCGACGTCAAGCGCTGTCAGCTGCTATTTGCGTGACATTACACACGCACACCGTATTACAGTGTTGTCAACTTGTTGTCGTGATATGAGATATGGCAACGTCCTACTTTCACAGGTATGCGCAGAAGCCTTTCGGGAAACGTGGATTATAATCCACGTTTACCATCACGTACATCACTTCAGCGCATACATGAGAACGCATACCTGCAGAGCGCGGTAATTTCAATTTTGACGCACGAAGTGTCACTGTCAATGGCAACTGTCAATCAATAATCGAAATGTAAACAAACAACAAACATAACCTCCTAACCATTCAACATTTAATATTGTTCAGAATGAAATGTTACCTGTGCCATGTGCCTTATGTATGGCAGAAAGAGGCAAAAAAGATTCAGGTGATACGAAACACAACGAGCTGCAAGGCGATCGACGAAGCAAGAGCGTTATTTGGTTGGTCAGCTGAAATTTGGGTGACATTACACGAGCACACCGTATTACAGTGTTGTCAACTTGTTGTCGTGATATAGATATGGCAACGTCCTACTTTCACAGGTATGCGCAGAAGCTTTTCGGGAAACGTGGATTATGTTTGCTCCAATCCAAGCCGTAACCGTTCATTGTACAGTCAAAAGCATTTGCTTAAGTGATTATTCATTAGGTGGTTCCGTTTTCTACCCGTATATTTTAGTTTGTACCAAAGTACTTTTTATTCTGAGTATGAATATACAGGGTCCATCCTAGCATAATTATCCCATAGCGGTTTTACCGTTCGAGATAGAGGAAAAGATGTAAGAGAAAAGTTATATGGTTTGATGAGACCTATGGACCGTTTTAATAAGTGCATTATGGGAAAATTTGTGCAGTCAGTCATCGGTCGGTACAGCAGACACGTTAATATGGTTCAAGTTCGAGTTGGCGGGCGGAGAAATTCAGTTGCCAAGTTGACAACGCACGTGCCAATTTCCCCCAAAAAATTGTTTTGTCTGATTCTACGTAGATATCTAGTTAATAATTCGTGTTTTCCCTAAAGTGTCTTGTTAAAATCGAGCGGCAAAATCACAGATTGTGTAAGAAAGGCGATTTGCTTCGGAGAATGTGCTCACATGGGTGTTTTTCACCTACCTCTCTATCTATGGTCTTGTGGGAACATGATTGTGCCATAAGCAGGCATACCTAAGCGGAACGTAGAAGCACAGACTAGTGTGGAAAGAAAGCAGATGAACGTGGTAAGCAGTTCGAGCAATGTGACCAAAGGCGAACTCCAGACCGTCGTACAATCATTTTCTGACCATGTCAACTTGACACAGTTTTACCGACCGATGACTGACTGCACCAATGTTCCCAGAATGCATCTCATTTTGTTCGACTTATTAAAACAGCCCATAGTTTTTTTAAATGGAACAGCCTATATTTTTTTACATTTTCATGTTGAAGTTCTTAAACTGTCTTATGTCTGTATTTTTGTTTTTCAATTGTGTGGCAGTGGCTACCAACTAAAAATTAAAAACTAAAAAAATCGCATTTTCACAGTTTTTTTTTTAATCGTAGCGGCCTTGCTTTTCAAAACTAACCTCGGGTTCCACCAAAATTTTAAGAGCAGATTAAATCTATCACGCTGATAGTTGCTATGCACCAGCCAATAGGATGGCCGGTTGCTTAGTTACTATCAGAGTGATAAAGTTATCGCGTTGATAAAAGTTTGATGGAACCCGAGGTTAGAGATGAAATTTGACACGGTGATAGTCTAGTCAAAGACGAATATCCCAATGTCAAAAAAATTGCGATTTCTTGATACACACAAAAAAAAAACATCAAACTTTATAATGTTCAAAGTATCATCATAAGTCATTTTTTTCAAATGGCATGCCCATGCCCCTAATTTTATAACGATAGCTTTTTTTATCCTCTTTCATTTTTTCTAGGGGTACCCTACCCTTGAACTTCATTTTTTTTGAGATAATCGGAAATTTTCCCAAAATTTGCTTTTTTTTCTTTTTCAAAAATTGAGTTGGCCGTGATGGATGGCAGGCAAGCTAAATAGTACGCAGCTGTCAGTTAGTCAGTCTGAATATTGTCGAACAAAAAAAATGGCGTCTTTGTGAAATATCGGCCGCACCGCTACTTCTCGTAGTAGGTAGATAGTTAGATACTACCTAGGTACGAAAAATGAAACAAAAAAAACAGTTCCATGTAATGGCATGGCCGCCTATGTGCTTTGGTGATTACCCTGATACCTCGTGTGATACGATCGTACCTTCTATACGAACACTGCAAACTTATTGGTTTGGCGGCATACACTTTGTTTTGCTTTGGCTAATTTCACTTTACATATCATTATTATACCGTCCGTTTTTTTTTCTAGGCCCCAGCTTGTAGCGCCTTCATTATGGGTTTTACACCCAACATATTATATATATTTGAAATCAGGAGAACAAAATCTTTCGATTGATGGTATGTCAAATTATTTTTGACAGATGTCATTTTTTGACAATTGACAGAATAGTACTTGTGACACACCATTTCAAAGCCCATAAAATTCTTAGGAGAACTGTGTTTTCATTTCTAGAATAGGATGTCTTTTACAACTTCTGGAGGTCTTTGAACAGGAAAAATTGTTAAAATTCAGACATACCTACTCAATGATTAATAGGTATTTTTAATATCAACTGATGATAATATTTTGAATTTAAATCGTCCAAATTAGGGGGAAATTCTATAAAACACTCTATCTTTCAGATAGGCTTTTAAAAAAATCGAGGGGGTCATACCTGGCCACCTCGGATACTATCGCGTTGGGCTGGCAGTTCCAATTCACCGGTCGTCGAATCTTTCATTTAAGGAACAAGGAGATGGCCATTTCGAGTAACTTCTTTAGGACATTTTTCGTTTCATTGTGATTATTTATTGATTATTATCATTAGTTAATGTTAAAAATACCTGTTTTATCTACTTACGTACTTATTGAGTATTTATGAATTTCATCAATTTTTCATATTTGAAGACCTCTAGAAGCTGTGAAAGACATCCTATTCTAAAAATGAAAACACAGTTTTCCTCAGAATTTTATGGGCTTTAAAATGATATATCACAAGTACTATTCTGTCAATTGTCAAAAAATGACATCTGTCAAAAATAATTTGACATACCATCAATTGAAAGATTTTGCTCTTCTGATTTCAAAAATATATAATATGTTGGGTGTGAAACCCATAATAAAGGCGCTACGCGCTGGGGCCTAGAAAAAAAACGGACGGTATAGCATTTCATTTTTCACTTCATATATTTGTTGTCAATTTGTTGGCGAATCACACAGTACTACGTACTACTATATAATACGAACATTATGAATCTTTTGGTTGTAGGCCATCAGGTTGACTTCGGAACAAAATTGATAATTTGTCAGTGTGTTATTCTTTCTTTTCCCCATTCCTGTCGGCACAGCACACATTCAAAATATATGTATTTTGGTGACAATAACAATTTAGAATACAGGGTGGTCCAACGAAAACACAACAGAGGGGTTTTTGGTCATTTCACTTGATTTTTTTGAAAAAAGCTCAGACAGGTCGATTTTTATTTCGAGGGGGACATCTGAAACATACATTGGCAAATTTATATCCTTAGCCCCCTCACTCCCACCCAACTCAACTTTGAAATTTCAAATGACACCATCTACTTTGCGATACATCAAATCGAAGAGAATCGAATTCTCTTTCCGAAAAAAATTACTTTTAAAATTTATAACCCCACCCCCTTTCTTCCTAAAATTCTCTAATTGTCCCATTTTATATTCTTGACTCCTAAATTCTCTTCAAATTATTCAGCGTCATCCTAGATAGCATCAAAGGAAAAAAATTTCTGTGAAAAAAGTGCTATCTAAATTAATTCACCCCTTTGCTCTCCCCCACTCCAACTTGAAAATTTAACAAGACACCACCTATTTTGTGATACATCAAATTAATAAAAGGGAGTGGAATTCTCTTTCTGAAAAAAGTTTTTATTAAAATTTTCAACCCCTCCCCCAACAAATTGAACATTCGAAGTATTTTGGGGGGAAAGGGGGAGTTTTGAAAATTTTGAAAATATTCTATTCAGGAAGAGAATACACTTCCATCACAAAGTAGGATTTGTCATTTTAGGTTTTGAAGTTGTGGTGGGGGAGTGAAGGGGTGAATGGGGTACTTGCCAATGGAATAGATTTAGCTGGAAATACTTTCGATTGCTAGTACAAGTAGTTAGGAGACTCTACTGAGAATTTTACAAAAATACCGTCATTTTCTACAGAGAAAAACGAATTTAAAAATTCCTCCTAAAAGCCTCGCGCCAGGGCAGGGATTTTGAGTGGGGTTGGTCTGACTGTGTGATAATGGAATGTAATGGAATAATCAAGAATGTCAGGGATGTCACTGTGACAGTGTCATTTTGAACATGCTCGCAAAATCGGTTTCCTATCGAATTCTCTTACCATGGGCATTTGGGCAATAAAGTCGAACAAGGTTTCGGAGAAACTGACTCCAGAAGCCTCTCATTATACTGTCTTAGTCGGTATAATTTATTTTCCAGGGGAAAATCTGGAAGTTCAGCAATAGCACAGAAATAAGAGGTTGAAAATGAACAGTGAGCTTTTCATTTTCGTACGCATCATTAGCAAAGAAATCAGGATAAGTAATACTTTAGAGCTACAAGAGATCCATGTGGGGAGGACACTATGGATCGCCAAATAAAATGTGGGGAGCAGGAACACTGATGTGCGAAATGAAGCCGAAGGCCACGCCCGGTCAGCACGGGTGACAAATATGCAGAAGGCTTTTTGGTGGACAGCACTAAAGACTAAAGAAAGAGACTAGTAAGGTTGACCAAGAAATAAAGGAAACGGGTTGGTACTTACCGCATAGATCAAAGCTTCGATCAAAGCAGTCAAAGGCAAAAAAAGGGCACAGGAAGAAATAAAACTACGGTCGGCGGTTTGACGTTGTCAGTCAGACTCAGATTGACGTCACAAATATATTTTTAAAACACGCATTGCGGCCACAATTTTGGGAATTTAAGAGAAAGAAAAAATACGGGTACATTATTTTTCACCATACTATCGATTAAGCCAATAAAAAAATTAGGCAAGTACCCCATCATTGGAGTGGCACTTTTTACACAGAAAATTTTCTTCCTTGATGCTGTGCAGGATGACGTTGACTATACTCTGGAGGTAATTAAGAGGTTAAGAATATTAAATTGGAAACTCAGAGAATTTTAGGAAGAAGGAGGGTGGGGTTGAAAACTATACAGGGTGTCCGTTTTTTGAGGCTAAGCATGGGTATCTCGCTTATCTTGAGAGATACAAAGTCAGTTAAATTAGGAAAAAGTTGCACATTTTCATGACGATCAATGATCCAAAAAGAAATTTGACGTATCGATTCTGGTTTTTGAGATATCGCGAAAAAACAGGAATTTGAATTTTTGTTTTTATTTTTTTATTCAAAAAACGGTTGAAGGTGGCCTTTTCTAATCTAGACATTGTCAGGGCGGAATTCAAAGTTACCAAAATCTTTATTCTAGCTTTCAAAGCAACCGAGATACGACATTCAACTTTTCTCACTAATGGGCGCCATATTGGATTTTGATATTTTTGAATACGGTATTCTTTTCTGGTTGCAACGATGTGCCACATGTCACTGTTGAATAAATGTTCAACACTTACGTTTTTTTTTATTGTCGGTGCTGATTTTGTTTCCAAAGCACTCTTTGAAAAATAAAATAAAAAATGTTTGCTCAAAAGCATGAATTCAACAGTGGCATGTGACACATTGTTGTAACCAGAAAAAAATATTGTATTCAAAAATGTCAAAATCCAATATGGCGCCCATAAGAGAAAAAAAAGTTGAATGTGATATCTCGGTTGTTTTGGAAGCTAGAATAGAGATTTTGGCAACACTGAATTTCCCTTGAAAAAGTGCTTCCACAATGTCGTAATTAGAAAAGGCTACCTTCAACCGTTTTTCAAATAAAAAATAAAAACAAAAATTACAAATTTCTGTTTTTTCCAAATATCTCGAAAACTAAAACTGAGAATTCAAATATCTTCTTGAATCATTGATCGTCATAAAAATTCGCAACTTTTTTCTAATTTAACCGACTCTGTATCTCTGAAGATAAGCGAGATACCCATGCTTAGCCTCGAAAAACGGACAGCCTGTAGAAATATTTTTTCAGAGAAAGAATTTAATTTTCTTCAATTTAATGTATCGCAAGGTGGGTGGAGCCATTTGAAATTTTACCACTGCCGTCCCAGCGAATGGAAGAAGGGAAGGAATGTTGTGTCGCTCGTTTTTACTGTTAGTAGGTCTTACCGCTCCATAGTGTTTTAAGTACTACAGCTTTCATCATAAACGAAAATTTGATCTGATCGATGAATTCTAACTTACGAGAGTGTTATTTGCAATCAGAAACTTATTCATTTATTTTTGGTTTTTCAACTTATTTTGGGTTTCAGTGGCGGTTCGGTTTGAACGCAAGATTAACAATAGGTTGAAATAGATAGGTACATCGCACGGGCAGATGTACGATTGCGGACAAAAAAAGTAAGACAGAGACTGACACGGAGTGTAGGTACTGATTTCGCCCTGGTGTCACTGTGGCACAAGCCCAAATTTGGTACACTCCATGACAGGCTCTGTCCTACTTTTTTTGTCCTCAATGGTATTTTATGATAGGAACTCTCACTACTCTCAGGTACGACCTACCTATGTACTATTTAGCATGGGTGGATGAGTCAGGCTCAAGAAGGGAAATGGAATATTCGATAATGAAGGCTGAAAAAGTTGTTTAATGTTCTATATGTCACCTGATTTTAGCGATATACCGGTTTGATTATCAAATTTTTCTTTTTGAAAATAAATTTTTTGACTTCATTTTGTGTTAATTTTTTGATTGGTTTGATGTTATTTGAATTAAATGTGACATTCTGATTGTAGTATATTTGAATTAGAATTTTTTGCTTGAAGAAAGTAGTTCTCAAACGGTTTTTTGCTATATGGTTAGCTCATCCCCACCTGTTCAACATGTTAAAAGCATACATCCCTGTGACGCGTAATACATACTTAGTATACAGAGTGAAAATTGAAAAATAAATCTTCAAACTTTCCTCTCATTATTCAGCAACCTTATGGTCTCCTACTAAACTTGTGAAAAGCTCACCCCTCGATAGCTGCTGGTATTCTACGTACAGGGTGAAATATATTTTTTTTTTAATAAATTTTATCATGATCAAATCAATCCGGACAAAGACCAATTCCGGCTCTGTTAGAAGTCTATACTCTTATTCAAGATATTTTTTTTTTAATTGAAATCCCAAAAAAATTACAATCTATCTATTTAGATAATAAGTAATTCATTTGACTAGGTGAAAATCATGTAGGAGAATGCCCAGTGGCAAGCTCCCTCTCTTCATACATCGCCGTTGGCGGTGGGTAGGACAAGTGGGCGTCTTCTTGATACGTCATACGTTTAATTTTTCAGTATTCAAGATATAAGAATGTCACATTCCTTCAACTGCTAAAACATGACATACAGGGTGGAACACCCTTTTTTCTTCAATTTTTTTCCTGGGTCACATTAATTCGGATGATAATCTTACCCACTTCAAAGGAGAGCCTAGAGTATTTGGCAAAACATATCAAAAATTCACTTTTCTGCAATCACTGCAACTACTGGCTACTGTACCATCAAGCATTTTTGCGATTTTGGTTGTACGAGGAGTTGCTAAGGACAATTTCCTTAGCAACTCCTTGCACAACAATGTATATCAAGTCAGAGTGATATTAGAAATGCAAATTTTTTACATAACTTGCTGAAAACTCTGAGCTTTCCAGTAAACCAGATGAGATTATTATCCTAATAATTTTATCCGGAAAAAAAATAAAAAAAATAAAGTATGTTTCACCCTATAGGTTGTGTTTAGGGAGTTTGAGGAATGTGACATTTTTCTATCTTGAATGAGAGATTATAGGCTTGTAACAAAGCTGGAATTGGCGTTTGTCTGGATTGATTTGATGAAGATAAAATACATTGAAATAAAATGATTTCACCCTGTACGTTGGATACCAGCGACTATGTAGGGGTACATTTTTCAAATGTTCAATAAGGTCGCTTAATAAGGAGAGACTGTTTTTTTCGAGGATTGTTTCATCGAAATAAAAAAATTCAAAGATTTATTTTTCAATTTTCACCCTGTATACTAAGTATTACGCGTCACAGGGATGTATGCTTTAAACATGTTGAACAGGTGGGGATGAGCTAACCATATAGCAAAAAACCATTTGAGAACTACTTTCTTCAAGCTAGAGATATTTTTTTTACTATTTCAAGTACACTAATGTACCTAAGTACCGGGTGTTTATAAACGTCTGTGATCGCATCGCCTTTGGAATCCGCTCTCGATCACTACAATTGCGCCTGTTACTACGTTTTTCGGCCTGACCCAAGCCTGCCGCGATCACAGTCTCTTATAAACACCCCGTACGATGACGAGCACATAAATGATATAAATACATACTTATCTTATCTACTTATCAAATCTGTCAATTTCAATAACACAAATATGAAAAGAACACCTCTTTGAACATTATTTGCTCATTGATTCATACCTATAGAAGTTTCACTTCTTCCGAGGGTGACCATGGTCACGGACCTACGTTTTTTCTAAGAAGCGGGTTTCGCCCCGCGATTCCACGAAGTGAAACTTATGTGTCTTGACTGCAGTGTAAACTTCGACATGGAGACAATTATTTGCGTCCCATTATAGATAGATGCATACATCCAGCGAATAAAATGTGCAGAAAGAAATTTTTAGTGATAGAATTAACTTGCTTGATTCATTCTCAAGCAATGAAGATACCTTTGTTTTTATGCGGATTTTGCACTTATATGCGAATGCGATTTTTACAGTCGCGGCGCTGCGGTTCAGCAAGCTGGCCCTGGCTCCGTGCTTGTGACCGATATTGGTGTAATTCTTACTTACATGACATTCGTGTTTTCATAAATATTTGAGGACTTTGCTACTTGTTGTAATAATGTACTAAAATGAATGATTGCCTCAAAGAAAACCAATTATGTGGGCGAGGCTTCCTATTAAACACACCGCAAGGTGGGGAGATGGATTGGTTTTGTCGTTCCGCTTGCGACCTCGCTTGCGACAAATTGTCAGTGAGTGGGCCGAATCGTCCGCGAGACGAAACCTACTTGCATCATAATGAACCTAGTATAGAGATGAATCCTGTGAAATCCAGAGATTTTTCCCCACAATGTTTTTGAACCACCTTGTATCCCAGAAGACCCCCTTTTCAGGAGGAGGGCATATCGTGCAGTACACCGATCCAGTCGGGTGATAAGTCGACTGTAGCAACGCTCAGCGCTGTCAAAAGTTGGATGGGTGACCGCCGGTGGGTAGTGCCAGTGGGCGTGCCGCTGGCGGGTCTCATCTGACTCTTAGGCCGGTTGAAACTCCTCCTCGGGTGGTCATGGGCAAACCCCTCGAGTACATCACGCCTGCAACCGGCAGTACGGCAATGTGTAGAGGAAAACTGACGGCGCAGTCAGGGAGCCAACTTGTTGGAAATGTACCATCACAGATCGTGGATGTGTCGGACATCTACACCTGCGTCGGGGGTTGAAGTCAGAGCTGTGCGCTTGTCGGTGCCAGTGCTTAGATGGACCTACCATCAAACATTCAGGCACCACATTGTGGCTCGGTGAGTCCGTTTCTTTTCATAAAAGATCGTGGTTAGTAAGAGGTATAAGAAAGTTATGATTTTTTTTTTCTAGAACAGGTACTTCTGGAGTAAAACGCGATGGCCGTGGGGAATGAAACATTGAAACACCTGTATTTATAAAATAACGATTGTATTTCGCAACAATGAATTAACAGCGAAAGGCATCATCTCGGCTGCTCGACGGCTTAGTAGTTTATATACTCGTCAACTTGATGAACATTGGAATGGTATGTTCTTGTTTTCTACGTGTGAAAATCGAACGAAACGGATGAGTGCAGGGGTGAACGATGGCCTAGACCCGGTAACCTTGACCGTCACCACAGATACAGCTGGATCGATCGCCCAGCCTTTTCAAGTAGATTGCGCATGTTCTTTCTTCTCACTGCCTCTTTCTCTCGCGCGCTGTTCCCAGCTATCTATCTCTTGTCTCTCACTCTCCTCTTGATTCTCTTTTCTAGAGTCTAGAGTCCACCTAGAGGAGCGACCGCTCCCGCGACCACGACCTGCATCTCCCCATTCCACCTTATGGAATATTGCGTTGCAAGATGGTCAACGTAACGTAAACGAAGGTTTGAAGTCGTAACTTACGCTAATCCTGATCACAGAATTCTTCTCCCGTTCGTAGTAACTTCTTACCTACCTAAATCATCAAAATCGAAAGATGTTGGGATGGTTGTTAAATGTCGGGTCAAGTGATTTTCTGAGTTCCGCTTTGTGCTTGTGCATCTTGTGATATAATCATAAATTCATAGATCACAGCAATCAGGTTTTGATAAAGATGTAGACTTTATCGTTGTTGTGAATAATTATAAGTAGAAATTGGAACCCCAAGAATTGGAAATGGTGATGTTGATGTTTACTTTCGCTCAGTGCATTCTGAGTTCCAAAAATGAATTAAAAACATGACCGCTGAACTCTATCGTACCTTGAGTGGTTCTGCGACCTTATCAAACGTTAATGAATCGTGTATTAGCACAGGTATAATACCTATTCCTCAAACCTAAATTTACAACTTATCGTTGGTTGAAACATCACAGCGTACGCGGTCACGACTTTTTGAAATAGCATAGCATACCATTAGGCTATACTCAAAACCAGAGGCACCGTATTTCAACCTGCGGCCGGTTTCGTATATTTCATAATTTCAATTTGGAAGGTACGTAATCGTGTGGTTGATAAATCGTTTCCTATTGACTAAAAATATATTTTGCTCTTAGAAAAATGGAATTTTGGAAACCCGGTGGTGGCACGACCACCATACGGCAATATTGCGCAACATACGCCTATGGATTTTTCACATTGGGTATCTCCTCCGGTCCAACTCCGGAGTGGTGGGGAAATTGCGCATTCGAAATGCCGTCCTCCCCTCGGCTCTCCCCCCAATATTGCAAATTACCGTCATCGGCCAACATTTTATTTTGTTGGTCGGAGGCGGCGGCATACGTATTGTCTGATATTCAATAATTATGAAAGAAAAAAATCAAAATAGATGCTCTATTTCGAGTCCGTATTGTTGTTAGCACGTGTTTGTTGTGATTTTTTCGCGCCACGACGGTGATGATGTTGGCAACAATGGCTTCGTGAGCGGTGTTCGGTGTTCCCCACACGTCATGTTTTGGTGAGTCAACCAGGTCAACCATAAACATGTTACTGTTAACAAATCAATCAAAGAATGGTTTTCCATTCCACGCCAGGCTGAAAAATGTAGGCGCACATCGTGAGAATTTTATAAATCGGAAATGTACGAAACTTGTCTGTTTGTTGTTTTAGAAACTTGCTCTGCGGATCTGTATTTGCACTAGAACAGTTCCGCTACTCACAAAAAAAAAAACTTCGGATAGAGGACTTTTGCAATTCGTCAAGGTCACAGAGAATCACCCCAACCAACGGGTCGATTGTAACAAAGATGTCTGAATGTCAGATGTCAAACGAGTAAACTTCAACGACAAGGTGCTGTGTCCTGTATCTCCGAGTGAAGTAGGCGCACTCGGAGGCACAGGATACAGCAAACACATAATTTAGCGCATTTTCTTGAATTATTTTTCCTGAGCCCAAGGAAGGTTTCTTTTGAAAGCTACAACTACAAGGATGTACTTTGGTTTAAGCCCATTGGCATTTCCAAAATCCAAAAATCAAAAAAAAAATTTTTGGAAATGCCAATAAGCTCAAACCAAAGTATAATCAATTTCACGGCTTTCTGCATTAGAGCAAGCTATGGAAAAATTGTGTTGTGTTGGTACGAATGATACGATGACAAGGGGATGCCAGCCAGTTGTCTACAGGTGCAATTTTTAATGTGACACCTTGTCACCGTGTCGAGGTATCAAGTGTACCTACCTTACTCACGCCCAAATTATCTCGTCTCCGTACAGTTCAACTCCATAAATTATTGCCCCACCATCCATATTGTCCATCTCAAGAATAAGTTTCCCTTGGGCAGTGGATTTTTCCTTTATACATTTCATTTCTACACGGCATTCACGGACTTTCGGCATAATTTTCTCAGTGGCCGGTAAAAACCTAGTAGCCTTGGCGAAGACCCACGAACCAGTAAAGACAATGACAATCTCCTTTAACGTCCTCTCACTCGAAACACTCAAAGGAAACTAACAATTCCTCGCATATTCTCGAAAATTTTCACTTTCGCGTACGTGACTCCCCAAGACGGTGACAATGTCACTTTGAAAATTGCACATGAAGACAGCTAGCTGTCAACAAGTCGTCAACGTCCCATTCGTACCAACGCAACCCATTTTTTCCATAGCTTATTGCTCTAATGCAGAAAGCCGTGAAATTGACTATACATCCTTGTAGCTTTCGAAAAAGACCAAAATGGTGAGAATCCGTCAAGGAATAAACCCACAGGGATTCATTTCGCAACGCTTATTTTACCAATTCAACCCCGTCCTTAAGGCAAATCTTTCAGGCAACACTCTGCATGTGGAGAAGATTCTCCATGGGAGATTCGAAACCTCAAGTCCCCACCCCCAGGCGTTGTATCTAGAGACTTCGCTAACTTTTTTAGCGCATTTTCCATCTTGATGAAAATCGCTATTGCAACTGCTTTGTCCGTCCGTCCGTCCGTCCGTCCGTTCCTCGAACTCCTCCCAAACTAGACGACCTAGCTTTCTAATTTTTTCGCTGTTACATAGCTGCCACTCCCAAAGAAGGGGTAGGCTATATTGGATGTCTATATTGCGCCGCCAACATAGAGAAAACCGCCCCCAATAAAGTTGAAATAACATAATATTGCACCTTCTACCAGACCTGATGCTCTGGTGTTCTCATTTTTGAATAATACATAGTTGCCACTTATAAACGTAAGCCAAGAAACATTCCGTCTTCAATATGCGCCGCCGACATGAGGAAACTGCCAAAAACCGCCCCCAATCACTTTGAAATGAAAAACATAAACCCGAAGACATAGCGATCTGATTCTTTCGGTATATAAATAGCTGACTGAAAATGGGATAGGATAGGCTACTTTTGATGTGGCGCCGCCTCCAGCTTCCGCCCCCAAAATAGAAAAAGTGCAACTTTCAACAATTTTCACTGATTTAGCTGATAATGTTACCTCGAACATTTAGAAACTCTTGACTCAAACTGTGCAAGAATTTCTTTGCCAAACTCCGCCGTTCCCACACGCCGCCCCCAAAGTGAGAGATGAATGTAAAACATGAACCTGAAGATCTAATTCTTTCACTATATTGATAGCTGACTGAAATTGGAAAAAGATAGGCCACTTTTAATTATTAGCCGCCGCCTCCAGCTGCCGCCTCAAAACCAAAAAAAATGCAACTTTCACAATTTCCACTGATTGTCATATTTCCCTTACATTCAGAAACTCCCAACTCCAACTGTGCAACAGTTACTTTGCCGAATGCTGCCGCCCCCACACGCTGCCCTCAAAGTGAGAGATGAATGAAAAACATAAACCCGAAGACATAACGCTCTAATTCTTTCGCTATATGGATAGCTAACTAAAAATGGGAAAGAATAGGCTACGTACCTTTGACATGGCGCCGCCTCCAACTTCCACCCCCAAAAGAAAAAAAGTGCAACTTTCAATAATTTTCACTGAATTACATTTTAATGTTACCTTAAACATTCAGAAACTTCCAACTCAAACTGTGGAAGAATTTCTTTGCCAAACTCTGCCGCTCCCACACGCCGCCCTCAAAGTAAGAGATAAATGTAAAACATAACCCTAAAGACATAGCGATCTAATTGTTCCGCTATATAGATAGCTGACTAAAAATTGGAAGAGGCCACTTTTGATTAGTCGCCGCCTCCAGCTCCCGCCCCCAAACAAAAAATGCAACTTTCACAATTTTCACTGATTGTCATATTTCCATAAACATTTAGAAACTCTCAACTTAAACTGCGCAACAGTCACTTTGCCGAATGCTGCCACCCCCACACGCTGCCCTCAAAGTAAGAGATAAATGGAAAACATAAACCCGAAGACATAGCGATCTAATTCTTTCGCTATATTGATAGCCGACTAAAAATGGGAAAGAATAGACTACTGTTGATTAGTCGCCGCTCCCAGCTCCCGCCCTCAAACAAAAAAATATTGATGAGTGAAAGAATTTTCATTCAAATCTATTTTATTGGCAAGTACCCCATTCTGATAACAAAATATCACAATGAGTTTCGAATGAAGAAAGTGGGCAAGGAATGGTGTTTCTCCTTCAACCAAATTTCTTTACGTTCACAATATGCCTCTTTGAGAAAATGCGCTACTGAGACTCGCGCACGTGAAGGCATACTCACTTGTTTTTGAAGTTACGGGATGACGGAGCGAATTGTGGAGGAATAATCATCGCCTTAAAAAGAAGGGGTAACCATTGAAGGAAGAAGGCCATGATTTTGAGCTTATTGAGGACGGCATTTCCTAGCATAAAAAATGGCTGAAACAGACTGCAGATTAGCTGCAGAGTGAAAGAGAAACCCATAGATTCTTGTGGCGTGAGTTTCTGCCAAATCCGAGCAGCGAAAAATGTAACAAAAAAAATGAGCTATTCAAATCTGGGCTGGCAAAAGAACAAGAGACTTTTTTTGGAAAAAATATAAAAATTTTGAAAAAAAATTGAGTTTTTCGAATTTTGGAATTTTCAAATACTTGATAATTTTCATTCTAGATTTTAGATTACTCTTCTTTTTTTCAAGTCTCTTACTCCACTGATTCTCATGAAACTTACGTTCAAAAAAAAACACTAGGAAATGCCGTCCTTAAGCTTCCTAAAGTATTGTTTGAAAAAAAGAGAAAAACCGAGGGAAAAGCACTGTGAGAAAAAAAAAGAACAACAAAACTTTGACCAACCGAGTACCTTATTGACTAATCACGTACAATCATGACTGACTGACTGATGCATACGCAAATCGTGAAATATAACGTTGGCAGTGGAATTATCACTGCAAAATTGAAGGTTTGTGGTGGTGCCCCTTATGACACAATCACCAAAATGGCCTAGTAATTTCAAACTATTCGCGATTTCAAAAATCTAGACGACCTCTGGCGGCTGAAATGGCGAACCTAGTTTGTAAGTTTTTACGTCGTTTCTGTTCTGCCGATTCTGTCAGATAGCCATTGACAATCGCGCGAATTGACAAAATACTCGTATAGGTGATCGAGTCATTCAAGAAAATGAACTTCTGTTAAATAGCAATCAATAATTGATTAACCCAAATACCACAATAGTCCGGTGGATTAGCGCCAAAAAATCCCTGAACTATGCATTTTGTGATAAAGCAAAGGGCTTCTGGATTTAAGTTTTTGAGATTCAACTTGACAATTCCAGAATTGGCGCCAATGAGTTTAGTGTGGCAGGCGACCTCAGGAGCCATCCGTAAGTATGGAAGAACAAAAATTTGTTGCCGTTATTTAAAAGTTCGAAGTTCGATCACAAATTATTAATTTGTATCGTGTTGCAGCCTTTCTTGTTGGAAGCAGTCCTGTTTGTGTTGCTTGTGGAGTTAGTATAGAAATCAAGCATGCTGATGGCCTGTTCTTAAGAAAGAATTGATTTTTCTTTTTAAGTTTGATAGAGCAGTGAGCATTTTACACATTTCGCGAGACTTTTATTTTGATTTCTGTTCTTGTTCATTAGAATCAATAATTCCATAATATACAGGGTGTTTCGCGACATTACAACCCTTTTTTGGGGGCCCTTCTCTTTGCAACTATCTCGAAAAAAACTTTCTATTGTCAATTTTCATGAAGATTCCAAAATATTAGTTACCTTTCTATAATTTTCTGCATCTTGTCATGTACAGGGTGTTACAGATGTTCACAGCCTGTAGGTTACAGGGTGTCACAGATTGTTCACAGCCTCCAGGTAGGCTATTACATATACCTAATACCTTGGGGGTGCTATTTATTGTGGATGGGATGATGACTCATGTGCACTATGAAGATGTGCTCAACGTATCCATGTGCACCATGAGGATGTGCTCAATGTATTCATGGGGATGTGACTATGGTTGGTGCAAATGAGCACGTTGGGCAGATCCCCCTGTATTTTGAGCAAATCCTCATGATGCACATGAGAACGTTGAGCACATCCTCATGGTGCACATGAGTATAGGTACATTGAGCACATCCACATGGCAAACAATGCCATGGTGCACATATGTGTTCCAAAATGTCCCCATGGGCACTTTTCTACCAGGGAATGAGACTCACGAAATGTGATTTGGTTAGTTACTCAATGGAACATCATGAATTCATCGTTTTTTTTTGTCAAAGAAAAAACTGGTTTGTTAACCTCAGCAAAATAATGTTTCTTTTTCTTCAAGTTTAGAGAATTGAATGAACACGGCGACAGTTGCTACCAACATTTCTAAGAGACTCATAAGCTTCCTTTATGACACATGACGATACTCAATGGTCGTTTTGACCATTGTCCATTGACCAGTGTGAAAGTTCTTGCATCTCCAAAGTTTGAAGGACCCCCATTCGCCTCCTTATTGACGAAATTTCAAGAGCTGCGGGTCAAATGATGCCTATTAGTATAAGGTTCGCACATGAAAAAATTCGTTGCCCCAACCCAAAATACAGTATCGATGTATCCTTGGATCGCATTACTCGGTATTTCAATTCGGACAAAAATCAGGCAAAATATCAAAGTTTTTACTGCAGGTTTAATCATTCTCGAAGACATTTGGAATCGAAATTGTTATATATTGTATCAGTTTCAGGTCTCCTTATGATGAAAAACATACACTGAATATGTCTTTTGTTCTTACAAGATGATTAGGAAGATTTGTTCCGAAAGTTATTTTATATCAACTCTGAACACTGTAATTGACGCACCCTCAAACGAAAAGTCATATTGTGCATGCAATACAGCTCCGATATCATGCTTGTTGCTTTTACAAGAAGGAACAATTATTCCTCTACAAGACAAAGTTGAAAACCGTACAATAGAGTTTTTATTTATGACGCAACACGTTTTTGAATTGAAGCATGCGTCACTCATCAGGTGCCATGTTGACACAAAACCGCCCTCGCGACCAGACACTTCTATGAGCTTGCAAAGATGAGAAGCATATCTAATGCATCTTTTTCAGTCGAAGAAAAGTTGAAAGTAACTGAATATGCAAGAATAAATGGAATACCTATGGTGAGGAGTGAAAACCATGAGGTTGAAGTTGAATATCAAAAAAGCGTGTTTTTTTAGACAAACTTGTTTAAACATGTTTCTAACGTAATTTAAACACTTTATTCGAACTCAGAACGTCGATTTCAGTCGAAAATGATACCAAACTTCTTCATATTCATTCAGGATTGATGAAAACCATAAATCGTCTTCAAAGACAAAAATGCCTTCTCCTCAGCCCCCTCACGTGAGTAGCATCGACATATTTTGTCAATTCCTCCCCATAGGGTATCAGCGCATCGAAGTATGATGTATTTGGGTGCCTTCGAGGAACATGGAAGATTTTGGTTCTTTTACAGCTCTGGATGGCTCCTGAGGTCACCTGCCACACCAAACTCGTTGGCGCCATTTCTGGAATTGTCAAGTTCAGTCTCAAGAATGTAAATCCAGGAGCCCTTTGCTTTATCACAAAATGCATAGTTAAGGCGCTAATCCACCGGACTACAAATACAACCGTTATACAACGCACGATGACAGGTGACAGAAAAACTTACAATCCTCCATCTTGTTTACAGCGCCCCCATTGGTAGTTGAAATCGCGAATAATCCTCGCATTAATCTCACAGTCCGTCAATGAAAAAAAAACGGCGTTGTTGTTTACAGTTCCTAGATATATTTAGTACAGTGTTGTAGGTCCTATTGTAGACAAAAAAAGCTGAACGACAGATGGATGACTTTTCAAATTTTGTGAAAGGCCCTTTAGGATTATTATTTTTGACAAGCCCATGACAAAATGCCAGTGATTTTTTTGAGTCACAAGACAACGTCAGTTGTGTCTTTGATTTCTTTGTAGCTATGGACCAGGAGTAGAAGAAGGAGATGGTCATCCTTTGAGGTCATAAGTTTTACATGTTATATGTTACATTGCAAATATTGAAATTTAGATGGTGCATAACTGACAGAATGGATTTAAATGGTTTAACCTCACTTTTAACTTGATAAATTTTCAATCATAAATGTTACATGTTAAGTAGATGTTAGATGCGCATAAAGTAGTGGTGATGGGATTTCTGGTCATTTGAATTCTGCATCGCTACTTCAGCTTGTCCTAAACTAAAATGTCAAGATTGTAGTTTCCTAATCTACAAATCAGCGAAAATTTGTACTCCCTCACCAAAACCAAAACCAATGGATGGAAAGTAATAAAAACAGTTTTAGATTTCTAAAATGCCATTAGGAAGAGCATGATGCAAGTGTAAGATTTTGAATTTCTCAAGATTTTAGAAAATTGAAATGATTTTTTTCCTTCGTGCGCGAATAAGCCTACCTAGCGAGTCCAAAATGTACGTTTTCGTTTCACTTACTCCACCACTTAATTTGGTGAGTCCTGTCCCACAGTTTGATCCCTCCATTTTAACAGAACCACTACTTTCATAGAACTGCACATATTTACGGTTCGAAAACGTCTGGAAATAGCTATTTACCTAATAAGGCAGGAAAGTGAATCTTTACAGGGCTAGTAGGAATATTCAAGGACGAGTGTAATCGAGGCTGGAAGCCTACGTACCCTTTAAAGACACTTTTTCCTACGACCACATACGAAAATGACCCCTTTCACACGCTATAGTAGGCCCGAAAGTTGTCAATCACGTCAACCCACCCAACCTGTGCGTTATGAGCCGTGCGTTATCATAACGCACAGTTCATTTGGACCACGAAACAATACGAATTTAATCGACGATTTAATCACAATTTCGAAAAACCGGCTTTCAATCCCACTTTACTCTGATTCAAATGCGTTGATGCAAATCAACAATAATTCGCACCTACAGGACTGGCCTCACTCATGTCCTCTCAATCGATAGTATGGGTTTGACATGCTTATATAACCTTATCCAAGGCCTAACCCTAGCGGTGAGATGTATAAAAATAAAAATCCTACATAATTTCCTTTCAACAACAGTAATTGTAAAGTTATGAATGAAATTCTCACCTACACTTATAAAGCAGAATAATTCTTTGGTAGCAATGCAAATGTGACCATAAAAGATTAAAGGGGGGTCCATTTAGAAATCTTCAGCTGCACCAGCCCCATCCAATACACCCAAATACTTTGAATCAAATTAACATACTAAAATGTCAAAATGACGGTTGAAATGTTACTAATTTCATTACTGGATTTTCAATTTTCTCACAAGGAGACGTGTGTCCAGATGGCGCGAGTTCGATTCCTGCGATTTCCCGATTTTTTTTTATGAAAAAGATCATTTTTATATTTTGAAAGCAATCTTAATTTGAAATACTGGTTTTTGATGGGATTCTTGATTTTTTTGCGATAATTCGGTGTACCGCTCGCTTGTAAGATGCTCAAGCATAACAACAGCCACAGGCAGGTTTGGTCAGAACATAGCGGTGTTTTTCGAGAAAAAATTTAGATATATGAAAATCGGTGTTTTTCGAGAAAAAATTGAAAATTGTGAAAAAAAACTAAATTTTTGAAAGATTGAATTTTTGAAAACTTGAAATACATACCTACACATTTCTTAATAAACTCATTTAAAATTACCGTTATTTCTGTAATTTTTATTTATCCACTGGTTTTTATAAAATCTACGTTTACAGAAAAACACGAAAATGACGTCTTAATTTGAATGTAATTTTCTCCCGGTCGTAGGAAAAATAGTGTACGTAACTCGCCGTAAAGTGTCTTACTTTCATTCGTGTGATTTCTGCACTCGGCTGCGCTTCGTGCATTAACTTACACACTCATGCGTAATGTATCACTTTCCGTACTTGTTACGTAATGTACTATTTCCAGGGGCGTTATTCTTGAAACGGGGAACAAAGTTCTCATGCGGTGTTGCTATGCAAGGAGAGCTATGATTGGCCCTTGCCTAGCAACTACACATGTGGACTCTGCTCCCTGTTTCAAGAATAGGGCCCTGACGTATTATGTATGGCACAATTTAGCAAATATCACGTTGTCTGGGTCCGGTTTCCAACAGTAAAGTAAGGATTAAGGAAAGTAAGATTTCCTTTCGTCAAAAGACCCTTGTAACGGACAGTTTACCTGTCATTTCCGGATAAATGCAGTTTTTGTATTTTGCTGTCCTGAATCTATGGTTCATGTCAGGTTACGGTCACCAGCTGAAATATTCTCATTTGTTTCCGCTCCAGACGTCGTACCGCATAATTCCGTTCCTATGCAAATGCGTAATTCTAAGACTCCAGGCTAAGCCCAGCCATCACTTCGCAACGGATCTTCTACTACTCACTAGGCATAGAAGAGGTTCGCTTCGACTTTGGGAACCACACCGCGATATCTGGGGGCCTCATAGTCTCGAGATGTTAATCAGAAGACACAGCACAATGAAAATTGAACCGTCATTCATTCTGTGGGAAACCTTGAACTCGCGCTCCAAGTATACCTACATGTTTGTGGAAGCCGCGAATCTCATTAGTTACCCTGTCCTGTAGCCGACAACAATGCGTTACTAATTATATAATTGGCATAAGCGGGCGCGCGAAGAAGTGCAATTCGCTGAAATAGATAGGCCTGGATAGGCCCTCGGATGGTGCGGAAGACAAAAATAACGATATTTTGTGAGCAGAACGAGAATTGTTAGGTTTGGGCCTTTGGCATCTGAGCAAGAGATGATACAGTATACCACAGCCGTAAAATACAGCTTACGCGGTGGTTTTACCACCAAAAGACTTAACCATGTCCATGAAGACCATTAAATCAGGTATTCGGAATATTTCAGGAGAGAAAATTTGAGAATTTTGAAAATATTTTGTTCAGGAAGAAAATTCAATTTCCTTCAATTTGATGTATCACAAACTAGGTATTGTCATTTTAGATTTTTAAGGTATTGGCGAAAATCAGCGGCCACCAGAATGCGCTGAACGCAGTCGAACATGGTGGCCCAAGGGGCCTTGACAAATAGGTACCCAGCGCACAGCCCAGCGCCGTAGCGCAGTAGCACTCGACAGTTGACAGTACCTACTCCAAATCATAAGAATATTGACAGTTTTGACAGTTGAAAAATGATTGAATTTTTTTGTCTTCCTTGTTTTCCACATCGTCGTGAATGTGAGCGAGTGAGTGTTGTAGTTTGACTTGAATTACTGCGTTAGTATACGCCGATGGACACAATGCACAATGCAGCAGCAAAAAACGATACGTAAGTTGGTGAAATGCTGGCCGAAAAATGCAATCTCTGAAAGCTTATTTTACATTACAGGTGTTGAGTTGTGTGAGCCCCTTGCACACAAGGTGAAAATACTAAGCCTCCACAAGACAAGGCATAGGTACAACAGGACGCATCACGAAAATGAGCCAACAATTATCATTTAGGCCAGAAAGATGAAAATTCTTTTGGAGTAATCGTACGACTCATACAATGACTGTAAAGTGAAATTTCAGTAGCTAATAAGCATTTACCGCTGTCTACAATTACAATAATAATTGAGTATTCTTCAATCATAAGTTTAATCATAGCTCATGGCTGGCGTTGATCTCCAGGCTCTCCGTTTGCTGTCACTGGCTTATCGGAGATGGCTTCACGAGTTCACAACACTGTTCTAACAACTGGTCCACAGAGCCTAACCTCCATGGTTTTCAATTGTACATTTATGAGACATAACAAAGCACAATAGTCTCAGTCACAGTGAGCCTCAGTCACCCCACACACGATTAAATGACCTGCCTCAATCACTTCCTCGCACTTTGTCGAGAGGGGGCTGATTTGGTCACCAACATGACCATAAATATTGGGCAAATGAATCTGTATTATCGGCATTTTCTAAAACAAAAATAAGTTAGAGATACTGCAACGAAATTCCATTCCCAACGAACCCCCAGTTCTTGGCCCACTGTTACGAGTTCGTGACTGTTACGCTTTCACTGACAGCTATCACTGTTGACAACTGTTGTGATGTAAATGCGCACCGCGTTTACTACCTATTTGTCAAGGCCTCTTGGGCCACCATGTTTTATTGCGTACAGCGCCACCACGCGGAAAAGATTTTCGCCAATAGTGGGGGGGGGGGGTGAATTTGGGTGGCACTTTTTCCATAGAAGATTTTCTGTTCCGTTCAAACTAGAGATGGGCGGTCCGGGTCCGAAAGCGGATTCGTTCCAAACGGTTCCGTTCCACTTGCGGACCGGGTTCGCCGGACCCGTTCCGGCGGGTCCGGTTCGGTAGATCCGGTTCGGAAGGAGTTGCAGGACCAGGACAGATTCCGAATCCGTTAGCTTTTGTTGCGGTTCACTTTACGAGCCGGTCCGAAATTCCACCACCGTCACGACCTGCGTGGCGCCTAGGAATAAGGTATCGCGTAATAGCGGTTTAGAAGGGCCTCTAAAATTTCGAGATATTGCTAGTATTGTTGATCGGCCGGTCATTCGGATTTAAACAAAATTCCGGATTTCGGATTGGCGCTTTTACTGTTTGCGATTTGGAAAATTCGGATCCGGAACGACGAAACACCAAGATGTGGAATCGGTTCCACTCGTTCCGGCCTCGGACCCGTTCATTTGGAACGGGTCCGGCTGGAACGACCCATCTCTAGTTCAAATGATATTCGTACCAAATCCAAAACATGGCGGATGACAGTGGGCGCTTCTCCAGCTTTCCGCCTTCCAGTGTTCCTTTACAACACTATGTCGGTTTGTATCAACAGAAGTCGGCTTGTGTTAGCTTCAGTGACGGATTAACCAATAGGCTAAGTAGGCTGCAGCCTAGGGCGCCTCGATAAAAGGGGGCGCCGACCGAGGCGAAATTGAAAAAAAGCATGAATTCACAAAAAACGTTGCAGTTTTGTGTTCTATATTGTTGCAATAATTTTAGGCCGGCTAGAAAAGTTGGAAAGGTACTTTCCGACATCCACTCCTAAGTGAAGAAATGTTGTAGAAAAAATGAATCGAAATGCTGGCAACTAATAAATTATGAATAAAATAATTAAATCTCATAATAGGGTGACTACCTTACCTACGCACCTTTTCTTATGGAAACTGGTAAACGAGTACTCGAAAGTGAACCGTTGAAAAGCTGTAAGGTCTTTGCCCCACGGCGCCGGCGTAAGACACCGGGAAAGAAGTTGTATTTTCGTTTACAGCTCAAGCGACGAAGCGTATGAATGTCACCCACCATATTTGAAATAACATAAAATAACTTTTTTCAACGAGACAGACCTTCACCAATATATGTATAAAAATGAAAATCACCTGCCCACAGGCTGAAAGGGTCTATTCAGTCACTAGTGGTCACAAGTGTTTAACACTTTACATACCTACGTACAGTGTGCCACTCTATGATTTTATAAGTTTTGTTTAGTTTTGAAACAGCCTATGAATTTTTTTATTCAACCTTTGAAAATTGACGAAAAGATCAAGGTGGATTTTTTCATTTTTTATTGTTGTGGTTCTAGAAGTGAAGGGGGGGAGGGGCGCCGCAATGTATCAGCCTAGGGCGCCACTGCTTTCTAATCCGTCACTGGTTAGCTTGTGTCGATGACACACAGTAACACAGATCAAATGGAACGCATTTGTGCCGACTTGTGTCGGTAAATGGAAAGCGCCCATTGCTTGCCAATTTTGTTAGTTGATCATGAGTTTTGAATGACACGAATCACGCAACGATCCTAGAAGACATCAAATACCTTTAAACCTTGTCCATACCGTCCTCACATACTTAAATAGCTATACGGCGCAAGAGAGACGTCCGACACCTGTAATAATGGGCACCGCCATCTTGATGGTTATTTAGGGATTTTGTGTGATGTGGACTGGCACCACTTCGCTACTTGGCCACTTGACTAAGCACGACATTATTTTGATTCTCCCTCAAAGTACGTGGAATCATCTCTAATAACATCAAGAGGGAATCAGCAGGTGAAGAAAAGGTGTGCGATCATTCCAGCGTATAAAAGTTCGGTTAACTACGTGATGTTTATTTACACTGTCAAAAAGCTGTCACTCGACGTTTCGTTCACTCAGAGTACAGTGGCTCCCAACCATACAACTCGATGTGATTATTTGGTAATTTCAAGAAAACTAAATACACTAATACACTTACGTGATGGTACTTCAGAAAACTGGATCGCTATTGTAAAATTGCAGAAGGTTTGATCAGTTTCACGGCCCTTAAGACACTTTGTGGTAGCTGTATAGCTCGGTATTTTGAGATACATTGGAAATTAACCATCAAGATGGCGTCATTTTCTAACTCCTTCTGTTGCGCGGCGCGGCAGAATGAGCAATAGGTTCATGAGCGGTATAGCTATTTAAGTATGTGACCGTCCCTTTGTATGATTTTCTGCGATATGGTTTGCCCTTGGAGCCAGGTACAGGCATACAAGGTACCTACCTACAGAGGAAGAGACAGCTATACATTGGCATGCCGCTAAGCAGCGTGTTCTGCACTTTGCAGCCAGTCAGACACACTTCACAAGCTTACTCGGTCCATGTCTTCTTTAAAATGGTTCGGCCTGAACGCCAGGTATATCTTGAACAGTTGAATTTAGACATCTATGGCTACGTTTTCACCATAGAGTTTACACTAGAGGACTTAAGCCGGACTGACCCAAGCACTGACCCAAATTTCACCTAAAATGGCCCTTCTCTTCCAGCGTTTACAGCGGTAGACTAAAGGTCGACCTATTTCAAAATATAGTCCAGATTTGGTCCATACCAATCTTCTTTTGAATACTCGACCAGATAGTCCTGATGTTGAGCGCCAACCACCTTGCATTTAATGATTGAGCAGTGCCGTTTGGTACTAATGTTGTACATACCCATGCCTTAATTTTGAGAGGTGTTGCCAAGATGTTGGTCCGTGCAGACGCCGTATACAGGGTGATCAAAAATGCGAAAACTTCAACTCATGAACCAAAAAAAATTAGAGTCATGAAAATACCATGTAGATTCACAATTCAATGCTCATCAAGTCGAAACAAGCTATGTTTGAATATTTTCAGCCGTTTCTGAAATATTTTGAATTTAGTGGTCGGTTTCATGGAAATTTCCAATGAACATTTGGACATTTTCCAATAATTCAGTGATTTTTCAAGATATTTGGATAAATCTTTGTAATTCCACAAAGAATGACCTCATGAATGAAATGTGATGTGTTGCCACCGTCCCCGCCTACTATTTTTGAAAATATGACAGTCAACTGCTTTTTTTTATGGCCGCTATTTTGAATTCGCCTATTATGGAATAAGTGAGAAATCAATTGAAACTAGTAGTAATGGTCATAGTCAATAATCTAAACGCAAAAATAACCGTTCTCGGTGAGTAACTCTTTGTAATTGACCATAAGGCAATGTTAACCCATTTTTACGACTACAGCACTTCAGCGCTTACCACGACCTTAATGACCACTGTGAAAATGACTGGGGGGTATTGAAACAATCCAATATCTTGTTTAAGATGAATTACGGATGAGTTTGATTCTTCATCAGTCATTCCCAAAATATACTGAAAATATCGTGAAAAAAATGGGGCAAGTTTTGGAAATACGTTTATTTGATGAATTTCTCGTTTTTGACTCGCCGTTTTTTTTTGTTGGTGCGTCATTTTTTGTATTACAAATTTTTTCGGATATGCGCAATTGCCAAACAGACCAAATAAGATGATGGATTGTTTGACAGCCCCATTTTCATCTTTACAATGGTCATTTTGGTCGTGTTAAGCGCCGAAGTGCTATAAAACTCGTACAAATTCATGAGGTCATTCTTTGCCGACATGCAAAGTTTTATCCAAATATCTCGGAAAATCACTGACTTTTTTTAAAATGTCCATTCCCATGAAATCGACCACAAAACTAAAAATATTTTGGAAACGGCTGGAAATATTCAGATGTGTTTTTTTTTCAGCTTGATAAGCATTGAATTGTGAATCTACATGCTGATTTTCATGACTCCAACTTTTTTGGTTCATGAGTTGGAATTTTAGCATTTCTGATCATCCTGTATACGGCGTCTGCACGGACCAACATCTTGGCAACACCTCTTGAAATTAAGGCATGGGTATGTACAACATTCGTACCAAACGGCACAGCTTAATCATCAATAGGCTACTTCGTTTGGGCAGGTGCGCATGCTTGAAGGCTCCAAATTTTCAAAACTTTCGTACACCTGTCAGTTGAATAGCAACGCTGCATGCTCTGTCTAGCCGCCTGACCAACAACTGGTTCCTGGCTGTCACTTTTATACATACCGTAAATGCATCTCTTCGTAGCTTCTTTGAACTTCCTTCTCGGTACAGCCATTTTCAACCGGTTCCGTTCTTTCGTCAAAACATGAGCAAATGAAATGTAGGTCAGGTAGAAACGAGAAGTGTGATGATAATTGTCACAAGTGACAGTTGGCGCCGATGTCTTGTTGTTTTGTGCGCTGTTGCCATTTTCGTTGTTCCTGAACTTCCACAAATAATCATTCAAGTTAATTTCAATTAAACATTTCCTTTGAATATACAAAAAGGGTATCTAACATTCAACCAAATTATTTGTGGAACTTTAGGTGCACTACAATATTTTTTAGTGTTAATTTTCAATATCGGTGTACGAAACTATGAAATTCGCGCCAGGCATGCGCACTCAAAAAAACCGAAACGAAGGGACCTATTGCAAGGGGCCGTATTCATATCCCGCTTTTAAGCTAAAAGCGCATTTAGAGGTGCGCTTTCAGGGGCTATCCACTTATATTTGATTTTTCAAAAATACATATTTCAATCGAGCGGCCATATGTAATTGTAATATGTAATTTGGAACACTCAAATATAAATGGATAGCCCCTAAAAGCGCTTCTCTAAATGCGCTTCGTACTTACAAGGGGGATATGAATACGGCCCAATGTGATGGTGGTATTATGGTTCTTAACATACGGACAGATTACATAGCCTCATAACATAGCATCAGACAAATAGGTATTTTTGGTATACGCTTTCCAAAATGGTTATTCTGCGAATAGACGAATCTACATAGTTTACCTTTTCTCCTGACGCATGTGCGAAGTGTGAAGGCAGTGGCGGCTCGTGAGTTTCTTGCAAGGAGGGCTCAAGTTAATAACAAATTTGCGAGCTGAGAACTATAATGTTCTATCTGCACTTCTTGTAGAAAATGTTTTTCGAACTTCGAACCAGCAAGACATGGACAAAATGTTTCCTGATATAAACAATTAGATCAGAAACTAGAGAAAGAGGCTTTTATTCCTTTTCCGTTTCTGATCTAATTGTTCAAATCATGAAACATTTCGTCCATGTTTTGTTGGTTCGAAGTTCGAAAAATATTTTTTACAAAGAGTGCAGATAGAACAGTTCTCAGTTCGCAAAATGACGAAACTCGAGACAAAAACTTTTTTGTCGTATCCGAATCACAACCATATGGAGTTTTAGCATTTACTATTTTGTCAAAATTACGTGTGAGTTAATGCACCACGAATTTATTCTTGCGGGTTCGATTTGCTTTATATTCAGTAAATCAATGCTGTAATCGGACGTCCGTTGTTTTTTTGCATTTATTTCTTCTTGTAGGCTTGATGACCTAAATGTACCTTTTTTAGGTCAGCTATCTTCATGTTTGCAAACTGTTGACTAATCGAAGAGTACATAAATAATTAGATCGATTATTTCAATCGGCTGGGGGCTCGAGAAACGGAGCCCATATCTGCAGTATAGAGCAGGAGCCGCGTCTCGCGTTGCCATGGTTACGGACATGTTTTGCGCGGGTGCACCCCGGCATCACCGCATCGGCGGTGGGCGCCGAATGCGGAGCCCAAGACGAACTTCTTCGACCGTGCGATCGCTTAGAATTATTTTGTTGAAATATGAATTGACTAATGACTGAACGTTTTTGCACTAAACCAAATCTTTGGAATGAGTATAATAATTACAATGCATTCCATGTCTTCCTACCGATAAAAACCTCTTGCCGCCTTTAGCGTTGGGGGGGCGCCGCCCTTGAGCCCTCCCTCACCAGCCGCCACTGTGTGAAGGGCTTGCTATTGGTACACTCCGGTCACGTGATGAAATTCGTGCAAATTCCGAAAATTATCACAGTAAAATTGAGTGAATACTGATTTTTGCGATAGAATCGTAAGTTTTAGCCCACTAAAAAGTATAATTGAATAATAGGGTGTGTTTTTAGTGGTTAGGTACTGCTAATGGAAATCGGCGAAAATAGTAGCGGATCCAATAAACATTGCTGTTATTGGAACTGCAGAAGTGATAGCCGCTAACTTTGCCGCTAACGATGAGCAAAACTTGTTTTATTTTGAAAGATTTCCAAAAACGTGCTTAAAATACCGTGAAGGTGATATCCCCAAACGTCAATTTCGAGGTCAATTGAAGAACTGTGCGCGATGCAACAAGTCACAAAATGGATTAGGTTATGTAAACCTTTTGGTTGTGACACTGGTCGACTCCAAAGTATCGCTGTCGCAGACATTACAAAAGACACATATCACATATTTATGTTCCCTGCTCCAGTTCACTCCAGTGGGCCCTTACAAGAGATTCCGGACCCAGTACAAGCCACTGTTGGTAGCACCGCTGTTGTCACGTGATAGCCGCTCGCCCGCTCGATCGTGTTGTTTTCGGTGTTTTCACACTTTTCATTTGTAAAATACTGACTTTTAGAAAAAAAATCGTTTTGTTTATAGAGTTACTATCTAAAAATTGTATTAAATTTCATGCTCTATAAATTTAGTACACGTGAAACAATTTCTTGTATGAAAAAACTACCGATTTCGCCAATATCCCATGTAAAAATAAAAAATTGCACGAATCGTTTGAATTGCCGCCTCTTCAGCAAACTTGCTGCTGCGCACTTTCGACCACTCCATATACTAGAATCCCCTATTGTTTTGAGTCCGCAAAATGCGTCTTTAGCGGACTAGTCTTTTAAAGGTAACTAGGCAACACTTTGGAGGACTGAATTATTTGTTTATTGGAATATGCCATTCAACATCTTCATTCACAATATTCACACACTAGTTTTTATTCTTCTATTCGATTAATGAATCATATTCTCGCTCATATTGCGTGAAAAACTTTGCTGGAAGAAAATCGAGGACAATGTTCTTTGCTTTTTCCGAAATATCCATTGGAACGTCATCCATTTTTTGTGTTCGATTTGAAAACTAGTCATAATAAAATAGGTTTTCATAACACAACAATTCAGCCAGCGTGATTATGAGTAAAATTCATGTGAATTCCTGCTTGAACTACAACAGCTGTATAGGTACCTACTGCTTGAAGGAGTTGGAGAGGGTTTGGAGAGCTTATACCGAAAAACGTTGTATGCAACACGTACGCAAAATGCTTTAGCGGACTCATCCGCCCTTAGGGACTCGGCTTAAGCGAATTCGTTCTCTAAAGATTCATTTCGCGTACTTGTTACATAAAATACTATTTTCGTTCTTCCATCACTACGTTTGACAACTTCACATTGACGGAACATTGACCGCAGTCAAAAAATGAGAGGTTAGATTTGACTTTTCCGACTGAGTGACAGGACTGACAGGCGTTTCCGATAAATGACGGCCGTCAATCTACCAGCTGAGGTGACGTCTTCCAGCGGACAAAAGTGGCAGTGCATGGCCGCCCCATTGAGAGGTCAAGTACATTAAATTGGACACTCAGAAAATTTCAGGAAGAAGGGGGTGGGGTTGAAAAATGTATTGATATTTTTTAAGAAAGAGAATTGATTTCTGTTCAATTTGATGTTCCGCAAAACAGGTAGTGTAATTTGAAATTTCAATGTTAGGGTGGGTGGGGGCGAGGGAGATAAAGATAGAAATTTGCCCATGTATGTTTCAGATGCCCCCCTTGACATAAAAATCGACCTGTTCTTGCTCGAAGACATTTTCACTAGGAATCGGGAGTTCTTGCAGGTGTGGATAGTTTTCAAATGACCACCCGGTACACAAGTAGCCTCCCATATCCTTCCGGTGTGAAAAGTGCTACCGAGGCACAAAACATAGGTGGCTTTGACACTTGCCTTTGGTAGTCCAAATGAACTATTTCAGTGCAGTAGGCATTTATGTAATATGTAATCAGCAAAATATAACTCGTGCTTTGTGTTTAATTCGAGGTGAATAAATTTGAATTCCTCAAACAACACTATCAATCACTCGAGAAGTAGACCCAATACCTTGGACAGAGTCATTCCTCGACTTCGTCTCGGGATTTTAGTCGGGTGGTTGGGTTTACTTTTCCCGCGTGAATGGTAACTAGTTGTTTTCGGGTAGAAACGATTTAACTGAGAAAACACTTACAACTTGTTATATTACTGTTGATTATACTGTTAGACCCAGTTGCTCACTTCCTGTTCAATTTTGAACTCGGTTTGGTCAACGTGGAAATAAGTCAACAATCAAATCTATCACAACTAAACCAAGTTTAAAGTTAAACTCAAACTGAGAAACTGGCCCTTCGATACCTACCTCTAAAAATTAAAATAGCTGAAAAAATAGCTATAGAAAACTGAAATCTTCACATGGTTCGTTTGCATCATAACGTTCCACAAATATGTTCTGGCTGACCACAACCCACAACCACAAATCACATGTTCATTGTTGATGTTATTTATTTATGTTTGATCATGTGATGGCTGCGATGGCGGCCGACATTTAGGCGGTAGGCTAGGCCGCACCGCCGGGCAGAGGGGGGTAGGGTGGAGCGGTGAAGATGTTATTATCGCCGCCACCAGTTCTGATGGGGGCGGCGACCAAATGGGGGTCGTGGGCGGCTTGTAGCTATGGGCGCATTGACGTCATGACGCCTGTTTGAATCTGCGTCACTCGCTTTTCTCTTTTCCAGCGTCGCGGCGTCCTTCTCCAGTCCTCCCTGTTTTCACCGCGGCGATTCCGGCCCGAGGAGCTCCTCCTCATCGTCACCATAAAACCGAAACAGTTTTTTGTTTATTATCCGTTTTTTACTAGTATTTAGGTTATTGGATAAAAATTATGTAGTTCAAGCCGTGTGCCCGTGTGTAATGTCAATGGTGTGTGATGATTGAACCGTGCAAACCGTATTTTTTGAAACCATATGTCTTCCAAATTGTGCAAGCTTGATTCCTCATTATCATCAACGATCGTATTATTATACGTACCTACCTACTGGTTCACTTGTTCCTATTCTTCCTATTCTAGTCCTTCCTATCAGTTAATATATCCGAATCAAACTCAAAACTCGAGTTCCGAGAACCTTGCATAATAAGTTCAATGTCAAGATTGTTGATTAGCCTGTCGCGTTGTGGGCGAATGTGCCACATGACCGTATTGCTATTATTACGACCGTGCACTTGAAATTACTCGGCATAATAAGGTACACAATCAACACATTTTGCGATAATGCATACTGCAGCTTCTATACAGCTGTGTTTGACTACTGGGAATGCAGTTTTTCGCTTTCCTTTTTTTTTGTATTTATGAAAAAATTGATTATGCTACTGTGTCTTTCTAGTGAGCCGACTTCATTGCGAGAGCGAGTCTTTCAAGATGGACTTGATCCTCGACATAAATTCGTGGCTTTACCCTATGGAACTTGGTAAGTAATTTGTTCATCATTGATTTTAAATATTTCACATATTCCATGAAGCGAAACTGTTATCGAAAATAGGGCTCGAGATTTTGTGAAGAAAGGAATGAGCAAGAGCCAAAAACGGTTCCTTTGTTGTAAGAAATCAATCCAGGACTTGCGATGTTACTGACCAGTGAATGAAACTCAGAAAGTAAATTACTTACCAAAAACTCTAGGTATGCGTGATTTCAATTACCCAGGCGGGATGGCGCCGGTGGTAGCTGCTCAAGTCATGCATATCTTCCGCCCACAAAATTTGAATAGAGTTCATAATATGAAGCTGTCAATAACGCTGACGCTGTCAAACAGTTTCAAGTAATAATCTGAAGATCATTTTTAATTCCAATCATCTCTCTATTTTTCCTGCGATAGAAGTCGTGTTTTCATTAGGTTTCGCAAGGAAACACCCACACGTGGGCCTTCCCGCGCAACCCACCGTGTTATTGGAGGAAGATAATCACCTAGCAAGGACCCAAAAAAGAAATTCTAATTGAAGAAGTGAATTACAAAAAAAAAGAAGTACAATATGGCTGACCAAGATGGCTCCGAATTGTGAAACCGTCCTTGGAATCATTTAAGAGTTTCTGATGAGACTAAAAAAAGTTGTCGGCGGGAATCGGTTTTTAGCGCACTTCTCCAAACGGGAAGGCGCTTTTGTCCTCGCTTTGTCCGTCCGTCCGTCCGTCCGTCCGTCACAGCATCTAGTCCTAGACGAAAAGGTTTTTGCGAAAAAAATTTACTCCATTGGGTAGCTCATGACCTTGTATCCCGAACCAAGAAAAATCTCGACGAAATAATAATAAACAATGACAATAATAACAATTTATGCTGCATGCTGCATTTCAGAAGCCGGCCTGATCTCGAAAGTTATCACATGCGAGGAAGTACCCGATCTTATCATTTTACCATAATACATATGCGGAGTTATATTTAGAGGATGATTTGAATTTTATTTTAATGAAAATTTCACATCGGTGCGAGGTGCAGGCCAATAGTTATTAATTTTTGAAAATGACTCCGAAACTACGGCTCGGCCGCAAATGATTTATTCGTTGCTTGCTGGTGCTTGATATCCTTTCCTCCGAACAAAACGAAATTCAATACAGAAAATATTTCAACTCGAATGGGTAGCTCATGGCCTTGATACGCGAATCAAGAAAAATTTTGCCGAAATAATCATGAACAATTACAAAAATAACATTTTGGTGTAGGGCGGCTTCGCCGATCAAGTGCTGGCATTCGCGGTAAGATGTAGAAAGTTGCGATATGCAGGCAACTACAATTTCTTAATGAAATACATCACTGCATGTACGGCATTATATTTAGAGAACAATTTGAACTTTCTTTTGACAAAAACCCCACTTCGATCCGACCGTCGGGTCAATTGTTATCAATTTTTGAAAACGACCGCAAAGCCACGGCTCGGCGCATATTACACGACCCTACAAATTTAAAATCAGACGTGCCGAAATAGTAATTGACCATTTTGAAATAGCCAATACTAGGTACCTAAAGGATAATGGCACTCAAATTACGAAACATGTTCGCTCAATAACAAAAAAAAAGTAGGTAGGTATCACTAAAAATCATGTGACAGGCTACCATTTTTCGGTTTTTCGATAAAAAAGAAATGTTCCAATTCAAAACTGAACCCGATATTCGTGTTCAGGAGGTCGAAATCAGTTGGAGAACATTTTTTATATAAGTAACAGAATGACGCTTATGTGGCCGGTTTGTCTGTCTGTCTGTCTGTCTGTCCGTCCGAGTCCGTGCAGAAATTAAGACGCTGTACTCCTTCTCGAGAATTGAAACAAGAGTCTTGGAACTTTTTTCCGATTAATAGCTGATGTCCCCAAGGGTAGCCAATGGGCACTATTTTGGTTATCCATACATCGTTATAATTATTCTCAAAAAACAGAGATCTCCTGTGCACTTCGATGAAGTTGAACTTCTTCTCGGGAACTAAAGCTACAGCCCTTGAAGATTGAACTTTATCCGGTGGATAGCTTAGGTTCTCAAGGACCAAATAGGCAGAATGACTTTCATAATTCGGCCGCCATCTTGGCTGCCATATTGCAATTTCTTATTAGTGGAACGATTGTCATGAAACTTGAAACTTACCCTTGTCTAGTACGATCATTCTTATTTTCAAGCCAAATTTCATGATTGCCCCACCATCTTGGCCGCCATATTGAAATCTCTTATAAGTGGGAGGATTTTCATGAAACTTGAGAGTTACGCTTGTCTCGTACGATCATTCCCATTTTCAAGCTGAGTTTCATAATTCTGCCGCCATCTTGGCCGCCATATTGAAATCTCTTATTAGTGGAACGATTTTCATGAAACTTGGAACTTACCCTTGTCTAGTACAATCATTCTGATTTTCAAGCCGAATTTCATGATTCTGTCGATATTTTGGCCGCCATATTGGAATTTTTCGCCTAAGACGGTAGAACCTCTAGTAGAACCCTAATTACTTAACATCTTGCGTTCACGAATTCTCCAAAAAGGAAGTGCGCTACTGAGCCTCATGCCCATGAGGCGTATTCGCTTGTTGTTTATTTTTCTTTGAGTAGAAACTCCTTAAAAGAGAAATTTACAAGCAATGCTATTAAATTTTCAAAATTTCCAAAAAAATTTGAAAATTTTTGATTCAGTTTTTTAAATTTGAATGCTAAAGAGTGATCGAATAAATTTCTTCTCAAAGTAGGCATCGGTCTCCTTGCTAGCTACGTTTTTCCGCCAGATTTTCAGGAATCAGAGGCGACTTGAAGAGAAATTTATTCGATCATTCGAGATAGCAATGCTCGTACATCTTTCTTCAAGAAAGTCACATGCCAAATTTGATTTTTTCATTTTCAAAACCAATGAAACCAATTAAACCAATTACAGGTACCAAAAATGGTTTCCTGTAAGCATGAAAAAGTGAATTAGTAGGAACCATTTTTGGTACTTTTTTTTGAAAATAAGAAAATAAATAGTTTGCCCTTACATTTTTCTTTCAAGGAGTTTCTACTTGAAAAAATCAACCTAAACCGATTCCCGTCAACAACTTTTTTCGTCACATCAGAAACCCCTCAATAATTGCAGCGGATCGTTTTCTAATATAAATAGTGAAGTACTGAAAGAACTTTGTTCTGGTGTCAGCTTGCCAGCTCTTCCTGAAAAATTCTTCAGGATAAAGCCGCAGTTCTCGCCTCACCACGGAGTCGTAGCAAGCCGGCAGTGTCGTCTTTAGGCATAGACCTAAAGGGCCTGTGCCCAGGGCCCCGGGTTTTTTGGAGGGCTCCAAATCTCCATAAATTAACAAAACTAATGACGATTTTTGTGAAATGAAGTTGTTCTCATATCCCATTGATTTATTCAGTTACGTTTATCACCTGTGGCGGCTCTTATAATTTTTCCCCCAACGCTGACAACAAAAAGGAAGTTTGTTGAAACCATCATTAGTGTCAGAAATGTCACCGGTGGCGATTCTTACAATTTTTCACTCGACGCTGGCAACAAAAAGTCCCGTCAACAGTGCGTTTCAAAGACAAATTCAAAGAGGCCACTCCGGGAACCGGACCTAGACTGATTTATACTGTTACGATATCTCGCGTACGGGTTCGAATATAATTGAGACACTCGTTTTGAACACACACTGTTTATTACTGCATACTACTACAATAACTACACGCCAACAATTATCTACTTGGAATTATATCGCAGGTACTTCGCTTGTTTCGCTCGCGTTACCACTTCGCATTCCAATTCAATACTGCCGCGAGCTGCCGGCTGACGCCTTATACAAGGCCTCCGAACAGCGTTTCCGAACTTTCTGTCTACTTCCAGCATCCTGAATAATCACACACACCTTCCGAGTGCTTTCCATGTGTTCTGGAATCTGCACCTCCGCCAAAGTGGACAGATGTGCCTTGATCGAACGTTGGAGTCTCCATGCATTTCAATGCCTCCTCGCACACTCTAGAAATGTCCAGATCCAGAAGAATCCAGAAAGATCTAGTGTTTACCAATATGCACGGGATCACGCTCGTAACAATATTAATTGTACTCGTATTCAGGGTGTCCCGAAATTAATGCAACCAAATTCACAAGGAGATAGAAAATTGAAAAATGAGAGGACTTTCTTAATAAACATAACCACCGCAATCGTATAATAACGGAGATACAGGCCTTCAGAATTACTTTTTTAAAACAGTTCATTTTGCATAACTTTTGAATCGTTGAAGCGATTTTATTCAAATTTGAAGCAAAGTTTTCTGAAAAAAATCTCTATTGAACAATAATAACGCATCTTATCAAACATTTTTAGAGGCGAAGATAATAGGGAGTACCCTCTCCCTTTTCCCCACATTTTTCACCCTCCCTTTTCCCTACATTTTTCACCCTTTGGCGCTTGATCAGGATCTTTGGAAATTGTTCCAATTTTTGAATTCTACGTTCATTTTAGAGAAAAAAGTTACTGTTGCAAAATTTTGATTAGAGGCTTCATTTTCGAGATAAATGTGTTTGAAACTTCAGGAAACATTCCTCAGGATTCCTCAACTGAAATACGTTTTCTAGGTGTTTTAAGTTGATGAACCACCATTTTTGCTTAGAAATATGGAATAGAAATTTTTCAGAAAAAAACATTTGGGCTCTGGAAAATGGCGATTTCGAGATGTTGTCCAAGGTTTCAAACCCAAATATCACGAAAATGAAGCTTCTCATCAAAATTTTGCAAACGTAACTTTTTTTCTCTTAATTGAGCGTAGAATTCAAAAATTGAAACCATTTTCAAAATATCAAGGGGGTAAAAAATTGGGAGGAAAGGGAGACGATACCCCCTATTATCGTTGCCCCTGAGGATATTTGATGAAATGCGTTATTATTGTTTAATAGAGACCTGTTGAAGTAAACTTTTGATCGCATTTGAAATTTAAATCAAATCGGTTGAACGGTTCAAAATTTAATCAAAGAAAACTGTTTAAAAAAAAACAACTTTGAAAGCCTGTTACGTTTATATAATCAATTTCACGGCTATCTGCATTAGAGCAAGCTATGGAAAAATTATTTTTTGTTGGTAGGAATGAGTAGGAATCCATAACCGTCGTCGCAGATAGTTTGTGTAAATGTGGTAAGTGAAAAGGTTAGGTTTTGTGGCAGATGTCACCCGTCGCCCGGTGTGATGCACGTCAAGTCAAAATGTTTAGTTTATTTGGGGAAAACAGATAAATGCGTGTTTCTCGAAGTGTAAATTTGCTGGACACCGTATTTACGAGTTGGGGGCTCTTTGCTTGTGCTTTGGTAGTGGCGGCCAGTGAGCCAGTGCATAAAATGACGCCAAAGGAAGTCAGCGGCAGCACTAAAGGGAAGTAGGACTGATAGTAGGAAGTACTACGTGCTCTACAACACTAAAACAGCATACAAGCCAGAAGAAGATGAAGAAGGGAATACATACATGAAATGGTCAATAATTTCATGTTGAGAAGATCTTCCAACACAGAGTGCACTCACGCGTCGTGTCTCGACTGCCTTGTCTTGTACAGTGCACCTCCATAAATCAATGTCCATGGAAGCGAATTTTCTCAACCTCACTGGAGCCACTGGACAGGCATTTTCATTAAATTTTCTTCCCTTTAGTGCTGCCGCTGACTTCCTTTGGCGTCATTTTATACACTGGCTCACTGGCCGCCACTACCAGAGCACAAGCAAAGAGCCACCAACTTGTGGAGACGGTGTCCAGCAAATTTACACTCCGAGGAACACGCTGTTATCTGTTTTCCCCTAGGAGGATATAAGAATAGGGAGGGAAGGTCCGTCATAAAAAGTGAAGCCATGGAAATGTCATATCCGCCATCTTTGTACGCCCAAATTTTTTATCACTTTACCATTGAAACTGAATATTGCCACGTGTTGCCACGTCAATTTTTGCGAGCTGTCGCTCTTGTCAGTGTCAGTCTATGACGCTTGTGCTGCACCAGATCCAGCCACATCCTTCCTTAAGATTGTTGGATTCCACTTACTTCTACTTATTGGCATTTTCGTCACTAACTTCGTGGTAGGTGATAGTCCATAGCAGTAGGAGTTCCACCAAGATATTGGTACCTAGGTATACAGGGTGTCCCAGAAATGGCGCATAAACTCTCCAGTACGTTGCTGGGAACTCATCATAGAGTCGGGGAAAAATAGTAGAAAAATTCTTTGGCTTTTATTTATTATAGGCCAGGCGGTATGTCGGTAAAATCACTACAATCTGGAAAAAACTCCGACCAAAGCTTTTATGGTGTCAAACTCTTCGTAAGTTCAGTGGTTATCTACCACTGAGTTTCCGCCCAAAAACGAGTTGTGCTGATTCCTCCACATCTGCGCGAAGGTGAAGGATGCCTCGAAAGTGCAAAAAGACCCGTTAAACCTTTCTACTTTTTCATTTTATTCACCTCAATGCAAACGTACAACTTTAACGCAAACATTGGAAGCATTTGTCGTCATCTCTGTGCCAGTCTTACTGTTGAAAAAAAAGATTTCTTTGTGCGGGTCAGATAAATCACATTTAATTGTTTTTCCACACAAGAAAACGATGGAGCAACATGTATTTTGGATGTTTTCTAATAACTTGTACTTACTGAACCCATTCATGGCGTTAAAATTTCAATAACAGCATTTTTGAAGATGTTGCCAGCAAAAAAGTTAATAATTTTCACCCGCCTGTTCAGCAGCAATTTTTCCAATTTTACCAAACACCGTTTCCGGAAGTTTTATAAGGAATGAAAAGCTCAAACTCTTCTCTAACGATATCGTGCCTGGCTTTACCGCGGCACGCACTTGAAAGTCTAAAAAACTGTTTTCTTTTCGAGACGTCCTGTTTCACCCGTGTGCGGCCGTGCCTACTTGACATAGACCGAACTGATTACACGAGCTTGGAAATGTACTCTTTTCCAGCTTTAAAACGCGACCATTATTATTGAGACTTTGTACATTGATTCATGAAGAAATCATACATTATTTTATTATTAATGGTCGTGTTTCAAAGCTGGAAGAGAGTACATTTTCAAGCTTGTGTAATCAGTCCGGTCTATGTCAAGTAGGCATGGCCGCACGCGGGTAAAATAGAACCGCTCAAAAAGAAATCAGTTTCCTACACTTTTAAACAGCGTGCCGCGGTTAAGCCAGATATAATATCATCAGAAAACAGTTCCAGCTTGTCATTCCCTATAAAATTTTCGAGAACGGTGTTTGGTAAAATTGAAAAAACTGCTGCTGAACAGGCGGGTGAAAATTATCCACTTCTTAGCGGGCAAAATCTTCAAAAATACTGTTATTGAAATTTTAACGCCATGAATGGGTTCAGTAAGTACAAGTTATTAGAAAACATCCAAAATACATGTTGCTCCATCGTTTTCTTGTGTGGAAAAACAATTAAATGTGATTCATCTGACCCGCACAAAGAAATCTTTTTTTTCAACAGTAAGACTGGCACAAAGATGATGACAAATGCTTCCAATGTTTGCGTTAGAGTTGTACGTTTGCATTGAGGTAAATAAAATGAAAAAGTACGGGGGTTTAACAGGTCTTTTTGCACCTTCAAGACATCTTTTACCTTTGGGCAGATGTGGAGGAATCAGCACAACTCGTTTTTGGGCGGAAACTCAGTGGTAGATACCTACTGACCTTACGAAGAGTTTGACACCATAAAAGCTTTGGTCGGAATTTTTTCTATCCAGAATGACCTACCGCCTGGCCTATTAAGTTATCGCCAAAAAACTGAACGGCCGATTTGGCAAACGTGCACGACTGCACGTGTTCACCTACATACGTACCGCTAGGTAAGAATACAATTGTTCCAATATAAACATGGTCATCATAGAAACGGTCATTGTTAAGGCCAATTTAGACATTTCCTTGTAGGTACTGATACTGATGCCTATTGACACAGCTACTGGCTTTGATAGCTACCTACCGATCGCACCTCTTCGTAATATCAACAACTTTCGCGCATTCAGGGAATAAACTTGTAAAACTGCATTTCTCCCATTTTTATTTAGGTGTTCCTGACGCTGTCTCAGAAAGAAATTCACTTGAAAAAAAGCCACACCTTTTTTACTTATTTAACTTGTTCTGAACTAACAATTCAAAGAAGAATCCTTGCAAAATCATGTGTGTATATCAACATCTGTGAGGCTCCTTTGACGATAGGCGTTGGGACTACTCGTATTCGAGAAAAAAGTAAGTGCATGCAGTCCCGGTTAAACTTTGTGAGCCTTTCGATTTGGTTGATTCTGAAGCAGTTCAAAAACGTCCTCTTCAGCATCAGGCATCAGGTACCCTCACATGACGAGGACAGCCGCGATCTGCTTGTAATAATACTGATGCTACCTGTCCGGTTCTCTGGCTCTGTCTTCTGTTCTCATAATCACATATGATCGGGATGCTTTCTTTGAGGGTATTGCTGGGGGTAAATATTGCGTTCCGCCTGAAAGTGATTGCCGCGACGTTCGCCCAAAATCAGTAACATATCAGTGTATTCGCTAGCCGCATACATTATTCGCGGAAAAGTGAAAACGAGGCAGGAATGATGCAAAATGACACTGACTGATCTTATTGTCAGAAATTGACTTTATTCGATTTTTTATTTATTCAATGTCAGATTGTAGGTATACCTACTCATTTGTTTTTCACCGATGATGCCAGATCCATTTTCTGGGTAATTTGATTGAAAATTTGCAAAATTCAAAATTGGCTGTAGCCGATAATCAAAAGTTGTTGAGGATTATTTCACCAGAAAATGATAAAAGAGCTTTGTCCCCATGAGATAAATATTGTGGTTTTAAATAAATCACAGAAATAAAGAAGTTGAGTTTTCAAATTCAAAGTCTTATATCTCGAAGAGTGGTCAAGGAGGAATTTTTTTACTATTTTTCTAGAGTTCCCTGGAAGGTCCGCTACAACGTACTGGAGAGTTTATGCGCCATTTCTGGGACACCCTGTATACTAGGTACTTTTCATTGTAATTTTGCCATGGACCTTGAAGTCTACACAGGCCTTAAGATTGGCCGATGATAAGGTTTCCAGAGTAGGTAGGTACCTCTTTCACCGTTCAGTGTAGATCACAGAGTGTAGATCATCATTAGATGTATCAACAGTGCTGACCTGACAAATACGTGGTAGAATCTAGGAGGGTGGAATCGAACTGCCCATTTTCTGCTCATTATTTTTGGACTTTGCTGGTCATTCTCATCCTTGCCTAAAATTCCACTGAAACATCGGGCGACCCCATTCTACAGGTAGGCATCTTCCCTTCGGCTGCTTCGGCTCGCATTGATGGGATATTCTCCATACATGATATATTGTATCCAGCGCACGTAGCCTCTGTCTTTCCCACACCTGGGAAAGCTGATCTATTCAGCTCTTATAGATGAAGCACCATCCAAACAAGATCCAGGCACAAGGATAAAAGATATCAGGTAGGACTCATTTTATGTCAACCAAAAAATCTCAATAACCTCAAATAGTTTCAAATTAATTCAATAACGTCAATTTAAATTACAAAAGTCAAAAGGCTCTCGACACTAGATGCAATATTTGGGCGTAGTTGCTACCTCACCCCTTACGTCTCCCGGCTTCATTTCCCCTCGCCCACAAGCTGGGTTATACTCCCTCCCTATTCTTATATCCTCCTAGGTTTTCCCCAATAAAACTAAACATTTTGACTTGAGGTGCATCACACCGCGCGACGGGTGACATCTGCCACAATACCTAACCTTTTCACATACCACATTTACACAAACTATCTGCGACGACGGTTATGGATTCCTACTCATTCCTACCAACAAAAAATATTTTTTCCATAGCTTGCTCTAATGCAGATAGCCGTGAAATTGATTATATGTATATGTTTTCATATACAGGGTGTTCGGGTCTGGTTATTACAAACTTTGAGGGATGATTCCCCATCAAAAATAAAGCCGAAAGAACAGAAAACTCATGGTCCTAGAATGCTTCCTTAAAAAGATACAGGATGTTGGAGTTGACTTTTTTAAATGGTTTTTTCACCGCAACTTTTGAACCGTTAGACCAATTTTAATCAAATTTGAACCAAAGTTTAGTCAAATGAGTCTCCATCGAATAATAATACCACAATTCATTAAAAATTTCTGGGGACGTAGATAATAGAGGACTGTCCCCTATTCTCGCTACTATTTTTATCTCCCCTAACTATTTTTTTAAATTGTTGATATTTTCGCATTCTACGTTCAATTTAGATGAAAAAGTTACTCTTGCAAAATTTTGATTCAAGGCTTCGTATTCGAGATATTTGGGATTGAAACATTGGAAAACATCTCGAAATCGCCACTTTCCTGGACCTAAAAAGTAAAATTCAAGAAAATCCATGATTCGTCAACTGGAATGAGTTTTCTGGGTGTTTTAAGTTGATAAACCACCATTTTCTCTGAGAAACATGAAGTTTTTCAGAAAAAAACAATTTGGGCCCTGGAAAGTGGCGATTTCGTGTTGTTTCCCAATTTTTCAAACCCAAATATCTGGAAAATGAAGCCTCTAATCAAAATTTTGCAGGAGTAACTTTTTCTTCCAAATTAAACGTAGAATACGGCATCATCAACAATTTAAAAAAAAATTAGGGGAGATAAAAATAAGAGCAAAAATAGGGGACAGTTTCCTATTATCTACGCCCTCAGAAATTTTTGATAAATTGTGGTATTATTATTCGATGGAGACTCAGTTGACTAAACTTTGGTTCAAATTTGATCAAAATCGATCCAACGGTTCAAAAGTTACGGTGAAAAACCAATTTGAAAAAGTTAACTTCAAGTATCTTTTCAAGGAAGCATTTAAGGATCATGAGTTTTTTCTTCTTCCGGCTTTATTTTTGATGGGGAATCATCTCTCAAAGTTTGTAATAACCAGACCCGAACACCCTGTATAATACAACAAGAGACTATTTACCGGAAATTTTTGAGCTGTAAAATATGAGAGCCTGTTGGTAACTGAAATGATCACGAGCGCGAAGCGCGATTGGTCATTTCTGTATCCAACAAGCACGAATTATTGAAAGCCAAAAATTTCCTGTTATTACGAAGTCTCGAGCTGTATTTGGCATGACAATTCGAACGAAACGATTTTCCATTTTCATCCTCCATAATTGTATTTCCGTACCGGAAATCACACTAGTGTAATTTTCATCTAATCATAGCCTGATTGGTGGGAATTGCTGAAATAACCCTTCTTTATTGGTTATATTTTTGACAGTTGAATTGTCAGGGAAATACCCTTATTTTCAATTTTTTCATCTCCCTGTGAATTCTGTTGCATTCATTTCGGATCATTATGTATGAGAGATGGCGCGTGGTAGCAGTGCTACTTGAACCATTCTCTCCACCAGCACCAACCATCTTGGTGGCATTTACAGGGTGAGAAACTGAGAAATAAATAAACAGTTGAACATTTTTGTATTTCAAAAACAGATGAAGACATGATAGTCATCATACACGATCCTGATTTCATGCTCGTCATGCTTTGTACTTAGTTGAAAAAAAACTTAATCGCAAAATTTTCACTTCTACTGCGCTATCCAGGAAAATGTTTTTTGTTTTTGTTTCTTGGGCTCGCCCTTAAACCCAAAAATTTCCGCCCTCGGTTCAGGCGGATGAGTTTCTTCTCCTGGGCTCCTCCTAGAATTAAAACCAGTCCATCTCCCCACCTCGCGGTGTGTTAAATAGGAAGCCTCGCTCAAAAAACGGATTTACTTCGCAGCAGTCATTCATTCTGGTTTTTGGTACATTACTACAGAAAGTATAATTATATAAGACACATGCACGCAAACACTAAATAATATCATTATTGTTTTGTTGTTATCCTGGAAACTCCTAAAACCTGGTTGGTGAAAAATTATTTGCTCTAAAACTACGGTCCCAGGCAACACACTTTCGTTCAATAAACTTTTTTTTTTTGTCAGAAACTGAAGAAATATACGGTAGATGGTAAACGTATAATCAATGTCAGAATGTCCGCGACTTAAACCAATATATTGGCCAATTGTTCAGTGTAATTTATACTTTTTTATCATCTATGTAAACTACCAACAATAAGCGTATAAATTCAACCTTTATTCAATGTCAGAACGTTGCCAACTTATACCAAAATTATTTGTGTAATTTATACGTTTTTATCATCTATGTAAACTACCATCAATAATCGTATAAATGCAACCTTTATTCAATGTCAGAACGTTGGCGGCTTATACCAAAATTATTTGGGTAATTTATACGTTTTTAAAGAATATGAAAAGTATCAATAATAAGCGTAAGATTGTTTTTTATTCCACATTAGTCAAAAACAAATAACAAAAAACAAATTTTTAAGGTAATAATAATTATACATAACAATTAACATTAAGTTGCATGTATACAGGATGTCCCGTTTTTCAACGCTCACTATTGGTATCTCGGAAACGGTAAGAGATACAGAGCTGGTTAAATTACAAAAAAGTTGCGCAATTTTATGGCTATTTCAAAAATGTCAAAATATCAAAGATATCTTTGTTAATTTTTGAAATATCCTAAAAAACTGAAAAATGCCGAATTGCAAAAATCCAAATAACTTTTTTATTATGACAGCTCTCAATTTGAAACTTGGTATCCTGACATTTTGTAAGGTCCTTGATCGACTGACGTCGATAATTTTTTCCTGCAGTTACTAGTTTTTGAGATATGACAGTTAACTTAATTTTTTCTTATGGGCACCATATGAAAAAATCATACCACCAGCTCAGATTTATACGAAAAATGCCCATCTCAGTGAATGTAGTGCTTTTGCACAGTATCTAAATATGAGTGGCATGCGCGCACCTCTTCTCTACAGTTGTTGGTTGCGTCAGAAGAAAATCATATCTAAAAAACTATGAGTCTAAAATCAAATTTTTTTGTTTCAAAGAATTCTCCAATACTTTGGTCTTATCTCCTTCGCTGGTTCTATATAGAGAATCGTGAAAACAAAAAAATCCCCCGCTGACTGAAAATCAGGATGCATTCATAGCCGGAAAATGTTTATAAACGAAATAAATAAATAATAAACCATCGTTTCTCAATCGTTGTCACACTGTAAAAAAGGGCTTGATATGTACTTCAATTAAAAAAAGAATAAGCACATAGCTTCATTAGATCAAAAGATATGATGTATACGTTGGTATCTATTCGTTTTCTCTATTTTAGATTAGTGCCGCGACTTGTGCAGTCTTTATTGTTGTTAAAGATTGTTTATATTCGACCGATCATCTTTAAACGTTGTCGATATCAACCCGCAATAGTTGAGATTCGATTAACGAAACAATGAACTGGATATGTTCAACCGTTCGGAAGATACGGAATATTTAGGTGAATTTTGTTAAACGAGGGGTTAAAAAAAAAACGAGGAAAATAATCACGAAAAAAAAAGCGGCCACAAATAGCCTCCGCCACTACGTTTAGAGAGGCTTAAAAAAATTGCTTGCGGCGTAAGGCAGGGAGGTGGGTAATTATTTATCTCTTGGGCCCACCCTTACACCCGAAAATTTTCGCCATAGTAAGTTCGGAGTGAGATGTTCTAAGTCGAGATCTATATTGGAAATAAGTTGCTTCTGTAGTACCAACGCTGTGTATGGTGTACACCCTCTCCGTCTTATCCACCCTCTGCGTGACCTATTTTACCACCGGGACGTGGTGACCCCTGACCTTTGCCTTATACCGATGCCTAGTTATGAATATTCGCAATTCTCTCATCTGGGGCATTGTCAGGGTGCGGGCCTGCAATAGGATCCCCTTGCACGACCATACGTGATTGACAAAAGCCATTTTGAAATAAATCTTCTTTTAATAAAACTCAGTTTTGTAAGAAGTACTCATTTTGTTTGTGGTGACAAAGAGAGGTGCCCGGCGTGTATAGTCGTGTTGGAAAGGTATTTGTTTTCTTGAGTCAGCCATATCTATGTGTAGACAAAATGCAGATTTCACAAAAGAACTGATCTTAAACGCTTCATACATGTTAAAATGTAGTTATTGTTATTTTATGATCAGATGAAAGTGCATTTCGCGTCTATTCACTTGGATCAGAGTAATGGTGTGGGTTTATTGCCGTGTATTTGATGTTTTATGTTCGCATGTTCATTCTCGTCCGACAAATCAGGGACTGCTGTTTTGTCTTTGATAGTGTATCTCTAATATAAGTTGAGTAGGTATTAGAACCGATTAACCGATCCGGAATAGTTTGAGGATTTGAAGGCAAAGGGGTTGCCGATCATTATCGATCTGAACTAATCAGAACATTATTATGTATTATGATGTGGGAAAAACTTTCCTTCACATGCTCAATTTTACCTGGAGTTCTCCAATGAAGCGATGGTGATCTCCGCATATTATTTGGAGCTCCGTCCAATGTCTTGAAGAGTTGACTATGACGAGAATTACACTATACTATACTACTATATACTACTATTACCCATACTATCGATTAAGCCAGTAAAAAAAAATGGGCAAGTACCCCATTGAATGGACTTAACATTCTTTGACTGCAATCCCTACACATAGTAAGGGAGACGGACGCGGTTTTAGTACCCCTATCGAGTTATGTGTAGAGACTATCATCTATGTATCAAAAAAATATGTGTAACCATGGAATGGCAACCTTGCCTAAGTAAATCCATCCTTGGTAAATCCTGCCGGAAATGCAGTTAATTGAATAATTTAAAAATTGTAGAATACAACCACTCCCTCGGATACAACCTTCAAAATTCTTGTTAACAAATGTCAGTTACATTGTTGATGGCACAAAACAACTTTCACCCCTTTCACGCGCCACTGCCAGAAACTCATCTATACCTTTTACAACTTTATTTCATCCTTATGAAAACAGATTTCATCCTCATGAAAAGCCCACGTGCCCCGTGACAGATGAGGCACATCTGACTGACGTTGCCCCGAATCAGCTGTCCAAGACGGATCTGCGTGACGTCAGTGGAAATGGTCTATTTATTTTACATATTCCATTGACAGCGCCAGCGTTCACCTGCAAGAAAAGCAGACTCACTGACAAGAATGGAAAAAGTACACTTTTCGAAGGTCCCAAAACCCAACCAAGGACTCAACCGTAGCGGTGTTGATTGCATTGCTAGAGTAGTCGGAATACCAGAGGGACCTGTGGGCGGAGCCTAACTGCGCGAACTTAGTGCATCGTCTAGTGGGGCGCCTAGATTTGCAGTGGGATTTTAGGTTCGCCTGTGACCTGGTAATGGTCCACCACTCCAGCTGACGGTGCTTTTTTCCCTGTTTCAACACACGGACTCGTCCAAAACGATTTTTGTTTTTCTCTCTAGCCCCGCCCACAGGTCCTTGTGATGTGCCGTCAACTCTAGCAACAAACGTTTTTGAAGTACAATTATTGACATGTTCTGAATTACAAATGACGCTTTTTAATATTCAGATGAATTCTTTTCAAAATGGATACTTTCTGAACTAGACTTCACTAATCTGAAGTACAATTGACGCCTTCTAAACTACAATGATTTTTCTGATCTGAAATACAGCTGACGCCTTCTTTCGAAGAATCGATCTCGATTGATTTTTTTCGAAAAGCCACTATTTCCTAGAAAGGAAATCATGATGACCTTGTCGATTTTTTACCTCGCGGAGACAAAACGCCCCAGCGCAGATTCTTCGAGACTTTTAGTGTAGAGTATAAAGGATTGATTTTTCATACATGGTGGTCATTTGAAAAGTTGTCACCCTTGATTTCTCGCCGCCAAATTTTCACAGGAGAACGCCGAAATAAGTTTTTGTTTCGAGGGAAACATCTAGGACACATACTGCCGAATTTGTATCTTCAACCTCTTCGCCCCCACCCCACCCTACTTGAAATTTTAATTGGCATTAGTTTTAGCGGTACGCTAGCGAAATGACCCTGATTCCGCATTTTGTGATGCTGCAAACTACGTAGAATTTCAAGTGATTTGGCCCGCAGCACTCAAAAATTTGTCCATTAGGGGGCGACTGGGGGCCCCTCAAAATTTCAAGATGTCAGAGCTTTTACCATGCACCATTCATTCAGTGCCGCCCTATCAACCGTACAGGACCTAAACAACTTTGTTCTTGACTATCATAACATTTTTCGTCATTTCAATTCCTTTCTTCTTATAAATATAAAAAAAATGATTTCTTTCTCACTGGTCAACAAATCGAAAAAAAAAAAAAAATTATTGGACCACAAATAGATTGTTGAGTTGTTTTTGTGTGATCATCGATAAATCCGCATCCCCTTGATTCATTTATGGGAACAAAAGTTTTGCTGTTCTATTTTTCAACGAAGGAGTGACCTCAACTTACCATTATTTTCAACATTACCTATTTCAATGTTTTATCCCGATAAATATGATTATTGTTGTACTAATATACAGGGTGGTCCATCCTAGCGTAATTATCCCATAACGGTCTTACCGTTCAAGATAGAGAAAATGATGTAAGAAAAAAGTTATATGGTTTGATGAGACATTTAAACTCCATTTTTTTCGAGATAATCGGAAACTTTCACAATTTTTTTTTTGGTTTTTCACAAAAATTGAGTTGGCCGTAATGAATGACAGACAAGCCAAATAGTACGCAACTCTCAGTTAGTCAGTCTGAATATTGTCGAACAAAGAAAAATGACTTAACGCGAGAGGAAATGATTGATATGATATTCTGGTAATAATCCAGATATCCAGGATCCCACTTTGTTTTCTTTTTGCGTTGAAGCCATTTTTTTGGCAAGTATTGTAATCGTGCAGAAAAAAAGTTTTGAGATTTCACCGGATATATGATTTCCGGATTTCCGCAAGATGTAAACGATTTCTTCATCAATGTCTCTAAAGCGGTAATCTCGAGTCTTCCAAAGTCAAATTCAGATTTTCGTCACTACTTGAGGGCAGTAAGAAAACAAGAGCACTCCCTTTTCTTCAAACCTACGGATGAGGCTGAGGTTGAGACCTGTATTAAACTTCTAAAAAATTCAAACACCAAAGATGTATACGACATGGACGCCCAGGTGATAAAAGCCGTGAGCGGCTCGATATCTAAACCCTTTGCACACGTAATCAACTTATGTATAGAACAAAGCATTTTCCCAGATGCCTTAAAAATTGCGAAGGTAATACCAATTCACAAAAAAGGAGATTTGAGCGAGATTAACAACTTTCGGCCGATCTCAATACTGCCAGTGCTGTCGAAGGTTTTTGAAAACATAATAAAAGAAAGGCTAGTCAATTACATTGAAAAAAATAAAATTTTGAGCTGTAAACAGTTTGGATATCAAAGTAAAAAAACTACGATACACGCTTTAATAAGTCTGGTAGAAACTGTACTAGATTGTTTCAATGAGAGAGTTAGTGTCGGCGCGACAATGCTGGATCTGTCTAAAGCATTCGATTGTGTGAACCACGACGTCCTGTTGGAGAAGCTTTGGCATTATGGAATAAGGGGTGGTCCACACCAGATGACGAGTTCATATTTGAAAAACAGAAAACAGATAGTTATGTTTGGAGAAAAAAAATCTAGTCAAAGCACAGTCATAGCGGGAGTACCTCAGGGGTCAATTCTTGGCCCTATCTTGTTTTTACTGTTCATTAATGATTTACCATCAAATTTTGGTGCGCTATCGAAATTCACGTTGTTTGCGGACGATACAGCTTTTCTAAATACGGCTCAAACGCAACAAGATCTAGAGGAACAACGGCAGATAACACTGGCACGTGCTGAGGATTGGTTCAGTGCAAATTTCCTTAAGCTCAACAAAGAAAAAACTCAAACTATTACGTTTAATACAGGCGCTTCGACCGGCGACTCCGTCAAATTCTTGGGTGTGCACCTTGACCCAGTTTTAAATTGGCGAGGGCATATAGATGAACTTTGTAAAAGCCTAGTCAAGGTAAACTACCAATTAAAAAAAATATCCCATGTGGCTGATCTGGGCGCTGCCCTGTTGCTTTACTTCGGACGCTTCCAGGGCGCGCTGAGTTACGGCATCTTGTTGTGGGGAGCATCGTCGGGCTCTGATAGGGTGTTCAGACTTCAGAAACGGGCGGTCAGGGTTCTGGCAGGGGCGGACTATACGGCACATTGCGGACCGCTATTCATCCGGCTGGGGATACTGACCGTGCCGTCGCTTTTTATATTTCATTGCCTGTTATTCATTAAGTCCACAGAGAGTGATCAAAAGAAAAATTCAGCATACCATCAATACGACACCCGAAGACAGCATAATATTGCCATCCCTTACCATAGGGTCGGGCGGTCTCAGCAGGGTTTTAATTATTGGGCAATTAAATTTTATAATTATCTTCCGGAGGGCATCAAGAGTTTGACTTCGGCTCAGTTTAAGAAAGAAATAAAGAAATTCCTTTTAAAAAATCCTTTTTACAGCTGGGATGAGTACCTTAAGCACCAATTTTAGCGAAATGTTGTAACAAATTATGTGATAAATTCTGTGATCTCCCCGTATTTTATGTAAAATGTGTGTATGTATTGTTTTCAAATTGATTGACCATTTACGTGTTTATACCTATACTTACTGCACTTACTTGACGTGTACAACCAGTTTCTGGCTACGTACAAATAAAGAATTATTATTATTATTATTATTATTATTATATCCGTTTTGAGGTCTCCCAAGACGATTAAGACCATCTTCAGAATGATGTCTGTCTGTCTGTCTGTGTGTGTGTGTGTGTGTATGTCTGTCTGTATGTGATCTTCCACGATAACTGCCGAACCGTTGACTGGATCGACTTGAAATTCGGTAAGACCTGGTTGTTTCCTGGAAAAAGCCTATTAGTTTTTGGCTGTCATCTGTCAGACGGAAGTGTCACTGTTGACAAATGTCAGAAGATATATCTCACGGAACTTGACTTGCAATATGTCATTTGAAAGCCCCTGAAAAACTCTATTCAGAACAGTTAAAGGTATTGCCCTATCTGTCACCTGTCAAATAAAAAAGAATGTGAAAGTTCAAAACTTTACCAGTTGATTATTCAAAATCTATCCGATGGATTAGAACCATATTTGGCAGAAAGCAACACAACAAAAGGGTCAAATTAAGGCCGCAGTTGCAGTTTTCCACCATTCTCCAGTCGGGCATAATAAATTTTCAAAATTTCTCGCGGCTGTTGCCACCCGAGAGGGGCTTCGCCGGTGTTTTGACCAGAACCACTCGCTTTTGTAGCAGGTCTCCACACAAAAATTCATTCCTGCTCGGGGATCGACTTTTTTTGGAAAATTCCAACTGATATTGAAAGTAGATTGGATCGGGCGTCGTGTAGGCCTATTTTCATAATTGACACGGTTCCAGTTTTTCGACGGTAATTTTTTCGAAATAAAATTTGCACATTCCGTGAATTTGAAAAAAAACGCAGTGCAAACTTCAACATGCGGTAAGTCCCACGAAATATTATTTTTAGGTGCAAACAAGCTGCGAATGGAAGTTGGAGAAAGGATTGAGCTAATTTTTTGAGGAAAAATTTTTGAAATCGGATCAACGGTTGCCGAGTTTTCCTCTCTGGAAAAACTGCAAATTTTCCAACTTTTCATTCCGTGGACCGATTTTAACCATTGTTTTTTAAACAAGAGGTAACTGATTCTTCAACATTTTACAACATTTTCCGGTTGAAATTTTTTTTTTCCAAATTATTCTCAATCTTTTTCTGTAATTCCAACTTCCCACCCGAAGCGACGATTTCGAACAACTGGTTCCGGTACTTTCTCACCAACTTTCGTTTCAGTATCACAAAATGCAAAATTGTTCGGCGTGAATATCGTTTCCCGCTAGAGCAAACCTATGGATGCTCTCGGGCAGAGTGGTGTGTATTGACATTTTGGTCTCTCCCGCTAGAAAATCAAAAATGCCAAATTTGACGGCCTTGCAGAAAAATTATTATGTACGGCTTCCATGTGGAATCTGAGGCCGTTTCATTGTCCACATCGTTAAAGAAAACTGCAAGCTTGTTACGGGTTTTTGCTGTGAGGTGGCGATAAGGCGTATATGCGAAAAAGAGCGGAATAAAATTTGATAAGGCATTCAGCGCCGAGCCTCCGAGAAACCAGGTGCATGCTCGGGTGAAGAAAAGTGTAGTAAGGGCAGGCACTCTGTTATATCGACTGTGGTCGGATTCGCCTTTTCTGAACCCTCAGGGAAACGTCGATTTTGTTTTGGAAAGAAGAAAGTCAAAGTTTGGCAACGGCGTTCCCTTAATAATTTATTCTTGTGAAGATTTGTGGGCACACTGGATTATTATCTCGGAGGTATGAGTATCCGCACGTTTTATATATTTCTGTTGCAAGTTGACTCGCAAGTTGAATCTCCTTTTAGGCTCGTTCCTCCAGATTTAAATGTTGACTCTGGAAGCAGGCTGCTCTAGCCTCCCGTGGGCCTCTGCACGAGTATTAATACAATACCTGAACGTTGCCGTCGCCGCCTATTGGAACTGCTGTACCTACCATTACCGTCATCTTTAATAAAGACAATCATACTGCAAGATTTGGACTTTTCCTTCGCGGCCTTTTAGTGGTTCTGGCAGCGCCATCGAGGAGGGTAAATCACTTGGCGCCCGGACGCCAATCACCGCCTATGGACCACGACCAATTGAGCTAGCTGGTGCACCACTCCTCTACCACCCCGCTCTTGGCGACGAGGATTCAGGGTGGTAACAAGCTATATCAAGCAAGAGCAATCATACTTACCGCCTTACTGGGATAAAACATTGAAAAAGGTAATGTTGAAAATATTGGTAAGTTGAGGTCACTCCTTGAAAAATAGCACTGCAAAAGTTTTCTTTTCATAAATGAATCAAAGGGATGCGGATTTATCGATGATCACACAAAAACTACTTAACAATCTATTTGTGCTCCAAAAAAAAAATCTCAATTTGTTGACCAGGCAAAGAATTTTTTTTCTATAAGAAGAATGGAATTGATATGACGAAAAATGTTATAATGGTCAAGAACAGAGTTATTTAGGTCCTGTACGGTAGATAGAGCGGTAACGAATGGTGAATGGAAAAAATTCTGACATCTTGAAATTTTGAGGGGCCCCCAGTCGCCCCCTAATGGACAAATTTTTGAGTGCTGCGGGTCAAATCACTTGACATTTTATGTAGTTTGCATATGCCAAATTTCATTGCAGTATCACAAAATGCAGAATCAAAAAGCGTACTGCTGCAACTAAACTGCGCAACAAATATGTTGTCGCAAGGGAAAAATTGGTCCGACTTTGGACCACAATAACTTTTGAATGATACAAACCATTCCGATTTTGTTTCCACGGTTAGTGAGATCAGTCTTTCCGTTATTCACCTTCAGGAGGTGAAAATCAGGAAGCTTGATGTAAAATATGTACAGGGTGCAATGTAAAACAGTGCAAAATTTTAGCAAATTAAACGGACTCCCATTTTCAGAATTTTTTTTTTCACAAATGCAAATGAAAGGATCATGAAGCGTGATGTTTTGGCTTGCGCCCAGTTTTGAAATTTTTTGAATCGGAACTCTGGTTCTGACTTAATGATTTATTTTCTCTTGGAGGATGCTGATTTATCCTATCGCTACAAAAAAGACTATGTTAGCCTAGGGAGCCTGTCATCATCAAAAACTAAAATTGACCATCAGCATCAAGTTCAGGGGTCAAAATCACAAAGAAAGCTTGTTTCAGTTGTGAAAATCTGATCCAATTAAATTTTTAAGAAAAACACCTGTGTCGCCCATTTTTAATGGGCCCCTTTTTTGAAGCCTTGATCAAGGTATTTCAAATGGTCTGCGAGTCAAGTTGCTGAGAACCATTTAAGGAACAATATTCGTGAATTGTAACCTCCCATCATCAGAGTAACATAGTCTTCTTTGTACGGATAGGATGAATCAGCATCTTCCAAGAGAAAAAAATCATAAAGTCAGAGCCAGACTTCCGATTTGAAAAATTTCGAAACTGGGCGCAAGCTAAAACATAACGCTTTATAATCTTTTTATTTGCATTCAAGAAAAAAAATTATTCTGAAAATGGGGGTCCGTTTAATTTGCTAAAATTTTGTACTGTTTTACTATTCACCCTGTAGATATTTGACATGGAGCTTCCAGATCTTCACCTCCTGAAGGTGAATAATGGAAAGACTCATATCACTAACCGTCAAAACAGAATCAAAATGGTCTGTGTCGTTCAAAAGTTATTGGGATCCAAACTCGGACCAATTTTTCCCTCGCGACAACATATTTGTTGCGCAGTTTATATATGTTCCTTTCATTAATAATGAGAGGATTTCACAAGAGTTTAGAAAAATTTGGAATGTTTGGCGTAAAGAGAATTGTATTGCCTTCAATTTGATGTTGATATATATCACAAGATACGTAATGTTATTTGAAATTTTGAAGTAAGGTGGGGTGGGGTCGAAGGGGTTGAAGACGAGAATTTGGCAGTATGTGTCCTAGATGTCCCCCTCGACACAAAAATCGACCTGTTTCGGCGTTTTCCTGTGAAAAATTTTGGCGGCGAGAAATCAGGGGTGCAACTTTTCAAATGAACACCTGTAGATATTCTGGGTCGCAAACAGCAATAAAATTCCACTTCAGAATTTCTTACCACCCCGCCCATAATGACCGGGCTATTACACTACCATACAGGGGCCCTATTCTTGAAACGAGGAACAAAGTTCTCAAGCGGTGTTGCTATGCAAGGAGAGCTATGATTGGCCCTTGCCTAGCAACTATACATGTGAACTCTATTCCCCGTTTCAAGAATAGGGCTCCAGGTGTGTAGTAACCTAAACCTTGTAGCTCCCTTATGAAACATTTTGCGAACCATGTTATAAGATTTTTTCTATTTTTTTATCGTAGAATCGGCTAATGGTGAAGGTTGGCAGACTAATTTCTGAACACGGGAATGTTCATCCTTGTAGAGTTTGACAGCGTAAGTAGGACTATCTGATGGAAATGGTTTGATTTAACAAGCTTCTGCCTTTCTTTTTGTAATCTTTATTTTCAAAAATTCATAATATTGTTACGTATTTCGCGTACGGGTTCGATTATAATTGAGACGATCATTTTAAAACACGCACTGTTTAGTACTGCGTACTACAATAAGTACACGCCAACAATAATCTCCTTGGAATATCGCAGGTTACAACTTCGCTTGTTTCGCACTCGTTCGCTTCCAAATTCAATACTGACTGTCGCGCTGAGGACGGTGCTTATATATATGCCTCCGATTAGTGTTCCCGAACTTCCCATCATCGTCCAGCAAATTCCATAGTGACCCAGCATATGGTTTCTAGACGACTCCCGAATAATCACACACCTTTTGCGTGCTTCCCGTGTGTTGTGGTATGTGGCACCTCCGCCAAAATGGACAGATGTAACTTGACCCACTGCTGAAATCTCCATTCAGTTGCACGGGAAACGGCCTACACGCGCGCTCCGGAGCACCAGAACGCTCCGTACTTGTACACTGCGACCTAACGGGAAGGTGTAGAAAGATCGCGTATTATCTAGAATCGCCGCTCGTAACAGTAACCTGTGGAACCACACTCGTCACATTGGGACATTATTTTGAATTTTAGAAAATCCTTCAGACTCCCATTACAATTTGGTGTTTATTGTGGAATCTCGAGAAAATAATATGTTTCTTGTTCTGGTGCCAAGACTTCGGCTGACAGTTTGGGGACTTTTTTCCTAAGACTGCATGGTGGTGGGCAGGAGACAGACGGACAGCGGACATACAAAGCGCAAATTTGAGCAAGTGCCTCCTTATGGAGAAAGAGTATGTCTTGAAAATCTTGTGATTAATACGTATAATGGATTTGGTTTTATGTGGTTCAAACCAAAATGTGGGCCTTTAAACTTCAAAACCGCCTTATGTCTCTTATATGTAAAGGTAGTATTCAAGTATAGGTTCAAGTAGTCCCTTGGTTATCGTGTTCAATGTAAATTTAATTGCTAGCACAATAATTCTTGCCGTTCAACAATGCGGCGAGTAAAAACAACGTAAATATCGAAAGCAATGATGGGGCCCCGATGGGAAGTCGCTGCTGACGCTGCTTCAGTTGTTTGCCGTTTCTCTGGCGTAGAACTTGCACAATGAAAAATGCAGAGGTGAGTCCTCGTGCAGTAGAAGGCATATCGACCGCCACCACCGCTGGCACCGTCCTCCAAGCCGAGCGGTGACAGCACAGCAGAGAGGGGTCCCCTCGTTGCCGTCCACGCGGCTCCACTCACCCATCCCACTACCCCCTTTCCGGGCCCAACGTCGCACACTGCCAAGTTCATTGCCAAGGCTGGGCGGAGGATAGCGCGTGCGCTTCTGCATTGCGGCCTCATCGCTCCCGGCCGGGGCCTCCGCCAGAGTGTATTGCGTAAGAACGCCACCGCCTGCGGGCGGCGACAGGTTTCTCCTGAAGGCACCTGGTGGCGGCACCTCCACGGAGAAGGCACCCGCCGAACCGCGTACCGCGCAGTAACTTCAATGTTTCGGGCGCCCTTGAAGAAGTTCACCAGGTGCGCGTTCTTGCAGAATGTTCCGCGAGAAACGGCACGGCCCCAGGAGGCGGTCAGTCGCCGCCGGTAGAACGACGTCGCAGTCGGCAAGGTGACCCCCAATTGCTTTTTTTAAAACCGCTGTCAAGGCCGCTCGGTAATCCGTGTACGTACGTACTATAAACGCCGCCTGCCTGGCAACAACAGACCTCACCGCGCAACTTGCTTAATTTATGTCCGTAAATATTTTTGTTGTGCGAATGCAAGAACATGGCTGTGATTTTCGCGAGTTCTGCATGTGACGGTGTGCCCCCGAAACCCTGCCACCGCCGCCGAGCGGATCGCCCGCACCGCCACCTTCAGACAGACCTCCAGTCTGCGGCAATTCAAGTTTTTAGTGATGGGAACAGCAATCCTCGTCAGGTACCTATAATCAATCATCTCTGTCGTCTTTATACGAAATTTTTGGCCAAAAAATTATTTGTGGCTGCAACACCAGGAAACAGTTTTGGATTGGACATTTTTTTGCGACGCAGTTTTGCCATATTGGTGAATGTGCAGTGCGCGCTTGTTCGGCCCGAGCCAGTTCATCCAGGTTCCAGAATTTTCCTCGTTTTCTTAGTCTCCCTAGAAGTACGAAAAACAAATGATGCCATCATGCATTTATTTCGTGATAGGCGAATTTGCTTCATCTGCTTTAACGATGATGATGACATATTCGGTAGGTAATTTTGCGCACATCTTTTCGCATTGTCGATGTGAATTTAAAAAAAAAAGTACACACGTATACCGTATACGTACGTAAGTTGTTGAACATTACATAATGCTCATAATGCTCGATAGATGACTTTAAATATCGTTAGTCATTTTTATTTTCATGCAAAAATCTCTGTATCCACGATCTTGCCCGATATTATTTTATTATTACTGATTGCAGTGGTGCGGAACGGTAACGAATAAAGTAGGTACCAATTTTTCTCGATTGGCACATGGACCCTGGTTTCGTCTAAAAGATTGCGGTGTACAAGTTAGTCTGAACAACCATAAAATTCGAGAGCTCTGCTGACACATTTATTACACACCTTGATGAATTACAGAGATTATTGAATTTTATCAAATAAAATCAGCATTAAGAAAAACCGTGAGGTCTAAAAGTTATAACGTATGGTCCGAAAGTTTTGGGAATTTTTTTAAAAGCTAATAACTTTTTTTGGATAGTTTTAATTTTCTAACTTAATGTTGCAAAAACTAGCATCATCTTTAACAATTTCAAATTCATATTTAACATATTGAAGATGGACCATTATCTTTGATGGCTCTCAGTTTTCTTCTGCCATGTTCGATCATTCTCTGGACAACGGCAGGTTTAATTTCTCAGAGCTCCTGCCTCCAAATGTACCGCAAGCTCGACCAATATAAGATTTTTGGTAATTATTGAGCAGGATAGTATACGACAAGGGATGGGAAGCTGCAAATGAAGACCAATTACGGCGTCACATTTTTCAACAACATTGGAGAATTTCGCATTTGACAAATTGATCCAGAAAATTATGAAACATGGCAGAAGAAAATTGAGATCCATCGAAGATAATGGTCCATTTTCAATATGTTGAATATGAATTTGTTGTTGTTATATATGATGTTAATTTTTGCAATATCAAGTTCAAAAATGAAGACTATTCTGAAAAAGTTATTAGCTTTGAACAATTTCACAAAACTTTCGGACCATACGTTAGTATACGGTTTTACAATCATTTTGAATACACTTTAGGTACTATTAAGTAGTTTCACCAACTAGCGCTTCTTTTGTAGGTAAAATTTTGAATTTTGACTCTTGAGATCTATAGTGGGATTATTTTTGTCGTGCTCGTGTGTCGAAGGACCTGATTGGCGAGTTTTGACTTTTGAGATCTATAGTGGGATTGTTTTTGTCGTGCTCGTGTCTCGAGAACCCTGATTGTCGAGTTTCAACGTAAGAATTGATACGTAATAACGGAAGGACGTATCAAGATAACCATAAAGACGCGCTTCTTCACGTCGTACATATAGCACCGTGAATAAAATAAACGGTGACACCCCAGTTTCCTGATTCCTCCCCTTATATCTTTATGAAGTAAGATTTTTGATAAAGTAACCAACCGTTCTCCTGTTTTTAGCGCATTTTCATTGGAAATCCGCTATTAGCCGCGCTTTGAAGTCCGTCCGTCCGTCTGTCCGTCTTGTAGTTGAACCTAAACGGCAAGTCGTAGCGGTATCGGGTTTCTTGCAAATTAATGCTAATTGTCTGCGGATGGCAATAGGCATAAACAATATTTAGTTCGGCCGCACGATCGCAAGAAAAAAATTTGAAATGTTTCCAAAGTCGGAGGAATCTTGCGAACCCGAGTGCGAACCGTTCTAGATACATGCATACATCCAGCAAGTGAAATATGCAGAAAGTAATGAAGACACTTTTAGTGAAAGGATCTATTGCTACACAGGTGTCCTGGAATTAGTATTACAAAACTCACAGGGAGATGAAAAATTGAAAAATAAGGGGACTTTTCTCTATAAACATACCCTCGCAAACGTATAATAACGGAAATACAGGCCTTCAAAGTTGTTTTTCAAAAACCGTTTTTTTTTGCATATTTCTTGAACCGTTCAACCGATTCATTCAAATTTATTCAAATAAACTAAAACATGTCTCCATCAAACATTAGTAACGCATTCCATGGAACATTTTTAGGGGCGAAGATAAAAGGGGGTACCCTGCCCTTTTACCGTTTTTACCGCCCCGACTATTTTTGGAAACTGTTTCAATTTTCGAATTTTACGTTCAATTTAAAGAAACAAGTTACTCTTGCAAAATTTTCATTAAAAGCTTCATTCTTGAGATATTTGGGTCTGAAACATTGGAAAACATCTCGAAATCACCACTTTCCAGGGTGTAAAAATTAAAATCCAATAAAACTCATGATTTCTCATGAGTTTTTCAGGAAAAAAATAATTTGGGCCCTGAAAAGTAGCGATTTTGGGATATTTATGAAGTTTCAAACCCAAATTTCACGAAAATGAAGCCTCTTTTAAAAATTTTGCAAGATTAACTTTTTTATTTAATTTTTCACAGGAATTCTTCCATCTGTAGTGTGTTTTCTAATAAATATGTAGTTCTTCTGTCTACACTACTTTATAAAGGCGTTGTCTATTTGACCAATATATATTTCGAGCTGGCGCTCATTTGTAGCAAAAAAAAACCTGATGACGAGCGCTAGCTCTAAATATACAGGGTGTTTCAAATTTAAATCGCGTCCTCTCAGGAAATGATGGAAAACGTCAAAAGAAGTAAGACATTCTCGAGAAAATCTACGTCAGAAACAAATAATAACGGAGATATAGACGTTCAAAGTTGAACTTCACAAATCGGTTTTTCGTCATAACGTTGAAACTTCTCAACCGATTTTATTGTAATTTGAACAGAAGATTACTGAAATAAGTCGGTATCCAACAATGATAACGCGTTCCATCAAAAATTTTCAGGGGCGTGAATAATGAGGGATGCCTCCACTTTTTCTCCCCTATTTTTCACCCCTTCAAGTAATTTTGTAGATTGTTCATACTTTTAAATTCTGTGTTCAATTTGGAAGAAAAAGTTACTTTGCAAAATTTTGATTGAATGAGTTGTTTTCAAGATATACGAAAAACACATCAAAATATCCACTTTCAAGAGCCCAAAAGAAGTTTTTTTACTAAAAACTTCTCGTTTCTTAGAGAAACTCATGGTTCATCAACTTAAACACCTAGAAAACCTATTCCATTGAAGGAATCATTAGTTATCTTAGATTTTAATTTTTTGGCTTTTTGAAAGTGCGACGATGGTGTTTTCGAGATGTTTTCCGAAGTTTCAACCTCCAATATTTCGAGAACGAAGCCTCTTATCAAATTTTTGCAAGAGTAACTTTTTCTTTCAAATTGAACATAAAATTCGAAAATATTAACAATTTACAAAATTACTTGAGAGGGTAAAAAAGCGGGGGCACCCCCCATTATCCAAGCCCCTGAAATTTTTTGATGAAACGCGTTATTAGTGTCCGATACCGACTTATTTCTGTAAGCAATGATTCAACTTTGAACGCCTATATCTCCGTTATTACTCGTTTCTGACATATATTTTTCAGAGAAAGTCTACTTCTTTTGAAGTTTCCCGTCATTTTCTGAAAGAACGCGACTTAAATTTGAAACACCCTGTATATTGGTCAAATAGACAACGCCTTTATACAGGGTGTCCCGTGTTTATTCGCAAAGATTTTGCCAGTCGATAGAGCATCAAAAAAGAATGAAATATGCTTATAAAAATTGTGTTCAAAAACTCGTAATAACGGAGATACAGCTCTTCAAAGTTGGAAGACAAATACAGTTCTTTCCACCTAACTTTTATACTGGTCAACTGATTCGCGTCAAATTTCTTACACGTATTCACTGAACAAATGCCTATGAACCTCGAATAACACATTTGGTGAGAACAGCCCCATGGCGTAGATAGGGGTGGTTGCGCCCCTTCAATCATCCATAATTTTTTCTCCACTGCAATTTTTATTAATCAGTACCTACCACTTTCGAGTTGTCCATCCAACTTTCAGCGAAAAGTTGCTATTGCAAAATTTCGATAGGAGGCGTACTTTTTGAGATAATTCAGTTTGAAGATTCCTAGTCAATCTTGCAACTTCTCATAATTTTAGTTGATTAAAATTTGCATTGCTACATCATTGGAGATAATCAGTTCCAAATTCACACAAGTGATGTTAAGATCATCAAGTATCATTACGTAAGATCGATTTTGATCAAAACAATCCAGTGACGTAGAATTAGGGGGCTTTCTTACTTACATCCACTTATCTGCTACACCACTGGATATTTTTTAAAATCAATAATTTTTTTGAATTTGTCGTTTGATCCAGAAAAAAAGTTGCTCCTGTGAAACTTGATTGGAGGCTTCGTTTTCGAGTTAATCGAACTGTAAAGTTCTGAGTCGAAAAAATGGCTGGCATATCGAGGAAAACAGCAAACCCTTCAATCAATCTTGTTTTCAATTATTCATGTTGATTAATGTACCACTTACTTTTGATTTTACTTCGTTGTGTGAGTTCATATCTACAATTACCTTGATTTTACAGTTCATCAATTTTGAAGAAAGTTTAACTAGGAAAAAAATTCATTAGCGGTACAGAAGCCGGGATGGAAGACAAAATTGCATGTCAGTCAATGTATGTTACAATTATTTTTGTTCTCTAGTCATGTACCTGCTTCTAAATAGCTGGGACTTGAATTTTACGGTTTTTTATTGATCCCAAACTTTGAAATTTGAATAAATCGAAAACAAGGCCTCCAATCAAAATTTCGCAAAAGCAACTTTTTTTCTGAATCGAAAGACAAATTCAAAAAAATTACTAATTTCAAAAAATATCCAGTGGCGTAGCAGATAAGTGGCTGTAAGATTGGAAACATTCTACCTGATTCTACGCCACTGGATTGTTAAGATCAAAATCATTCTTACGTTATGATACTTGATCATCTCAGCATCACTTGTGTGAATTTAGAACTGATCATCTCCAATGATGTAGCAATGCCAATTTTAAGCAAATTTTGTTGCAAGATTGATCAGAAATCTTCAAACTGAATTATCTCGAAAAGTAAGCCTCCTATCGAAATTTGGCAATAGCAACTTTTTGCTCAAAATTGAATGAACAACTCGAAAATGATACTGATTTTGGAGAATTTGCAGTGAGGAAAAAATTAGGGATGATTAAAGGGGCGCAACCACCCCTATCTACGCCACGGGGCTGTTCTCACCAAATGTGTTATTCGAGGTTTATAGGCATATGATTAGTGAATACGTGTAAGAAATTTAACGTAAATCGGTTGAACAGTATGAAAGTTAGGTGATAAGAACTGTATTTGTTTTCCAATTATGAAGAGCTGTATCTCCGTTATTACGGGTTTTTGAACAAAATTTTCACAATTATGCATGTCTCATTTTTTTCTGATGCTCTATCGACTGGCAAAATCTTTGCGGTTAAACACGGGACACCCTGTATAGTAGTGTAGACAGAAAAACTACATATTTTTTTCTTTAAATTGTACATGGAATGCAAAAACTGAAATCGTTCACAAAAATATTCTGGTGGGGGGGGAGGCAAATATCCACCTAGCCGAACTCCCCCTCCCACGAACGAGTCCCCTTCAACAATGATCGACACTTTTTGTGTCAGAACTACCAACATGATTATGGTGCATCGGATTACGTTGTACCGGATGATCAAAAACTTTCCTCCTTTAGGCAGGCTGTGGCCTGGCCAAAATCAGCCTCGTTTGCCTGCCAACGACCAGACCACAGCCTGCCTAGAGGAGGAAAGTTTTTGATCATTCGGTACATCGTAATCGTATGATCAAAAACTTTCCTCCTGGCCAAAATCAGCCTCGTTTGCCTGCCAACGACCAGACCTGCCTAGAGGAGGAAAGTTTTTGATCATACGGTATTTGCATCCAACGTATCGACGGGTTTCATCCCCTCCATTTTGAATTGCAAATTCATCCACTCTCATAACTCAAATTTTGGATATGCAGTATGGCACTAAATTCTGAACACGATATCAAATTTTCAGGATGTCCAAATTTTCTTCAAGGTAACAAATCATGTTTCTTGTACTACGACCTTTGTGACAATAAATAATAATTTTGCAACTTTGTCATTTGGCCTGACTCCATAAAGGAATGGTTTGGTAATCTCCGTACTTATGCACATAGCTATAGCTCATTTGTCATATTTTGGCAAAAGCTTGCCCCTCCGCTTGGTCGCCAATTCCTAATTCAACTGTTCAACAGGTGATATGTGCATCAGTGATTGAAGCCATCAGCACATGAGATAGATGCAAATTATTTTTAGAACATTGCATAATACGAGCAGATTTAATGATGTAGGTATTGCACACATACTCTGTATTTTACTGAACCGCTTGTTTTCGCAATGACAAACTTAAAAGTCGACAAAAATGACACCCAGGGATTGATGGGATACAAATGTGCGGCGGATCTAAATTACAATTTCCTTGATGGCGGATTTGACACCATTAACCTTTGTTGGAATTTGAAATTGAATCAAAGGATGAAAGAATTTGCAATAATTAGGCAAATCACTTTTTTCCGTGATCTACCTGCTATATACCTACTGCATCAATTTTGATTTCAAGCTTTTATCTTAGGCATAAGTAAAATCTGCGCAGTTTCCAATGAACTGTTTGCAACTGACTGGAAACTTGAAGTGCAATTCAAATGAAATGACATCTCGGGCGACTGTGAACATTTGCACCGGAAATTATGTGTTTTCGAAGTCCGGGTAGGTTTCATAGAACAATTTCAAATGGATAATTAGCTTTAATTGTGACTCGATTCCACAGCCGCCCTAGATGTCAAGATTTTCTGAATTAACATGTAAAATCAATCTGACACAACTTAGTAGGTATTTTTACACTTTGCTGTGTGAAAGTTTCATCTATCAGCCAACCCATTCGTTCCATTTGGTGAACATTTTGCTTCCCAAGCCAACTCCGAATAGAAAATTTATTGATCGCATGGTATGATTAAGATTCAGGTACCTACTTAATGTAGGTAGTTACATATTGACGTTATTCAAGGTTTTGTAATTCAGATAAATTAACTACTCCAAACCAATTGATTGTACTACTTGTTCAACAATTTTGAGTTTGAACATTTCGGCATTCAAAAAAGAACGGACGCACGCGTACATACTTATTTCTAGTGCTTGGACTTAACACATTGAGACAGATTACTTTTTTGATAAGAGATTTTTTTACTATTAGTTATAGGATATTCTGTGGTTATAGCTACTATTAGTCATTTCTCTCGTCAAAAGCATCACCTACCGCGGGTCCCACCTAAAAGTTGCAGCATAAATGGATTTTGTTGTGACCATTGCTCAGTTGATTGACCACGTAAGATGCGTAAAATTCGAAGGACACCGATCATTTGTTCATTAATTGATTTGAAACCGAAATTTACATTGGTCAGTCGGCCCAAGAACATCTCTAAAATAGCTATTCTTCCCTCAGTTAACTTTTTTGGTGGAACCTGCGGCTAGAAAATATGCTGAATGCGCAATGCTAATGCGCATTGGATAGAGCATAAACATAGCAATTATTGATAGTACTTATGAGCAGATTTACGTACATCTTTTAACTTGTTTCCTAGAATATAGTAGATTCTGAATATACAGGTGTAACATTCAAAACTTAGAATTTAAGTCTTAAACAAAAGCAGGTATCGAAAATCGCCCCAAAACCGTTTCGACAGAATGGAGGGGGAACCATAATAGTGGAGTCGGTGACTCACCCCCACCCAGTGCGAACCATCCTGAAATATCTTCAACCGTTTATGAAATTTTCTGAAAAAAAAAACTGAAATTCAGCAAATTCTTTTTTTTTTCAAGTAATCAATGATTTTTTGAGATACTGAAGTATAACTTGAATGTTCAATTGAAAATCATGTGAGAAATAAAATATTCTCATCATTCAATGTCTAGGTCTATTATTTTCAGAAATAAGATGAACTGAAATAAGTCAACTGTTTTTTCTTTTTGGCCGCCATCTTGGATCCGCCTCTTATGCAAAAAATGAAATTGTATAATTATGGCTATTGGTCATATGAAATCATTCAATTGCAAAAAGAAAAATCTTGAGTCGATAAAATGACTTCTTCGCTGAAAAAGTGAGTTTTTAACACTTGATGGCCATTATCATGGGTTCCTAAGCTCGGATTCTAGGGGACTTTTATAGCTCATTGATGACCATCATAGGAACGTGTGTCCAAAATTTCAACCCTCTACTATTTTTTCCGAAGTGGAAAGACATAGTGACTGGACTCTACTTGTCAATTACGTGTAGGACGAGGCTTCTCCTTGAAGCCATGACGTCACGTCAGACCGATAGAACACATTCTCACTTATCTTTGCAAAAGCATCTTTGCTTCCGAGTGAAAAACGGTATAACCGTTGGTGCTGGGGACCTAACGACGAGCTATACCAGCTTAACAAACGAAGTACAGTAACGTCCATTTTTCAAATTTTGATTGTAAAACTGGTAGCTCGTCGTCAGGTCCTGTCGGTTATGCACTGTAACACAAGAAAAGAAAGGTGCTTTCGCAAAAATAAATAAACTGCTCAACAACTGGAATGACGGTATCGAAAATTTTGCCCTTTTTCAAAATGACGTAACTTTGGATTGACCCAACCTATTTCGAATTTGTTTTCACAGTTTTTTTGATCCATCTTTCAGCAATCCATCTTATTGACGAGAGTAGGTTTTTGATTTCAATTACTTTTTTTACAGGGTGGAATGTAAAACATTGCAAAACTGTGCCAAGTTAGACCGATCCCCGTTTTTGTGATTTTTTTAAATTATTTCTATTGAATTATTCATTAAGCCTAATGTCTAATCTCGAAACGGTTTTTGAATTTTCTAGATCAGAAGTCGAACAGTGATGATATGATTTTTTTACTTTCCCGACCCCACCACCCAACGAGGACGGGATGTATTGTGAAAGAGCTAAAAATTGTTCTAGAGATTTCGAAGGATATATCCGTTTTGAGGAGGTCCCCTATGACGATTAAGACCATTTCCAACGTGTAGATCCATCTTTAAAATCGACACGGTTTAGGTTTCCCGACGGTAGTATTTTAAAAATGGAATTTGCACATTCCGTGAATTTGAATAAACTGCAGTGCAAACTTCGACATGCGATGAGCCCCACGAAATATCCATTTTCGGTGCATACATGCTGGGAATAAAAGTTTGAGAAAAGATTGAATTAAATTTTAGTGGAAAAATTTTCGAAATCGGACCCACGGTTTTCGAGTTTTCTTCTTCGGAAAAACTACAAATTTTCCAACTTTTCATCCCGTGAACGCAGATTTTGGTGGGTCGGGAAAGTAAGAAAAATCATATCGTCATCGTTGGACATCTGATCTGAAAAATTCAAAAACCGTTTCGAGATTAGACATCAGGGTTCATGAATAATTCATTAGAATTCGAAAAAAAAATCACAGAAACGGGGATCGGTGGAACTCAGCACAATTTTGCAATGTTTTAGATTCCACCCTGTGAAAAAAGTAATTGGAAAGTAAAATAACATCTCGTCACTGGTATGGAATGCTGAAAAATGGATCTAAAAATCTGTGAAAACAAATTCAAAATCGGTTGTGTCAATCCAAAGCTACGTCATTTTGATAAAGGGTAAAATTTTCAATACCGTCATTCCAGTTGTTGAGCAGTTTAAATACGGACGGCCCTGTGGCGCAGGTGTAGTACAAGAAAGATAAGATTTCAACCTCGGAAAAAATATGGACGTCCTGAAAATTTGATATTTTGTCCAGAATTGAGTGCTCTACAACATATCCAAAATCGCCAAAAATCGCACCCGGGGGTTTCGAGTTATTGGAGGGGGGGTAAAAAATTGCAGGTAAAAATGGAGGGGATGAAACCCGTCAATCCATTGGAGGCGAATACATTATAGTTCGACGTATTATATCCCATTGGTACTATTTTGGCACAAAAAGTGTCCATCATTGTTGAAGGGGAGTAGTGGGGGGGGCGAAGCTCTGCTAGGTGGTTCATTTTGTTTTTCTGGCCATGTAGAACCGATCACGATGAGTTTGGTATCTTTTCCGGCGAAATTCAATCTCCTAAACTCATATTGGATGTGTAAATTTGGATGAAAACAAGTTTGAACAAGTTAACTTGAGAAAACTTGTTTTTTCTTTGACAATGTTGACGAGTTTTTGTTTTACTGTTGGAGGCGTTCATTTTTAGAAAATTTCCAGGGACCATTCAATTGAAGTGTATTCTCCACAAAAATCATCCACTCGATGTATAATTTTGTTTCTCGAGTTTAAAAAATCGAGTTGAACTTGAACCGGCGCGGCGCGTCGTCTACTACTGACCAGAACACTACAGCATGCACCTTCAAATAAAAACACCTCAAACTATTGAAGAAATAATAACTCATCTTTGAAAATTGGAGGATCTGTGGAGAACTGAATTTCCTATAACATGAACAAAATCGCCACGAATCGCACTGCAGGGTTTTGAGTTATTCAAGTGGAGAGGTAACAGTTCATAGAGTATGAATCCTGTCAAAGTGTTATCCTCCTCCTCGAATAACTCAAAATCCTGAACTGCGATTCATGGCGATTTTGTTCGTGTTATAGAGAATTCGGTTCTGCACAAATCCTTCAATTTTCAAAGATGAGTTGTTATTTCTTCAATAGTTTGAGGTGTTTTCATTTAAAGGTGCATGCTGTAGTGTTCTGGTCAGTAGCAGACGACGCGCCGTGCCGCCTCAAGTTCAAATCGATTTTTTAAACTCAAGAAATGAAATTATACATCGAGTGGATGACTTTTGTGGAGAATACACTTCAATTTAATGGCCCCTGAAAATTTTCTAAAAATGAACACCTCAAACAGTAAAAAAAAAATTCGTCAAAATTGTCAAAGAAAAAACAAGTTTTCTCAAGGTAACTTGTTCAAACTTGTTTTCATTCGAATTTACACATCGGATACGAGTTCAGGAGATCAAATTTAGTCGGAAATGATACCAAACTTGTCGTGATCGATTCTACATGGCCAGAAAAACAAAATGGACCATCTAGCAGAGCTTCGCCCCCCCACTACTCCCCTTCAACAATGATGGACACTTTTTGTGCCAAAATGGTATCAAGGGGATATGATACGTTGAACTATAATGTATTCGCATCCAATGGATTGACGGGTTCCATCCCCTCCATTTTTACCTGCAATTTTTACCCCCCCTCCAATAACTCAAAACCCCCGGGTGCGATTTCTGGCGATTTTTGATATGTTGTAGAGCACTCAATTCTGAACAGAATATCAAATTTTCATGACGTCCATATTTATTCCGAGGTTTTGCCGTATTTTTTACTATTTTTCCTGTACTAGTGGTTGTGTGGCTGTCGGCGGCCGTGGAAGCCCCGGGTTCGATTCCCGGACAAAGTCTGGTTGTTTGTGTTCTCTAATTAGCAATTTTTCATTACTGTACGTATAAGTAAATAAAGGCAAAAACTCCTATGGCCAATGTAGGCCGATAAGGAGGAAAACATTATTTATTATTATCAGTATTATCTATTTATTTATTGAATAGGTAAGTATTCTGTCGGCTTGATCGTGTTGAAAAATGAGTTTGAGAAGCCAATTATTTATAGGTTTTGTCTAAATGCTACGGGGACTTGAATCCCGCCTGCTCGTGCTATGGGCATTGGGAGCTTCGCATTTAGGCTAGTCTAAACTGGAATGGCCGGATTTCGGATTTATCCGGTAAAATTTATTCCACGGTGTCTATAATGTATACAAGAAACTAACGATCCTAGAGTAGGTCGGCACATTTGAAAGGAATTCTGGCAATCTTTCTATTACGGTAGGCTTAGGCTATGTGGTGGTATGGTAGGACTGGTAGGCACGGCTCAGCACAACAGAGCCATGGATGACGAAGTTTCTATTGTGGTAGTCTCCGTTACGACTACGAGACCCGAATTTTGTCGAATTGTAATTAACTAAGTACACGTCTATTTAGTATATACAGCCGTTCATTTTGTAAGACTCAATGAGGAAAGATACGGAAAATGACCACAGAAAAATAACACAGAATGTTAATTTATTATTATTATTATTTATTATTAGTCTTTATTGTTCTTTCAGTATACATACCATGAACAAGCAAAGCAATGCGTGAGCAGTGTTGTTAATGTTAATGTTGCAGAATGTTAATTTAAATGACCCTTTTCTGTCTCCTAACAAATTTAAATTTTGTACCCTTATTCAAAGCCCTATGTCGACAATCTCAAAAAATAGATCTTCGCTCGCACCCGAGAACTTCTTTTTCGAGAATTTTTAAAACGAGTTTGTGGCCGGACGTGTTCAGCCTCAATGGAAAACTCTGAAAACTCATGTTAAATACTTTCTTCTTTGATAATGTGGATATGGCCTAATCGGCCTTGTGATCAATCAATATCAATTTCTGATTTCTACCACCGCACCACCTACCAGTTGGTTTGTTTTGCTACTTGAGGGATTAAATCGAAAATTAGGGCATGGGGAGGAGGTAGAATCCCGACTATTTTCCATGGACCCATTTTCTGTGTTTACAAACGTCAAATTGGGCGTGGTGTCTTTTTGAGCTCGTATATGTGAGTATGCGTGGAGTAGGTGTTGAAAAGTGTTAGTGGGTAGAGCAGTGTGATGGAGAAATGATCGAGCAGTCCAGACCACCGTCTTTCTCACCTTCTTGGGTTATAATTCGGGTTCTTTCTTCCACTTTTGGAAAGGATCCAGAAACTTCTCCGTCGCCAACATAGTCGGCCGGTTTTGGGGGGGGGGGAAGCTTTATTGGCGGCGGCGCTCTACCCAGTTTTCGTTGTCGTAGGCCGGGGGTGGCAGCGGTATGGATGGAGCATCAGGGCCAAAACGGATGTCGGGGAGGCGTTGGGGAGGAGAGAGGGTGCTTATATTGATCGCGGCCGCTGCCGCCGCATCAGCTGACCTGACCGTCACTTGAAGCGCAAGGGCGGCGGCGAACTCACGTATCAAGGGTAGGGACACGGTTTCCCTCTCCATGAATGGGGGGAAAACGACAGCGCGCCATCCACTTCGAAACACACTCCGGACTGACTCCCCAGAAATGTTGGCACCGCACAAAAATAGATGACCCTAAAGAAAAATCTGACTCTTGCATCAATGTTTTGTTTGCCGTCTGAGTGCTACCTGCAAACCTGCATCAGTTTCTTTTCCACACGGTGAGTTTGTAATGAAATAAAATCGCGCTAACGACCAAATCAATAAACAATTCAATTTTCCATTGTTCGTTCAATTTGTTCTTGTGTTCTACTACTTCCCGTTTCATTTGATGTTTTTTTCCTTACTCTTCACTTGGCATGGCTTGGTTTATCATAGTGCGATGATATACTCACTCATCCATTAACTTTTCTGGACTTTTCTTCGAATCGCCATGACAATTACAAAGTTCCAGAGATCATGATCATGAAGACGAGTGCTACCACCAAAATCAGTGAATCAGAAACGTAGTAATTTTTCAGAAGAAGTTTGGGAAAAGCCGATTTCGTTTGTAATGGAGGGAATTTCCGTATCATAAACACACCTACTGTGTATTCTGGACGATTCTGGACCCTCCCCCTTTCGGCAACAACCCTCTCAAAAATCTTATGACGCAGCAAGATACAAAAAGCACATCAATATGAGGCTTCTTCAGTAGAATATGTAATCGGAAATTTTTCTTTTCTATATTTTATCTATTGATGTTTGAAAAGCTTGCCACAACGTTCAAGAGGTCGCCTCGTGACAAAAATAATAATCTTCAGTCCTCCTGCAAACGCATTGTTCTACATAAAGCATCTCCCTAACCCTATTAGGGAGTGATATTGTATTGGGAAGTTTCACCTAATTGCGCAACAGATAGAACAAAGCTGCAATCGATTTTTTCCCCGCTTAAGAGCTGTGTGTATTAGTTTTTTGTATTTGTCGATGTAGAAATAATAGTTGGTGAAAAAAATCTGACAAAAGGTGTTCACAGACGGAAATCATTAAAGGCCGCTCTATGAAATTACGCAACGCAGCCGCAGCCGCAACGCAGGTTTCTGATTGGCTCGCAAGCCTTTCGCGTCGTTGCGATGGCTTTGCGAATACTTTGCCAGCCAATCAGAAACGTTGCGATCTGCGTTGCGGTTGCGTTGCAAATTTTCATAGAGCGGGCATTACGTGTAACAGACTGCAACTGACGCCCCTGGGCCTTTGTTTAGTGCATAGGTAAACTTTTTTTTGTTTCATTCTTGAAGGTTCGAAATATTTTCTTCTTTTTCAAAAAATATTCTTGGGTCAAAGAAAGCGACCTATCAACTTCAAATATGGCTTGAAAATTCAAAGTCAGTTTTCTTCGACCCCAGATTTCTTTCGAAAAAAGCAGTGAATGATTTTTGGACCATCCATAATACCCGGAAATGTACATGTATAATAAGGCTCTTCTAACCACTCACGAGGTATAGGTAGGTGGGTAGGTAGGTGCCTGACAAAATTGAATACGAAAATACCTGCCTCAGTGATTTTGATGGAACGTGGATAAAAGAGACATTTTACCTACACCCAGGTTTGAGGTGTTCTTGGGTTCCTGGAGTGTTCTGGATTCCATTTGGGGAGTTGGTGGAACATAGTTTCACCTGGCACGTAGGCCTCATTATTTGGCCCATCGTACCTCTCTTCCAGACCAGCCGGACTCACCTAGCCGCAATGTGGTGCCTGAATGTTTGATGGTCGGTCCATCCAAGCACTGGGGCCGGCAAACGCACGGTTGACCTAGACTCCGTCTTTCACCCCTGAACCGCAGGTAGGGATGTCCGATACGTCCACGCTTCCTGCGCCGGTGTTCCTGAGTTCGTCTGCCTCCCGACCACGCTGTCGGTTTTCCTCTACACATTGCCGTACCGCCGGCTGGAGGCATGTATACTCGGGGGGTTTGCCTAAAGTGCGATTTATAACTCGATTTTAATTTTAATCGCAATTTTAGTCGGATCGATCGTAAGCATTATTCCTCTTGTCAATTTATAACTCGATCGTAACGATCGCATCGGTCGGAAGCAAGGCGTGCTGGAGGGAGAAAACCTGGGTGCAGTGCAGGGGCGTAACTAGCCCATTTGGACAGGCAGGTACACCTACAGACCAAGAAGGCGCCGCAAGTGAACATTTTTCGGGAAAATCAGCATAATCAATGTATGTTCGTGTGAATTGTAAACGTGGAAAAGGTCAAATATTTGTACAGGTGGGTGCGGGTACCCGGCTGACCTCCCCCTAGCGGCGCCACTGAACCTCTGCACAAAGTCCCCAGAAAATCCCCTAACCTAACGTTGCTAGACTACTGTATCAAGAAGACTACTGTGCTCATTTTCGCTAATCTTGATATTATCTTGATTTTTATTGGTCGATCGTAAGGATCGGATCGCAAGAGTTGGATGTTGGCCAACTTCTTAAAATCGTTACGATTGCGTCTTGCGATTAAAATCGGGTTATAAAAGGTATAGAGGAAATCGTATCTTTGAACTTCGTTGAAATTGCGATTAAAATTGCGACTAATATTAAAATCGAGTTATAAATCGCACTTTAGACCACCCGAGGAGTTCCAGACCGGCTTCGAATCAGATGAAAGACGCCTTGTCTCCCATCCAACTATGATTGGCCTTTGCCTAGCAACTACACATGTGAACTCTGTTCCCCGTTTCAAGAATAAGGCCCCTGGAGTGTTTTCTTTCCTAAAGTTGATTTCGTCTCCTGCCCAGATTTCATATTATGAACATCTGGAGATCCGCTAAATTCCTTATATAGGCTGTCTATGATTCTAGTGGGCTGTGTTTCTGGTCGCCATCGGCCGATCGCGGCCTGAATCGCAGCCCACTAGAATCATGTGGAAATCAGACAGCCTATAGTATCTTGGATGCTGTTCTTGAGCGTCGAATCTTAGAAGAGAGATGTGTATTAAAGATGAATATATATTTTTTTTAATTTATTTATTTAATTGTCTTATTATACGAGGCGACGGCGACATTCAGCCATAAGCTGCTCTACCATGCAACCTCGGGGACAGCACAAAATATCCATGGATGAAGTAGGATTCGAACCCACACAGGGCAGCGCGAATGGTTTGGCTTGCCATCACCTGTACCACTCGGCCACCACCGCTCCAAATATCAAACAAATTTTGAATTAAATGAGCAGACATTTTCTCTAAAAATTTGCCAAGACAGATAACCACTAGCCCGACTACCACGGCAAGGATTGTGGGTTCGATTCCCACTGTGGGCGGTCGGATTTTCGTCTCGAAAACAAGCCATGTTATACTTTTCTGAACAAGCGGTTCATAAATATGATTTTTGAGGAGCTTATGGTGTGGTGGTCAGCGCGTTCAGAACGATGATGCCGACCCCATGCAATGTTGATGGTCGTTGAAAATCCCTACCCTGTGTTGGATTACACAGGGGTTCGGCAAAATTTCCGGTATAGTGCCGGAAATAGGCCGACGTAAAATAAACGTGAAAAAAGATAACCACGATGGGAGCAGTCTTGTTTCATCTTGGTACTAATGCGATCGGTATAATCCACCAAGGTCGACCGATTGAAATATATGCACACCTTGCGAACCGCAAACTTGTTGTTTATTTTTATATTTTCGTGCCATTGTTTATAAGTTTGACATTTTGTGAGCAACATTTTTATCATCAGTTAGGTAGGTATTCTGATAAGAGCATGCCTTCAGTTCTAGACAAGGAAAAATTATTGCAAAGGGTAACTTATTAGTTCCAAACCTAACGAACGCAGAAGGTTCGACCCTGGTTCTTTCTTTGTGTGTTACCTAAGTTCCGAGATGGTGAACGAAGTAATTGAGATGTTGTTATTTATTGTTAGTTGTCCGATTATTATCATGCTTTGTTTCGGGAATTATTAGAGATGATGTTGGTTTCTAATGATGGGCAGTTTTTAAAAGGCCGCCGCGGGTTTAAGTTCAGAAGCATTCTATCCACAATAATTGGTTCAACAAAGATCAATGGTACTATGCCTTATTCTTAATTATTGCTTGTTTGATTAATATTAGAAACCCTACGCACAGAACGCATATTTGATGGTATTATTCACCGAGAGCAACAGACCTCGGTCTGCACTCTCAGCACCATAGGACTAGGCCAAGGTTGGCGACTGCAAGCTCCATTATTGCCGTAGGTATGTGAGCGAACTCGGTGGGTCTCCAAATTGAATTCATTATGTCGTTAATTAATCCAATTCAGCCCGTTATTTACTCAATTACCTCAAATCAATCGTGAAAATATGGGTACCTACTCCTACCTATAAGACATCAAAAATTTATTGTTACCAATTTTTTTACTGATGCTATTAATTTTACAGGTGACAAATTTCGACTAGTTTTGGCCACAACATTGCGCGAGGACGGCTATCCGGATGGCCCTGACTGGAACCCGCAAGGACTAGACACGGAAGGGTCGAGGGCGGACAGCTTCGAATACGTCATGTCTGGAAAAGTCTACCGAATTGAAGGAGACGAAGCAGCTATGGAACCATCCAGTAGATTGTAAGTATATAAAAATACACCATAATGGTGAAAATACCAAACTCCCGCTTCCACTTACTGCAATTGCAGAACTTTTTGCATTCATCAAGTTTGATAATGATATATGAATATTGATGCTCAAACGTTTTTTCTTGCGATCGTTCCACAAAAATGAGCCCTATTATTTGCCACCTGGATTATAGAAATGTGGTTTTGTTACATCCTAAAACTCTTAATTTGAATGTTCACAAAACTGACCTAGGAGAAGGTTTCTTGTATTCTTTCATCTACCTAGTTGAATTTTTTTTAATATAATAACAGACACATCCAGAATAAGTAGGCTTCCATTATCAATATCCCTTCCGTTGAAAAAAACGTAGTCTATTGATAAATAATACTGTTGGTCTGTGTTGTGTATCACTTAATATAGGTGACAAAGTTTGTTTACGTTTTTCAAGAACAATCTTTGATAATAAAATCCACGATACAAACAGCCTCTTCAAATATCATATATGGACGTTATCATGCTCCAATCACTGAGTCATGGTATTTATTAGTAACACGTTCATGTCTGGTGTTGTATGGCCATGATAATGAGTACGATTATGGAAATTTAATATACCAATTACCTAACTCACTTATGTAATAATCGGAGGTATCCTTATTTTGGTCAGAAGTTGGAAGTAGTTATCTAAGTAACTAAAAAAATTTAACTGATGTCTTTTTAGCATGGAAACTTACTTTGGTGGAAAGGGGCTGGGGACCACCCTGTGTTTACTTTATATTTAATTAGTGAACACAGCTGGTGGTATCTCAGTTTCTTTTCATGAACATCATCAAAGCTTTAGCGAGCTTTTTCATGTTGGGCCATAGTGTAGGTACAGGTCAAATTGAGTACCTACATATTTATTATATTGTATTGATTTTGTATGTTGTAATAACATGTCATGTTGTAGATGGGGCAGCAGGCAGTTTAAGTTATGAAGACATTTGCAAGTAATTTCAATATCGCCAGATCCGCCAGGATGCCTGACGGATAGTCGTATTGTCAAATACTAGTTTTCCGTCATGGTTGCAGGTGGTTTTTGTTTCTTCGAACTTGGTGCGCTCTGATAATCTCTTATTTTCACCATTCCAACAGAGTAAAGGCCAACTAACCTGCAACGATCGGGCCGGTCGGTCATATTCAACTTCTTTCAATCCTGCACGTTACTTGACAAGTTGAGCTCCTGACCTGATATTGCCCTCTGCCTGATATACGATCTTCTTCGGGTGCCTGCGGTCCGCAGGTCGAATCTCACGTCTGAAAGAATTTTGGTTTGTTCGTGTTGGTCGATTGAAATAGTAGGTATATCATACAAAGAAACAATAATGATACACGAGAAAATGTTATTCCCTCACTGAACTATCAACAATGAAAAGGTTATTACTTGTATGAGGGAATACTCCCTGAATTATCAGGTTGTAAAATAATGGCTTTTTCACTGGGCACTGGGGAAGACTGAACTGCCCTGGCAGTGAACATAGACCAATAGCAAGGCTTCCTGGCGAGTTTCTCTGACGACGAAAGCAGAAAATGTATACTTTTGTTCCCAGTGGATGCTCTGTCGACCCGGATAATATCAAAAATTGAAAGATCTGGTATATTTATCACTAAAAGTCCCAAGTGGTAGAAAAACCGTAGTGTCCAACTCTCATGGAATGCTATTTCTTCACTCGTAAGATTTGCAACGTAACGCAAATGTGAAGAACTGGATAACGGGACCTTTCGTTGTGAAGAAATATGTACCATTTCTTGCCCACTGTACAGTACTATCATTGTATAACTATTACTAGTAGGTCAGCCTCGAATTTGGGATTTTGTCGCTAGATGTCGCGTAGGGTAATTAGCTCCCAAGAAATCATCAGCGCATATGAGAAAAATTAAAATTTCTGTACCAAACCATCAACATCTATCAGTAAGTTGGGCGCCACGTTGAAATTTGAAGACAGCGTGATTTATAACTAATTTGAGCGACCAAACGACAAATGCTGAACACGCCACCTGCCCGTGCTTTCCGAAAATTGCACAATTTGAACGGCGGCTGGCCTACTAGGAGTAGTTATACAATGGTACTATTATTCAAGTTTATTAACAAGTCTTGTATACTTTCTACGTATACAAGTAGTCAACCACCGGGAATGGGATAGTTTGCCAGGATCAATTTTTGATACAGGAAACACTGAGAACGTCTTCGTAGGTAGGTAATTCATTGCCGCGAAAATCACAAGGGGCTCCGAATAAAGGGCACTGCACTGCTCTTCTAGTATACATAGAGTCTTTTTGAAACACCTATCTTTACATTATTATTTACTAATAACCCGAACAAACTATTATCTCTGGAATAGTTGTTGAAAAATAAACGTAAATGACTTGAAAAAATACTCGGAAAAAACAAAAAGGCAGTACATAAAACTCATATAGTACAGCGGCAGAGGGCAAAAGTTGTGGGGTGGTAGAGGGCAGAAGATATGGCTTCATTACAAAACTGTTTTAAGGGATTAATTATAATCTATCATAGCACCTTTTTTTCACTATTAGAAGTTTCAGAAGCAAAAATAAAAATTTCGCCTATAGTAGCGCTCCACCCTACTGTACAGGGTGATCCACCGAAATTCCCCCCCCCCCCTGTTAGAATTTTTCCCGTTGGAATAAATTATTGGTGGGGAAGGAAATTTTTCCCAACCATTTTTCCCGAAGAATTCAAATTTTTGACACCAATTTTTTTTATATCTTATAAGTATACAGGTGTTTCAAAAAAACTTCTAAATTTTTTTGACACCTTGTATCTAAGTATTGGAAATGATGCGGCTTTTTCAACCGCTTGACCATCCCAGATGCAAGTGTTTTAGTTTTTTCAAGAAAAAAACCGGAACAGGTCGACTTTTATCGATGAGAATTCGGCAACACGTGTCCTCTAGATGTCCTCCTCAAAATAAAAATCGACCTGTTCCGTTGTTTTTTTTTTAAAACAATTTGGCGGGGAGAAATCTGGGGTGGGAAGTGTGAAAATGAACACCAGTATATATGATCTTTTCCAAACATCAAATTATATTCGCGATTTTCTAACTACCGATTGGGGCGCTGTAAACAAGATGGAAGATTGTACGTTTTTCTGTCACCAGTCATCGTGCGTTGTATAACGGTTGTATTTGTGGTATTTGGGTTAATCATTTTTTGATCGCTATTTAACAAAAGTTCATTTTCTTGAATAACTCAATCACCTATACGAGTATTTTGGCAATTCGCGCTATTGTCAATCGCTATGTGACAGAAGCGAAGGAACAGAAATGACCTCGGAAATGACATAAAAACTACAAACTAGGTTCTGAAAAAAAAAATCAGCGATTTTCGTTGTAGGATGAAGACAAAAACCTGGAAAAAGACGTTTTCACTTACAAAATGAGAATCTATGGGTATTTTTTCAAACTGCAAACGACATTCTATAGAACTTATAGTGCTGCGGGTCAAATCACTTGTACTTATTGGTGTAAAGTTCACCCATGCCAAATTTCGTTGCCCTAACCCTAAATGGAGTATTCTTTTGCGTGCCGCTTCCACTATTTGTAGGTGCTAATTAGAAATAAGCCACCATGGCCGCTATTCTTGGAACTGTGCCTCCCTTGGAGTTTATTGCAATCTGCACTCTACAGTACGCCGATGTAGCGATAGTTGCCTAAATCATGCGGAATAATATATTGTACAACAAGCGGTAATAAGGGATGACAGTCATTTCTTCACAAGTTGGTATGATGTTTGAGCGAATGATACGAAAAGTCGGTTGCTAGAAATTACAGAAAGAAAGTCAGTTCATTTTGAGCTATTATAGTGCAATTCAAATGAGATGGTATCTCGGGCAGCTGTGAAATTTGATTTTGTTAGAAATAATAGATAATATAATATGCCTTTCGGAGCGCCGGCGTCGGTAAGTTTTATGTGCTGGATTATTATAAAACATTCACAAATTGGATGATAAACTTTAATTGTGAACTCGATTTGATTTGGCTAAAAAGCCGCATTATTTCTAACACAAATGTCAAATTCCACAGCTTCCCCAATGCCAGACATTCTGAATCAACATAGGTATAGGTTAATTCCTAGTACCCTAATCTCTTTTTTAAGGAATTAACGGTTAGGTAGTTTGGTAGAAAAAATTGTTGGCTATATAATGCCGTTTACGTTTTAAATTCAGTAGAATGATATTTTGGAGCAAAAATAAAGTGACAGGCTGGCAGGCTACGGCTACGGCTGATGGCACCTGCAAAATTTTGGAGTGAAACTATCAGCGGCCATCAGCCGTATTTTCCCAGCGCTTCAGCTTGTCACTTTATTTTTTCTCCAAAAAGTAATTCTACTGAAAATAAGAAGTGAACGGAATATACATACATATCGTTTTAAGCATATAACTAATGAATTGCAACTGCTAAAGGTTGATTTAGTCAGTTTTGTCTTAGCCGCGGTTTTTTAGCATTTAGCACGAGAGTCAAAAGGCGATGCTGCGCTTATTACCACTAAAATCAAAACCACGGATAAAACAAGCTGACTAAATCCACCTTAACATGCTGTAGGTACATTCTCGTGGTCTAAGTGTACTCACACATACATTCAATACCTATACTGTTTTGTTTTGGTACATCACCTGACCACCCCACGAAATTTTTCCCATTTCCACCATCTTTCCATTTCCATCTCTTTTGATGTGTGCTTTTCGACTTTTCCACGACTCGGAGCGCCACCTGTTTCGCTCAACATAAAATCCAGTTAGCTCTGCGACGTTTTCTGCTTTGATCCTGCGCACCTTCTGCCTTTTACATAATGCCATCATAATTCAATTTGAGTCGCACAGTGGCGAATTTACAAAACACTTATCCAAACGCTAATGGCACGAGAGAATCAAGCCCTCCTCTATTTCTGCACAGTTTGTATAGTGACCGTAAGGTTTTCGTTCGTGTTTTTTTTTATAATCTTGTGCTCCCCTGTGTGATGAATTTTCTTCTTTTTTTTTTCGTCAACGAGTATTTTTTCCCACCTCCTCCGATCCGACCTTCAGACGTCGTGCCAAATGCTGATCCAAATATTTTCGCTAATTTTAATGTGGCAATACGATGGGGGGACACGCAGGCAATAAATAAATGCATGCATCACGTGGGGTGCATAATGCAACAGGCTCGACTTTCGGGACTTTTGGCATGACCGGGCTTGCATAATGCACACACACTCGCGGATCAAGGAAAGAAGGTGTTTTATTTTGGGGCTGTGTGCGCCGAGTTCCCGGATAGCTTTGGAACGGATCCTCTCAGCTGTTCCGAAGCGTCCTGATCGTCTGCCACTTGCTTTCGTGTGTACTACTTACTCCGATGTGTGTGTGTGTAGTGTGACTAATTCTGCAGAGCAACCAGGAAAAGCATCAGTGCGAAGAAAATTTTACTTCTGGAAGTGTGTTCCCCAAAACGCGGTCGCAATAATTATTATTCCTCAGAGGCTTTTCCTGGCTCACGCAGTGTGTGTGTTCGCGTGTGCATGATTTCATATTTTGAGTGTCATTTTGATCTGCTGTCAGCTTTTCTTTAGTTGATCTTTACCTGCATTCGAGTTTTTCTTGAGGCATTGATAAGAGTGTACTCACTGTAAAAGCTCAAAAAATGCCGGAATTCATGCTTGACGCAAGGCTTCGATTCCCTCGATGTACTTCGGCGGTTGCCTTGTTCGTGAAAAGACAAGTGCGATCTACAATCCATACAAATTGAAGAAAGGCTGCTTTTCTCAATGTAGAACTAGTTACATGACATTTTTTGAAATACGAATAACAAATGATCCATAATCCTAGGCAATTGCAGTACTGGAACTAAACCAGCTCTTCAGACTTTCGCCGAACATATCGAAAAATGTTATGCACCTAGTTCAACAATAACGCTACATTCATTTCTTTTATTCACGCTGGCAAAGAAGAATCAATTTGAAGATTTTTCTTAATTTTCACCTAATCAGATTAGGTGAACTTTTGTCATTTGTCTTCCTCAATTTGTATGGAAAGTCAAGAGAATTGAAACCGCAAATTCTTGGTGTTAGTTTTAGGTGCTTTCGATGGATGTTGGGGCGCAAGAGGTTTCTGACGCTTCCTTCCGGGGACTTCCGGAACGCAATGGGCTCCGTGCCAGATGCGCGTTTACACTGCACCGTTCTTTTGAATTCTGTAAATGCACTATCTGGTACGACAGCCCACCGCGTGCACTCGTCTCTTTATTCTCATTTTCTTCACGCCATGTTTTTTTTTATTATGTATTATTATGTATGCTTTTTTTCTTTACCGCACAGCCTACACTCCCATCACACATGTACCAAAGCAAAATATATACATACATACATTGATTGAAAGGAATGAAATTAATATAATCAATTTCACAGCTTTTTTAATTGGAGTAAGCTATGCAAATTGAAATTTTTGTTGGAATCATGCGTCTGGTGAATCAAATTGGGCTTAATATCGCAGCTCTTCATCAAACGTTCACAAATTGACGATAAACTGTACTTAATGTTCGATTTAGCTTATCAAACGCATATTTTCAACATAAATGTCAATTTTCATAACTGGAATGAAAAAAGCCGTAAAATTGATTTATACCAACTGAATATTGTGTATCTTATATATTTTTATTGTAAAATCTCTGAATAAAACATGGATTAAACTATTGTTGTCTCTGTGTATCCCTATTGTAAGGAAACTCTAGTCTCCCAATGACAGGACTATTTGGTCGTTCATGTAACCGAAACAATAACCCACTTTCCTGCTGGAGTAAGGCCAACGTCATTTATTTTTACTAGGGCTTCGATTACGTCACATGAGGCACTTCTGCCAAGATTTCAATCGCACTAATATGTAGCATAGCGCAGGGATTTATAAATAATAATTAAATGATGAAAGAGTTCTAATTTGATAATGAACAATGTCTGTTACTGATAGGATAGGCGGATGGGCTCTCATATTTCGTGGATTCCTGGGACAGTTATCGATTAGCTTATGGCTTATGTATCCTACTGGCCCTGGAGCCCGGAATAAAAATGGTTCCGTGCAGCAGCGGTAAATGACGGTGTACACGGTGGCAGTGTGGTTAGCTGGTTGTGTTTTTGCACCACGACCACTATCCATACTACCCTTGTGGGTACCGTCAAGGCGTCGATCTGATTAAGGACTGTGGTGAGACTGATATAGATTGCATAGTGCCTAGGTCAAACAGCTCTGCCATATTACCTAATGCAACAGGTGTCTTATATATTTCGAAACTTATTCTTAATGCAGTTTTTGTGTTGCAGGGCCGCGTATGTGTCATTCGGTGGATTGCTGATGAGGCTACAAGGCGATGCCAACAATTTGCACAGTTTTGAAGTTGATCAACACATGTACTTGCTGATGAAAAAAATCTTTATGTAATTGTGTTGGTGTAGTCATAAGCAAAACTCAATAAATGTTAAGGTTTTTGAAAGGGTCTTCTTCAATGTTAAGCATTTAGGGTTACGATCATGAAGTCTAGGTGCTATTGTTTATTGTCAAGCATCAAAGTGGCGGTAACAATCATTGGAAATTTGCTTTCTGATTTCCCCATTTTTTTTTTGTCAGGGGAACTGACTTAGATGGCCTTTCTTGGCTAGCAAAGAAACCAGTCATTCTATAATATTAAGAAGTATTACTAACATACTCAGTGGCGTAACTAGAATTGTCCAATGGGGGGGGTTACGACTGAAAAATATGCAATAATGCGAGCAAAGCGGAGAAAAAAGCGCCGCATTCGAATTTTTTTTTGGAAAATCGATGGCTAAGGGGGGGGGGTGACCCCGAAACCCCCCCTCTAGTTACGCCACTGAACATACTATATAGTACGATTTTGTGAAAAATTATATTCTAAAAGGTTTCCCAATAGTCCGGACGTTAAGGGAAAAACATTAGGGGTACCTTGCACTTTTATACCAAGCATTGTCACTTTGCATGCCTGTTGCTGAGACCACCCTGGACCAATCTGGATGTGGGGACATCGGCGCAAATCGTGCGGACACTTTATACAGGGTGAAGTAGAAAAAAATTGTTGAAAAATCGTAAATCTTGAACCATAACTGATGGGCGAACGTAAATCAAGATATTGATGACGGATTTCATGCTAATGAAGATACTATGAACAGTTTTGAAATATCTTGAGGCTTTTCCAACATACGCTGAAAAAAATGAAACTTCTTGATTTTTTTTATCTCCAATAAATCAGTTGTTTTTGGAGATATCGAGCTGCAACTTGATATTCCGACAAACAATGATGTGTTTAATGGAACGCGATGTGGGGACATCGATAAAGCCTGCTAGATTAAAAACTAAGATCTTCAACTTTTTTTTCCATCGTGAGCACCATGTTCAAATTGCCTTTCGTGGAATTGTTGAAAAAATAACTGGTGACGACTCTGTTGGACACACACGATCGCTTTATAATGAACAACCAGGTCCTGAATTGCGCCAATGACCTCTTCGCCGAAGAAACGTTATCAAGTTCGTTTTTCTTGATTTCTTACCACTTACGTGACAGTCATGACCAAATGAAACTTTGGATCGATGACATGTTTGTGATATTATAATCCACATTATTTTGTGAAGCCGGTCACTAAACATCATCAACAATCCAGTGGTGTCCTTTTGAAGAACAGTTGAACAAAAAGATTGCTTCGAGGTTTGCTTCAATTTTTGTGAAAAAGGCAAAAACGGCAAGGTTACCTTGTCGTCTCAAACCCGATTGAAGAAAATCTGTTACCAAAAATGCTACCAATTCATACTGAAAGAATGTTTTCTGTAGTTTGAAGCTAAACCGGAATGGATTGTTCCATCCCAGGTCTGTAGGAGGGACGTCAAAAATGTGGCCACAGCTTATCTTTGAAGCGTTTCTGGCCATATTCAACAAAAAATGTTTCAAAGATGAGCTGTAGCAACATTTTTGACGTCCCTCCTGCAGAACTAGGATGGAACAATCCATTTTGGTTTAGTTTCAAACTACAGAACACATTTCTCCAAACTCTTTCAGTATGAATTGGTAGCATTTTTGGTAACAGATTTTCTTCAATCGGGTTTGAGGGGACGACGTGACCCTGCCGTTTTTGCATTTTTCACAAAAATCGAAGCAAACTTTTTGTTCAACTGTTTGCTAAATGGACACCACTTGGTTGATGATGATAAAATTCGGTGACTGGCTTCACAAAATAATGTGGATCATAATTTCACAAACACGTCATCGATCCAAAGTTGCATTTGGTCATGACTGTCATGTAAGTGGAGAGAAATCAAGAAAAACCAACTTGCGATAACGTTTCTTTGACGAAGACGTCATTGGCGCGATTCAGGACCTGGTTTTTCATTAAAAAACGATAGGGTGTGTCCAACGAAGTCGTCACCCAATTTTTTTTCAACAAATCTACGAAGGGCAATTCGAAGATAGCGCTCACGATGGAAAAAAAGTTGAAGATCTTAGTTTAGCAGGCTTTGTCGATGTCCCCACGTCGCGTTTCATCAAAAACATGATTTTTTGTCGAAATATCAAGTTGCAGCTCGATATCTCAAAAAACAACTGATTTATTGAAAAAAGAAAATAAACTGAAATTTCACTTCTTCCAGCGTATTTCGGAAACGCCTCAAGATATTTCAAAACTGTTTACAGCACCTTCATAAGCATGAAATCCTTTATCAATATCCTGATTTACATACGTCCATCGGTTATGGTTCAAGATTTACAATTTTTCAACAGATTTTTTCTACTTCACCCTGTATAAAGTGTCTGCACGATTTTCGCCGATGTCCCCACATCCAGATTGGTCCAGGGTGGTCTCAGTAACAGGCATGCAAAGTGACAATGCTTGGTATAGAAGGTATTTCCCACTAACGTCCGGACTAGTAGACCAAAGACTTCATATAAAAACCCATAGGAAGTCAAGGGGTTGAGATCGCATGATCTGTGTGGCCAGTTAATGTTGGAACTTTTTGAAATAACGCGTCTAGGAAATCCTTGCAAAAAACTAAAGTATTGTTTCAGCGCGTGACCATTTATGACCGGTTATGTTGCTCTGGTTATTGATGGTTGAATAGGGTTGACGTATGCTGTCTTTTAAAAACCAAACGCAATCTACGTCCGCCACGTAGATAACCGGTTAACCAAAATAACCGTCGCCATGACCAGGTTATGAAATCTATAACCGGTGATAATATTAAAATGGCGGGACTTCCTTTACCGCTCATAACCAATCCTCCCTAAAATGTTAAATCTTACAGATCACCGGTCATGGATGGTAATGGTTACTCGCTAAAATAAGACTCAATTGTCTGATGAGATGTGTGTGACAAGTCGCTGTCTTGTTACTCTTGCTTGAAGAAATTACTGTTTAGTGTTTATGTCATCATCATAATTTAAGTAGAATAGCATTCAGCTAGACTTCGCCTCTAAATGAAATTTATTTAATTTTTTACTGTTTTTATATTGCTTAGAAATAAAGCCCATTTATAATCAACAGTAATATCACAAGTGCTTAGATTTTCACGATAATTTTGGCCAGGCGATCGCGAGTGCTGGTTGTAGCGAGAAATTTAAAATTTAGGGACAACCAGCCCGAGGGAAACGCATGGCCAAAATTATCTGGGAAAATCTCGAGCACGAGTGATATTTTGATGATTATTACAAAAAAGAAGTCCGAAGACTCCGAAGTGACAGCTGTCAGACTTCGTTGTTTACATCCATTTTATTCCATTGCTATTGACAGTGGGATTTAGATAAGTGAATATTATCTTTGTAGGTCTATTAATCAAGGGCGTTGTATGTAATAATCAACAGTAATATCACAAGTGCTTAGATTTTCACGATAATTTTGGACAGGCCATCGCGAGTGCTGGTTGTAGCGATAAATGCCCGATTCCGTAGGAGGAGGGCATTTATTTAGGGACAACCAGCCCGAGGGAAACGCCTGGCCAAAATTATCTGGGAAAATCTCGAGCACGAGTGATATTTTGGTGATTATTACAAAAAAGAAGTCCGAAGTGACAGCTGTCAGATTTTGTTGTTTACATTCATTTTATGCCGTTGCTATTGACAGTGGGATTTAGATAAGTGGATATTATCCTTGTAGGTCTATTAATCAAGGGCGTTGTGTGTAATAATCATTATTATTATCCATCAGTTCATCAGACCAAAAAAAAAAATCTGTTGTGGGGCGACACAAAACTTTCCCGGCGGTATTCAGGGACGTCAGTAATGAGTTTGATTTAGGCGTCCCTTCGGGGAAGTTGGATTTAATTGAAAAGTTGATTGAAAAAGTTCTAGTGAGTTGTGCGTTATGCGATCATTCTGCATCCATTGTTGAGCCTACAAAATAAGTGACAGGTTCTTAGGTTTCCATAGTGATAAAATACTTCGAAAGGTAGAACTAGGAAGACAATTGTTGCGAATTTGGAGAATGCAATGCTGCATCCAGACAAGCCCAGACCCAATGTGTCCCTTGAGGACTCCCGATCGAAATCATCTATCCAAAAACTAATCAGGTCATTCCAGGCTGACCTTATGTTTTCGTACCTGATTTTGATTTGATTGGAGCTACAGGTAGTTAACTATTGTGATATCTCAAGAATGCAATGCTAGTTCCACACAAAGGGGTTTACGCAGCCCCAAACAACACCTGAAGACACAATTAATCGGGGCGCACTGTTGCCTTCAATGATGCAACCTAAATTATTGTTTGAAAAATAGCCGGTGAAAATCAGTCGCGGATTGAAAACCTGGGGCAGAGTTCTAATTGAGTGCAATTCAGGGCCCCCAAGTGGTGACCTCTGAAATGAGACTTCGAGCCCATCAAGAAGTTAGGTCCGAACCACACCTGAAGGCACGATAGTTCTGAAAACTAAAAAAAGGGGGGGCTCAGTGGGGCTTCAAGAGACACCCGTAGACACCAGGAGCCTAGAGGGCTTCAACGAACCCAAGAAGACACAAGGCCGCAGTTTTGGCCTGAAACGGCAAAATCTGATAGACACAGATGGGGGCCCCATCAGGGCCTTGAACAGCAGACACCATGGGGATGGGGCCCTGGTACCGAATCAAATAAGGGAACTGCACACATTACAGTTTGTACATATACGTCAATGGAATGAGCATACTGGAGTTGCTAAAACTACAGAAAACACAAGGGGGTTTACGGAGCCCCAAACAACACAAAGGATCGGTTCGCACTGTTGCCCCAAATAATGCAAGAAGATACAAAAGAAAACACCGAGAACCTGCCGAGAACAGCGTTCATGTTGTCACTTTGACATTGATACGATTCGTAACAAAAACGTAGTTACCTACCGGTTTGGTTGCTATGTTGCTAAAAAAATTGAATAGGCCAAAAATCGAGGAACAGGCAAGCCCGGCTGAATTCGGCCAGGCCAAGCTTTGAAAATTCATAGCGCTTGTCCGGAAAACGGTGGGAAACTCCAACTTCAGCATTAGTTTGATTCTTTGGCAATGTTGCTTCCTGCCGGGTTTGGTTCACATATGTCCTATAGATTTTGAATAATTAAATGGCAAAGTTCCAGACTTTGATATTTTTTATAATTTGACAGACAACAGGTAGGAAAATACTTTTAACTGTTCTGAATACAGTTCTTCAAGGGCTTTCAAATGACATATAGCAAGTCAAGTTCCGTGAGATGTAGCTTCTGTCATTTGCTGATAGTGACACTTCTGTTTGACAGATGACAGCCAAAAACTAATCCGGTCATTCCAGGGCGAAACCATGTCTGCATATCAAATTTCAAATCGATCGGATAAACGGTTCGGCAGTTATCGTGGAAGATCACACACACACACACACACACACACACATACACACCCACAGACAGACATCATTCTGGAAATGGTCTTAATCGACTTGGGGGACCTCAAAATGGATATATCCGGTGAAATCTCAAAACTTTTTTTCTGCACCATTACAATACTTTCCCTCCATGTTGGTGGGGCCGGGAAAGTAAAAAAATTGTAAGCGTATTTTTATACTGTTCCCCGTCAACTAGATTCCCACCATCTTGAAAAAAAAAGTCCGATAACGCTATGAGCGACTTGAACCCAAAAACCGCAGTTGTTGAGATGTCTTGAACTGAGCCAGTTTGTTCAAATTTTGTTTTTGTTTTTTGACTATTTGACGAAAAGACCGCTCAGTTGGTCGGTTACGTGGACCATAGATATCTTGCAACGTGCGAAACGTCTGCTGAACGGAACATGCAGGCATTTTTATGGTAAACAGCTATGATTTCGTAGCGCTGTTGAATTGTATTTCTTACCATATGTTGATTTGGAAAGATCTACAGAACACAGCTGACAACGTTATTATCCCTTTTTAGTCCTTATGACTCGGCCAGGATAATGGAGCGATGCACCAGCTAGCTCGAGGGTCGGGGTCGTGGTGGTGATTGGTGTCCGGGCGCCAAGTGATTTTGTTCCTTCAGAGCGGACGCTGCCTAAATCACTAAAAGGTGCGTAGGGAAAGTCCTCGGTCCTGATTTCAAAATAGTTTCTGTTTATTGAAGACGATGGCGATACAGGCGGTGCTGAGGTAGGCGTCAACAGTACGTCCACGAAGACGGAAAGCAGGCTATAGAACAATATGCGCCGAGGCCCTCGGTCCGGCACTAATGTCGAAATTTCGCATGGCGAGTTCAAAACTTAAACTCGAGGAAAGGAGCCTAAAAATAAAATTGACACTTGCAACAACAAATGAGATAGCTTACGGCATTTCATACCTCCGAGGTTTACCATCCGTGTGCAACAAAATTGTCTAGGATAGACTTTACTTCTTCCGGAAACGCTGTGGCCAACAATAATATTTCAAATTTCCCAAAAACAGCGTTTTCCTCACGGGTTGAGAAAAGATATATATCCGACCGCAGTCGATTTCACTGTATTATTATATTTTACAAAACTACTACTTTTCTCAACGCGAGCACACATGCGGTACTATCTCGGAGGCTCTCTACGCTGAACTGATAACAGTTTCTTTGAATCTTTTTGTCCCTAACCTCCTATCGCGGACCACCTTCCCCCCATCAGCAAAAACCCGTAACAACGTTTGACAATTATATTCAAAGCCTGCCCCCCCAATTAATTTTGAAAGTTCGGGAATACCTATTGGAATGTCCTCCATAAACGCGCTTTGTTTGATGTTGCTCGTGGGAGCAGTGGGGTCTCAAGGACTTCAGGGTTTGTAGCAATACGTTTTGCCTCAGTTAACAAGGTCCAAAAGAATTTGGGAAAGAGGGACTGCCTCGTAGAGCAAGCTATGACATGAATATTTTGACGAAGAAGGTGAAGCAGAATGAGGATTATTGAAAGCTTATTGACTCGAGACAGCTGAAAGGACATCTTTATGCACCTGGGTGGTACGGAGAATACCTCCCTTGTTGATCTGTTCCTGATGGTGAGGAGTATTGGCGAGTAACATTACCGATGGTGGCGCTGCTGATGCGCTTCGCATGTAAACAAACATGTCGGATAGGGCACGGATTGTTGCCCGCGCGTTCAAAAATCTTATCAGTAGTAAGCGGTTTTTAATGTCCTCCAGACGTGAAACGTGGTTAATTAGTACCTATTGCGGTGGAACTCGAAAATGGCAGAAGCGAATTGAGTGTTATGAAGGTTTTCAATCACTGGATGGCCTCAAGCCTCAACGGATAGGAAATTCTGAAGTCACAATTTCTTGTGTTGTGTGGTCGAAAGCGAACCGAATCAAGCTTCAGTTCAAACGTAGACATATTTGGATTGTGTTTACAAACAAGCGCATTCTATGAATCTCCTCACGAGGCAACTGAGATTGTAATTAAAAGAAATAGTAGTAGCAGTTCTCGCGAGAGTTCCTGTGAAATTGGAACGTTTAAATGCACTTGCAAAGCAGGCCACTCCGGGACATGCAAACATATCGCAGCTGTGCCTCTTCGATGCAGCCATTTAAAGTTCCTATTTTCAGCGACACTTCCCAGGCTTTTCTCGTAGTCATATTTTCTACAGTGCCGAGTTTGTTTGTCATCTTGACTACCCAACTTGCGTCTTTCGCTTTCGACGGGAAACGGTGAAAATGTAACTTTTCCGGTTTCCACAGCGCGACTCGCACTCGGCCACTCGGGAACGCAACAAATTCTCCGCCACTTTTTGTCACTATGACAAAATCACAAATCTTACCACCTTCCATTCTGATGCCACTTTTGCTTGCCAGTCGTTGTACACGTGCCACTCTTATTTAAAAATGCAATGCTTTTGCAACCGACGACACCTAGTATATTCAAGATAATGAAACGTGCGTGGCTCACGTACTTTGTTGGAAAAAATCAACGCCGCGTTAAGTCAGATGGAATCAATTAAAGTCACCAAAAACCGCAACGCTCATAAGAGCCCACACAAATCTGCGGTTGATCCGTGCACAAACGTCGTTTACACGTTGGCCGTCAGATGGCGTATTCGATCTTGAAACTCGCCAATATATAACTATTATAATATGTCATTGATTTATTGGTTGTCGGCGTCGCATGTTATGGCATTGCTATTGTTATGTATTTCGCGTTTGGGTTCGTTTATAATCGAGACGATCCAACTCTAGAAAACCACATGTCCCGTCATTGGATATGCGCACGCAATGAACGCTATCGCTATCGGTCATTTTTTTCTCTAGCATTAGGTCATGAAGGCGCGCATAATTTCAAATTATAAAATCGCTGAATGAAATTGGTTTTGGTGAAAATTAACTCCACGTAGAGTTGAAATCCGATTCCAAAACATATCAATATAATTATAACCTTCCTTCGCGCTTATTTAGTGATGTTCGGGATCCTAAAATTTGAAAACCAGATCATTCCACGCTGGCCGACATGTACCATGTCGGCCACTGCCGGTTTGAAATGATTATATTAACACTGCTAATCATGTCATTGTATTTAGTCGGAGCGCTATTGCTTTTTTTGGTATTAAGCAATGCCACTCGGTATGAATGGTGGTGTGGGTCTCTTGAAGCGATAAAAATAGCTAGCCGCCACCGCAACCTTGGCGGCCGCTATATACAGGATGATATAGAAGGAAAAAATAAAATTCATATTTCATGAACCAAAAGATATGGAGCTTTGAAAATCCGCATAAACATGTTTCATTCAATTCTTAACAAATTGCAACAAACCATTTTGAAATCCGTTGAACAATTTCTAAAATACCTTGAAAATAAAATTCTGAGAATATTATGCTGCAGGTCCGAGCTTGAATTATTATTACGTCGGCACCTCCGTTGAACGCAACCCACCAAGTGTGATATACAGAGGGGTGCATAAAAAACGGCCACCGCTGTAGCATCGTTATTCCTTATCCGATCTTCAAAATTCAAAAATCAGTTTAAATGATTTTATGTCTTCTATGATTCGACGGTAAAAAATATTTTTGTTGTTATGATGCTCCTGAGCACTGATAGTCAACTTTTGTTTTTCAAATGGCAACAATATTCTTTTAATTTCTTTTCTGATTCCTTATGCTTATCTGAATATAATGATGCGTCAATATCACACATTTCATTATTGGACACAAAGAAAAAAAATTGAAACTGCGAAATTTTTACACATTACAGTAGCATCACAACACCCACGATATGCACGCCATCTGGTAGGCTGGGTGCAAAATGATGTTCAAAAGCACATAGTAGGTCAGGCGTTTGATTTTTCAAAATGTAAATGTCAAAATGTTTTCAAAATCCAAAAGAAGCTGTCTGTCTCTAAGACGTCTATATTCTCTATTTTCAGCTTATTATTTCACACATTTTTAAGTAGGTATTGTGACCTGTCAGGACAAAAACGTTTTATTGATTTTTCATTTCCACAATACACACTTGAAAAGATATAAAATAGTGAGCTAAAAATAGAGAATAAACAAGTCTTAGAGACGGACAGCTTCTTTCGGATTTTGAAAACATTTTGACATTTACATTTTGAAAAACCAACGCCTGACCCACTATGTGCTTTTGAACATCATTTTGCACCCAGCCTACCAGATTGCGTGCATATCGTGGGTGTTCTGACGTTACTGCTGTGTGTGAAAATTTCGCATTTTAATTTTTTTTCTTCGTGTTCAATAACAAAAAGTGTAATATTGATGCATCATTATATTCAGATAATTGTAAGGAATCCGAAAAAAAAATTAAAAAAATATAGTTGCCATTTGAAAAACAAAAATTGACTGTCAGGGCTCAGAAGCATCATGATGAAAAAAATATTTTCTACTGTCGAATCATAGAAGGCATTATACCATTCAAACTGATTTTTGAATTTTGAAGATCGGATAAAGAATGACGATGCTACAGCGGTGGCCGTTTTTTTATGCACTCCTCTGTATATTTGTTACCAGAATGAAAAACGGAATCGATTTCCATGTTAAAATACAGGGTGTACGATTTGAGAAAATTTTTTCGATGTTGCACCCTGTAAGCGATGTACCATTAAAGATTTTTGAGGACAGATTCGAAACCTGCGTAAAAATCGTGTAAGAATCGTTTTTCGTTCCTAAAATTATGTCAAAGGAGAAGTTTTCAGAAGGTAAATTTTGGCTTTTTTGAAAATTTCAAACTTGTCTTATGGACTGAGAGTCCCCAAAAATTTTGTTTTATGACACGATTTTTTATCAAAAGGATGTCCCCACATAAAAGCCCGTTGGTTTCATTCATGTACAGTTGGGAGCGAAATGATTCATACGGCTTCTCTAGGAAGTCGGCTGGATTCCAGAAATGTTAGCTGTTTGGATTGTTCTTGAATGCCAGTTTTGATTAGAGATTGGTCGTAATCAAAACTGGCATTCAAGAACGATCCAAGCAGCTAACATTTCTGAAATACAGCCGACTTCCTAGCGGTGCCGTATGAATCATTTCGCTCCCAACTGTACCTTATGACATACATTTTTTGACATTTTTCGAAAATTGACAAGCCTATACCAGCCTAAAGCCCCCGGTCTGACATGTAAGACAAAGTAATTTTCAACCACCTTATCAACGCACATTAGACCTACAGAGTTAAAATCATGTACCTTATGACGTAAGTTTTGAGGCACCAGCTCCCTGTCCATTAATAGAGTTGCCAGAAGGTCTATTCTGAAAAGAACATGTTCTTTTTTCGACGACGATTTTTCCACCTTTTTCCTCCCCCAGGCACAGCCCAGGGAAGTGCTCTTTCTAATTTCTCAGCAATTGTTGTATTTTTCATGTTGGTAAATTTTTTGGGAAAAGGGTGCATTTTGCTCAACACACCCCTACACCCTCCTTTCCGTGTCGCATGTCTGATTTTTTTCAATGTCCTGATTTTCATTCATTTAGAAGGCACTCTGCGGATTTGCTTCAGCGCCCAAAGTTGCGGGTTTTTTTGTACTTTTCCTACAGGAAGCTATCTATTTCCATAACAACAATGCCATTTAAATAATCATACCTACCACCTGCAAATGTCAATTTCAACAATGCATAAACTTCAATTTTGACAATTTTCCTCACACATATGTTCGCGACTACCGCATGAGGGTGCTGAAACGGGCGGGATATTCAAAATGTGCAGAGCGCCTATAGAGTGGGTCTGACTGCTTAAGTAGGTACCTAACTAATGAACTGAGTCTCCTGTCATAGAATTTGGCACCAACGAGACGGATCCTATCTACAGGTGACCTGGGTAGGACTTATGGATAGATGACTATTGCTTACAGGTTACCTGGGCAATAAGCCAAATGACTATGGTCAGGAGTTGACGACGAGTCCAAAAAAAGAGACTGGCGTTTTACAGGTGACCTGGAACGTCATTTCAACAAATCCGTTTTCATTACGAGGTTTAATTAACCCTGCTCTAACACAAACGTAAATCAAACAACATCGATGGTAAGTACCAATGCGACTCGGCTTTCTGTGTAAAAATATTGCATAAAGTCACTCACTGAAAAGGCATGCAAATTTACCGAATTCAATGCTGCCAATTCTCGTTCAATAACTGAACTTGAATAAAATGCTCATGAAAGGTATTCCTCTGGTTTCATTTCTATTTTTACTAGTGTAATGCTAGCCTTACATTGAGCATCAAATGCTGCAGCTTTTTTAGCTGCAGAGTTCTGATTAGAACTGACGCCTGAAATTGCTGTCAATGACCAACAATGTTACCAATGAGAGCTCAGCAGCTGAAAAAGCTACAGCATTTGATTCTCAATGTAGGGCCACCGTAATATTAAGCTACGCCAAATCGAACTATCAGCGTTATTGGGTTCTTGCCTTCCACTAGACGACATCACGGGCCAATTAGGAGAAGAGAATTCAAATGAGCGGCGAGATGAGCGGTAAGTAAGTATTTGAATTTGAAATTAGGCGGGTAAGAGAGCATGAAGGTTATAGACTGCTCTTTTTTGAGCTCTTAAAAAAAACACTCAAAACATGCAGAATAAACTATCACATATGTCGTCTGTCCAAAGTTATAAGCTGTCAAAACGGAACTGCCGAACCGTTGACCGGATCAACTTGAAATTTGGTACGCGGACAGGGTTTTTCTCTGGAAAGAGCCCATTAGTTTTTGGTTGTCATCTGTCAAACGGAAGTGTCACTGTCAAAAAATGTCAGAAGCCTTCGAAACTTGACTTGCAATATGTCATTTGAAAGCCCCTAAGAAACTGTATTCAGAACAGTTGAAAGTATTCTCTCATCTGTCATCTGACAAATAATAAAATATGTCAAAGTCAAAACTTTACCATATAGACCTATTTTCAAAATCGACACGGTTCCGGTTTTCCAACGGTTATTTTTAAAATTTTGCACATTTCGTGAATAGGGTATGTACTTGCCAATGGAATAGATTTGACTGAAAATTTCCGGAAAATATACCTATCCATTGGTTGAAAGATTTTTTTCAAGGGGCTGGTAACAGTGGGGAAATTTCAGTGGGGTTTTTATGTCTGTATGTTTCAAATATAGTGATGCCTCTCCAACAGTTTTTTGGGTTTTCAATCTACACACAATAATAATAATAAAGCCGTTTGTTTAGTTTTTGGTATATTTGTGGCGTCACAAATAAACTGCTCACAAATTGAAGTGGATATTTTTAAAAAAAGATTTTTTGGAAATCGCTAGAAAATTCTTGAAAATCACTCGATTGTGAAACCGCTTGCACTGTTTTGAAGAAAAATGTCAATATTTTCAAGAACTACTGTAGTCCTCCACAAAAATCATATGGATATGTCTAATACAGGGTGATGAAAAAAGTCGTTCAGTTTTGTTCTTTTTTACTCCCGTGCAGGAGATTGTTCATCCACCCTGTACACCTATATTTACTTGGATCTTATAGCCTGTAGCTTATGTAACTCGTCAGTTTTTAGTTTTTCGCTTTCCGTTGCGTACTTACCGAAATATAGCCTTTTCACTTTCCAAAGTCGTTTTATCGATGAATCTGCTTAATCCGGGCGCTACTGGATTTTTTTTGTACTAAGCAATGCCACTTGGTACTTTTTGAACGATTTTTCGCGCAGATTCCAAAATTAACGGAGGATGGCGTCTCAACCATCTGATGTATACAGGGTGTCGCAAAAAAAATCATTTATTATTATGATATTCATTTAATTTCGAATAAATAGCAATAAGTAGCAAAATGCCGTTGCAAAGATCAACTCCAGGTGAGTTCGATATAGTGGCAAATATCTTGCGGAATGGTACAAGGCAAAGAGAAATTGCCGATTTGGTGAACGTATCACAAAGTGTCATCGGTGGGACGGTGGGCAAAGAGACGACTCCAGGCCACTGGCAGTGCCCGAATCACACATGGAAAAGGTCGCCCAAAAATAATTTCAGTAATGGAAGATCTCTTTTTGTTAAACATAAAATTGTAAAATTGGAAAGTGAAATTTTCTACAACCTGTAATAAGGTGTCAGAAACAAATTTCTTCATTCATGCGACACCCTGTATATTTTTATGTAGTCTTCCATTTGAAATCTGCTCAAAAAATCGTTCTAAAAGTACCAAGTGGCATTGTTTTGTAAGTACAAAAAAAGCCAGTAGCCCCCCGGATTTATTCATCGACAAAATGACTTTGGAAAGTAAAAAGGCTGTATTTCGGTAAGTACGCAACGGAAAGCGAAAAAATAAAAACTAACGAGTTACATAAGCTACAGTCTATAAGATCCAAGCAAGTATAGGTGTACAGGGTGGATGAACAATCTCCTGCATGAGATTAAAAAAGAACTAAACGGAACGACTTTTTTTATCACCCTGTATTAGACATATCCATGTGACTTTTGTGGGGGACTTCAGTAGTTCTTGAAAATATTGACATTTTTCTTCAAAACAGTGCAAGCGGTTTCACAATCGAGTGATTTTCAAGAATTTTCTGTCGATTTTAAAAAAACCTTCTTTTAAAAATATCCACTTCAATTTGTGAGCAGTTTATATTTTTAAAACAACGCATCACGGCCGCAATTTTGGCAATTCAGGGAAAAGAAAAATACCTACGGGTACCGTTGCGGCCTTTTCAAAGTGGACGATAGTTGACAGATTTTTCAGGATTTTGGAGCGCGATTCCGTACTCACCGCCTACCGACACTTGTCGGTGCAAACGATGACTCTCGCCAGTCTCGCTGCGCTAAAGTGCAGTGATATGAAACGTGGAACGAATCGGTCATGAATTATGCCTTGCCAAGTGTCTTGCCATTGTCATCACTTTCACTTGTATGGAGTGTTCATAAGTACATACCTAGGCTAGAAGGATATTATGGAAATATAAGAGTTTATTGCGCGATGTGACGGAGAAAAAGTGTCTTGCCCCGAGCGGGAATCAAACCCGCGACCCGCGTCTTTCATTTGCCGGATGGGTACTCTACCACTAAGCTACCGAGGAGACAACAGTTCCCCCGCCACATGTCCACATTAGAATCCGCCACAAGTTCTTCACGCGCTTCAGAGAGGCAAATTGGAGAGCAGTGTTGTGCACAGATAACCCTTTTTTATCTAGACTAGGTCATGAAGGCGCGCATACGCGCGCCCAAATTTCAAATTAAAAAAATCTTGATATTCACGAAGGAAATCTCTGAATTATAAAATCTTGGCGCTACTTCCAAAGAGAAGTAGCGCTATAACTCACCTGCAAATGCCGTAACCAATGTTACGGAAAACAGAGCTAAGATAACTGCCTGTTCCCGATTGTTTTAAATTTTGTATCGTTGGTTACGAACATTTTCAGACCAGCGAGAAATAGTAAGTACAAGAAAGATAGATCTCTACCTCGGAAAAAACATGGCCGTCCTAAAAATTTGATATTCTGTTCAGAATTGAGTGCTCTACAACATATCCAAAATCGCCAAAAATCGCACCCGGGGGTTTTGAGTTATTGGAGGGGGAGTAAAAAACTCCCAACTTGAAACCGATCACGACAAGTTTAGTAACTTTTCCAACTAAATTCAATCTCCTGAACTCGAATTCAATGTGTAAATTTGGATGAGAACAAGTTTGAACAGTTTTTTCTTTGGCAATTTTTACGAATTAATATTTTACTGTTGGGTTCATCTTTGAACAATTTTCAGGAGCCAATCAATTGAAGTGTATTCTCAACGAAAATCATCCACTCGATGTATAATTTTGTTTCTCGAGTTGAAAAAATCGATTTGAACTTGAGGCGGCACGGCGCGTCGTCTGCTACTGACCAGAACACTACAACATGCACCTTTTAATGGAAGTAGTTCAAGCTATTAAAAAAATGATAACTCATCTTTGACAATTCGAGGATTTGTGCAGAACTGAATTCCCTATAACGTAAGCAAAATCGCCATGAATCGCACTGCATCAGGATGTTGAGTTATTCGAGGAGGAGGATAACATTTTGGCAAGATTCATACCCAAGTAGCAATCCGACGTCGGGCCACCCTGCTGAAAATGCCCGCATGGAACCGAAAAAAAATAATGAAAACGGTCGAAGAAGGTTTTCAACTTCGGGATGAATGTGGTTAGTGAAACAAATTTATTGAACGGATCCAATAAGGAGTTTCATCAAGCAGGTCGAATACGGGGAACAAAGGAAAATACGGAACAGGTTCAAAAAGGAATTTTGGGAACGTTTATGAAGCAGGGCGAATGCGGGGAACAAAGGCAAATACGAAACAGGTTCAAAAAGGAATTTGGGAATGTTTATGAAGCAGGGCGAATGCGGGGAACAAAGGGAAATACGAAATAGGTTCAAAAAGGGTTTTGGGAATGTTCGTGAAGCAGGCTGAATGCGGGCTAAAAAGGGAATAATGAAACAGGTTCAAAAAGCGTTTTGGGAATATTAATGAAGCAGGTCAAATGCGGGGAAAAAAGAGAAATACGAAACAGGTTCGAGAAGGGCTTTTGGATTGTTTATGAAGCAGGCTGGAATGGTATCTGGAAAAAAAAATGTCCCCGAAAAAAAATCTGGTTCAACCTCGTCAAATCCCTTTTTTTTATGAAGATCTGTTCAGATTAATTTGAATGAGGTATCAAATTAACGTTGAGGACGCAACGTTATTTCTAAGAACATTTTCCAGGAACGCTCTTAGGGACGTTTAATTGATGTCAAACAGGTAGAATTTTGTACACATACCTTTTAAATTCAAGGACACATCGTGGAATTTTGGTTAGGTATACCTACCGAATATTTATCAAAAATATCCACAAAAATTATTTTTTGCACTGTCTATACAAAAAGCGTCATTTTACTCCCTCAAATGCAGGAGTAATGTTTGATGGGACAACAATAAAGCTGCAGATATACAAGACACAGTTATTTATTATTATTATAATAATACACCATAATACTGTAGTGTGAAAAACGGGAAACCTTAATGGCGTTTCCTTACTTCTTATCGTTTTAATTTTTGACTTTAATAATTATGAGTTTATCAGCTTTTTTCTTTGGTCTCGCTCGTCTTGGGTCGAAGGATTTTTTTCAGATCCATCCTATGATCCAGCAATTCTAAAAAAAATACATATGTATAGTTATAGGTACAGTACGGTTACGATTGCATAAATGGAAACACTTGACATCACTTGTCATCTTTATTTTCCATATTTTGACCGACTGAAGTAATCTCCTCATGGGAACTTGGCTAGCCACAAAAGAGAACGTTTATTTTGTGCTGTCGTGAAGATTGGATAGAAAAATCAAATAATACCAGCTCAAATTGAAAAAGAAAAACAGTGTCAGTGTCAAAGTGTTTCCATTTATGCGATCGCAACTATACTTAGGCAGTCTAAACAGCCTATAGAGCTATGAATCTAATATGAACAATATTCACGGTATAATAATTATTGAGTATAGAGGTACATGGTTTTATTGCTTAAAAATAAGTTGGTGTCAAGAGAAGGTACTTCAAAAGATACAGGGTTATTCATATCGAAGGACCACTCAAAATATCTCCCTCAAATTTTTGATTTTAAAAAAACTCAAGTAACTACTCCCATTTTCAGAGAACATGAACGCTTCTAACGATACAAAACGTTTTTTTATTTCAAAATTGTATGGGGGGAGTATAAAAATCGTTGTTTTTTGTGCAATCCCTATATATTTTGTTTATGAGACCTGGTGGAAAATTTTTGGTAGAGATTGAAGATGTATAAATATTCCTAATAATTATGGTTGTTGGTTTCTAGCGAGGTTTCTAGGGTCTGCAGAAAAAAGTGAAATTTTTGTACACGGCGTACAAGTTTTTAAAAAAAGTTCTGTATCGGAAGAAGCGTTGATTATTTCTGAAAACTGAAGTACCTACTTGAATTTTTTTTCAAGTTAAAAAATAAGGGAGAAATTTTGAGAGGCCATTTGATATGAATGATCCTGTACCTAATAATCAGCATCAAAATGCTCTGCTTTGCCCTAATTTAATCGACTTCATATAACTTAAGGACTAATTTGTTTTCTAAATTGAATCTTCACACCCATAATTATTTTTAAATAATTAATATTTATAAATAAATAAATCATATTTTTTCAACGTTATAATAATAATAATAATTAATTACCATGAACCACTGAGTGTTTCCGGGATCACTGCCTCCGTCCTCATGATCGAGGTTTGGTACGTTTTTGGATGTAGGTAGGTACCACCAACATCAGCAGTCTCCATGTCGGCTGCCTCCTCAGGTTGACCCATATGGTTGTGTCCACCAATGTCCAGCTTGCAACTTGCAACCTTAGTGACAAGTTTCACGTCCAGCTGATCGGTTGGTGGTTTTTCCAAAACTGTTAAGACCTCCACATCGGGTTCCGTCTTTTTTTTCTCCTCGTTTTTCTCCAATATTAACTTGGACGTTATCTCAAGGTTCGATGGTTAGCGGTTCTTTCGACTTCGCCCGGGGTAACTTCCATCTCGATCTCGTCGATGCTTTTATAAATGGCATAAGGTCCCTGTGAAAGAATTAGATTTAAGTTCTTTAATTCATGAAAGAACGCACTTCCACCACAATAGGTGATAAATACTTAGATGCTTTCTTAATTCAAGCCAAATAATACATAGTTCGAAACCTTCCTGAAACCTTTGTAGATGAAATATTATATGATGTAATGTTAAAAGGTCTTATTTAGTTCGCGAGGTCACTCTCTTATATTCGTTTCACAAGCGTCCTGCTCACAAAATAATATTCATGAGGATTGCAGCAAACATAACACCTACCGAGCATAATAACAATCACTGGGTTTTGCGCCTTATCGCGACACCCGCGACATAAGCTCACGATTCTCTTACCGCAACACTCGCGACACCATCAGCTCTGTCGGTAAACTTGTGTGGTAGATTACTTTCTGAAGTAGGTTCGGGGATTGAACTGTGATTGTAGAGCTATGAACCAGTGAACATATCAATACATGTCGCGATAAAATCCTTCTTGACGACACTTTAGTTCAGAGCACCCAGCATAGATGTCGCTTTCCTCCATAGAGGATAGAAATATTTCTCTAGCGCAACACTGGCATGTGTGTAGCGTTAAGAAGATGCTCATGAAGTGACATAAAATTTTTGAAAAATGGACAGTGTCATGTCCAAGTTTTATTTTATTTCGCTTAATCACATTTACTTCAAGTCGCGGTGGCTAGCCCTCTTAGCACGACACAAACGACACGGCAATTTATTGTTTATGGTCGCGGTATGAGGGCTCTCTTAGTACGACACAAACGACAAGGCAATTTTATATTGAGGATCTATGAATTGATATTTATTTTGCGCCAAGATAATGCTCATCGCAAATCATGACTTGCAAAGAAAATGATGCCAAACAATCAACATTCGCATGACATTTAATTTCGATTTTGAGTTTCATAACGTCAAGTCCGCTCACAGTTTTTTGAAAAAAATTGTAAAAACTGGATTGCTGCATCAAACATCAAGACTTGTCGAGTTTGATTGAATGAAAATGCTTCCAAAGCACAACATTTACGATAACGTTGCACTAAGAGTTGGCTCTTATCGCGACAAGAAGCAAACAAGAGTTTCTAAATGTTTGAGGTAACATTATCAGCTAAATTAGTGAAAATTGTTGAAAGTTGCACTTTTTTTCTTTTGGGGGCGGAAGCTGGAGGCGGCGCCATATCAAAAGTAGCCTATCCTTTTCCATTTTCAGTCAGCTATCCATATAGCGAAAAACTTAGATCGCTATGTTTTTGGGTTCATGTTTTTCATTTATCTCTCACTTTGGGGGCGGCGTGTAGGAGCGGCAGCGTTCGGCTGAGCAAATGTTGCACAATTTGAGTTGGCAGTTCCTAAATGTTTAATAGTCCTAGCGGTACACGTAAAAATGGCTCTAATTGTGACAAAAGTGTGAAATTTGGTGTGTGGACTCCTCAAAGCATTTAAAAGGTGTTTAGAAGGGGAGCCAAGAAAAATTTTGATTTTGATTTTTTAATTTTTTGTGACGTCATTTTTTTTATTTTTTTTTTCATTTTTGCAACTATCCAAGATTTTTTACTTTTGCTTTTGTATTATGGTGAGTAACTGCTTAATCCAAGAAACGGAAGAGAAAATTTGCGAAAAAAATTAACTGAACTGAAATGATGGCGTTTTTTGTAAAAATCAATTTTTTCCATTCTTTTCAAAAAATACTGTGAATATGTGAAAAATTAAAAAAGGCAATTATCCCTCAAAACAAGCCCTATCAGAAGTTATGGAAGTGTTTCTCAAAATTCCAAGCCGTTTTCGAGATATTTGGAAATATGTTATTTCTTGCGACTGTTTCTTCGTATTAGCTCCTATTTCATCAAACATATAACAGGGTTCTTTTTTCTTGAAAATATACTTCAGAATGATCAGACCGAAGATTTCTTAGAAGTTCATTGTAAATTGTAATTTTTCCAGTGGCGTAGATCATAAAAATTCAAATTGTTTCTACCCTCTCACGATACTTTCTACACCACTCGATTATTTGAAAAATACATGACATTTTGGCATTATGATGATCATCCAAGATCACTTAGCATGACACTTCATTTAAAAAGCACACAATTTTTCCGCTGATCAGATCGACTGCGAAACAATGCATCTTGTATCATCTCCTCGATCATCTCCATCATGACTGTTTTAGATAAATTATAGTTGATTGTCCCCCCCCCAGAGTTTTTGAATAGGATGTCACAACAGGTGGCTTTTGATGATCATCTTGTCAAATAAAATACAAATATTTACAAACAAATAGGTAGGTATGTTCCTATGTTCCAAACCGCAATAATTACAAAATAGATGCGATGACATGTATGCCTTCGACGCCAGTGATAGCCACTCAACCAACTTTACTGTTGATAAAGTGCAGAATTTTCAGTTTGGGGGAACAATAAACTATTATGTATCTAAAACAGTCATGATGGAGATGATCGAGGAGGTGATACAAAATGTAATGTCCGTTTTTATTACTATATTATCTTTGTAAAATTTACCCATTAATAAATGTTACTTAATATACTTAAAAAAAAGTAATATTTAGCAGTCGATCTGATCAGTGGAAAAATTGTGTGCTCAAGATCGTCGATCTCATCTTGTTTTCAAAAGAAGTGTCATACTAGGTGAACTTAGATGATCATGATGCCAAAATGTCATATATTTTCTAAATAATCGAGTGGTGTAGAAAGTATAGTATAGTATAGTATAGTATTTTTTTATTTCGCCAGAAAAAAAATTTACAATGTGAGTAATTTATGAAGAAACTTAGGCAAAACCCCAGGGCCGTCGTTCAGCTTTCCTGGTGGCCCAAGAGGCTGATCTTCCACAACGGCCCAAAGTACGGTGGGAGGGTAGAAATGGTTCGAATTTCCACGTCTATGCCACTGGAAAAATTACAATTTACAATAAACTACTAAGAAATCTCCGGTCTGATCATTCCTAAGTATATTTCTAAGAAAAAAGAACCCTGTGATGTGTTTGATGTAATAGGAGCTAATACGAAGGAACAATTGCAAGAAATAACATTTTTCCAAATATCTTGAGAACGGCTTGGAATTTGGAGACACACTTCAAGAGCTTCTGATAGGGCTTTTTCTGAGGAATAGTTGCATTTTTCTATTTTTCACATATTCACATTTCACACAAAATTGAAAAGTTTGATTTTTGCAAAAAACGTCATCATTTCAGTTCAATTGATTTTTTTCACAAATTTTCTCTTCCGTTTCTTGGAATAAGCAATTACTCACCATAGTACAAAGACAAAAGTCAAAAATCTCAGATAGTTTCAGAAAGAAAAAAAAAAAGAAAAAAAATGACGTCACAAAAAATTGAAAAAATTAAAATCAAAATTTTTCTTGGCTCCCCTTCTGAAAACCTTTGAAATGCTTTTAGGAGTCCACACGTCAAATTTCACACTTTTGTCACAATTAGAGCCATTTTTATGAAATTTTACTTATACCGCTAGGACTATAATTCAGTGATGTAAAATACCCGGGTTTTTATACATTGTTTCGCAGCCGATCTGATCAGCGGAAAAATTGTGTGCTTTTTGAATGAAGTGTCATGCTAAGTGATCTTGGATGATCATCATAATGCCAAAATGTCATGTATTTTTCAAATAATCGAGTGGTGTAGAAAGTATGGTGAGAGGGTAGAAACGATTTGAATTTTTATGATCTACGCCACTGGAAAAATTACAATTTACAATGAACTTCTGAGAAATCTTCGGTCTGATTATTCTGAAGTATATTTTCAAGAAAAAAGAACCCTGTTATATGTTTGATGAAATAGGAGCTAATACGAAGAAACAGTCGCAAGAAATAACATATTTCCAAATATCTCGAAAACGGCTTGGAATTTTGAGAAACACTTCCATAACTTCTGATAGGGCTTGTTTTGAGGAATAATTTCCTATTTTAATTTTTCACATATTCACAGTATTTTTTGAAAAAGATGGAAAAAATTGATTTTTACAAAAAACGCTATCATTTCAGTTCAGTTAATTTTTTTCGCAAATTTTCTCTTCCGTTTCTTGGATTAGGGAGTTACTCACCATAATACAAAAGCAAAGGTGAAAAATCTTGAATAGTTGCAAAAATGGAAAAAAAAATTAAAAAAATGACGTCACAAAAAATTAAAAAATCAAAATCAAAATTTTTCTTGGCTCCCCTTCTAAAAACCTTTTAAATGCTTCAAGGAGTCCACACACCAAATTTCACACTTTTGTCACAATTAGAGCCATTTTTATGAAATTTTACTTATACCGCTAGGACTATAAGGGAACATCTCAATCAGTAACATTTAGGAAAGTTGTACTTTTTATCGTTTGGGGGCGGAATCTGGGGGCAGCGACTAACGAAAAGTAGCCTATCCTTTCCCATTTTTAGTCAGCTATTTATATACCGAAAGAATCAGATCGCTATGTCTTCGGGTTTATGTTTTTCATTTTAAAGTGATTGGGGGCGGTTTTTTGCAGTTTTTTCATGTCGGCGGCGCATATTGAAGACGGAATATTTCTTGGTTTACGTTTATAAGTGGCAACTATGTATTATTCAAAAAATGACAACACCAAGAGCATGAAGTCTGGTAGGAAGTACAATATTATATTGTTTCAAGTTTATCGGGGGCGGTTTTCTCTATGTTGGCGGCGCAATATGGACATCCAATATAGCCTAGCCCTCCTTTGGGAGTGGCAGCTATGTAACAGTGAAAAAATTAGAAAGCTAGGTCGTCTAGTTTAAGAGGAGTTCGAGGAACGGACGGACGGACGGACGGACAAAGCGGTTGCAATAGCGATTTTCATCGAGATGGAAAATGCGCTAAAAAGCAAATATCGACATGACGACGTATGTATTGGACTAGTCCTAGGACTAGTCCTAGACTACACAATGTGACACTCGTAATGAAGCAGCCTATTTTTCCAAATGAAAATACCTTTTCGTTATATTGTACAGACAAAAAATCATAGTTTCATTGAATTACTGATTTTTGAGTCTATATCAAACATGGAAATTTCCAAATTTTGATGAAAATAATTTTCTTCACTCATTTTCCAGTTGTGAAATTAAATCCGTAGAAACTACCTGACCGTGAAAAAACTTTGACGTGAGAAATAAATTTTTTAATAAACATCAAATGATATTGCCAGAAGTCGTTGCCATGACGACCGTATTTGTCATAGATATCACTTGGAAATGCCATGTTGGCTAATTTATATTTTTGAAAAGTTTTCCTTCCATGTGTTACTTACGCCAAGAGCCCATCATAGCGCGACAATTATGTCTTATGTCGCGCTAAGAACTATTTCTGTAGGCTCCCAACGCGACATGGCTCGACAAGAGCAAAATTTTGAATTTAAACAGATGGCATTGAAAGTTTCATTTCTCTCCTTTTTGGAAATACGAAAAAACCAAATTACATTCATTTTCTGATTCCTGAGTCTACACGAAACATGGACATTCTCAAATTTTTATGAAAATAATTTCTTTTACTTATTTTCCAGTTCTGAAATTAAATCCGTAAGAACTACCTGACCGTGGAGGAACTTTGACGTGAAAAATAAATTTTAAGTGAACCTCAGATGATTTTGCCAAAAGTCGTTGCCACGACGACCGTATTTGTCAGTAGATATCACTTGGAAATGCCATGTTGCCTAATTTGGATTTTGAAAAAGTTTTCCTATCATGTGTTAGGCACTTACGCCAAGAGCCCATCATAGCGCAGCAAATTATGTCTTATGTCGCGCTGAGAACTATTTCTGTAGGCTCCAAACGCGACATGGCTCGACAAGAGCGAAATTTTGAATTTGAACAGAAGACATTGAAAGTTTCATTTCTCCTTTTTGGAAATAAAAAAAACCAAATTACATTCATTTTTCGATTCCCGAAACTACACGAAACATGAACATTCTCAAATTTTGATGAAAATAGTCTCTTTTACTTATTTTCCAGTTCTGAAATTGAATCCGTAGAAACTACCTGACCGTGAAGGAACTTTGACTTGAAAAATAAATTTTAAAGTAAACCTCAGATGACTTTGCCAAATGTCGTTGCCACGACGACCGTATTTGTCATAGATATCACTTGGAAATGCCATGTTGGCTAATTTATATTTTTGAAAAGTTTTCCTCCCATGTGTTACTTACGCCAAGAGCCCATCATAGCGCGACAATTATGTCTTATGTCGCGCTAAGAACTATTTCTGTAGGCTCCCAACGCGACATGGCTCGACAAGAGCAAAATTTTGAATCTAAACAGAAGACATTAAAAGATTCATTTCTTCTTTTTGGAAATACGGAAAAACCAAATTACATTCATTTTCTGATTCCTGAGTCTACACGAAACATGGAAATTCTCAAATTTCAATGGAAATAATTTCTTTCACTTATTTTACAGTTCTGAAATTAAATCCGTAGAAACTACCTGACCGTGAAGGAACTTTGACGTGAAATATAAATTTTAAGTAAACCTCAGATGATTTCGCCAAAAGTCGTTGCCACGACGACCGTATTCGTCAGTAGATATCACTTGGAAATGCCATGTTGCCTAATTTGGATTTTGAAAAAGTTTTTCTTCCATGTGTCACGCTAAGAGCCCATCATAGCGCGACACTTATGCCTTATGTCGCGATACGAACTATTTCTGTAGCCTCCTAACGCGACATGGCTCGACAAGAGCAAAATTTTGAATTTAAACAGAAGACATTAAAAGATTCATTTCTTCTTTTTGGAAATACGGAAAAACCAAATTACATTCATTTTCTGATTCCTGAGTCTACACGAAACATGGAAATTCTCAAATTTCAATGGAAATAATTTCTTTCACTTATTTTACAGTTCTGAAATTAAATCCGTAGAAACCACCTGTCCGTGAAGGAACTTTGACGTGAAATATAAATTTTAAGTAAACCTCAGATGATTTTGCCAAAAGTCGTTGCCACGACGACCGTATTCGTCAGTAGATATCACTTGGAAATGCCATGTTGCCTAATTTGGATTTTGAAAAAGTTTTTCTTCCATGTGTCACGCTAAGAGCCCATCATAGCGCGACACTTATGCCTTATGTCGCGATACGAACTATTTCTGTAGCCTCCTAACGCGACATGGCTCGACAAGAGCAAAATTTTGAATTTAAACAGAAGACATTAAAAGATTCATTTCTTCTTTTTGGAAATACGGAAAAACCAAATTACATTCATTTTCTGATTCCTGAGTCTACACGAAACATGGAAATTCTCAAATTTCAATGGAAATAATTTCTTTCACTTATTTTACAGTTCTGAAATTAAATCCGTAGAAACCACCTGTCCGTGAAGGAACTTTGACGTGAAATATAAATTTTAAGTAAACCTCAGATGATTTTGCCAAAAGTCGTTGCCACGACGACCGTATTCGTCAGTAGATATCACTTGGAAATGCCATGTTGCCTAATTTGGATTTTGAAAAAGTTTTTCTTCCATGTGTCACGCTAAGAGCCCATCATAGCGCGACACTTATGCCTTATGTCGCGATACGAACTATTTCTGTAGCCTCCTAACGCGACATGGCTCGACAAGAGCAAAATTTTGAATTTAAACAGAAGACATTAAAAGATTCATTTCTTCTTTTTGGAAATACGGAAAAACCAAATTACATTCATTTTCTGATTCCTGAGTCTACACGAAACATGGAAATTCTCAAATTTCAATGGAAATAATTTCTTTCACTTATTTTACAGTTCTGAAATTAAATCCGTAGAAACTACCTGACCGTGAAGGAACTTTGACGTGAAATATAAATTTTAAGTAAACCTCAGATGATTTCGCCAAAAGTCGTTGCCACGACGACCGTATTCGTCAGTAGATATCACTTGGAAATGCCATGTTGCCTAATTTGGATTTTGAAAAAGTTTTTCTTCCATGTGTCACGCTAAGAGCCCATCATAGCGCGACACTTATGCCTTATGTCGCGATACGAACTATTTCTGTAGCCTCCTAACGCGACATGGCTCGACAAGAGCAAAATTTTGAATTTAAACAGAAGACATTAAAAGATTCATTTCTTCTTTTTGGAAATACGGAAAAACCAAATTACATTCATTTTCTGATTCCTGAGTCTACACGAAACATGGAAATTCTCAAATTTCAATGGAAATAATTTCTTTCACTTATTTTACAGTTCTGAAATTAAATCCGTAGAAACCACCTGTCCGTGAAGGAACTTTGACGTGAAATATAAATTTTAAGTAAACCTCAGATGATTTTGCCAAAAGTCGTTGCCACGACGACCGTATTCGTCAGTAGATATCACTTGGAAATGCCATGTTGCCTAATTTGGATTTTGAAAAAGTTTTTCTTCCATGTGTCACGCTAAGAGCCCATCATAGCGCGACACTTATGCCTTATGTCGCGATACGAACTATTTCTGTAGCCTCCTAACGCGACATGGCTCGACAAGAGCAAAATTTTGAATTTAAACAGAAGACATTAAAAGATTCATTTCTTCTTTTTGGAAATACGGAAAAACCAAATTACATTCATTTTCTGATTCCTGAGTCTACACGAAACATGGAAATTCTCAAATTTCAATGGAAATAATTTCTTTCACTTATTTTACAGTTCTGAAATTAAATCCGTAGAAACCACCTGTCCGTGAAGGAACTTTGACGTGAAATATAAATTTTAAGTAAACCTCAGATGATTTTGCCAAAAGTCGTTGCCACGACGACCGTATTCGTCAGTAGATATCACTTGGAAATGCCATGTTGCCTAATTTGGATTTTGAAAAAGTTTTTCTTCCATGTGTCACGCTAAGAGCCCATCATAGCGCGACACTTATGCCTTATGTCGCGATACGAACTATTTCTGTAGCCTCCTAACGCGACATGGCTCGACAAGAGCAAAATTTTGAATTTAAACAGAAGACATTAAAAGATTCATTTCTTCTTTTTGGAAATACGGAAAAACCAAATTACATTCATTTTCTGATTCCTGAGTCTACACGAAACATGGAAATTCTCAAATTTCAATGGAAATAATTTCTTTCACTTATTTTACAGTTCTGAAATTAAATCCGTAGAAACTACCTGACCGTGAAGGAACTTTGACGTGAAATATAAATTTTAAGTAAACCTCAGATGATTTCGCCAAAAGTCGTTGCCACGACGACCGTATTCGTCAGTAGATATCACTTGGAAATGCCATGTTGCCTAATTTGGATTTTGAAAAAGTTTTTCTTCCATGTGTCACGCTAAGAGCCCATCATAGCGCGACACTTATGCCTTATGTCGCGATACGAACTATTTCTGTAGCCTCCTAACGCGACATGGCTCGACAAGAGCAAAATTTTGAATTTAAACAGAAGACATTAAAAGATTCATTTCTTCTTTTTGGAAATACGGAAAAACCAAATTACATTCATTTTCTGATTCCTGAGTCTACACGAAACATGGAAATTCTCAAATTTCAATGGAAATAATTTCTTTCACTTATTTTACAGTTCTGAAATTAAATCCGTAGAAACCACCTGTCCGTGAAGGAACTTTGACGTGAAATATAAATTTTAAGTAAACCTCAGATGATTTTGCCAAAAGTCGTTGCCACGACGACCGTATTCGTCAGTAGATATCACTTGGAAATGCCATGTTGCCTAATTTGGATTTTGAAAAAGTTTTTCTTCCATGTGTCACGCTAAGAGCCCATCATAGCGCGACACTTATGCCTTATGTCGCGATACGAACTATTTCTGTAGCCTCCTAACGCGACATGGCTCGACAAGAGCAAAATTTTGAATTTAAACAGAAGACATTAAAAGATTCATTTCTTCTTTTTGGAAATACGGAAAAACCAAATTACATTCATTTTCTGATTCCTGAGTCTACACGAAACATGGAAATTCTCAAATTTCAATGGAAATAATTTCTTTCACTTATTTTACAGTTCTGAAATTAAATCCGTAGAAACCACCTGTCCGTGAAGGAACTTTGACGTGAAATATAAATTTTAAGTAAACCTCAGATGATTTTGCCAAAAGTCGTTGCCACGACGACCGTATTCGTCAGTAGATATCACTTGGAAATGCCATGTTGCCTAATTTGGATTTTGAAAAAGTTTTTCTTCCATGTGTCACGCTAAGAGCCCATCATAGCGCGACACTTATGCCTTATGTCGCGATACGAACTATTTCTGTAGCCTCCTAACGCGACATGGCTCGACAAGAGCAAAATTTTGAATTTAAACAGAAGACATTAAAAGATTCATTTCTCCTTTTTGGAAATACGAAAAAAACAAATTACATTCATTTTCTGATTCCTGAGTCTACACGAAACATGGAAATTCTCAAATTTCAATGAAAATAATTTCTTTTACTTATTTTCAAGTTCTGAAATTAAATCCGTAGAAACTACCTGACCGTGAAGGAACTTTGACGTGAAATATAAATTTTAAGTAAACCTCAGATGATTTTGCCAAAAGTCGTTGCCACGACGACCGTATTCGTCAGTAGATATCACTTGGAAATGACATGTTGCCTAATTTGGATTTTGAAAAAAATTTTCTTCCATGTGTCACGCTAAGAGCCCATCATAGCGCGACAATTATGTCTTATGTCGCGCTAAGAACTATTTCTGTAGGCTCCCAACGCAACATGGCTCGACAAGAGCAAAATTTTGAATCTAAACAGAAGACATTAAAAGATTCATTTCTCCTTTTTGGAAATACGAAAAAACCAAATTACATTTATTTTCTGATTCTTGAGTCTACACAAAACATGGAAATTATCAAATTTCAATGGAAATAATTTATTTTACTTATTTTACAGTTCTGAAATTAAATCCGTAGAAACCACCTGTCCGTGAAGGAACTTTGACGTGAAATATAAATTTTAAGTAAACCTCAGATGATTTTGCCAAAAGTCGTTGCCACGACGACCGTATTCGTCAGTAGATATCACTTGGAAATGCCATGTTGCCTAATTTGGATTTTGAAAAAGTTTTTCTTCCATGTGTCACGCTAAGAGCCCATCATAGCGCGACACTTATGCCTTATGTCGCGATACGAACTATTTCTGTAGCCTCCTAACGCGACATGGCTCGACAAGAGCAAAATTTTGAATTTAAACAGAAGACATTAAAAAATTCATTTCTTTTTTTTGGAAATACGGAAAAACCAAATTACATTCATTTTCTGATTCCTGAGTCTACACGAAACATGGAAATTCTCAAATTTCAATGAAAATAATTTCTTTTACTTATTTTCCAGTTCTGAAATTAAATCAGTAGAAACTACCTGACCGTGAAGGAACTTTGACGTGAAATATGAATTTTAAGTAAACCTCAGATAATTTCGCCAAAAGTCGTTGCCACGACGACCGTATTTGTCAGTAGATATCACTTGGAAATGCCATGTTGCCTAATTTGGATTTTGAAAAAGTTTTTCTTCCATGTGTCACGCTAAGAGCCCATCATAGCGCGACAATTATGTCTTATGTCGCGTTACGAACTATTTCTGTAGCCTCCTAACGCGACATGGCTCGACAAGAGCAAAATTTTGAATTTGAACAGAAGACATTAAAAGATTCATTTCTCCTTTTTGGAAATACGAAAAAACCAAATTACATTCATTTTCTGATTCCTGAGTCTACACGAAACATGGAAATTCTCAAATTTCAATGAAAATAATTTCTTTTACTTATTTTCAAGTTCTGAAATTTAATCTGTAGAAACTACCTGACCGTGAAGGAACTTTGACGTGAAATATAAATTTTAAGAACCTCAGATGATTTTGCCAAAAATCGTTGCCACGACGACCGTATTCGTCAGTAGATATCACTTGGAAATGACATGTTGCCTAATTTGGATTTTGAAAAAAAATTTCTTCCATGTGTCACGCTAAGAGCCCATCATAGCGCGACAATTATGTCTTATGTCGCGCTAAGAACTATTTCTGTAGGCTCCCAACGTGACATGGCTCGACAAGAGCAAAATTTTGAATTTAAACAGAAGACATTAAAAGATTCATTTCTCCTTTTTGGAAATACGAAAAAACCAAATTACATTCATTTTCTGATTCTTGAGTCTACACGAAACATGGAAATTCTCAAATTTCAATGAAAATAATTTCTATTACTCATTTTCCAGTTCTGAAATTAAATCCGTAGAAACTACCTGACCGTGGAGGAACTTTGACGTGAAATATAAATTTTAAGTAAACCTCAGATGATTTCGCCAAAAGTCGTTGCCACGACGACCGTATTCGTCAGTAGATATCACTTGGAAATGACATGTTGCCTAATTTGGATTTTGAAAAAAATTTTCTTCCATGTGTCACGCTAAGAGCCCATCATAGCGCGACAATTATGTCTTATGTCGCGCTAAGAACTATTTCTGTAGGCTCCCAACGCGACATGGCTCGACAAGAGCAAAATTTTGAATTTAAACAGAAGACATTAAAAGATTCATTTCTCCTTTTTGGAAATACGAAAAAACCAAATTACATTCATTTTCTGATTCTTGAGTCTACACGAAACATGGAAATTCTCAAATTTCAATGAAAAAAATTTCTATTACTTATTTTCCAGTTCTGAAATTAAATCCGTAGAAACTACCTGACCGTGGAGGAACTTTGACGTGAATATAAATTTTAAGTAAACCTCAGATGATTTCGCCAGAAGTCGTTGCCACGACGACCGTATTCGTCAGTAGATATCACTTGGAAATGCCATGTTGCCTAATTTGGATTTTGAAAAAGTTTTTCTTTCATGTGTCACGCTAAGAGCCCATCATAGTGCGACACTTATGCCTTATGTCGCGATACGAACTATTTCTGTAGCCTCCTAACGCGACATGGCTCGACAAGAGCAAAATTTTGAATTTAAACAGAAGACATTAAAAGATTCATTTCTTCTTTTTGGAAATACGAAAAAACCAAATTACATTCATTTTCTGATTCCTGAGTCTACACGAAACATGGAAATTCTCAAATTTCAATGAAAATAATTTCTTTTACTAATTTTCCAGTTCTGAAATTAAATCCGTAGAAACTACCTGACCGTGAAGGAACTTTGACGTGAATATAAATTTTAAGTAAACCTCAGATGATTTCGCCAGAAGTCGTTGCCACGACGACCGTATTCGTCAGTAGATATCACTTGGAAATGACATGTTGCCTAATTTGGATTTTGAAAAAGTTTTTCTTCCATGTGTCACGCTAAGAGCCCATCATAGCGCGACACTTATGCCTTATGTCGCGATACGAACTATTTCTGTAGCCTCCTAACGCGACATGGCTCGACAAGAGCAAAATTTTGAATTTAAACAGAAGACATTAAAAGATTAATTTCTTCTTTTTGGAAATACGGAAAAACCAAATTACATTCATTTTCTGATTCCTGAGTCTACACGAAACATGGAAATTCTCAAGTTTCAATGAAAATAATTTCTTTTACTTATTTTCAAGTTCTGAAATTAAATCCGTAGAAACTACCTGACCGTGAAGGAACTTTGACGTGAAATATAAATTTTAAGTAAACCTCAGATGATTTTGCCAAAAGTCGTTGCCACGACGACCGTATTCGTCAGTAGATATCACTTGGAAATGACATGTTGCCTAATTTGGATTTTGAAAAAGTTTTTCTTCCATGTGTCACGCTAAGAGCCCATCCTAGCGCGACACTTATGCCTTATGTCGCGATACGAACTATTTCTGTAGCCTCCTAACGCGACATGGCTCGACAAGAGCAAAATTTTGAATTTAAACAGAAGACATTAAAAGATTCATTTCTTCTTTTTGGAAATACGGAAAAACCAAATTACATTCATTTTCTGATTCCTGAGTCTACACGAAACATGGAAATTCTCAAATTTCAATAAAAATAATTTCTTTTACTTATTTTCAAGTTCTGAAATTAAATCCGTAGAAACCACCTGTCCGTGAAGGAACTTTGACGTGAAATATAAATTTTAAGTAAACCTCAGATGATTTTGCCAAAAGTCGTTGCCACGACGACCGTATTCGTCAGTAGATATCACTTGGAAATGCCATGTTGCCTAATTTGGATTTTGAAAAAGTTTTTCTTCCATGTGTCACGCTAAGAGCCCATCATAGCGCGACACTTATGCCTTATGTCGCGATACGAACTATTTCTGTAGCCTCCTAACGCGACATGGCTCGACAAGAGCAAAATTTTGAATTTAAACAGAAGACATTAAAAGATTAATTTCTTCTTTTTGGAAATACGGAAAAACCAAATTACATTCATTTTCTGATTCCTGAGTCTACACGAAACATGGAAATTCTCAAGTTTCAATGAAAATAATTTCTTTTACTTATTTTCAAGTTCTGAAATTAAATCCGTAGAAACCACCTGTCCGTGAAGGAACTTTGACGTGAAATATAAATTTTAAGTAAACCTCAGATGATTTTGCCAAAAGTCGTTGCCACGACGACCGTATTCGTCAGTAGATATCACTTGGAAATGACATGTTGCCTAATTTGGATTTTGAAAAAAATTTTCTTCCATGTGTCACGCTAAGAGCCCATCATAGCGCGACAATTATGTCTTATGTCGCGCTAAGAACTATTTCTGTAGGCTCCCAACGCGACATGGCTCGACAAGAGCAAAATTTTGAATTTAAACAGAAGACATTAAAAGATTCATTTCTTCTTTTTGGAAATACGGAAAAACCAAATTACATTCATTTTCTGATTCCTGAGTCTACACGAAACATGGAAATTCTCAAGTTTCAATGAAAATAATTTCTTTTACTTATTTTCAAGTTCTGAAATTAAATCCGTAGAAACTACCTGACCGTGGAGGAACTTTGACGTGAAATATAAATTTTAAGTAAACCTCAGATGATTTCGCCAAAAGTCGTTGCCACGACGACCGTATTCATCAGTAGATATCACTTGGAAATGACATGTTGCCTAATTTGGATTTTGAAAAAAATTTTCTTCCATGTGTCACGCTAAGAGCCCATCATAGCGCGACAATTATGTCTTATGTCGCGCTAAGAACTATTTCTGTAGGCTCCCAACGCGACATGGCTCGACAAGAGCAAAATTTTGAATTTAAACAGAAGACATTAAAAAATTCATTTCTCCTTTTTGGAAATACGAAAAAACCAAATTACATTCATTTTCTGATTCTTGAGTCTACACGAAACATGGAAATTCTCAAATTTCAATGAAAAAAATTTCTATTACTTATTTTCCAGTTCTGAAATTAAATCCGTAGAAACTACCTGACCGTGGAGGAACTTTGACGTGAATATAAATTTTAAGTAAACCTCAGATGATTTCGCCAGAAGTCGTTGCCACGACGACTGTATTCGTCAGTAGATATCACTTGGAAATGACATGTTGCCTAATTTGGATTTTGAAAAAGTTTTTCTTCCATGTGTCACGCTAAGAGCCCATCATAGCGCGACACTTATGCCTTATGTCGCGATACGAACTATTTCTGTAGCCTCCTAACGCGACATGGCTCGACAAGAGCAAAATTTTGAATTTAAACAGAAGACATTAAAAGATTAATTTCTTCTTTTTGGAAATACGGAAAAACCAAATTACATTCATTTTCTGATTCCTGAGTCTACACGAAACATGGAAATTCTCAAGTTTCAATGAAAATAATTTCTTTTACTTATTTTCAAGTTCTGAAATTAAATCCGTAGAAACTACCTGACCGTGAAGGAACTTTGACGTGAAATATAAATTTTAAGTAAACCTCAGATGATTTTGCCAAAAGTCGTTGCCACGACGACCGTATTCGTCAGTAGATATCACTTGGAAATGACATGTTGCCTAATTTGGATTTTGAAAAAGTTTTTCTTCCATGTGTCACGCTAAGAGCCCATCCTAGCGCGACACTTATGCCTTATGTCGCGATACGAACTATTTCTGTAGCCTCCTAACGCGACATGGCTCGACAAGAGCAAAATTTTGAATTTAAACAGAAGACATTAAAAGATTCATTTCTTCTTTTTGGAAATACGGAAAAACCAAATTACATTCATTTTCTGATTCCTGAGTCTACACGAAACATGGAAATTCTCAAATTTCAATAAAAATAATTTTTTTTACTTATTTTCAAGTTCTGAAATTAAATCCGTAGAAACTACCTGTCCGTGAAGGAACTTTGACGTGAAATATAAATTTTAAGTAAACCTCAGATGATTTTGCCAAAAGTCGTTGCCACGACGACCGTATTCGTCAGTAGATATCACTTGGAAATGCCATGTTGCCTAATTTGGATTTTGAAAAAGTTTTTCTTCCATGTGTCACGCTAAGAGCCCATCATAGCGCGACACTTATGCCTTATGTCGCGATACGAACTATTTCTGTAGCCTCCTAACGCGACATGGCTCGACAAGAGCAAAATTTTGAATTTAAACAGAAGACATTAAAAGATGATTCATTTCTTCTTTTTGGAAATACGGAAAAACCAAATTACATTCATTTTCTGATTCCTGAGTCTACACGAAACATGGAAATTCTCAAGTTTCAATGAAAATAATTTCTTTTACTTATTTTCAAGTTCTGAAATTAAATCCGTAGAAACCACCTGTCCGTGAAGGAACTTTGACGTGAAATATAAATTTTAAGTAAACCTCAGATGATTTTGCCAAAAGTCGTTGCCACGACGACCGTATTCGTCAGTAGATATCACTTGGAAATGACATGTTGCCTAATTTGGATTTTGAAAAAGTTTTTCTTCCATGTGTCACGCTAAGAGCCCATCATAGCGCGACACTTATGCCTTATGTCGCGATACGAACTATTTCTGTAGCCTCCTAACGCGACATGGCTCGACAAGAGCAAAATTTTGAATTTAAACAGAAGACATTAAAAGATTAATTTCTTCTTTTTGGAAATACGGAAAAACCAAATTACATTCATTTTCTGATTCCTGAGTCTACACGAAACATGGAAATTCTCAAGTTTCAATGAAAATAATTTCTTTTACTTATTTTCAAGTTCTGAAATTAAATCCGTAGAAACCACCTGTCCGTGAAGGAACTTTGACGTGAAATATAAATTTTAAGTAAACCTCAGATGATTTTGCCAAAAGTCGTTGCCACGACGACCGTATTCGTCAGTAGATATCACTTGGAAATGCCATGTTGCCTAATTTGGATTTTGAAAAAGTTTTTCTTCCATGTGTCACGCTAAGAGCCCATCATAGCGCGACACTTATGCCTTATGTCGCGATACGAACTATTTCTGTAGCCTCCTAACGCGACATGGCTCGACAAGAGCAAAATTTTGAATTTAAACAGAAGACATTAAAAGATGATTCATTTCTTCTTTTTGGAAATACGGAAAAACCAAATTACATTCATTTTCTGATTCCTGAGTCTACACGAAACATGGAAATTCTCAAGTTTCAATGAAAATAATTTCTTTTACTTATTTTCAAGTTCTGAAATTAAATCCGTAGAAACCACCTGTCCGTGAAGGAACTTTGACGTGAAATATAAATTTTAAGTAAACCTCAGATGATTTTGCCAAAAGTCGTTGCCACGACGACCGTATTCGTCAGTAGATATCACTTGGAAATGACATGTTGCCTAATTTGGATTTTGAAAAAGTTTTTCTTCCATGTGTCACGCTAAGAGCCCATCATAGCGCGACACTTATGCCTTATGTCGCGATACGAACTATTTCTGTAGCCTCCTAACGCGACATGGCTCGACAAGAGCAAAATTTTGAATTTAAACAGAAGACATTAAAAGATTAATTTCTTCTTTTTGGAAATACGGAAAAACCAAATTACATTCATTTTCTGATTCCTGAGTCTACACGAAACATGGAAATTCTCAAGTTTCAATGAAAATAATTTCTTTTACTTATTTTCAAGTTCTGAAATTAAATCCGTAGAAACCACCTGTCCGTGAAGGAACTTTGACGTGAAATATAAATTTTAAGTAAACCTCAGATGATTTTGCCAAAAGTCGTTGCCACGACGACCGTATTCGTCAGTAGATATCACTTGGAAATGCCATGTTGCCTAATTTGGATTTTGAAAAAGTTTTTCTTCCATGTGTCACGCTAAGAGCCCATCATAGCGCGACACTTATGCCTTATGTCGCGATACGAACTATTTCTGTAGCCTCCTAACGCGACATGGCTCGACAAGAGCAAAATTTTGAATTTAAACAGAAGACATTAAAAGATCAATTTCTTCTTTTTGGAAATACGGAAAAACCAAATTACATTCATTTTCTGATTCCTGAGTCTACACGAAACATGGAAATTCTCAAGTTTCAATGAAAATAATTTCTTTTACTTATTTTCAAGTTCTGAAATTAAATCCGTAGAAACCACCTGTCCGTGAAGGAACTTTGACGTGAAATATAAATTTTAAGTAAACCTCAGATGATTTTGCCAAAAGTCGTTGCCACGACGACCGTATTCGTCAGTAGATATCACTTGGAAATGACATGTTGCCTAATTTGGATTTTGAAAAAAATTTTCTTCCATGTGTCACGCTAAGAGCCCATCATAGCGCGACAATTATGTCTTATGTCGCGCTAAGAACTATTTCTGTAGGCTCCCAACGCGACATGGCTCGACAAGAGCAAAATTTTGAATTTAAACAGAAGACATTAAAAGATTCATTTCTTCTTTTTGGAAATACGGAAAAACCAAATTACATTCATTTTCTGATTCCTGAGTCTACACGAAACATGGAAATTCTCAAGTTTCAATGAAAATAATTTCTTTTACTTATTTTCAAGTTCTGAAATTAAATCCGTAGAAACTACCTGACCGTGGAGGAACTTTGACGTGAAATATAAATTTTAAGTAAACCTCAGATGATTTCGCCAAAAGTCGTTGCCACGACGACCGTATTCGTCAGTAGATATCACTTGGAAATGACATGTTGCCTAATTTGGATTTTGAAAAAAATTTTCTTCCATGTGTCACGCTAAGAGCCCATCATAGCGCGACAATTATGTCTTATGTCGCGCTAAGAACTATTTCTGTAGGCTCCCAACGCGACATGGCTCGACAAGAGCAAAATTTTGAATTTAAACAGAAGACATTAAAAGATTCATTTCTCCTTTTTGGAAATACGAAAAAACCAAATTACATTCATTTTCTGATTCTTGAGTCTACACGAAACATGGAAATTCTCAAATTTCAATGAAAAAAATTTCTATTACTTATTTTCCAGTTCTGAAATTAAATCCGTAGAAACTACCTGACCGTGGAGGAACTTTGACGTGAATATAAATTTTAAGTAAACCTCAGATGATTTCGCCAGAAGTCGTTGCCACGACGACCGTATTCGTCAGTAGATATCACTTGGAAATGACATGTTGCCTAATTTGGATTTTGAAAAAGTTTTTCTTCCATGTGTCACGCTAAGAGCCCATCATAGCGCGACACTTATGCCTTATGTCGCGATACGAACTATTTCTGTAGCCTCCTAACGCGACATGGCTCGACAAGAGCAAAATTTTGAATTTAAACAGAAGACATTAAAAGATTAATTTCTTCTTTTTGGAAATACGGAAAAACCAAATTACATTCATTTTCTGATTCCTGAGTCTACACGAAACATGGAAATTCTCAAGTTTCAATGAAAATAATTTCTTTTACTTATTTTCAAGTTCTGAAATTAAATCCGTAGAAACTACCTGACCGTGAAGGAACTTTGACGTGAAATATAAATTTTAAGTAAACCTCAGATGATTTTGCCAAAAGTCGTTGCCACGACGACCGTATTCGTCAGTAGATATCACTTGGAAATGACATGTTGCCTAATTTGGATTTTGAAAAAGTTTTTCTTCCATGTGTCACGCTAAGAGCCCATCCTAGCGCGACACTTATGCCTTATGTCGCGATACGAACTATTTCTGTAGCCTCCTAACGCGACATGGCTCGACAAGAGCAAAATTTTGAATTTAAACAGAAGACATTAAAAGATTCATTTCTTCTTTTTGGAAATACGGAAAAACCAAATTACATTCATTTTCTGATTCCTGAGTCTACACGAAACATGGAAATTCTCAAATTTCAATAAAAATAATTTTTTTTACTTATTTTCAAGTTCTGAAATTAAATCCGTAGAAACTACCTGTCCGTGAAGGAACTTTGACGTGAAATATAAATTTTAAGTAAACCTCAGATGATTTTGCCAAAAGTCGTTGCCACGACGACCGTATTCGTCAGTAGATATCACTTGGAAATGCCATGTTGCCTAATTTGGATTTTGAAAAAGTTTTTCTTCCATGTGTCACGCTAAGAGCCCATCATAGCGCGACACTTATGCCTTATGTCGCGATACGAACTATTTCTGTAGCCTCCTAACGCGACATGGCTCGACAAGAGCAAAATTTTGAATTTAAACAGAAGACATTAAAAGATGATTCATTTCTTCTTTTTGGAAATACGGAAAAACCAAATTACATTCATTTTCTGATTCCTGAGTCTACACGAAACATGGAAATTCTCAAGTTTCAATGAAAATAATTTCTTTTACTTATTTTCAAGTTCTGAAATTAAATCCGTAGAAACCACCTGTCCGTGAAGGAACTTTGACGTGAAATATAAATTTTAAGTAAACCTCAGATGATTTTGCCAAAAGTCGTTGCCACGACGACCGTATTCGTCAGTAGATATCACTTGGAAATGCCATGTTGCCTAATTTGGATTTTGAAAAAGTTTTTCTTCCATGTGTCACGCTAAGAGCCCATCATAGCGCGACACTTATGCCTTATGTCGCGATACGAACTATTTCTGTAGCCTCCTAACGCGACATGGCTCGACAAGAGCAAAATTTTGAATTTAAACAGAAGACATTAAAAGATTCATTTCTTCTTTTTGGAAATACGGAAAAACCAAATTACATTCATTTTCTGATTCCTGAGTCTACACGAAACATGGAAATTCTCAAATTTCAATAAAAATAATTTTTTTTACTTATTTTCAAGTTCTGAAATTAAATCCGTAGAAACTACCTGTCCGTGAAGGAACTTTGACGTGAAATATAAATTTTAAGTAAACCTCAGATGATTTTGCCAAAAGTCGTTGCCACGACGACCGTATTCGTCAGTAGATATCACTTGGAAATGCCATGTTGCCTAATTTGGATTTTGAAAAAGTTTTTCTTCCATGTGTCACGCTAAGAGCCCATCATAGCGCGACACTTATGCCTTATGTCGCGATACGAACTATTTCTGTAGCCTCCTAACGCGACATGGCTCGACAAGAGCAAAATTTTGAATTTAAACAGAAGACATTAAAAGATTCATTCCTTCTTTTTGGAAATACGGAAAAACCAAATTACATTCATTTTCTGATTCCTGAGTCTACACGAAACATGGAAATTCTCAAATTTCAATAAAAATAATTTTTTTTACTTATTTTCAAGTTCTGAAATTAAATCCGTAGAAACTACCTGTCCGTGAAGGAACTTTGACGTGAAATATAAATTTTAAGTAAACCTCAGATGATTTTGCCAAAAGTCGTTGCCACGACGACCGTATTCGTCAGTAGATATCACTTGGAAATGACATGTTGCCTAATTTGGATTTTGAAAAAGTTTTTCTTCCATGTGTCACGCTAAGAGCCCATCATAGCGCGACACTTATGCCTTATGTCGCGATACGAACTATTTCTGTAGCCTCCTAACGCGACATGGCTCGACAAGAGCAAAATTTTGAATTTAAACAGAAGACATTAAAAGATTAATTTCTTCTTTTTGGAAATACGGAAAAACCAAATTACATTCATTTTCTGATTCCTGAGTCTACACGAAACATGGAAATTCTCAAGTTTCAATGAAAATAATTTCTTTTACTTATTTTCAAGTTCTGAAATTAAATCCGTAGAAACCACCTGTCCGTGAAGGAACTTTGACGTGAAATATAAATTTTAAGTAAACCTCAGATGATTTTGCCAAAAGTCGTTGCCACGACGACCGTATTCGTCAGTAGATATCACTTGGAAATGCCATGTTGCCTAATTTGGATTTTGAAAAAGTTTTTCTTCCATGTGTCACGCTAAGAGCCCATCATAGCGCGACACTTATGCCTTATGTCGCGATACGAACTATTTCTGTAGCCTCCTAACGCGACATGGCTCGACAAGAGCAAAATTTTGAATTTAAACAGAAGACATTAAAAGATGATTCATTTCTTCTTTTTGGAAATACGGAAAAACCAAATTACATTCATTTTCTGATTCCTGAGTCTACACGAAACATGGAAATTCTCAAGTTTCAATGAAAATAATTTCTTTTACTTATTTTCAAGTTCTGAAATTAAATCCGTAGAAACCACCTGTCCGTGAAGGAACTTTGACGTGAAATATAAATTTTAAGTAAACCTCAGATGATTTTGCCAAAAGTCGTTGCCACGACGACCGTATTCGTCAGTAGATATCACTTGGAAATGACATGTTGCCTAATTTGGATTTTGAAAAAGTTTTTCTTCCATGTGTCACGCTAAGAGCCCATCATAGCGCGACACTTATGCCTTATGTCGCGATACGAACTATTTCTGTAGCCTCCTAACGCGACATGGCTCGACAAGAGCAAAATTTTGAATTTAAACAGAAGACATTAAAAGATTAATTTCTTCTTTTTGGAAATACGGAAAAACCAAATTACATTCATTTTCTGATTCCTGAGTCTACACGAAACATGGAAATTCTCAAGTTTCAATGAAAATAATTTCTTTTACTTATTTTCAAGTTCTGAAATTAAATCCGTAGAAACCACCTGTCCGTGAAGGAACTTTGACGTGAAATATAAATTTTAAGTAAACCTCAGATGATTTTGCCAAAAGTCGTTGCCACGACGACCGTATTCGTCAGTAGATATCACTTGGAAATGCCATGTTGCCTAATTTGGATTTTGAAAAAGTTTTTCTTCCATGTGTCACGCTAAGAGCCCATCATAGCGCGACACTTATGCCTTATGTCGCGATACGAACTATTTCTGTAGCCTCCTAACGCGACATGGCTCGACAAGAGCAAAATTTTGAATTTAAACAGAAGACATTAAAAGATTCATTTCTTCTTTTTGGAAATACGGAAAAACCAAATTACATTCATTTTCTGATTCCTGAGTCTACACGAAACATGGAAATTCTCAAATTTCATTGGAAATAATTTCTTTCACTTATTTTACAGTTCTGAAATTAAATCCGTAGAAACTACCTGACCGTGAAGGAACTTTGACGTGAAATATAAATTTTAAGTAAACCTCAGATGATTTCGCCAAAAGTCGTTGCCACGACGACCGTATTCGTCAGTAGATATCACTTGGAAATGCCATGTTGCCTAATTTGGATTTTGAAAAAGTTTTTCTTCCATGTGTCACGCTAAGAGCCCATCATAGCGCGACACTTATGCCTTATGTCGCGATACGAACTATTTCTGTAGCCTCCTAACGCGACATGGCTCGACAAGAGCAAAATTTTGAATTTAAACAGAAGACATTAAAAAATTCATTTCTTCTTTTTGGAAATACGGAAAAACCAAATTACATTCATTTTCTGATTCCTGAGTCTACACGAAACATGGAAATTCTCAAATTTCAATGAAAATAATTTCTTTTACTTATTTTCCAGTTCTGAAATTAAATCAGTAGAAACTACCTGACCGTGAAGGAACTTTGACGTGAAATATGAATTTTAAGTAAACCTCAGATAATTTCGCCAAAAGTCGTTGCCACGACGACCGTATTTGTCAGTAGATATCACTTGGAAATGCCATGTTGCCTAATTTGGATTTTGAAAAAGTTTTTCTTCCATGTGTCACGCTAAGAGCCCATCATAGCGCGACAATTATGTCTTATGTCGCGTTACGAACTATTTCTGTAGCCTCCTAACGCGACATGGCTCGACAAGAGCAAAATTTTGAATTTGAACAGAAGACATTAAAAGATTCATTTCTCCTTTTTGGAAATACGAAAAAACCAAATTACATTCATTTTCTGATTCCTGAGTCTACACGAAACATGGAAATTCTCAAATTTCAATGAAAATAATTTCTTTTACTTATTTTCAAGTTCTGAAATTTAATCTGTAGAAACTACCTGACCGTGAAGGAACTTTGACGTGAAATATAAATTTTAAGAACCTCAGATGATTTTGCCAAAAATCGTTGCCACGACGACCGTATTCGTCAGTAGATATCACTTGGAAATGACATGTTGCCTAATTTGGATTTTGAAAAAAAAATTCTTCCATGTGTCACGCTAAGAGCCCATCATAGCGCGACAATTATGTCTTATGTCGCGCTAAGAACTATTTCTGTAGGCTCCCAACGTGACATGGCTCGACAAGAGCAAAATTTTGAATTTAAACAGAAGACATTAAAAGATTCATTTCTCCTTTTTGGAAATACGAAAAAACCAAATTACATTCATTTTCTGATTCTTGAGTCTACACGAAACATGGAAGTTCTCAAATTTCAATGGAAATAATTTCTATTACTCATTTTCCAGTTCTGAAATTAAATCCGTAGAAACTACCTGACCGTGGAGGAACTTTGACGTGAAATATAAATTTTAAGTAAACCTCAGATGATTTCGCCAAAAGTCGTTGCCACGACGACCGTATTCGTCAGTAGATATCACTTGGAAATGACATGTTGCCTAATTTGGATTTTGAAAAAAAAATTCTCCCATGTGTCACGCTAAGAGCCCATCATAGCGCGACAATTATGTCTTATGTCGCGCTAAGAACTATTTCTGTAGGCTCCCAACGTGACATGGCTCGACAAGAGCAAAATTTTGAATTTAAACAGAAGACATTAAAAGATTCATTTCTCCTTTTTGGAAATACGAAAAAACCAAATTACATTCATTTTCTGATTCTTGAGTCTACACGAAACATGGAAGTTCTCAAATTTCAATGGAAATAATTTCTATTACTCATTTTCCAGTTCTGAAATTAAATCCGTAGAAACTACCTGACCGTGGAGGAACTTTGACGTGAAATATAAATTTTAAGTAAACCTCAGATGATTTCGCCAAAAGTCGTTGCCACGACGACCGTATTCGTCAGTAGATATCACTTGGAAATGACATGTTGCCTAATTTGGATTTTGAAAAAAATTTTCTTCCATGTGTCACGCTAAGAGCCCATCATAGCGCGACAATTATGTCTTATGTCGCGCTAAGAACTATTTCTGTAGGCTCCCAACGCGACATGGCTCGACAAGAGCAAAATTTTGAATTTAAACAGAAGACATTAAAAGATTCATTTCTCCTTTTTGGAAATACGAAAAAACCAAATTACATTCATTTTCTGATTCTTGAGTCTACACGAAACATGGAAATTCTCAAATTTCAATGAAAAAAATTTCTATTACTTATTTTCCAGTTCTGAAATTAAATCCGTAGAAACTACCTGACCGTGGAGGAACTTTGACGTGAATATAAATTTTAAGTAAACCTCAGATGATTTCGCCAGAAGTCGTTGCCACGACGACCGTATTCGTCAGTAGATATCACTTGGAAATGCCATGTTGCCTAATTTGGATTTTGAAAAAGTTTTTCTTTCATGTGTCACGCTAAGAGCCCATCATAGTGCGACACTTATGCCTTATGTCGCGATACGAACTATTTCTGTAGCCTCCTAACGCGACATGACTCGACAAGAGCAAATTTTTGAATTTAAACAGAAGACATTAAAAGATTCATTTCTTCTTTTTGGAAATACGAAAAAACCAAATTACATTCATTTTCTGATTCCTGAGTCTACACGAAACATGGAAATTCTCAAATTTCAATGAAAATAATTTCTTTTACTAATTTTCCAGTTCTGAAATTAAATCCGTAGAAACTACCTGACCGTGAAGGAACTTTGACGTGAATATAAATTTTAAGTAAACCTCAGATGATTTCGCCAAAAATCGTTGCCACGACGACCGTATTCGTCAGTAGATATCACTTGGAAATGACATGTTGCCTAATTTGGATTTTGAAAAAAATTTTCTTCCATGTGTCACGCTAAGAGCCCATCATAGCGCGACACTTATGCCTTATGTCGCGATACGAACTATTTCTGTAGCCTCCTAACGCGACATGGCTCGACAAGAGCAAAATTTTGAATTTAAACAGAAGACATGAGAAAGATTCATTTCTTCTTTTTGGAAATACGAAAAAACCAAATTACATTCATTTTCTGATTCCTGAGTCTACACGAAACATGGAAATTCTCAAATTTCAATGAAAATAATTTCTTTTACTTATTTTCAAGTTCTGAAATTAAATCCGTAGAAACTACCTGACCGTGAAGGAACTTTGACGTGAAATATAAATTTTAAGTAAACCTCAGATGATTTTGCCAAAAGTCGTTGCCACGACGACCGTATTCGTCAGTAGATATCACTTGGAAATGACATGTTGCCTAATTTGGATTTTGAAAAAGTTTTTCTTCCATGTGTCACGCTAAGAGCTTATCATAGCGCGACACTTATGCCTTATGTCGCGATACGAACTATTTCTGTAGCCTCCTAACGCGACATGGCTCGACAAGAGCAAAATTTTGAATTTAAACAGAAGACATTAAAAGATTCATTTCTTTTTTTTGGAAATACGAAAAAACCAAATTACATTCATTTTCTGATTCCTGAGTCTACACGAAACATGGAAATTCTCAAATTTCAATAAAAATAATTTCTTTTACTTATTTTCAAGTTCTGAAATTAAATCCGTAGAAACTACCTGACCGTGAAGGAACTTTGACGTGAAATATAAATTTTAAGTAAACCTCAGATGATTTCGCCAAAAGTCGTTGCCACGACGACCGTATTCGTCAGTAGATATCACTTGGAAATGCCATGTTGCCTAATTTGGATTTTGAAAAAGTTTTTCTTCCATGTGTCACGCTAAGAGCCCATCATAGCGCGACACTTATGCCTTATGTCGCGATACGAACTATTTTTGTAGCCTCCTAACGCGACATGGCTCGACAAGAGCAAAATTTTGAATTTAAACAGAAGACATTAAAAGATTCATTTCTTCTTCTTGGAAATACGGAAAAACCAAATTACATTCATTTTCTGATTCCTGAGTCTACACGAAACATGGAAATTCTCAAATTTCAATGAAAATCATTTCTTTTACTTATTTTCCAGTTCTGAAATTAAATCAGTAGAAACTACCTGACCGTGAAGGAACTTTGACGTGAAATATAAATTTTAAGTAAACCTCAGATGATTTTGCCAAAAGTCGTTGCCACGACGACCGTATTCGTCAGTAGATATCACTTGGAAATGACATGTTGCCTAATTTGGATTTTGAAAAAAATTTTCTTCCATGTGTCACGCTAAGAGCCCATCATAGCGCGACACTTATGCCTTATGTCGCTATACGAACTATTTCTGTAGCCTCCTAACGCGACATGGCTCGACAAGAGCAAAATTTTGAATTTAAACAGAAGACATTAAAAGATTCATTTCTTTTTTTTGGAAATACGAAAAAACCAAATTACATTCATTTTCTGATTCCTGAGTCTACACGAAACATGGAAATTCTCAAATTTCAATAAAAATAATTTCTTTTACTTATTTTCAAGTTCTGAAATTAAATCCGTAGAAACTACCTGACCGTGAAGGAACTTTGACGTGAAATATAAATTTTAAGTAAACCTCAGATGATTTCGCCAAAAGTCGTTGCCACGACGACCGTATTCGTCAGTAGATATCACTTGGAAATGCCATGTTGCCTAATTTGGATTTTGAAAAAGTTTTTCTTCCATGTGTCACGCTAAGAGCCCATCATAGCGCGACACTTATGCCTTATGTCGCGATACGAACTATTTCTGTAGCCTCCTAACGCGACATGGCTCGACAAGAGCAAAATTTTGAATTTAAACAGAAGACATTAAAAGATTCATTTCTTCTTCTTGGAAATACGGAAAAACCAAATTACATTCATTTTCTGATTCCTGAGTCTACACGAAACATGGAAATTCTCAAATTTCAATGAAAATAATTTCTTTTACTTATTTTCAAGTTCTGAAATCAAATCCGTAGAAACTACCTGACCGTGAAGGAACTTTGACGTGAAATATAAATTTTAAGTAAACCTCAGATGATTTTGCCAAAAGTCGTTGCCACGGCGACCGTATTCGTCAGTAGATATCACTTGGAAATGCCATGTTGCCTAATTTGGATTTTGAAAAAGTTTTTCTTCCATGTGTCACGCTAAGAGCCCATCATAGCGCGACAATTATGTCTTATGTCGCGTTACGAACTATTTCTGTAGACTCCTAACGCGACATGGCTCGACAAGAGCAAAATTTTGAATTTAAACAGAAGACATTAAAAAATTCATTTCTTCTTTTTGGAAATACGAAAAAAATAAATTACATTCATTTTCTGATTCCTGAGTCTACACGAAACATGGAAATTCTCAAATTTCAATGAAAATAATTTCTTTTTCTTATTTTCCAGTTCTGAAATTAAATCCGTAGAAACTACCTGACCGTGAAGGAACTTTGACGTGAAATATAAATTTTAAGTAAACCTCAGATGATTTTGCCAAAAGTCGTTGCCACGACGACCGTATTCGTCAGTGGATATCACTTGGAAATGACATGTTGCCTAATTCGGATTTTGAAAAAAAATTTCTTCAATGTGTCACGCTAAGAGCCCATCATAGCGCGACAATTATGTCTTATGTCGCGCTAAGAACTATTTCTGTAGGCTCCCAACGCGACATGGCTCGACAAGAGCAAAATTTTGAATTTGAACAGAAGACATTAAAAGATTCATTTCTCCTTTTTGGAAATACGAAAAAACCAAATTACATTCATTTTCTGATTCTTGAGTCTACACGAAACATGGAAATTCTCAAATTTCAATGAAAATAATTTCTATTACTTATTTTCCAGTTCTGAAATTGAATCCGTAGAAACTACCTGACCGTGGAGGAACTTTGACGTGAAATATAAATTTTAAGTAAACCTCAGATGATTTCGCCAAAAGTCGTTACCACGACGACCGTATTCGTCAGTAGATATCACTTGGAAATGCCATGTTGCCTAATTTGGATTTTGAAAAAGTTTTTCTTTCATGTGTCACGCTAAGAGCCCATCATAGTGCGACACTTATGCCTTATGTCGCGTTACGAACCATTTCTGTAGACTCCTAACGCGACATGGCTCGACAAGAGCAAAATTTTGAATTTAAACAGAAGACATTTAAAAGATTCATTTCTCCTTTTTGGAAATACGAAAAAACCAAATTACATTCATTTTCTGATTCTTGAGTCTACACGAAACATGGAAATTCTCAAATTTCAATGAAAATAATTTCTTTTACTAATTTTCCAGTTCTGAAATTAAATCCGCAGAAACTACCTGACCGTGAAGGAATTTTGACGTGAATATAAATTTTAAGTAAACCTCAGATGATTTCGCCAGAAGTCGTTACCACGACGACCGTATTCGTCAGTAGATATCACTTGGAAATGCCATGTTGCCGAATTTGGATTTTGAAAAAGTTTTTCTTCCATGTGTCACGCTAAGAGCCCATCATAGCGCGACACTTATGCCTTATGTCGCGATACGAACTATTTCTGTAGCCTCCTAACGCGACATGGCTCGACAAGAGCAAAATTTTGAATTTAAACAGAAGACATTAAAAGATTCATTTCTTCTTTTTGGAAATACGAAAAAAACAAATTACATTCATTTTCTGATTCCTGAGTCTACACGAAACATGGAAATTCTCAAATTTCAATGAAAATAATTTCTTTCACTTATTTTACAGTTCTGAAATTAAATCCGTAGAAATTACCTGACCGTGAAGGAACTTTGACGTGAAATATAAATTTTAAGTAAACCTCAGATAATTTAGCCAAAAGTCGTTGCCACGACGACCGTATTTGTCAGTAGATATCACTTGGAAATGCCATGTTGCCTAATTTGGATTTTGAAAAAGTTTTTCTTTCATGTGTCACGCTAAGAGCCCATCATAGCGCGACAATTATGTCTTATGTCGCGCTAAGAACTATTTCTGTAGGCTCCCAACGCGACATGGCTCGACAAGAGCAACATTTTGAATTTAGACAGATGAGATTGAAAGTTTCATTTCTCCTTTTTGGAAATACGAAAAAACGAAATTACATTCATTTTCTCATTTCTGAGTCTACATGAAACATGGGAATTCTCAAATTTTAACGAAAATAATTTCTTTCACTCATTTTCCGGTTGTGAAATTCAATCTAATTTCGATTTTGATTTCCTTCATGTACCCCGCTAAAAGTCCATCATGGCGCGATACTAATGTCTTATGTCGCGCTAAGAACCATTTCTGTAGACTCTTAACGCGACATGGCTTGACAAGAGCAAAATACTGATTTCTTGTTTTACTCATAAGGTAACCACTAAGTATTTACGTGGAAAAAATTTGAAACATCGTTTTTTTTCTCCGCAGAAGCCAACATGTTCGCCTTGCAAAATTTTTGATGGTATAAAGTCATCAGTGGGGATGTTTTTGGAGGTTTTGTTTCAGTTCTACGACCCTGTAGTGCATTTCTGCTGTTCGGGGTGAAAACTTATAAATTCATACAAAACTAGCGAGAACAATGATTTGACTGGTGCGGCATGATTCTATCGCGGAAGAAAGTTGAAGCTGCGAGTAATTGTACGTGGTGCTGGGGCGGCATCTATACGACTTTTTGCGGAAGAACTTTGTCTCTGTCGCGCGGTGAAGGATATTCACAAGATTTGTCGCGGTATGAGAGTCCTCATATCATCACACGACAAATCCCGAAATGTAGCGGTAAAAGCTGAAAACACGCGACAAATGTCGCGATAAAGCAGACTTCATGATAATTTCTGTCAATTTCAACACATGCATCATAAATAGGTAGGTAGCTATATCATTTATTTTTTTCTAGTCATCGATATTTCTATGTTGCAAATATGCTCGTACTCAGGGGCTGTTCAGTAAGTAACCATCCAACAAGAGGTCTTGAGGAAGATTAAATATTATCATAACAGAAGAAAACAGATTTCACGAGTTTTTTCAAAGCAAGTTTTCTTAAGTTTGGGGTCTCGTACAAAATTAATAAACCTAGTTATGATATTATGATATGAATTAAAATAGCACGAAGTGAGTACATGTTAAAAACTTGTAACAAAAATAGAGATACCTATCTATTGAGAAGGTTCTTAACAAAATATACTTGAACATATTAGAGAGCTTACACCGGCTGATTCGAGGGCTGATTCATGATTTATTATAGTTGTGCATTGTTAGGATGGCCTGCTGAAAACGCGCATCTGATGGGTTGCCCTTTAGGTATATGCCATATGCCATGTGTAGCAGGTTCTTTATATTTTCCAGATGTGGACTCGGTGGACTCTGTGGAGGCAATAATGGTCTAAACTTGTGAAATGCACCGATATATCGCTCGACCTTCCACGGGTTGTTTATAGGAATCCCTAATAATTCTTTTTGGCTTTTCTTTTAATCGCATTGACTCTTATTGTTTTCTATTTTATAAACCGTGGGGCCGGGCGTGCGTTTTGGAGGGAATAAGTACCTAATTCGGCATTGAAAAAGTTAGGTGTTTATATTCATAAGTAGGCACTTACTACCTAAGTAAATATATATAAGTAGGTATAACTGTAAATTGGAACTCAATTTCAAATTGGGAATAATCATATGGGTCCTAAAACAACTTCAAACTGCATGAGAGCAATGATTAGTCCATTTTCGAGAAGAGCAGTGTATAGGTGTTTATCAAATTCTATTGTTCTTCTTGCCATAACTTAGTCCAAGAAGTACCTACCATGGATATTCAAAAATCACATAAATGAGCTCTAACGGTGAGAAAAATTTAGCGTAGGTAGGCGCCCTCAAAAATTTCGAATTATTTTTCCAAAAATCACTATTCTATACCTAATCATAAAAAGCCCCACCTTCCCCGATTCTACCTATCGAGCAGAAGATATAGATATGGTATACCCGGTATTATAGCTGTATACCTACCTACCTATACTTACAACAGTTCATTTATTGTGAGAGTGTTTTAGACAGCGAGACAGCGTATCATCCACGCAACAATGTTTGAACGCGATTCTGTAAAAAATTAGATTCTATAAACGCTTATTCTTTTATGTAAAAAATCCTGTCGGCCATTGGCTGTTTTCTAGGCAATAACAGAGTAACAGAGCGTTTATGGATTGTTATTTTTTAGAGAATCGAGAATCGCACCATGAATTGTTATTACTTAGATATATTATTGTTATTATTGTGATATAATAGTAAATAATAGTACATACCTCCCATATGTGAGAAGATCAGAAAAATGGAAAAAAAAAGCACTGAATCACTGTAAAAATCGCTGTGGAATCACAATTGTTATTACACTCGCGTCGCAAAGAAATCATGCACATGCGGGGACTAGAATAAGTCAGCAACGAATGATCTATCATCTATTCTGAACCCATAGACCCAGCCATAGACTCTAAACTAAACCATTTGTTATACGCTTGTGTCCGGTGATGGGAACTGATCCACCAACTATAGCTTTTACCACTTTGCCGGTGAGCTTTTACGTAGGCTTTTACCCATCAATACGCATCAATACCTACTTCGTTTCATGATGGTCATCGATCGGCCAGGCCAACAATAACTAATAAACCTAACCAAATTCTGTACCTTTTGAGCCCTAAGTTAGGTACCTACCTATTTAAATTATTATTTAGTATGTATTATAAATCAGTTTTTGATGGATTGAACCGTACAATAACCATGGCGTACAATATACAATACATAATTAATACAGGTACAGGTGTCCCGGAATAAGTGTTGAAAAAATTCACAGGGAGATAGAAAATTGAAAAATTACGGAACATTTTTCAATTAACATTGCAAAGGTTCGCAAACGTATAATAACGGAGATACAGGCCTTCAAAGTTGTAAATTAAAATATCGGTTTTTTTTTCATAACTTTTGAACCCTTCAACTTATTTTGCTCAAAATCAAACCAAAGTTTACTGAAATAGGTATCTGTCGAACAATGATAACGCATTTTATCAAACATTTTCAGGAGCAAACATAATAGGGGGTACCTTCCCCTTTTTCCCCCTATTTTTTCTCCCCTGATTATTTTTGAGGATCGTTTTGATTGTTGAATTCTCCGTTCAATTTAGAGGAGAAAGTTACTCGTGCAAAACTTTGATTCGAGGCTTCGTTTATGAGGTAACTATTTGTGTTTGAAATTTCGGAAAAAATCTCAAAATCTCCATGCACTTTCAAGAGCCCAGTTTTTTTTTCGTGAAAACTTCTCGTTTTTAGAAAAAATGCTTATGTATATCAACTTGAAACACCTAGAAAACCTATTTGAATTAAGGAATCATGAGTTTTCTTGGATTTTAATTTTTAGGCCTTTGGAAGCGGTGTTCTCGAGATGTTTTCAGGAGTTTCAAACACAATAAAAAAAACTCAAAAACGAAGCCTCTAATCAAAATCTTCTGGAGTAACTTTCTTCTTCAAATTGAACGTGAAATCCAAAAATTGAAACAATTCCCAAAAATAATTAGGGGAGTAAAAAATAGGGGGAAAAAGGGGAGAGAACCCCCTATATTATCTTTACCCCTAGAAATTTTTTTATGTAATGCTATACTATTGTTCAATAGAGACCAATTTCAGTAAACTTTGAACAAAATCGGTTCCTGTTCCAGAGCAGTGCTTTTCAAACCGCATTAAAGGTGATTGAAAAATGTCGAATATCTTTCTGATTGACCCGTGCCACAAGCTATTCTTATTCATCCTGTTGGAATATGGTGCTCTTTTACCCGATTCAATATCGTGCTTTTCAAACCGCATTGGGTGTGATTGAAAAATGTGAAGAATCTGCCTGATTGACTCGTGCCACGATCTATCCTTATTCATCCTTATTGAAATATGGTGATTTTTTGCCCGATTCAATGTTAGGCTCTCAAACCGCATTGAGTGTGTTTGAAAAATGCCGGGAATCTGCCTGATTGACCCGTGCCACCAGTGATCCTCATTCATTCTTATTCAGCATTGTAACCACAAATGAAGATTTCAATCAGGTCAATTGTAGCCCTATTGAACCTCATTCGATCCGAGCTGACGGGAATGAGGTTGAATGCGGGTCGAATAAGGAAATCACGAAGATTTTCAGCAGGGCAACCAACGTTGCGATTCGCGACCTGAGGTCGGCAGCCGACGTCCGCGCGACGTTGAGGCGACCCACATATTTGCACCCATTTGGTCAATGAAATGCGGGTCGGTACGACGTTGGCATCCGCGACGTTGTGATTGCCGACCAAAACTCGACCAAATCCGACCATCTTACCTACGTGTAGCCAAAGTCTCCTGTCGTGTACCTAATCCGACTTATGCTAGTCGCATTAGGTGGACTTTATTTAACCTGCTTTGTACTAAAGAAATATAGCTCCAAATATAGGACGGTAAAGTTTCCCTATTACAACCATCAGGCATATTCAGACCAAAACTACCTACCGCAATATAATATGTTGCCGTATAAGATATAACAGACAACAGAGCATCTGAACTTTAATAATGAAATTTTGTGATTGGTTCATATGAAAACTTGATGCGAAGAAAATTTTACTGATGAACAAGTATGTTTAAAGTCGAAAACACTCATCGCCCACCAAAAATTTGGCTGTTCCCTCGGCTGTTCCCAAAATATGTATTTTAATTTTATATTAAAACATTCATCAATTAAAACACCGTTTCTCAAAAGAAAAGAAAACCAAAGAAGTATGTATCTATATATGCTTAATTAATCAATAGCCACCATAATTTCGTTTCTCGAGTTCAAAAATGGTAAATTCAATATTTCAAAGATTTTCATTGGCATTTCTTCAACATGGCCTCTTCTTGTTGTTTTGATATTGGAAGAAAAAATGGCCGCGTCGGCTCTTTCTACCTATACTGACTAAATCCGACTAAGTTTTATACGAGTAGGTATAATAGTGCGGGCGCTAAGAGCCAAAATCGGGATGAACCTTGCAAATGGTGAAAGCATGAAATTCAGTACACGTACTCAGAATAACCACCTCTCTTAGATAAGAGGTGGAGCCACGCCGAATTTTCACAGGAAGGGGGCTCGGGGGGCTCCTGAAAGTTTAAGGTGCTAGGGCTCCCACCAAACCGCTTATCAGTTCGTTTTATCAATTAAAAAGGAAACTCATGAATATATCGTGAAAATTGACGATGTTTATCGCCTTGTCCCGGGAATTTTTCATGATAAAATAAATGTAAATAGAAATAAAAAAATTAGTAAGAATAAAATAAAATAAGTAAAAATAAATAAGTTCTTCGGCAGAACACACAAATTGGTTTTATTTTATTTTCACCTACAAAGAATTGATAAGGAGATGTGCAACACGTTGTTTCCCACAAATTCGTATCCTCTGAATTAGTTTTTGGAGTCAAAATTTTGATGGTGTATCTTCTTGAAGAGGGGCATTCCAAAAAGTAAGCTATTTTCAACACAAGTTCAAACAGAATTTTTTCAATGATCTGAATCGAAATTACTGAATTCCTTCCAGCAATGCATACCCTGAACCCTTCTTTTGAAGTACCGCGTGCGATTGAACGTGGAGTAAGTCCTGAAACACAATCAGAATTTTTCTTCTGTGATGCTACTGTCCACTCTCGACCGGGGTAATTAGGTTCCTACACAGTATGCGCGGAGTGTATACACGATGCAGGGTATTTTCTCGGTTCAGTCAAATTTTTTATGATTGAAATAGACCATATTATTTATTCGCACTTTCCCCTTCCACTAGTCATTTGTAAGTTAGGTATGTGCCTGTGACCATGCGCACTGCAGTAGAAATCTCGCGCGCCACAGCATAGAACACGGAAGTTTGCTGTCGGAATCATTGACGTGAGACGTCAGTCATGTCAGTTTCAAATGTTTGGCAAAAGTGTACGATCTTCTCTGTAATTGGAATTTACAATTTGGAATGCAGGTGAGAGTGGAAAAGCTGAGTTTACTCTCTGTTCACTACACTTAAAAAATACTTGCATTACCTTTTGAGGTTATTTGATAAATGATTTTGATTTTTAGTCCCAAGCAGTCCTGAAATGGTCAAAGACTGGTGAGACTATTCCTTGGTGGATAAAAGAAGAGAATGTAGTCGCCTATAAAAGAAATTCAAATCAAAAAAGCATCTCAAGTGGATATCGCATGTGGAAGGCTGCTAAAGTATCCAACGTCCTGGGTGCAAGCTCACAAGAGCCGCCAGTGCAATTTTTGAAATGCAAGGTCGAGGCGTCGATGAAGAATACACTCTACAATGTGCAGCTTGCATTTCGGAACAATGCCATAGAGCATTGTACATGCCAGTGTGTTGCCCGAGAGGCAAAATGCTGCAAACACATTTTTGCAGCTCTTTGGTACATTTTAGACGTCGTACGAGAAGGTAATTTGTCTTTTTGTTGAAAACCTGAATGTATAGAAAATGTGTATGAGTAGATCCATTGAAAACGTTTTGCAGGAAAAACCAGCATTCCCGAAGATGTGGCATGCACCTCACAGACAAGAAAATGGGGAGTGAGAACTTCAAAAAGTAAGAAAGCCATCAAGATTGACGACCTGAAATTTCTGAAACATGATCATACCAAAAAATCTAAAAACAGTGTCGATCATATCGAAATCAGGAAAAACAAATTGAAGAAGATGAGTAACGTTCCAGTTCTGTCATCTAGTATGAAAACTTTTTGTGACAGCAACAGCCAAACGGGAACTTTCAATATGTTTTGTGATGTCATCAAAGAAAGTAACTTTCAACCCACATTTGATTGTCAAATCGGATATCACTGGTAAATGTTTTAACAGACAACTTATAGCAATCTAACATGATTTTTTTTAGCGTCGAAGAAGAGGTTTTTACACCTGAACCTGTCGAAAAAGCTTCAGGGTGTTATGAAGTAATAAGTACTGATGGTAGCCGTACATCAGTTATCTATAAAGCTGTACAAAGTATAGAGAAACCCCCTCCTGTATTATGCCTGCCAAAAAGAATTCCTTTTGTTGAGGATATTTTGGCATCTGCAGTTGTTCCTGATGAGATTTTAAAAACATTGCATCTTGACGTCACCCTGGAACAGTCTTACGAGATAGAAATGTGTACCCGACAGCAATCAAAAAGTGATCGGTGAGAGATTTTTTCAATAAGTATTATACGTATTAAAAATTACAATAACAATACGCTAGTTATCATGGTTTTTTCCTAAAAATTGATTGCGAAATATTGCTTACGAGTCCTAATTCAAATGCTTAGTGTTGATCTCCTTTTTGTTTCATTACAGATGGAAAACGGAACGACGCTACCGTTACACAGCTTCTAAATTTGGTTACATAGCAAAAAGAAGAAAAGAGTTGAATGATGCATTTCATAAAGCGATTCAAGGCACAGTCGATTTAACTCACATTGCGCATATTGAGGATGGGTTGAAATGCGAAGGTACTTTAAGGGAACTGTACATCAACTACCAACATGAGAATGGACATGAAGTCACCGTGTTGGAGACAGGACTTATCGTTAACCATTTAGCTCCTTATCTAGGGGCCTCACCCGACGGTTACATCTACGACCACACGACTAACAACGAGGGCCTTCTCGAAATTAAGACCATCTTCAATTACAAGGATCTTAATGAAGCACTGAGTAACAGACAATTTTGTTGTATGAATATAGGGGAGGAGATAGTGTTGAAGACTGCACATTCGTTTTATTACCAAATCCAAGGACAGATGTTACTGACCGGTATGTATCAGTGATTTCAGGACAATGGGCCTTATGAATAAAGATAAAGCAATTGCTTTTGCTTAAAATCTACAAGCAAAAAACGGAGAAACATTTGGAAATGAGACTTGAAACCAATGTTATTATTTCAATCAGTTACCAAATGCTCAGTGAAACCGAAATTAATGAGTTCCTTGAAGTATCTGATTTTTTTGAGAATTTTCTAGGAACAAAAATCAAGCGAAAGCAATTGCTTGATCTTTATTCATAAGGCCCATTGTTTGAAAGATTTTTTAATCATCTATTTAACGTCGGCCTATTTCCGCTGCCAGGGCCAATCATCGATGCCGGTGAATGCTTCCGAATCCCTGCGTGTTTCAGCGCAGGGTAGGGATCTTTCACGACCACCAACCTCGTATGGGATCAGCACCATTGTTCATATTTTACGTGCTAATGCGACACACGGCGCGTTCTTGCATTTACCAAACATCCCAACTAGATCTGGCACCTCGGCTTTTACGCCCCAGACGTTCCGGCCGGGAATCGAAGTCCAGCTTTCAAAAAGTTAAAAGTTACAATTCACAAATGTTTGGTAGGTAAATCTTTTGCTGCAATAATTGTAATTGTAATGTTTCACTTCACAATAGTCACATAGACAATTATTCATAAATGTCTATTTTTGGTCACAATTATTGCAACAATGTTACCAAGCTGCTGCACACTTGTAAATTGTTACACTGGTACTTTTTTCAGTAATTTTCTGAAAGGCCTCTGTAAAGTAATGTCTGTTCTAATTTCAGGAGTAGGATGGTGTCACTTGTTGATCTTCATAAAGAACTCAAAACAAGTTCTGCTTTTGAAAATATTCTTTGACGCAGATTTTTGCCAGGAATTAATTAAAAAACTACGAGATTCCTATGTACTTTACGCTAATAAATATTTATTGATATCAAATAGTAAGTAACGTAAGCTTTTTATTGTTATAATTATGTATTATGACCTTGATGAACTTTTTTTGACAGGAATATATAGGATTTGGATTCTGTTGTGATGTTTTTTTATACATTTTGTTGAGAATTTCGTAGTGTTTTTATGTTTTTGTACAATTTATTTTCTATATTATGTTTCTGTATATTTTCTAAATATTTTATATTTCATTATCTTTATTTTTTAGTGATCATGACGCGTTCTACGCCTTACAGGCAAAACTTGTACTTTTTTTTTGTACTGAACAAATAAAATATTATTCATCTATCTTATCCATGTATTTGGGTACTACGTTATTTCCCCATGAACGAGCTAGTATCCTGTGGGTATATTTGTGTTTATTGTGTTTTTGTATAGGTAGGTACTTACTGTTATTTTATGCGGTGTTGCATTTCTGTACATTTGGGTATCTTAACGTTCAATAAAGATCTATTTATTTATTTATTTATTTATTATAAATTGACATGTTTGCACTGTTGCGCTCACAAATATTTTGTAAATTCAAATTAACATATTTACACGGATGTTACACTAATATTCAATAAAATCAAATTAACATGTTTACACTATTTGCTCCATTTTCATACTGAAAGCGTTTTGTTTAAATGTCCAGCAATGGTTCACGCATGAAATTCAACAAATAACAACAGATTTTCCAGATTTCATTCAGTTTGGTAGACATTGTATTGGGAAATGCACCTTGGAAAATTCTAAATGTTTTAATGTGTTTCATTATTCGTTCAATGTGAATTCTCAATTTTGCAATGTCTTTAGTCACTTGACTCTCAGCTTCTGAAAATCCATGAGATTTATTTAACCCATTAAGACCGAGATTAAAAATTTTGATGAAAATGGGGTTTTTTCACCAGAACATGTCAATACTATTACATATACAAGGAAAATAAGTATTTCCCATGTTTTTTATCAAAAAAAACTGCCCAAATGACATGGCTCCATATGGAGCCACTAGGCGCTACCCGGGTAGTTTCACAATGATGCGTGATCCATGCAAAGAATAGATAAAAATGTATCAAATTGTGAAATACATTAGGTAATACATATCATTCCGTGAAAAAATGGTATAACAGATATTTAAAATCCACATTTTCATCATAAATTTTGATGAAATCTTCATATCTGATGTTTGCCTTTGGATTCCTTCCCTGATATACCTCAAAGTTTATTAGATATCAGAGGGTGTATTCAGGCTCCAGACTTTGAAACCAAACCGTACTGGCTTGCTACGTATGAATTGTTTGCACCCGTGGCGGCCAAAAGGTCTTATCATAGACTCATCATATGAAAGATTTTGTCTGGCACAAAATGTTCGAAGAACTTTTCTTTCAACATGTCTGCTATCGGTCGCAGTTTCTACATCTTAGCGCGTTCATCCACAACTGGCTCGTTCTCCATATCTTTTGCGTTCTCCCAATAATTTCTTTTGGACGGCAAAATGTTATATCCATTCAGAATTAGTGTGTCAAAGAAAGTCTTTAGTTCTTGAACGGTTACTGGCGGATCTGGACAATTTTTGAATTGTGCGTAACTTGCCGTTTCATTCCTTATTTTTTCAAATAAATCATTTGAAACAAAATGATTGGAAATAATAGTATTTCTACGCAGGTCAAATTTTTGTATTGTGAGTAATCTGGGCTTGGAAAATGTACAACTGGAAGCTCCAAATCTGCTGAATCCAAAAATTAATAATTTCGGGATTTGATAATCACTACTAATTAATTGTCTTCTAATATTTTCAGGCTCTTCAGCGACTTCTGCAGGTAACTGATCTTCCTCAGTACCTCAGTTATATCTTGAGTACCTCCTATACGCACATTATTCGATCCGTCAGAACAATTTTGGCATTTACAGCAAGCTGTTTCCCGCTCATTATCAACAAGTCCAGGTCCTTCCTCATCTGCTAAATCCTCATCCGTCAAAACATGACTTTCTGGAGGCTCTATGAATACATCCAACACTTCTCTATTATGATCATCATCGTCGTGCGCACGATCAATGGCTTCCTGAAGAGTTATTCCACTAAATTATAATTTATTATGTTCAGAACTCGGCAACACAAGTTATACCGATAACAGCCTAGTGGCTCCATATGGGCTCAGCTATGTTTACGGTCAAAAAACAAAAACATGAAAAGCACTTTGCATCCACAAAACATTTCATAGGCTTGAATGATAATATAAGAATGCAAAAATTTATTTATAGAACAACTGTGACATGAATAACATCAATAATAATATTTATATCAAAGTGAAGTTCATCGTTTCCCAGCGAAAAATTCAACACGTATTTTCAGAGCGCTAGCAAGGAAAAAGTAACATCGATCAAGGTGTTTTTTTTTTGCGAGTGTATATCATCATTATCCATTCTACACGGTGCAGGTACACTTTTTTAAAAAATAAAGGTTTTTACCAAAATATCAGTCATAATTTCTATCAAGAAATGGTGGCTCCATATGGGCTCGTTAGGCTTTAATGGGTTAAGAAAGGTGGTATATTAAGATAAACTTTTTTTTTTGATAACAAGTCATCGATAGTAAATCCTCTGTCAGCCATCACGTGGTCATTCTCTTCGAGCTTATCTAAAATATTAGAATCCTCTACAATTGCTCTATCACTAACACGTCCACCATACAAATCGGACACAAAAGAAATGAAACCATTAGGAGTAATGCCTACCAAGCCTTTGGCAGTGTTGTGGGATTTGTAGGATGAATAAGTATCAGATTGAACTCTAAAATCAGATGGAGTTTCTATATATATCTCCGTGCAGTCTAGAATAACTCTAGTATGTGGGTATAAATCTTTGAAGCTTTGTGGCATATACTTGTCAATCAACGTCCGAGATGGCCAAATAGGTATTTGTGTCAACTGTGTTGCCAAGAGATCCACCCAAAAACACCATATTGTGCTTACTGTTCCCTGACACACATTAAACCTATAAGCTAGATCAGATTCTAACAAGCCCAATCTTAGTCTACACAACACTAAGAACAGCTGTTGTATAAAATCTAACTTGAAAGATCTCCCAACTTTCCCTTCACAAAAATCATTTGATTTGGACCTTGCGATATCATACGGACATTTAATGAAATTCGCAAAGTTCATGAATGCCTCTTTGTTTTTGAACCCAGTATAAAAATGCAACTGTGCATCGTCTTCAATGATGTCGGTGATATCGAAGGTATTTTTGTGTGAAGGCGTCTTCTTTCTTCTTTCAGTTTGTATCTAAAAAATAATGCACTTCAGGAAATGTTTTACTTTTGACATTGAAATGTTGTAATCTCTCACCTGCGCTCGCAGATTGCTGATTTGTTGTTTTTGGTCCTCAACTTGCTTGTTTAAATTTTCGACAATCTTACACAATTCTTCCCTCTTCTGGATAATTGCAGATGCACTTGGCAATAAGGTGTAGTTGTGGTCGTTGTCAGTGAAATGCTGCTGTTGATGCTTGTTATTGTGATGCAGGTTCTCACATCTAGGGAACTTCACCTGTTCTAATTTCAAATTACTATCACTAACAGGGACGTCAGGAATAGTCACTTCAGCACCAACTGGACCACAATCAATGTCCAGTATACTCTTCAGTTTTGAACCTGAAAATATCGGCGATATTCAGCATTTCGATACAATATTATAAATGACACAAGTAGTAAGAATACTCACAAGTAGTTGTTGACAAATTTTCTTTAAAAGTTCTACGAGGGAAATATCGAGGTAATGGCTCGTTCTGCCTTCTGCCATTCAAGTTGAAATGCAGCCCACAAATTTTTGCATGTGGACTAGGAACCCAACTTCCAAATGTATTGCATCCCACTTTTATTCGACTGATCCATTTTTTTTTTGTCGTCGGATTTCGTGGGAATTCATGCCAGCTAATGTTTCTCTGATGCTTAGTATTACTTTTACAAAAGACTACGCAGCATTTCGTTCCGGTCATCTTCGATTTCGAGGTGCTTACTTTACTCTTTGGACTTCTTAACTGTCTTAACCGTACTTTTACGTGACGGCTGACGTTCGGCTCGCTTCCAAGCATCCAAGCACTGTCAAAATTCTCGTTAGCGGAAGTTGTGCAATGAAATATGGCGGGTAATTTGAAATTGTTTTGGATTAAAAAACTCCACTTTAAAATGCTTCGCATCAACTTCCCAACAAGCTTTTTCATTTCATTATGGTGAAAAGTAGATCCGGTATTTCTTTTTATACACTTGTTATGTTATACATTCGTTGAAATTGCCAATTTGCACCTTTAATTGATCATTTTGCAAAGTCATTTAACATGCATATTCTTACGAGAGTTTCAACCCCGCACATGTGGTTGTCTCTCTCCCCCATCTGCGACTGCGCTCTGAATAAATAATATGGTCCATTGTGTCATAATATTGAAATAACGTGTATACACTCCGCGCATGCTGTGTAGGAACCTAATTGCCCCGGTCGAGAGTGGATAATAGCATCACAGAAGAAAAATTCTGATAGTGTTCCAGGATTTACTCCACGTTCAATCGCACGCGGTACTTCCAAAGAAGGGTTCAGGGTATGCATTGCTGGAAGGAATTCAGTAATTTCAATCCAGAACATTGAGAAAAATTTGTTTGAACTTAGTGTTGAAAACATGGGCGCCCGCAGGATTTTTGTCAGGGGGGGGGCAAATAGCTTTAGTTAGAGAACGTCACATACCTACCTGGCCTAATTTGCGAAGTCCTTTAGATTAGCGCCGCAGGCGAAAAATTTTTCGAATAATAATAATAATGGTGATAATAATTATTGTGCGAAAAATAAGGAAATATATTTGAAAATTAAACTCAACTTTAGAGAAATTTATTAAAATTTGTAATTTTGTACAAAATGTATAAAAATTTACTTCAAAATAGCCAGGTCAATAGTTACACTCGTTCATTATCTTGAAAAAACTCCTAGTGTTTTAAACCAGAGGTTTAGAAAATTTCAATTATTGCCATGCTTGATATAGAGGTCAATTGTTACACTCGTTCATTATGTTAAAAGAAACCCCTGGTGAAAAAAAATTTTTTTTCGTGAGGAAGAATTTATTCAGCTGCTCCGGAGCCAGGGGGGGGGCAAGTGCCCCCCCTTGCCCCCCCCTCCGGGCGCCCATGGTTGAAAATAGCTTACTCTTTGGAATGCCCCTCTTCAAGAAGATACACCATCAAAATTTTGACTCCACAAACGAATTCAGAGGATACAAATTTGTGGGAAACAACGTGTTGCACATCTTCTTATAAATTCTTTGTAGGTGAAAATAAAATAAAACCAATTTGTGTGTTCTGCCGAAGAACTTATTTTTTTTCATCATGAAAAATTTCCGGGACAAGGCGATAAACGTCGTCAATTTTTACGATATATCCATGAGTTTCCTTTTTAATTGATAAAACGAACTGATGAGCGGTTTGGTGGGAGCCCTAACACCTTGAACTTTCAGGAGCCCCCCGAGCCCCCTTCCGGTGAAAATTCGGCGTGGCTCCACCTCTTATCTAAGAGAGGTGCTCATTCTGAGTATGTGTGCCGAATTTCATGCTTTCATCACCATTTGCAAGGTTCATTCACCTAGTGCCCCCACTATAAATTTCTAGACCAATTCCGACCAATTCTGACTTCTGGTTTGATTTATTATACCAATTCCGACCTAATCCGACCTGTAGTCGGCGTATATACAATTGCACCAAAACCCCGTGCAACAAGTCCAGGGCCACCCAGCGTAGCGGTTAATAATGTCCATTGTTGCCGCGGTCCCGGCCGTTTTCGCCCAGGGCCGGGCCGGTGCGGTGCTAGGTATTTTGCCGTCTGAACCGAAGCTCAATTTTTCCGCTTTCATCGGACGTGATCTAACAATGGTCAAGTCTATATACCTATACGTTGTTTCAGAAATATTGCTATCCCAGTAGGTCATGAAAATCTAAATGCAGCTTTAGATTCAGTTACAAAAACCGTCAAATCAAAAGTGTAAATATCATGGAAACTTCATTATTTATTTTCAGGTTATAAGTCAGATCTTTCACTCCTTTCAGTCAGAAAGTATTTCTTCAGTTTTTTATCAAGTATCACGTGCGGCACCCCATTCAAGGTGCACTTGAAGAAAGATACATGCAGTTTTGATGTCGAACCGTCCCTGTTTCCGATCTCAGGACTAAAAAAAATAGGCACCTGGGGAGTCAGCAGATTTCGTTCTTGCCACAGTCTCAATCAACATTGTGCACATATCACACAGGTAGATAGTAAAGCAGTAAAGCAAACTCCATGGCCTTGAGAGGGATCAGATATCAAGGAAGATCTGCTTCTAAAGCCGAGTTACGCTGTTCTACTTCAACTGAGCCTTTTAGTGAAGACAGAAGCACGAAATCTGGTAGGATATGGCACAACGCAGACTGTACTGTACCTACTCTTCAGAGATACGAGGTCGGTTAAATTAGAAAAAAGTTGCGCATTTTTGGAGCGATTGACAATCTGAAAAGAAACTTTGAATATTTTGATTGGTTTACGATTTATCACGAAAAAACTGAAAATTTTGATTTCAGAAATTATTTTTTATCTTTCCAACCATTCAAGCTATTCCAATCAAACTTGGTAGTTTTATGTTTTTGATCACTCCGAGTCGATCAACGTTGGCAGAAATTTTCTAGGCCTTCTAGATGTCAAATTATGATAGTCAACTTTTGTTTTTCTTATGGCCGCCATATTGGATTCTTGCACTAATAGATAGAGAAAAAAATTAGCTTTCCGAATTAGTAACCAACATGTTCTTTTTATGACATTTTAAGCGTCAAATTTTGAAATTTTCGTAAATTATTGACAAAATCGGGAATGCTTTGAAAAACAATTGAAATATTGTTTTGCCTGTCAAATTTTCATTTCTGGAGCGATTTTGACAGGTTTAGTATCATTATGTAACCAATTAAATAGGCTCCAAGTGTCATATACGAATATGATTGAAATGTCAAAATTCAAAATGGCGGACACAACTGAAAATAAGCCTTCTTTTCTTTCGCAGTCGTTTTTTTAAATTGAAATTTGACAAAATGATAGAACTAGACACGTTTTTTGAAGAACAAACTGTTTTTTAGATTTTGACACCACAACTAGCTCAATTGGTTCATTCGTTGAGGAGATGTGTTAAATTAAAAAAAAGCTTGTTTGCCATTGTTTCAATCCAAAACGAATAGTAAAAAATATTATTTTGTCTGCAAAATTTATTCAAGGGGTGGCTGCCTGAGATATAATCACCGTTTTTCAAAATATAATTCAAAATTATTTTACAGGGTTTCACTTGGTAGGTTCCTATCTATGGACGCGGACTCTCTGGATGTAAACATTTGAGGACTATCCTAGTTTTTGTAATTGTGTTGGTCAAAGTTGTTGTTGATTACTTGAATCCATTTTCAACCTCAAAATAGACATGTAAGATAGGTTTTAATTTCACTGATGGTAGAAACATATTCTGATAGTCTTTTCCACAACATTTGCACATCGTTTTTTTCAAAAAGCTCCTTTAATTCTGTCAAATTTCAATGAAAAAAAAGACTGCAAACGAAGGATTGTTTTCAGTTGTGTCCGCTATTTGGAATTTGGACATTTCGATCATATTCGTATATGACACTTGTAGCCTAGTTAATTGGCTATATAATGACATAAAACCTATCATAATCGCTTCAGAAGCAAAAATTTTACAGACAAAATAATATTTTTATTATTCGTTTTGGTTTGAAATAATGGCAAATAAGCTTTTTTTCAATTTGCCACATCTCCTCAACGAATGAATCAATTGAGCTAGTTGTGGTGTCAAAATGTAAAAAATAGTTCATTCTTTTAAAAAACGCTTCTAGTTCTGTCATTTTGTCGAATTTCAATTTGAAAAAACGACTGCGAAAGAAGACTCATTTTCAGTTGTGTCGGTCATTTTGAATTTCGACATTTCAATCATATTCGTATATGACACTTCAAGCCTATTTAATTGGTTACATAATGATACTAAACCTGTCAAAATCGCTCCAGAAATGAAAATTTGACAGGCAAAACAATATTTTTTATCGTTCATTTCGGATTGAAACAATAGCAAATGAGCTTGCGAGTGAGCTTGTTTTCAATTTACCACATCTCCCCAACGAATTAACCAATTGAGCTAGTTGTGGTCTCAAAATGTAGAAAATAGTCCATTCTTTCAGAAGACGTCTTTAGTTCGATTATTCTGTAAAATTTTAATTTAAAAAAAAACGACTGCAAAAGAAGGCCTACTTTCAGTTGTTTCCGCCATTTTGAATTTTGACACTTAGGAATCATTTGTATATGGTTCTGGTAGCCTCTTTAATTAGCTACACAATGATACCAAGCTTGTCAAAATCGGTCAAGAAACAAAAAATCGGCGAGGAAAATAAAACAGTACGGTTTTTTATGGCCCACCCGGTATACTAACGATATATGGACGTGCGCAGAAAGCACAGGGCCGCTATTCTTGAATCGTGTAAGAAAAGTCCCTGGCAGTTTTATATAATCCGTACTACACTTCTGTAACGAAAGTGGCCTAAAAACCACGATTTTAGGCAACATTCGCTACATCAGTGTACTGCGGAATGTATTCCACTCCCAGGGACTCTTCTCACACGATTCAAGAATAGTGGCCCAGGTAAATGCGTGTCCCATGTCCCACTTTTAATATTTGTTGTGGTGTATTATGACCATCACTATAAATTTGAAGTGTTTGATGCAAAAATGTGGCCAAGTGTACCCTTGAATTATTGATACTTGATAAACTAAGCAGGAAGCTCTCTACTATTATAACGCTGAAGGGCTTGTGGTTCTTTTTGCTTCTTCGAGTGTCACGTCGTATTTTATGGATCCATGCTTAGGGACACCGTTATTTAGTTGTATCGGTAGTAGTGAATAAAGTGCAGTTTGTTTACAAGTAAATCAGCGCGTTTAATTTCGAAATAGGTGAACCCGAATAACGTAACAATAGGTTGAACAGCTTGAAAGTTATGCAAAGAAAACGATTTTTTAATTCTAACTTTGGGCTATATCTCCGTTATTGTTCGTTGATGAATAGTCTGCGTCGTTAGCCGTTTCTAACCCTGCAAATTTTGAGGCCGCGATGCCACTACTTGGCAGAGTTATTCCATGGAACGTTGTCTTAATTTTAAGAAGTGGTGCCACGATGGTGGTCGGTGCAGACGATGTATACAGGGTGATCAAAAATGAAAAAATCAAACTCAGGAACCAGAAGAGTTGGAGCCATGAAAATCACCATGTAGATATACAATTTGATGTTTATCAAGATAAAACAAACCGCGCCTGAATATCTTCAGCCGTTTCAGAAATATCCTGGAAGGTAGCGGTCGGTTTCATAAACATGAAATTTTTCAAAAAATTGGTGATTTTTCAAGATATCCAAATGAAATTTGATATTTCCGCCAAGATTGACGTCAGAAATGCAATGCAATGTGGTGCCACCGACTCCGCCAACTATTTTCAAAAATAATACATACAAGCAATTATAATTTTTTCATGACCGCCATTTTGAACTCACGACCCAGTATTCAGTAAGTGGAAAATCGCTGGGTAGGCATAGACTGGGTAGGTACTAGTGAAGTTGGTCATATGCAATAATCTAAAGGCAAACATAATCATTCCCAGCGAGCCACTTCGTTTTTATTGGCCGTAAGGTGTAAGGTGATGTTAAACCCGTTTTTACGAGTTTTACGAAGAGCTATTTTTTTCCATGATATTTCAGACAGGACTCAAGATAATCCAAATTGGGTTTGTAATTCACATCAAAAATGAAGATAAGTTCTTTTAAAAACTCTTTTATATTTTCAGTGGTCATTTCGGCCATGGTGAGGGCCGATGCTGTAAAATTCGTAAAAATGGGTTCAACATCACCTTACGGCCAATAGGAACGAAGTGGCTTGCTGGGAATGGTCATGTTTGCCTTTGGATTATTGCATATGACCAATTTTACTAGTATCAATCGATTTCTCACTTATTGAATACCGGGTGAGCTCAAAATGGCGGTCATGAAAAAAATTACAATAGACCATTTCCACATGACGATGACGTCACACGCACGTGTCGAACGGCTGATTCGGGGCAACGTCAACATGATGACAACTGTACGTGCCGGTTTGACAAAACTTTGTGTCACCCAGTGACTTTCACACACCGACACCGACTGACAGATTGACATAGGTACTACCAATCTGACTGACGCACATGACTGACGTAGCCCACGCTGCCCACGTGCCCCGTGACAGATAACGCACATCTGACTGACGTTGCCCCGAATTAGCTGTTCAAGACGGAGCTGCGTGACGTCAGTGGAAATCGAGGCCTCCTGGATTGTTTGTCTTATTTTCGAAAATAGTAGGCGGAGACGGTGGCACCACATTGCATTGCATTTCTGGCATCAATCTTGATGGAAATATCAAATCTCATCCGAATATCTCAAAAAATGACAGATTTATTGAAATCTTAAATTTTCATGAAACCGACCACTATATACTTTCAGAGCATATTTCTAAAACGGCTGAAGATATTCAGACGCGGTTTATTCTATCTTGATAAGCATCAAATAGTGAATCTTAGTGGTGATTTTCATGGCTCCATCAACTCTATTAGTTTCTGAGTTAGATTTTTAGCGCATTTTCCATCTTGATGAAAATCGCTATTGCAACCGCTTTGTCCGTCCGTCGCCGTCCGTCCGTCCGCCCGTCCGTTCCTCGAACTCCTCCCAAACTAGACGCCCTAGCTTTCTAATTTTTTCGCTGTTACATAGCTGCCACTCCCAAAGGAGGGCTAGGCTATATTTAATGTCTATATTGCGTCGCCAACATAGAGAACACCGCCCCCGGTAAACTTGAAATAACATGATATTGCAATTTCTCCCAGACCTACTGCTCTGGTGTTCTCATTTTATAAAAGAAACATTCCGCCTTCAATATGCGCCGCCGATATGAAAAAATTGCTAAAAACCGCCCCCAATCACTTGAAACGAAAAACATAAACCGGAAGACATAGGGATCTAATTCTTTCGGTATATGAACAGCTGACTAAAAATGGAAAAGGATAGGCTACTTTTGGTTAGTCGCCGCCCCCAGACTCCGCCCCCAAACGACAAATAGTGCAACTTTCACAATTTTACTGATTGAGATGTTCTCTCAAACATTTAGAAACTGCCAACTAAAATTGTGCAACATTTGCTTAGCCGAACACGCTGCCGCTCCCACACGCCGCCCCCAAAGTAAGAGATAAATGAAAAACATGAACCCGAAGACATAACGATTTGAGTCTTTCGCTATATAGATAGCTGACTAAAACTTGGAAAGGATAGGCTACTTGTGATATGGCGCCGCCTCCAGCTTCCGCCCCCAAAAGAAAAAAGTGCAACTTTCAACAATTTAGACTGATTCGGATGTTGATGTTACCTCAAACATTTAGAAACTGTCAACTCAAACTGTGCAAGAATTTCTTTGCCAAACTCTGCCGCTCCGCTGCCGCAGGAGATAAATGTAAAACATGAACCTGAAGACATAGTGATCTAATTCTTTCGCTATATAGATAGCTTACTGAAAATGGGAAAAGATAGGCCACTTTTAATTAACCGCCGCCTCCAGCTCCCGCCCCCCAAACAAAAAATGCAACTTTCATAATTTTCACTGATTTGTCATATTTCCTTACACATTTGGAAACTCCCAACTCAAACTGTGCAACATTTACTTTCCCGAATGCTGCCGCCCCCCACACGCTGCCCTCAAAGTAAGAGATGAATGAAAAACATAAACCCAAAGACATAACGATCTAATTCTTCCGCTATATGGATAGCTGACTAAAAATGGGAAAGTATAGGCTACTTTTGATATGGCGCCGCCTCCAGCTTCCGCCCCCAAAAGAAAAAAGTGCAACTTCCAAGAATTTTCACTGATTTGGATGTTAATAATGTTACCTCAAACATAGATGAACTCCCAGCTCAAACTGTGCAAGAATTTCTTTGCCAAACTCTGCCGCTCCCACACGCCGGCCCCAAAGTAAGAGATAAATGTTAAACATAAACCTGAAGATTACGATCTAATTCTTTCGCTATATGTATAGATGACTGGAAATGGGAAAAGAGGTCACTTTTGATTAGTCGCTGCCTCCAGCTCCCGCCCCCAAACAAACAAAAATGAAACTTTCATAATTTTCACTGATTTGTCATCTTTCCTTACACATTTGGAAACTCAAACTGTGCAATAGTTACTTTCCCGAATGCTGCCGCCCCCACACGCTGCCCTCATAGTAAGAGATGAATAAAAAACATAAACCCGAAGACATAACGATCTAATTTTTTCACTATATGGATAGCCGACTAAAAATGGGAAAGAATAGGCTACTGTTGACTGGTGGCTGCTCCCAGCTTCCACCTCCAAACAAAAAAATATTGATGAATGAAAGAATTTTCATTCAAATCTGTTTCATTGTAAAGTACCCCAGTCTGATAACAAAAAATCACAATTAGTTTCGACTGAAGAGAGTGGGCAAAGAATGATGTTTCTCCTTCAACCAAATTTCTTTACATTCATAATATGCCTCTTTATTTTCATTTTTGTCACCTCTGTATAGTGTATACAACGTCTGCACCGACCACCGTTTGTGGCACCACTTCTTGAAATGAAGACAATGCGTGCTTTCCACCTAGACATCGTGACCTAGACGATACAAATACCACCAGACGGCACATGTTCCATAGTATGGCCTGTGGTATGGCACACATTTTTAGGTAATCCAATGAACGGCACATGCAGAATCGGGTAAGAACACGCAGATGGAAAGCACCGTTTGGCACCCGCACATGCGTAAATGGCAGGTGTACCAAACTTGGAGCTAGGTGGAAAGCACCCAATGTTCCATAGAACAATTCTGCCAAGTGGCATCGCGGCCTCAAAATTTGCAGGGTTCGTCCAATTTATGTCGCTTACCGTGGGTGCCACAAAGCAGATAATACGAGATTAGCTGATTTGCCATTTTTGTTTGTCAATTTGTAGCTGACTGATCAATGAAAATGCTGGTTCATCCCTCAATGATGGAAAGGTGATGAGTCTAATACAGATTTCATGCATTTTTTGTGAGTAATCACCTAGCATTCAGCAGAAAAAAGCTCAGTTAATCTGCAATCATCCTTGATCGCTGATCATCTTTTTTGTGGAACTGACGGTTAGCCGCGCAACTAGAAGGGGTGTTTGGTAGAAAGTCTACATATTTTTTGTTGCTCTATCGATTGCCAAAGTTTCCGCGATTAAATACTAGACACCTGTAGGTATATGTCAGAAATCCGGCGATATAACGCTAAAATTGTCATCGTGGGTTAGTGTTAAGGGCTAATGATGTTGTGACGGTTTTTTGTCGACACAAACGCCACCCAGTGAGATATTCGCAAACTAATCGAGGATCAAGCCATTCGAGCCCAACAAGAACTTTACATTTCGCCGCGGCGCTAGGGTACATGTCATGCACGTAGAGCTCATAAGGTAAGTGGTAAGTAGGTAATGGTAATACCTATTCCATTATTCCCCCAAAATGGGCCGAACAAAGCGAATGAATGACCAATGACCTGTGTTATATACCTGAATTATCTAAAAGTATTGTTTATCCGAGACAAGCGTTCAATATGTACTCGCTCCTTATCACTGATAAGATAATGAAAGCCTCTAATGCAAAGTATCATTCACCTAGTAAAGAAAGTATATTGGTTTCAATGTACCTACCTTGTCTATTTTGGGGAAAAAAACGGTAAATGCAAATTTATTAGTCAATATTATTACCTAAATGAAACAGCGAGTGAAACAGTGAATCGAAAAGAGAAGAATGAGTGAAAATGAACATCAGCAACACGTCGAACACGAAGAAAATCGAAATAAATTGAGCTTGGATAGCATCGTCGCCTCACAACCAGAACTAGGACCCAGTATACCAGACGGCAGTTATGGATGGATAGTCTTCGCCGCAACTGTATTTTTTCAGGTGAGCACTTTTCTTGACAATAAGGTGTAGGTTTGCACCTAGCCTGAATTCTGCTAGGTACCTTCACTTTCACAACGGCAGATTCCCTATATTCCATAAAAATTTAATAGGTACCTACCTACGCAGGTAGGTCGTATAGGTATTACATGATGGTATATTACAATAATGATATTATTATATTATACTTACCTTTTGGCATTTTCACGACGTTCCAATACTTTGATTGGGGGTTGGGGGACACTGGTAAAAGTCGAATCTAGGTACCTACCTCCACGTGAAGGAATAATTGCCTTGTCAAAAAATTTCTATCAAAAATCATAATGTACCTATACATCCACAGTAGGTACCTACATACCATACTTTAGATCATAGTTCGTTATTTGTGAGTTCACAAACAAGAAAGTATGATATATTGGCTCAATTTAATTGTCTTGAATAAAAAGTCGAACTCAAAAATGAAGATGAATCACGAGATGAATCACTTTTTGAAACATGCTAGAAATATGGACTCCTATCGGAGACTTCGGTAGGTACTTTCTCAATCACCTTGTTTACTTTTTGATAAGATCAATAATTTCAAGTACTGCATATGTTTCCTTGATGATGAAAATAATAGGTATAGGTACCATTATATAGTGATTACGACCTTACCTACAAGGAAAATTCGCGCCTTCGGAATCGGAATCCAGAAAAATCTGGAGGGAATAATTATGTATGCTTCACAAGTGACAAGAAAATGTTTGAAAACCTTTCCGAATTTTGGAATGATTTTTTTACGTTCTTAGCGAGGGGTTAACCACTTGGCAATTTTGGTGTACAGCCGTGAGCGAATTTCTGGCAATTGTGGCAATTTTCTAGCAATTGTGTGGCAATTTTCTAGCAATTGTGTGGCAATTTTCTGGCAATTGTGGCAATTTTCTAGCAATTGTGTGGCAATTTTCTGGCCATTGGGGCAATTTTCGGGCAATTGGCGATTTCGGTGTGCACATTTTTCTCAGGTGGTCAACCCCTCGGTTCTCAGGTGCAAATATTTGCAAAAATTTCACTACCATTTGTAGTGTATCCAGGGATTGGCACCACTTTGTCGTGTATCCTGGTCACGGCACCATTCTGTAGTGTATCCCCCCTTTTCGATGTTATTGCTGTAGTATATCCTGGTCACGGCACCATTCTGTAATGTATCCTGGTCGATGGCACCACTTCTGTAGTGTAACCCCGTTTTCGATGTCTGGCAGTGATCGTCGTTGTTTCTTCCCTTCCCCACGTCGTTTACATTTTACCTACGTTGTGTTGAGTTCTTACTCGAGATGAGAATGTGTCGTTGGGGATGAGGTTTGATTCCTGAATGAAACGCGAATGAAATGCAAGCAAAATGAATGTTTATTGAAAATTTATTGCAAAGTTTTAAATGAATTTGTTTCTTTTCTCAAAACACCTCACAACAAGAAATTGACAGTAATGAAAAGGACACAACAAGAATGAAGAACAACAAAACACAAGCAAATGAAACAAGAAAATCATTACAAATTATTTAGACAGTTCAGGAATTTAGGAAAAGTGACGTATTCGCTGACAGGTACACATGGGAAGAACACGTCAAAGAAACCCTTGCGTATAGCCTGGTTGGTTGCTGAAAAATCCCTTCCCAAATGATCTGAATAAAAGTCAAGTGTGAATGAGTCATGATGAAATGACAAGAGAAGTCGCTCCAGTTGCATTGATCAAGTCAGCGTGAATCGGTGCTTGAACCTCTTTGAAAGTTTGTTTCGTTTACAAGTTATTTATGTAACAACAAAAGGAAACTCGCTCAGCAATGAATGTTACACTTTACAAACAAAAGAAGTCAAATTGATAGAAAAGTAAATAATGAAGAAATGATCGGTAAACAAGTACATAAATCAGCAAGAAACAAGTGATCAGTAAACAAGTGGATAAATCAGCAAAAAATAAAGATCCGTGAACAAGCAGATAAATAAACAAGACAGAAATAATGAGTGATAGTGTAGGTAAATAAACAAGAAACAGGTGAAAGATAAATAAGTAGAGAAATTGAAGTTGGTCATACTTTTAGTAAGCAATTGGAAGGAAGAAGTATCTTGAACGCATTCGCCCGAAATTCCCAAGCAGTTACCCATCAAAAACCCCACAGATACATACTTACATTCAAAACAGAACAATGGTTAGTAAACAGTAATCACATACAAGAAATAACAGTAAATACAAGAAAATCGACTCGAGCCAACCTGTGGCCCTCTCTTCGTCGTTATACATAGTTTCCCCCCAAATAAGGAAAGGTTAGTAAACTCAACAAGGCAGATTCATACAAGTGGTGGACCCCCCCAGGACACGGAGAAGCGTGCAAGTCTCTCTTTCCTTCCCTTACTCTCATGTATAACCCGGCAAGGAACAATGAAATGTGAATGAATCATGAAAAGTAAATGAATCATAAAAAGTACTGTTCTCTACTTAGCGGCTGATTTGGGCATAGCAGAGTTTCTTTTTGTCATCTTACTGTTTGTGACGTAACTTGTGGAAAGAAACAATTAATGAAACCTCGAAGTACGCGCGATAGCGCGGCCTTGAGGTCACGTCATGAGTGCGCAAAAAGCACACCCACTAGATTTACGGCTTTTGCCGTCAACATTAAGATCATTTGGGAGTAGATAAATTACACAAAACTCAAAGCAGTGCGAAGCACCTTCATTTCAAAGGGGGAAAGCTGCGGGTTATGCAAGCCCGTTGATAACAAAGAGAACAAAGAATTTCGGGTTATTTACAATAATTTCGCGGACAAAATAGGTATCAAAATGCGTGATTTGGTGAGTGGGTGGAGGCCAACATTACGATACAATAATCAAAGAAAGACCGACCTTGAATTGTAAAAACGACGCACTCTCGATGCACCGAAACGTTCACGTCCTCGTCACAACAGCTGACCCTCTTCTCTCTGTCCGCCCGCGACTGCCGCTCGCCCGGTAGCGCAGCGCCATCTCCCTCTCCCATCGGCAAACGCTACGGACGTCAACAACCGTACCTACTTCAAAACTTCAGGTACCAACGTACAAACAAAGCAAAGGGGGAATACCACACATTGTTAATATGAATTTTTGATGGTTTTGTTAACTCTCTAAATTTGACAGTCAGAAATGAAAACTTCGCGAATAATCCCTTGATTTCAGCGCACTTCTGGGAACAGGAAGGCGCTTATGTCCTGGTTTTGTCCGTCTGTCCTTCTGTCCGTCACAGCATCTAGTCCCATAGAATAGCTCTAGTCCTACAGATGAAAGCATTTCTGCAAAAAATGTCAACTCCAATGGGTAGGTAGCTCATGGCCTTGAGGATCCGAAACAAGAACAATCCTGATAAAATAACGATAAACTGTTTACAATAACAACAAATCACTGTGGTGCGGCATCGCCAATGAAGTGCTGCATTTCAGAAGCCCACCGAATCCAGAAAATTATCACATGCGGACAAGTACCCGCCGTTTTTATCAAAATACATTAATACATTGTATGAAGTTATATTTATATAAATATTAAAATAATTTGAACTTCCTTTCAACAAAAATGTACGACCTACGGCCCTACGGGTACGATATTGTTACGAATTTTGAGAAATGACCCTGAAGCTACGGCTTGGCGGCAAAAGTTTATCCGTTGCCTGCTGGCGCTTAAAATCTTTTTCTCCAAACGGGACGGAGTCCAAAACAAGACACTTCTCTATTTTGTTGAATTTTTCCAGATTCTCATTCCCAGCTTGGCGGTTAGCTTTGGAATATTTGTTGCATTCTCGATTTTGGAAAACTTCACCCCCGATGATACGCGCTTGAAATTATGGGATGAAAAAATTGTCTATGTGCCGTTATTTTTTTCCATCACCGCTGCAATTTCTGGTGAGTATTCTGACTCTTCAATTAACACATACTTATTGTTCCTACATTATACAGATGGAAAAAATGCAAAATTTTCACAGATTGCTCAAAAGTTATTTTTGACACCGCACCGTCTTGATAGCATTTGCTGTCACGCCAGTGCCACTCTTCGCAGCTAAAAACAGATAGTTTCTTCGGTAAACGTGTAATGTTTCTTGATTTGAAAATAATTCTTTTCTCATGCTGAAATATGACAAACTGACTTGAACTCAAGTTGATCTAGATCACCTAATTTCTTCTTGATAGCTCATCCTGGTCTCGTAATTTTCAGAACAGCATTTGTTAAGGGTGCCCTTACCATAACCTAAAAGCAGCTTGTGTCACTGAATGACTTCATATAACTCAGATGCTGCAGCCTGGTGACGGGAGGCGAAAGCAACGTGTACGCTGGTTTCACAGAATAGAACTTGCACAACTGAACTACTGCTATTGATTAACAGATGGCGAGAGATGCTCCAGCAACATGTACACTGGTTAATCATAATAGAACTCTTACCACTGAATTACTGCTATCGATCAACAGATGGCGCGCCCGCACATGCCTGTTAGAGAGACCTGGATCTGGTCACCCAGAATAATATTTTACCCTGATTCAGGTCTCTCTAATGCCTGTAATGCACGAACGCCAGTCCCTTGCTGCCAGTCACCCCCTCCTTGAGTCACCCGCATTTTTGGCCTAAAAAACAGCACCGACATAGCGTGCTGTGAGGCCGCCGCACGAACTTGGCCGCCGTGATAGCCAACCCTGACGTTTCCAAGGATCCTGACAACTTCAGAATTTGTCATTGTGACAACTACTATTAAACGTTCTATTTCTTCAACGGCCCGCGAAACCGCCTGATGCTACCGCCGCTAGCCATCGGCTAGCCGTCTATTGTTGGCTATCGTTATCAACCTAAAATTGAGTTGTCATTACCGTGAGAAACCCAGAGGACCTCACAGTGGATAAAACGACGATGGAACCCAGTCGATGTGGCATAAAGAAGCAAACCCAGAGGACCTCACAGTGGATAAAACGACGATGGAACCCAGTCGATGTGGCAAAAAGAAGCAAGAACAATCCTTGTGTCATCCAGGCTCATCGAAGGGGGAGTCATGGGGAATGGGACCGGCTTCATAGTGATCGTCGTTGAGTTGAGGCCGCCGATGTGACAAAGTGACGGGCCTAAGAGGCATTGTGTCGACGCTGTCGTCGACCTAAGTAGCGTTGTGACTGCTTTCGGATTTGCGGAGGACGATAGGCAACGAAGATTGTAATTGATCTAGAGAAGAGCGCCGACGAGCGGTTGGATGTGGTGGTGGTGAAGGTGGTGGTTGTGCTGTGCCGGTAGTGTTAGGTGGACGAGCTGTCGCTTCTTGATGAATGATCTCTCGAATATAAACAATTTCGTGAATTTTTGACTATTTTTACTGAAGAATCAGACTTGCCCAACGATCTAAAAAGTTTTATTATATTGAATTATTATATTGCACATGTCCTGTTTTTCTCAGCCGAGCAATCCTTGTGAGTAAGGCTACTCTTACAGTAATTTCAGGAGTAGACGCCAAGTGGTCTGTCTGCGCGGGGTTCGTCTAGTGTACCTACTAGGTAGTTGTTGAGTTTGGAGGTTATCCGGCCGACCCACAAACTCAGCCCTTGAGGTGTCCCCTTCCCCTTCGCGCAACACAACAGGGTATTGTGGTTACTTGTTATCACCAAATCTTTCACTTGCCGATCAGTTGGTTTGTGAACTTGATTCTTTGAACATTTTTCACTTCAGTTTGGTCACTTTTGACGCGGTAAATACAGCCTTCAAGTTTTTATTACTATCACAACAGGCTATAACTGGCAAGGAAGAAGGAAGCAGGGGATAGTTTAACAGCACGATTCAAAAGATTGACGTTAGATTGTCATCATGACTGATACAGTTGCAGTGGATGACATTCAAATTTTCAAATGTACGAGCGGGGCCATCTGTCTCAGGGTAGCTAAACTGACCATGACCTGTAATCGGTAAAAAATAGGAATCGCCCAAAAACTTATCCTTCAATGCGACAGAAAATTCGGCTCCACTGCCGGAACTAAGCGGTTTCACGTTGAACCAGGAAAGGAATTGCCAAAGTCATAGCAGTGAAAGAAATCTGAATGTTGAGGGTACACTTTAAGATGCATTACCTTTTTTGTGGGGTCTTACAAACTGAGAAATTCAGTAATAAGCATTGAAGTTTCTGAATTTTTTTCAGATTCTTGGAAATGAATCATGTTTCATCAACCAACTGAAGTATTCAATTTATACTCATGATATTTATCTACATGTAGCCATCTTCCCCGATTTTTTCTGTTCAACGGTTACGAAGAAAACTGCTCTTTTCAGTTTGACATTTTTAGGCTAAGTAAGGGAGCCCTTAACAAGGTACGTTGCAAAAAGTGTGAAATTGCGAAAACCAAATTCAATAGTCATTTTTATCATTGTTGCTATCGATCAGGAACTTTAATTTCAATAGAAATGGACAGCTTGTACTGTTTCCAGTTTTTACAGTCAAATCGATGTTTTCTTCTTTTATTTTACGAAGTGCTCTATGCACTCTCAGCTGGGCTCTACGGCCCAGCTGATCAAGTCATGAGGACAGTGACCACGCGTCTCTACAGCGAAGAATGACACTGGCGTGGCAGCTTTATTCTATTAAGAGTTTCAATAGACGAGTTATATGGTTCCATTGCGTCAGGTGAGACGGCGATAAACAGTGTAGTACAGAAAAAATAGCCGAGAAGGTGGCGAAAATCATTTCTTTTTTTTTTTTTCACCAGCCGACACAGAAAATGACACTCTATCACACATTCAAAGTCACCGAAAATCACAGCATTGCAAAATTTTCTACAGGGTGATCAAAAAAAAATCAACTCATGAACCAAAAGAGGTAGAATCATGAAAATCACCACGTAGATTCAGAATTCATTGTACAGGGTGGTCCATTCTAGCGTAATTATCCCATAGCGGTCTCACCGTTTAAGATAGAGAAAAAGATGTAAGAAAGAAGTTATATGGTTTGATGAGACCTATATAACCTAAAATTATTTTCAGCTTTACAGGGTGTCCCATTTTGACGGGATTAACAAAACGTCAATTTTTTTAAATGGGACATCCTATATTTTTTTGCATTCTCGGATTCAGCTTTTTTAACTGTCTTATGCCTGTATTTTTGTTTTCCAATTGTGTGGCAGTGCTACCAACTAAAAATTAAAAACTGAAAAAAATCGCATTTCCACAGTTATCTTGCAAAAATCGTAGCGGCCTTGCTTTTCAAAACTAAGAGATGAAACTTGACATGGTGATAGTCAAGTCAAAGACCAACATCCCAATGTCAAAAAATGGCGATTTTTTGATACAGGGCGTTCACAAAAAAAAATCAAACTTTATAATTTTCAAAGTCTCATAGCTCATTTTTTTCAAATAGCATGCCCCTAATTTTATAACGTTATCTGATAGCTTTTTTTATCCTCTTTTATTTTTACTAGGGATACCCTACCCTTAAACTTCATTTTTTTCGATATAATCGGAAATTTTCACAAAATTTGTGATTTTTTTATTTTTTTTTCACAAATTGAGTTGGCCGTGATGAATGACAGACAAGCCAAATAGTACGCAACGCTCAATTAGTCAGTCTGAATATTGTCGAACAAAGAAAAATGACTTTACGCGAGAGAAAATGATAGATATGATATTCTGGTAATGATCCAGATATCCAGGATCCCAATTTGTTTTTTCTGCGTTGAAGCCATTTTCTTTTGTTCGACAATATTCAGACTGACTAATTGAGCGTTGCGTACTATTTGGCTTGTCTGTCATTCACCACGGCCAACTCAATTTGTGAAAAAAAAATTAAAAAATCACAAATTTGGTGAAAATTTTCAATTATCTCGAAAAAAATGAAGTTTCAGGGTAGGGTACCCCTAGTGAAAATGAAAGAGGATAAAAAAAGCTATCAGATAACGTTATAAAATTAGGGGCATGCTATTTGAAAAAAATGAGTTATGAGACTTTGAAAATTATAAAGTTTGATTTTTTTTTGTGAACGCCCTGTATCAAGAAATCGCAAATTTTTGACATTGGTATATTGGTCTGTGACTTGACTATCATCATGTCAAGTTTCATCTCTTAGTTTTGAAAAGCAAGGCCGCTACGATTTTTTCAAGATAACTGTGGAAAGGCAATTTTTTTCAGTTTTCAATTTTTAGTTGGTAGCACTGCCACACAATTCAAAAACAAAAATACAGGCATAAGACAGTTGAAGAAGCTGAATCCGAAAATGCAAAAAAATATAGGGTGTTCCATTTAAAAAAATTGACGTTTTGTTGATCCCGTCAAAATGGGACACCTGTATAGCTGAAAATAATTTTAGGTTATAGGTCTCATCAAACCATATAACTTCTTCTTTACATCTTTTTCTCTATCTTGAAGGGTAAGACCGCTATGGGATAATTACGCTAAGATGGACCACCCTGTATATTAAGATAAAATAAACAGCACCTGAATTTCTTAAGCTGTTTATGAAATATCTTGAAATTAGTGGTCGATTTAATGGAAAATGAAATTTTTCAATAAAGTAGTGATTTTTCAAGATATTTGGCTGAAATGTGATGTTTCCGCAAAAAGTGTTGTCAAAAATGAAATGCGATGTATTGCTACCGTCTCCACCTACCATTTTCGAAAATTTTAACCTCGATTTTAACAGACAATACTGTTTTTTTCCAAGGCCGCCATCTTGAATTCGCCCGTTATCAAATAAATGAAAAATTAAGTCGTACTAGCAATAATGGCCATAGCCAATAATCAAAACACAAAAAGTACCATTTCCAGGGAGTAAATTTTTTCAATTGACCGTGAGGGAATGTTGCTTCTAGAAACAATTTTTAGAAAAAAAAAACTGTTGACTGCTGATATTTTCGAGAATGATATTCGCGTAAATATCAAATATCATCCGAGTATCTCGGAAAATCACTAATTTATTCAAACGTTTTAGTCGTCATGAAACCGACTATAGGTACTAATAACTCGGGTACTAATTTCAAGATATGCTAAAAACGGGTAAGAAAATTCAAATGCTGTTTGTTTTATCTTAATAGGCGATAAATTTTGAATCTACTTGATAGTTTTCATGATTCCATCTCTTTTGGTTTATTAGTTGATTTTTTTAAATTTTTGATCACCTGTAGAAGACATATGAAGAGGTGAATTATTTTGGTCCTTTAGCGAAATCGTTCCTTGAGGTCTTAGGTATCATTCTGCAGAGCCGCTTGCTTTCACAATTGAATGCAATCCACGTTTCCCGAAAGGCTTCTGCGCATACCTGTGAAAGTAGGACGTTGCCATATTTCATATCACGACAACAACTTGACAACACTGTAATACGGTGTGCATGTGTAATGTCACGTAAATGGCAGCTGACAGCGCTTGACGTCGATTTGACGTTTCGACAGACCTAACCTAATAACGCTCTTGTTTCGGTGATCGCGTTGCAGCTAGGGTTGCATTTTGACCGGTCAAATCAGTCAAATATTTAAAAAATACGCTGAAAACAGGTGTTACTATCATTCAACATTATTTATTGAAATTAGACAACAATTTGAATATTTCGTCAAGTGAGTACTATACAGGGTGGTCCATTCTAGCGTAATTATCCCATAGCGGTCTTACCGTTCAAGATAGAGAAAAAGATGTGAGAAAGAAGTTATATGGTTCAATGAGATCTATAACCTAAAATTATTTTCAGCTATACAGGGTGTCCCATTTTGACGGGATCAACAAAACGTCAATTTTTTTAAATGGGACACCCTATATTTTTTTGCATTTTTGGATTTAACTTTTTCAACTGTCTTATGCCTGTATTTTTGTTTTCCAATTGTGTGGCAGTGCTACCAACTAAAAATTAAAAACTGAAAAAAATCGCATTTCCACAGTTATCTTGAAAAAATCGTAGCAGCCTTGCTTTTCAAAACTAAGAGATGAAACTTGACATGGTGATAGTCAAGTCAAAGACCAATATCCCAATGTTAAAAAATTGCGATTTCTTGATACAGGGCGTTCACAAAAAAAAATCAAACTTTATAATTTTCAAAGCCTCATAACTCATTTTTTTCAAATAGCATGCCCCTAATTTTACAACGTCATCTGATAGCTTTTTTTATCCTCTTTCATTTTTACTAGGGATACCCTACCCTTAAACTTCATTTTTTTCGAGATAATCGGAAATTTTCACAAAATTTGTGATTTTTTGATTTTTTTTTCACAAATTGAGTTGGCCGTGATGAATTACAGACAAGCCAAATAGTACGCAACTCTCAGTTGGTCAGTCTGAATATTGTCGAACAAAGAAAAATGACTTTACGCGAGAGAAAATGATTGATATGATATTCTGGTAATGATCCCGATATCCAGGATCCCAATTTGTTTTTTTCTGCGTTGAAGCCATTTCCTCTTGTTCGACAATATTCAGACTGACTAATTGAGCGTTGCGTACTATTTGGCTTGTCTGTCATTCTTCACGGCCAACTCAATTTGTGAAAAAAAATTAAAAAATCACAAATTTTGTGAAAATTTCCGATTATCTCGAAAAAAATGAAGTTGAAGGGTAGGGTACTCCTAGCAAAAATGAAAGAGGATAAAAAAAGCTATCAGATAACGTTATAAAATTAGGGGCATGCTATTTGAAAAAAATGAGTTATGAGACTTTGAAAATTATAAAGTTTGATTTTTTTTTGTGAATCAAGAAATCGCAAATTTTTGACATTGGTATATTAGTCTGTGACTTGACTATCATCATGTCAAGTTTCATCTCTTAGTTTTGAAAAGCAAGGCCGCTACGATTTTTTCAAGATAACTGTGGAAATGCGATTTTTTTCAGTTTTTAATTTTTAGTTGGTAGCACTGCCACACAATTCAAAAACAAGAATACAGGCATAAGGCAATTGAAGAAGCTGAATCCGAAAATGCAAAAAAATATAGGGTGTTCCATTTAAAAAAATTGGCGTTTTGTTGATCCCGTCAAAATGGGACACCCTGTATAGCTGAAAATAATTTTAAGTTATAGGTCTCATTAAACCATATAACTTCTTCTTCACATCTTTTTCTCTATCTTGAAGGGTAAGACCGCTATGGGATAATTACGCTAGGATGGACCACCCTGTATTTTACTCGATTTTTTATTTTTATTCAATCAAATAAATTTAAATAAAAATAAATTTCAATTTTGGTTTTTGATGATTATAGGTAGGTACCTACGCGAACACCTGTAACTAACTCAGTTCAGGTAGGTACTCATACAAATATGGTATGGTATAACCTCAGGTATAACATGTTCCAAAAATAAAACTGATATTTGGTTTAATTTTTAGGCTTTTAATCAATTTAAATTATTGTAATATAGTTTTTTTTTTGCCCTGCATCAATTACTAGGTTATTAGCAAGTTTTTCTGTGGAGATTTTTTCAGTAACGACAACCAGTTTTTGCGATAACAACGAAGACATTTTTGGAACAGTGGGGATTAATCAGTGTGGTTTTGTTTCAATGGCTTTCTCGTTTCATTCCTCTTCCCGGGGCATTACCGCACGATAGTACCTAGATGCGCCAGTACTAGGAAACGCGTGAAAAAGTCCATCTGGCCCAGTGCGGATTTGATCCCGGGACCTTCGCCTTTGAAAGCGGGTCCAAGCTCACCGTGCTACCGACTGGGTTTATAGTTTATTAAATTATAAACTATTATTTTATTATTTTATATCAAGTATTTACGGGTAGGTATGCAAACGCCTGTAACTACCTCAGGTAACTTTATTTTTTTGACTTTATTTTGTCTTTGTCTGAAGAGCAGCAGCAGTTCCACTGAGAATGAGTTGACTACTTGACTCTGTCTTAAAGCAGGAAAGAGCTTTCTTGAAGTAAGTTATGTTGCACCATGTACACAAATCGTCACAAAGGAGGCCCGGGGGCTCGTATTTGACCGGTCAATTGACCAGAGTATTTGACACAGTCAAATGACCGGTCAATTGACAAGTTTTTGACAAGTGTCAACCTAAATACATAGGGCCGTATTCATACCTCGCTTTTAAGCTAAAAGCGCTATTAGAGCGATGCGCATTTAGGGGCATTTCTCATATTTCAGTGTTCAAAAATACAAATTAACTCGGGAATTAATCCACGTTTCCCGAAAGGTTTCTGCGCATACCTGTGAAAGTAGGACGTTGCCATATCTATATCACGACAACAAGTTGACAACACTGTAATACGGTGTGCGTGTGTAACGTCACGCAAATCTCAGCTGACAGCGCTTGACGTCGATTTGACGTTTCGACAGATCTAGCCAAATAACGCTCTTGTTTCGTCGATCGCCTTGCAGCTCGTTGTGTTTCGTATCACCTGAATCTTTTTTGCGTCTTCCTGCCATACGGCACGTCGTAACATTTCATTCTGAACAATATTAAACGTTGAATGGTTAGGAGGTTATGTTTGTTGTTTGTTTACATTTCGATTATTGATTGACAGTTGCCATTGACAGTGACACTTCGTGCGTCAAAATTGAAATTACCGCGGTCTGCAGGTATGCGTTCTCATGTATGCGCTGAAGTGATGTACGTGATGGTAAACGTGGATTGCAATTAAGTAGGTACACACAATCGCTCCCAATCGCAATAATGTATTTTTGAACACTGAAATATGAGAAATGCCCCTAAATGCGCATCGCTCTAATAGCGCTTTTGGCTTAAAAGCGAGGTATGAATACGGCCCTATGTATTTAAGTTGACACTTGTCAAAATAACCTCAAAAATCACAAAAGTTTCACAATTTTCAATAAAACAAACACGTAACATGTTGTACAACACTCGTGGCTTGTTACACAAGATGCTTTCCGACACTCCAGCCTCTCACAGAACTCGGGCTGCGCCCTCGTTCTGCAAATTTCGGCTTCGTGTCTGAAAACCACTTATGTAACAGCCAACTCGTATTGTAAATTACTATTACATATCGATTATTGATTGACAGTTGCCTTGCCATTGACAGTGACACTTCATGCGTCAAAATTAAAATTACCGCGCTCTGCAGGTACCTATGCGTTCTCATGTATGCGCTGAAGTGATGTACGTGATGGTAAACGTGGATTCCACGTTTCCCGAAAGGCTTCTGCGCATACCTGTGAAAGGAGGACGTTGCCATATCTCCTATCACGACAACAAGTTGACAACACTGTAATATACGGTGTGCGTATGTGATGTCAGTGATGTCACGCAAATGACAGCTCACAGCGCTTGACGTCGATTTGATGTTTCGACAGACCTAACCTAATAACGCTCTTATTTCGGTGATCGCCTTGCAGCTCGTTGTGTTTCGTATCGCCTGAATCTTTTCTGCGTCTTTTTGCCATACATTTTATTCTGAACAATATTAAATGTTGAATGTTTGGGAGGTTATGTATGTTTACATTTCGATTATTGATTGACACTTGCCATTAACAGTGACGCTTCGTGCGTCAAAATTGAAATTACCGCGCTCTGCAGGTATGCGTTCTCATGTATGTGCTGAAGTGATGTACGTGATGGTAAACGTGGATTCACTTTGCGTGCCGCTTCCACTATACATATAGCTTATTTCAACTTTTGAAATAATTGGTTCAACTTTGAACGCACAGCAAAAATTTTGCAATGCGGTAATTTTTGGTGATTTTGGACATAGGATAGCTCGGATAGAGGGTCTTTTTCTGAGTCGAATGATGAAAAAAAAATTCCATGGATTATTTTTTTCCGGGTTTGGGTGTTTTTTTTCCCGTATAATTCCTGTACTAAATGGATTGATAAAATCTGATTCTTTTCGGGTCCTTCGGCACCATCTTTTCAATGTCAAGGAGCGGGCGGCGGATTACCGAATTCGAAAACTCAGAATGTAATTAGGACACAAAAACTGTACCAGACTGCAAATTTCCAGCTCTCCACGGAGAGCTGGTCACGATCTTCTGCAAGGTAAACCATGGCAAAATAGTCAGTGGTGTAAAAATTAGAGGAGAGATAACAAGGACGATCGAGCCACTCAATATCCACGCCACTGGACCATTGTGCCAAAAATTTTCACTGATAGTTTTTGGGGACTCACTTGACAATTACGTACCTATGCACAACTTGGGGAAATTGGTATCAGTTTTCGGGGACTCACTTGACAATAAATTACGTATGCACAACTGGGTGAATTCGTTCACCGGTATGGAAATTATGCGGTGAAAACAATATTTTAATCTCGTAACTCTTTGAAGGGCTGTATGTCAGTTGTTTTAAGTTTCTGAACAAAGTGTTCTAGAGAAAGTCCACTTAGTTTTTGATGCTATATCAGCTGGCAAAATGTTTGCTTTTCAACACCGGACAGTATGTAGAAAATCTCCAAAACTTCGCGGTTGATTGCACTGGCAATATTTGGCACGATAATTTATAACGACATAAGACGTCTTTCGGGCCGCGTAAGTACAATGTTTACTAGGTGCTACACTACAATATTTTATGGTGGTACCGCAGTAGACATTGTTTTACCCACTGACCATACGCACGTTTTCATACTTACCACCTTTACGGCGAATTCACTTGGCTGCTTCATTGCTGCGGCCTCGGCTGCGGCAGAGCACATGTCGTCAGGGAACAAACAGCTCATCCTACTGAGTTTTCTTGGCAATGAGTGCGGCCGAGCAGCACTGGACCAGGCAGAGCACTGGACCAGCCAAGTGGATTCGCAATTTTCAATTTACCACGATAGAGAATTTGAGTGGTAGCTACGCATCTCCTTAATGTGCGGACCATGTCCGGACCAGGGATCACGTCCGGACTACGAAGGGACTTCCCGAACAGTTCTCGAACCCAGGGATCACGCCTCGAACCCAAATTTTTGTTCTTGGATAGAGCCATGGATACGCGCCGGGAAAGTATTGTGATGCCACAACGTTTCTAACGTATTGTTTAGATCGAAAGTGTCATTTTTTTTCTCAGTCAACTGTCAAAAATGGAATACGACGACAGAATTCAACTGAATATATTCAAGCCCGAGACGACATACCAAAATGACTACGTGAAATTCAAACTAAAAAAGGAACGCCTTCATTGGGAACAAGAACGCTCAGAACCTCCACAGCCGCAACCAGAACCATATACGCCCGTTGATCACGAAACTTATCTGACTTGGAGGAAGGGTGTTCATATCCCTTTCAACTTGTTCTGGCAACCGAAAGAAATACTTTCAACAAACCCACACGTTCCGGCTGTGCTTAATTCAGATCCCTCATATTTCGAAGATAAAGACAAAGATGAGGCCATAAGGACACGTCCAAGAATCTACATGTCCCCAGCAGTAAGCATAGATGACGTAGACGAACCGGAAATGAGACAGCTATTGTGCAAACACATGTACACCACCGACTGGAAAAAAGCGGCCGAAGAAGCGACTGCCCACCTTAAAAAAATCGAACGGCCATCGATCGAAGTCGAAAAGACTCGCGAAAAGACTTTCACAACTGGTGATCCGGTTCAGTTGCAGTTGGACTTTATGGCCCCTCTGCCGGACACGTTCAAGAATAGGGGAAAAGATTGGGAGCATAAACAGCGACGAGCTTTGGTCGACCCAACGTTGATGTATTGGATCAACAAAGACCCCAAAGTGAAATGTGGAGCGTGTGTCAACCCAATGGAGGGCCTGATAAGCCCAGAGGTGAAGCAAACCATTAGCGAATTGATCAAACTAGACAAACTCAGACTGCCTCACGATAAAGCGATTCCGGGATATGCAGGATACCAGCCAAGACTCTCTTACGGTGTTTCCTTATCAAAAGTGGACTTGCCAGTGGTCCATCCTCTTTTGTCCACGTCACAGGCAATAACTAAAAGATACGCGGAAGACGCTCTACCCACTGTAGCGGAATAGAACCAGCTTATAAAAGAAAATGGAAAATAAACGCTTGCGAAAAGAATTTTGAAATTTTTGATGTGTATTTTGCAGTAGCTAGTACGATTGCGGCCAAAATAAAGTGGACGACAGTGTCAACCCATTGGCTTGCTGTCATGCGACGTTCAGGCCAGAATCCCGAGAAATCTGTCAACTGTCGTCCACTTTAAAAAGTCCGCAACGGTACGAAGGCGCAGAGCGGACATAGAAGATATTTATTTGTAATTGCGACATTTTTCTGTCAATTGCCACTTTATTCTGGCAATTGCGACTTTTTTTCTGTCAATTGCCACTTTATTCTGGCAATTGCGACTTTTATCTGTCAATTGCCACTTTATTCTGGCAATTGCAACTTTTTTCTGTCAATTGACACTTTATTCTGGCAATTGCGACTTTTTTCTGTCAATTGCCACTTTAATCTGTCAATTGCGACTTTTTTCTGTCAATTGCCACTTTATTCTGGCAATTGCGACTTTTTTCTGTCAATTGCGACTTTGTTCTGTCAATTGCCACTTTAATCTGGCAATTGCGACTTTTTTCTGTCAATTGCCACTTTAATCTGGCAATTGCGACTTTTTTCTGTCAATTGACACTTTATTCTGGCAATTGCGACTTTTTCTGTCAATTGCCACTTTATTCTGGCAATTGCGACTTTTTTCTGTCAATTGACACTTTATTCTGGCAATTGCGACTTTTTTCTGTCAATTGCCACTTTATTCTGGCAATTGCAACTTTTTTCTGTCAATTGACACTTTATTCTGGCAATTGCGACTTTTTTCTGTCAATTGCCACTTTAATCTGTCAATTGCGACTTTTTTCTGTCAATTGCCACTTTATTCTGGCAATTGCGACTTTTTTCTGTCAATTGCGACTTTTTTCTGTCAATGGGGCTGTATAGCGGCAAAAGCCTGAATTAATGGCGCATTGTACTATGCACCGCTGTCACCATGATGACATTGGGCGCGTTCAGCAAGTCCTATGGTGGGTGCCATCGGTGGATGCCGCATGCACCTCTCGAACGGTCACAGCCACCAAATCGTCATTTTTTCCACCACAGTTGATTTATGGTAGCGGTGGATCAGATAGTGGATCGACCAAGCCGTCCAGCAGCTTATATTTGGCAACTGGATCCACGGGTTCCACCACGGAGCTTGCTGAACTCGCCCATTGCTGCCAATGACTACCGTCAACATCTCATCCCTCGAAGAGTCAAAATGGTTGTCAGATACTGTCCGATACAGCTAGACGATTCATTCGCCTGCCCTCTGATTCGGGCTGAACGTGCGGTGCCAAGTCCTCACAGGCCAACCCCCTACACGGCCCAAGCTACTGACTATCCTCTACCAGCTCCCTGTTGCCTGGACGTGCCGATTATAGCCTACCTAGTACTACCTACCTCCAAGTGCCCCAGACTTGACATAACGTGCTGATTCTAAGCCCCCACAGGCTGCCCATTACTTACGTTTCGATCCAAAGAGTGCTGATGCTAAACCTCATACAATTGTCTCATACTGGACTCGCCTTTCAACAACTATTGAGCAAACACCGAAATTTGTGATGGTAAAGAAGTAGGTAGGTACTCTGGAATACCTAATTATGGAAAGTTTTATACTATTGTTTCCTCCCTGCCTCATCATCGTATCATTTTCTCTACTCTGCTACTCTCTGCTAGGAAATATGGGGCCCCAGATCATTATATATAGGTATCGACCTACCCCGACAAAGTCAGGGAAAAAATTCGCTCACCCCCAAGTAGCAGCGTCACAATGGGTTATTTGTTTCTTTAGGTACCTACCTATCTGTTCTCTACTTTGGCACCAATTCTTTTTCCTCTCCTCCGAAGCGGAGCGCTTTTTCACCTCAGCTACTTTTTCAATTTGAACCGTTCACTTCAAATGTGACATTGCCATCATTTTATAGAATGTCAAACATGGGTGCATAGTACACGTCGCCCTCTACAATTTGTTTTGCCTATACAGCCCCATTGCCACTTTAATCTGGCAATTGCGACTTTTTTCTGTCAATTGACACTTTATTCTGGCAATTGCGACTTTTTTCTGTCAATTGACACTTTATTCTGGCAATTGCGACTTTTTTCTGGCAATTGCGACTTTTTTTTGTCAATTGCGACTTTTTAGCACATTTCGATAGAAAATGATGTTTATATGGCCGGCTTGTCCGTCTGTCTGTTCGTCCGTCTGTCTGTCTGTCCGTGTAAAAGTTGAGAAGTTGTACTCCTTCTCGGGAAATGAAGCTTGAGCCTTAGAACTTTTTCCGATTAATAGCTTAGGCCCTCAAGGGTGCCCTATGGGCAGACTGTATTTCATGGTGACACTGACGCTGCCATTTTGGTAGCCATATTGGAATTTCTCATCAGTGGAACGGAACCTCGAACAGAACTTACTCTGATCTCGTATGATCATTCTCAATTTCAAGCTCAGTTTCATGATTACGCCGCCATCTTGGCCGCCACATCGAAATTTCTTATTATTGGAACGATTGTCATGAAACGTGAAACGTAGGTATACGTTGTTTCAGATTGATTGCTATCTCAGTAGGCACTGAAAGTATATGGTAAAAGTCGCTTTAGCTTTGTCTAGTTCTAAAACGTTTATTGTTTTAGTTCCAAGTCAGTGTGACATGTCAATCAAAATCAACGCGAAGTTTTTTACTGTCGTCCAAACTGTCATGTTTCTGTCCACCTAGATAGCTTTTGGAAAGAAAATCGTAATAAGCACCTATCGAAGCTAGTTTCAAGAATCTGTACGTGTTACTTATACAGTTAATGTTGTTCCTGTTACTTTATACCTACTGTTACTGTTGTGTTGTTCCTTCATTGGTTTTGATTACCTGATAGTTTTCACGCCATGTGTGGGGATCCAGTTCGTTTATCTGCGAGAGAACGTGAAACACTTTGACGCTGTTACGAAGAATTCTTCAGAGATTCCAACAATGCAGCTGCCAGCATTGCTTTGATCTTTAGGAACGTACTGCACGGTCAAACGCATACTGGCAAAAAGAAGCCAGATTTGTCACTACTTACAACTAAAAAGTGGCCGTGGACCCCTGAGCCCAGTCAAGAGAAAAATCAGCCAGGCGCCCGTTCTCAATCAAAAGAGTAGGTACAGTACAGTCTGTTGTGCCATATCCTACCAGATTTCGTGCTTCTGTCTTCACTAAAGGGCTCAGTTGAAGTCGAACAGCGTAACTCGGCTTCAGAAGCAGATCTTCCTTGATATCTGATCCCTCTCAAGGCCATGGAGTTTGCTTTAGGTACTGCTTTACTATCTACCTGTGTGATATGTGCACAATGTTGATTGAGACTGTGGCAAGAACGAAATCTGCTGACTCCCCAGGTGCCTATTTTTTTTAGTCCTGAGATCGGAAACAGAGACGGTTCGACATCAAAACTGCATGTATCTTTCTTCAAGTGCACCTTGAATGGGATGCCGCACGTGATACTCGATAAAAAACTGAAGAAATACTTTCTGACTGAAAGGAGTGAAAGATCTGACTTATAACCTGAAAATAAATAATGAAGTTTCCATGATATTTACACTTTTGATTTGAGGTTTTTTGGAACTAAATCTAAAGCTGCATTTAGATTTTCATGACCTACTGGGATAGCAATATTTCTGAAACAACGTATACTCTTGTCTCGTATGAGTCCGCTTCAGATTCATTTGCTCTGAATCCGCTCTAGCGGATCATGAAACTCAGCTTGAAAATAAGAGTGATCATAGGAACCAAGGGTAAGTTCCAAGTTTCAGGAAAATCGTTTCACTAATAAGAAATTTGAATATGGTTACCAAGATGGCGACGTAATCATGAAACTGAGCTTGAAAGTAAGAATGTTCATACGAGATCAGAGTAAGTTCCGTTCCACTGATGAGAAATTCCAATATGGCTACCAAGATGGCAGCGCCACCATGATATACAGTCTGCCCATAGGCCACCCTTGAGGGCCTAAGCTATTAATCGGAAAAAGTTATAAGGCTCCAGCTTCATTTCCCGGGAAGGAGTACAACTTCTCAACTTTTACACGGACAGACAGACATACGGACGAACAAAAAAATAACGGACGGACAGACAGACGGACATATAAATATCATTTTCTTTCGAAATGTGCTAAAAAGTCGCAATTGACAGAAAAAAGTCGCAATTGCCAGAATAAAGTGGCAATTGACAGAAAAAAGTCGCAATTGCCAGAATAAAGTGGCAATTGACAGAAAAAAGTCGCAATTGACAGAAAAAAGTCGCAATCGCCAGAATAAAATGGCAATTGACAGAAAAAAGTCGCAATTGCCAGAATAAAGTGGCAATTGACAGAAAAAAAGTCGCAATTGCCAGAATAAAGTGGCAATTGACAGAAAAAAGTCGCAATTGCCAGATTTAAGTGGCAATTGACAGAAAAAAGTCGCAATTACAAATAAATATCTTCCATGTCCGCTCTGCGCCTTCGTAAGCTAGGGTATGCCAATAAAATTTCAGATGCGGCTTTGGGATTTACGCGCGCTCTGAAAATACTTTATTTTTTGATACTTCCACGTGGATTCCGAGACTCGATCCATACCTGTATAAAGAGAAAACGGTACAAACTATCCATATCTGTTGAAATTGGAGTTCCTGGTAAATAACAACAACGATAAAATAACTCTCGAATTTGGTGTTGACAATATTGGGGTGCACCGGTGCAGTCATGGATGTGCAGCAAACTGCTTTCAAAAATCTCGAGGCGTATTCGATATATTCTAAAACATGTGAAATTTCTTGTGAAAAAATAATTCCGAAAGAAATCAGTTGTTTTTGGAGAGATCGACCTGCAGCTTGATATTTTAACAAACAATTATGTTGAAAATAAAACATGGTGCAAAAATTCAAATCAAGTTGAATCGATTTTTTTATTTAAATCATTTGATTTAAATCATTTCATCGTATTTGATTCCCCGGTACAGTTTTCTTCATGAAATACCGCCAAACTTCATCTCCTCTTCGTCCCAACATTTTTTCTGGGCGCTGAGCAAATATAAAATCTCGTATATACCACCACAATCGGCTTGCCTACCCCACCCCCGACGAACGACGAACCATCCTCAAAACGTGAGGACACCTGTTGTTTTGACAAGTACCTATTGCAAATTATTGTATATTGTTCAATACGGTATTGGTTACGATTGGCTTGTTATGAGTTCCCAGAGTTTCAGCTTCTCTGGAAAAAAACGAGAAGTTCAAAATGTATGAATGAAACAGAGGATCTGGACACTGGAAGAGTATCGATATTTGTACTGTATTTTAGCTTTAATTATCACAGATTTTTTTAAATTGGCAAACAATTTGTTTATTTAAATCACGATTTTTTTGCACCCTGAAATACAATGAGAAGTGGAGATATCGACAAAACCTGGAAGATGCAAAATTAAGACCTTTAGCTTTTCTTCCTCGTGAGCGCCATCTCCAAGATGATTTTACTGGAGTAGTTGAAAAAATAACCGTTCGATTGATAACTGACCATGATCACCAGTGGGGCTTTGCAGTTTCTCGCTTGAACCCGACTGGCATAAGATGCAGCATTTCCAGTTGTCAGTTAACGGCATAAGCTCGAGAATAATACAAAAAATCTGTTGTGGCACCACAATATTTTCCCGCGGCCAGTATATATCTACGAACCTCGCCAGGAACTTATGGAAATTTTTATTTGAGGCATCCCTTCAGATGAGAAGTGGACATTATAAGTAAGATTAAAATAAATTTGCCCAATCATCAAAATAATTGGACAAAAAATAGAACAATTTTTCAGGAGAATTCGATTTCGGAAACCATCGTAAAAATCATCAATTTAGGGCTTATTTTTTTACTCCATCATTTGAGCTTGGTCTTGATAAGCCGCAGGCCGGTTTTGCGGTTCCACCTGGAACTCTCGGAAAACTGGGAGAAAGAAATTGTTGAAAAATGTGTACAAAAACTTTTTGTAAAAAAAAAATTGTGATAATCTGTTCACGGGATAAAAAGTTGAAAATTTGCAGTTTTTCCGGAGTGGAAAACTCGAAAACCATTGGTTCGAATCCAAAATTTTCCCCGCAAAAAAATTCAACATTTTCTCCAACAATATAATAATGATAATAATTTATCTACCGCAATGATTTACATGTTGAAAAATGCATTGATGTCGGCATAGTTAGTTAGTACTTATAAAAATAAATATAATCAAGGAACACATCAACAATAGGTACTATAGGTATAATCAATCAATCAATCTCAAAAGTTACAGAGAAGAACTCGTTATATGGGACACTCTGTTGACCGTTTCTTCATTTCTTTCTCAAAACTGTGACATGTTCAATATTTTTAGAATATCTGGAAGATGGTTGATGGTTTTAGACTTTTTTGTTTCCATATACAGGGTGGTCCAGGTTTTAGTCGACAAACTTTGCAGGCTGATAGAGGATAAAAAAAGAAGTCGACTCACCCCAAAAAGTACATATCTAAAATGCATATTAAAAAAGTTACAGGTCTTCAAAGTTGCAGAAAAAATTGTTTTTTTCTTGATAACTTTTGAACAGCTTGACCTATTTCGCTCAGATTTTGCACATGTGGTTAACAAACACGTCCCCAGTGATTTCTTTAAAAAAATTCTGTCAGAATGACGCAGTGCCGTAGATATGAAGGGGGGGTTCTAACCCTCTTACCCCCCCATAGGAATTTTCACAACCAATTTTCAATTTCTCATGAGCTAAATTATGGATCAATAAACTTTAAATTGAAAAAAAGCTGAAAGTTAATGGATTAAAGCTTGCTCGAATTTTGAAACATTTGCGTAATTCGGTGTTTTTGAACCTTTAAGCACAAATATCTCCGAAACCGCTGCTCCAAATGCAGCAATGACACGCCAATTTTCTCTTAAGAATTGAACGTCGAATTCAATACTTTTAACGGTTTTTCAAAATATCCAGTGGCGTAGAAAGTAGTGGGGATAAGAGGGTTAGTACCTCCCATATCTACGGCACTGTGTCATTCTGACAGATTTTTTTTCAAGAAATCGCTGGGGACGTGTTTTTGTTAACCATATGTGCAAAATTTGAGCGAAATCGCTCAAGCTGTTCAAAAGTTATTAAGAAAAAAACAATTTTTTTCTGCAACTTTGAAAGCCAGTAATTTTTTAATTATGCATTTTAGATATGTAGGTACTTTCCGGGGTGAGTCGACTTCTTTTTTTATCTTCTATCAGCCTGCAAACTTTGTCGACTAAAACCTGGACATTATTCTGTGCCTGGACCATCCTGTAGAGCGGACTATGAGACGACAAACCCAGGCGATGTTGTGGCAAAATGATCTTGGTTCCCTCTCTAGTGTTGTGCTTATGTACATTAGCATGACTAGACTATGACTATGCTATAATATCATAATATGACTTGCTGCCAAGTCTCCACCTAAAATGAATATCTCGTGGGGCTTACCTACCGCAGGTCGAATTTTGCATTGCAGTTTTTTTTTTTAATTCACAAGCTTTCCAAATGCGTCGCGTCCAGCCAACTAGAATCACACTAGGGTGGAAGACATGGACCGTTGAAGATCTAAAAGGGTTGAACGTACTTCACTATACGAATGTCTTTTGCATTGTAATGCACGAGTGCTTAAGTATATTCTGTGCAACAGGCATGAGTAGGTATTGAGTGACTCAGTCAAAGTCCATGCTTGCTCAACTAGTGCTATTGACGGTGCAAAAAGCATTCGTGAATACTTATATTCACTATTGATTATGATGAATTTAGCTTAATTAAAAATATCAAAACATCTCGCCTGTTTATAGACCCTTACAACAGGCTCCTTGTCACCACCAGCACTTCGCCTCGCCTTGTTGGGACTGCCGGCACTTGTTTGCTCTGTGCTGGATTACTTTTCATGTGGATGGGGATGACTGGAAATGGAAGTGGCAGCCTGTTGGGCATATTGGCGGGCTCCCTATCAGGTAACTTTGTAGACTCACTAGATTTATTTGAAATAATAATGAAACGATATAATAAGTACCTACATAATACACGCATATTCTAATAGTATATTATCCAACAAGCGGGTAATGATTGCTTTTTACTCATAAGGATGCAGTTTGCCGACACGAGCCTTGGCGAGTGTCGTGAAGCATCCGAATGAGTAATAGCCATTACCCGCGAGTAGAATACTATGCTTTATCCAGTCTTATCGAAAAATGCAGGCATGTATGCGCGTGATAATTCGTGCATTATTCAATAGGATTGAATAAACAATATTTTTCGCTATTCGCTAATCTACACGGAAGCGTAGAAGAGAGAGTAAAATTCCCTATCTACTTTGCACTAGTCAATAACTTCCCTAGTAAAAAATTAAAATCTTTTCAAGGATATGGAGCATCTCTGCAAATGGCACAGTGTGAAATTCTCTTGTCGCAATACTTTAGAATCAAACTACCTACTTTGAACCAAATTTCGAAAGCTTTCATGGCACTGGGTTTTCTGATAAGTCCAGTGATTCTTGGCCATAACATCATCAAGACGAGCCTTCTTCATGTAATCTTATGGTATCAAGCCATACTTCTCCAGGGTCTGATTGTCAACATGTTCTTTAAAAAGCCACCTTACATGAAGGCCAAGCAGAAGACGTATCGGTTTATGTCTGTAAGTTTATTTCTTGTATTTGGTGGTGGGTATTATATTTCATGAGTAGGTAGGTACCTACAATGAAGGTACTACCTCGAAGTACCTACCTGTACTGATGAGTTTGAATAGTTATTCGATCAGTGGTTATTAACCTAGTTTTTTTTTACACTAGCAAATTTCAAATCCAGACGATGAAGAAGACGTATTTTCGAAGAACTCTCGTGAGTTGCAAATTAAGAGATCAACCAGCTCTGAAAGCGGCCACGGCCACGTAACTACAATCGAAATTCAACCCATTCCCAGCACTAGTGCGAAAAATGCTGATGAACCGGAACGTCAATCTTGGGAGAAGTTCGAAGACGAGGAGGAAGAAATCAAATACGATAAACTCAAGGATTGGGAAACCTTCGAGGAAGACGAATCAGGACTAGGAATCCATGCAGCTATGAACTGTCAGAATCTCGCTGAAGAGATGAAAAATGCCGTTCCTTCTCCCCTATTTTCCGACATGCCGGTGAATAACAACAATACATATGCCTATGATGACGAAATACGTGTGGATTCGGCTAATTCAAATGTTTTCATGCCTCCTAATGTAATGACTCGGCAGACGAACTTGAATTTTAGACACAATTTGCTCTTATTCAAAGAGCCGAGCTTTTACAAGTCATTGCTGATGGTTGTGACCAACCGATATTCCCTCTTTATATTCTACACATTTTTTCCGGGATACATGTACGCGGAAGTAAAACATACTCACATTACTCAAGTTGCGTCCTTCACCGGAGCTCTGTCATTGGTAACGTTTCTGTATTTGACCGTATCATATTGGATCAAAATTGATAAAGTCAAGCGTCCACTTGGATTTTGGATACTTTGCTGGATTGGAACCGTTGGATACTTTAGTAATGTTGCTGGTTCTGTTTTATAAACAAGATCTAATAATTTTTTGTGTGTTTCAGTGCTATCAGATCATACAAGTCCTTACATCCTTCTTATAGGGGCCGTGATGGTAGTTTTAAGTATAAATTGCTTACAGCATATTGGAGGAAGTTTGCTTGGAATTACGTTTAGAGGCGAAACAAGCAGAGAGCATTGCCTTCTCAATATACTAAGCGGAATTTCTTTACTTATCCTGTTATTAATTAGTAAGTTTCATGCTCACCACCGATAATGCGTAAAAACTTGAACATTTTCAGATATTACAGTCAAAGACTGTTTCCGCGTCATGGCTGTGCTTCACTTTTTTGTTGGAACGCTATGGCTATCAAATTACGTCTACAAAAGGATAAGAGTGACATAGTTTGTAGATTAATTATTTAATTTATTTGTACAATGCAATAACGTAGATTTTTCATACTATGACAAATAAGAAAAAACTTGGAAATTCTCAACCCAAGAAACCTCCAAGAGGTGATGACGATTTACTCTGTCCTTTGTTCAAAATAACCTTAGGATCCAGAAGGTTTCCTCTTTTAGGACCCAGAATATTTCCTTCGTTATTGGATTGACCCAGAAGCCCTCCAGTCAAACCTTTATTAGGCTTCAGTATGGAAGGCGGATTAAGAACATCTTTTCCAACATTTCCTGGAACCTTGACTGTATCGAAAAGCGCCTGCTGTGCATCTTTGATCGACCCATCCAAAACTTTAAGAAAACTGCATGTGTTGCTTTGCAGTCTCTGTGCTAGACCGACCCACAAAGCCATCTCGCAGAATCGGAAATTGTTGGAAACTTTTGGCTTCGAGTCGATTTGTATGAAATTATTTTCGCTGCTAGAGAATGGTTTGACATCTTGATCGCGACCCAATGAAACTTTTCCGAAACGAGCAAAGTCCGCTACCAACTGTGTGAAAATATCACGAACTTTGTCGTCTTCTTCATCTTTCAGATCATCCACTGTTAAGGACCGACCATGGAGGTCTTGTGCGTCGAAAAGATACGAAAGTTCGTCACCATGAGCTACTGTGCCGTTAGCGTCTCCATCAGCTGAAATTATAGTTCAATGTTGAATATTCCCAATAAAATTAGAAAAAACTTACCCTGCGTGTTGTTACCAACCAAAGGTAAGCCTCTCAAAAAGTGGTATCCTTTTTTTTTCTTCCCTATGTGATCAAATCTGTATAAAAAAGCTTCAACTTTGTTTTTAGACCATAAATCCGCCGTTAAAAACGCAGGAACATTGAACAGAGCATCGGCTGTTGCTTCTGATATTTTCTTTATTCCTTCATTAAAATCATTCTTCTTAACTTGAAGATAATTCCTAAACTGCAGCGGATCCAGAAGATTCCAAGAGCCACTGCTGCTATCATTTTTGCCTTTGCCCAATTTGCCTAGACCTATGGCATCTTGCAGGTTTTTCACCAAAACTTTGTCCAAGAAATTGGGAATTGTTTGAAGCTTCGACACGATTTCTTCCTTATACTGCCCTTCACAAGCACGTTTGGTTTCGTCTTTGGTAATCCCCGTAAGCAACGGAATTTTTGGTCGGTCCTTGTCGTTTATGTTTTCCATGGGCTCTTTTTCTACGAGTCCTGGCAGTGAACGACCGTCGTTGATTCCTTCGGTAACTGGAGAAGTACCGAGGCGTCCAGACATTCCAGAAACAAAGCCGCGATCTTGCAGACGTCGGAATTCGATATTTGAATCTTGCTGGAGCGACAAAAAATTAGCCGAAAAGAAAATACCATCGCTCTTAATTGTTGCACCATGCGCAGACGCAGCGTAGTACGATATAGATACCTATACTATACAGAATTCAGACGTCATGATCTTTTGCCCTCGCCCTGACTCTGACCCTTTATGAGAAGAACAAATGCGGAATTAGGCGAGCTATATTATGGAGAACCAAAATTTATCAAAGGTCAAAAATCACGATTGTTGGGTCATATCAAGAGGATGGATTGAAACAGGATGCCAAAAAAGAAATACAAGTCCACACTTTTTGCAACCCTGTTCTGCAGGTGATACAAATATTAATAGTCTGGAGTCCTGACGCAAAAGCAATTTTCTAGGATATCAAAAAGTTGCTATCAAAAGAGACTTCATCACAGAAATCAAGTCCTTTAGTGATTCAGCCAATAACGAAGATACAGGCCTTTAAAGTTGTTTTTTTTTTACAGTTTTTTTTTGCACAACGAACGTTCTGAATGAACAAAAGTTTCCTGAAACTAGGTCTCTATTGAAGAATAATAACGCCTTTTATTGAACATTTCTAGGGGCGAAGATAATTTTTCCTTATTTTTAACCCCCTGAATATTTTTGAAATCAATATGTTTCAATTTTTGAATTCTACGTTCAATTTAGAGAAAAAATTAGGAACTATTGCAAAATTTTGATTAGACGCTTTATTTTCAAGATATTATTGGGTTTGAAACTTCGGAAACCATCTCGAAATCGCCACTTTCCAGGGCCCAATTTTTTTTTCTGAAAAACTTCACGTTTCTTAGCAAAAATGGTGGTTCATCAATCTCAAACATCTAGTGAACTTATTTCAGCTAAGGAATCATGAGTTTTCTTGAATTTTGATTTTTGAGATGTTTTCCGAAGTTTCAAACCCAAATATCTTGAAAATGAAGCATCAAAATTTTGCAAGAGTAACTTTTTTCTTTAATTCATAGTAGAATTCAAAAATTTAAACCATTTCTAAAAGTATTCAGGGGGATATAAAATACGGGGAAAAGAGGGAGGTCACCCCCTATTATTTTCCCCCAATAATGTTTGATAAAATGCGTTATCATTGTTCAATAGAGACCTGTTTTAGTAAACTTTGGTTCAAATTTGAATAAAATCGGTTGAACGGTTGAAAAGTTATGCGAAAAAAACTGGTGGTCGTTCCGCACTTGCAAATATAATAGTGCGGGAACTAAGGATCAAAATATGTTCCTAGCTTGCAAATTGTAATACAAGCACCAAATTTGGTAAACTTACTCTTCAAAGTACTTCAAACAAAACTGAGGATGGTGTTTTTTCGCCGAATTTTTCCCATGGGGGCTGTACCAGGGCCGCTATGGTGTCCCTGGGGCCCTAAGATCTATCTTCGAAACGGCAAGTGATATCGATATACTCCAAACTTCCTTTTGACTGAAGCCACTCGTAGGTAATGAATACAGATTGTATGAACTCATCTGAACCTCTCGTTCACCAGTTGCCTACCTTTCAGGGGTAAAATTGAGAAATCTGTCAGTGGGGGTTATTTCATTTGGGCGTTAAAGGCCGATGTGTGCATATACCTTGCGCTTTCTGATACAACCACGAAATTTGGTACACTTACTCTTCAAAGTACCCGGAACAAAACTGGACATGGTGTTCAGTTGAATTCTTCCCCCAAGAGCCGTACTGGGGCCCGTCAAATTGTCTCTGGAGCCCTACGGCATATTTTCGAAACGGCAAGTGATATAGACATTCTGAAACGTTCTTCTTGATTGTAGAAACTTCCATTAGGTGACGGATGAAGGTTAAGTATATGAACTCGTCTGAACTTCCCGTTCAGCGTTCACCGGTTGTCTAACTTTACGGGTCTAAATTGAAAAATAACCTAGTGACTACTATATTTCGGGAGCTAAGAGCTAAAATACGCATACATCTTATCCTTTGTGGTGTAAATGGAAACGTTGATTCATGCACTCTCCAAAGTACCCCCAAACAAAGCTAGGGATGGAGCAAAGTCAAAGTCATCCTCTAATTGTCGTACGATAGCCATCAAAAAGTTTACTGGATATCTTTGCAATTGCAAGCGATATTGACAGGCTGAAAACTTTCTCCTGAGCGTATTTACTTATAGGCTCATCTCAGCCTTCCACTCAGCATTTGCCAATCTTTCAGGGTAAAAATGTGAAATATAATTACGCTAAAGGCCTAGGAGTACCCATTAGAAACAATTATCACGAGGTTTTGCATCATTCTCATGTCGTCTTTGATTTCGGCAGAATTGAATGGCGTTGGAAATTAAAATGATGTCCAGAATAGATACCCATTCCACTTCTATCCTAAATTTCTTGTTTTGTTCAAGAGCACAAAAGTTCCAACTTGTTCACCAGAATTCGGAGTTTTTGCATGATTGAACACCCTGTATACGGCGCTCGCAAGTAGTGCCATCTGGGCACCACTTCTTAATAAGGTACGGCTAACCACCGGACAGTGAGGAGAAAAACAGTCAAATTTTTTGAAAATAGTATATGGGGACGACGGCAACACACGGCATTACATTCTTGACTTCACTCTTCATGGGACTACCGGATTTCACGCGAATATCTTGAAAAATCACTGATTTATTTAAAAATGTGAATTTTCATGGGACTGACTACTAATTTTAGGATTTTTCAGGAACGGCTGAAGATATTTAGACGCGGTTTGTTTCATTTTAATAAGCATTGGATTGTGAGCCTACGTGGTGACTTTCAGACTCCAACTCTTTTGGTTAACAAGTTGGAATTTTTGCATTATTGAACACCCTGTATACGGCGTCTGCAAGTAGTGCCATCTTGGCACCACTTCTTGAAAGTAAGATATAGGTATGTACTTCGGCTGTGACAAATCTCAATATTCTCAATGCTATGCTTGAAAGTGCAAGGTTGGGAACGGCCAACCACAGGTAAATAGCCCCCACTGACAGTTTTTACAATTTCACCCCTGAAAGGTAGGCAATTGGTGAGCGGGAGGTTCAGATGAGTTCATACAATTTGTATTTGTCACCTGCGAGTAACTTCAATGAAAAAGAAGTTTGAAGTATGTCGATATCACTTGCCGTTTTGAAGATAGACCTTAGGGCTCCAGGGACAACATAGCACCTCTGAAACAGCCCTCTTGGGAAAAATTCGACTGGGCACCACCCCCAGTCTTGTTCGGAGTACTTTGAAGACAGTGTACCAAACTCGGTACCAAATTATGTGCTTGTATCACAATTTGCAAGGTGGTTCCCCTTACTTCCCGCACTAAAATGATCGAGGCGTATCGCGGCAGTTTACAAAATGCGGTTTTGTGCAATTCTTGTTCTGTGGGTCGTGAGTGACTCGAACGTTAATCGTTTGTAACGAATTCGTTGATGAACAAGAATTTACAAAATAAGCCTGTAGTCTCCAGTGCTCGTGGAGCGCAAGCAACTTGGCTAATTGTAGATACCTACACATGATGCAACAGTCAAAGAGTAGTAGATATTTTGAGAGTAGAACCTTGATGATGGAGCCAGGAGACAGATTTTGTAAACATCTGACCATGGTGATGACTGACCCTGTAGGGCACCCATTGGCATCAGCAACTTCCATGGCAACATTGGCTCCTGTGTCATCAGTTGCCCCATGGGAGAGTGAGCTTCCAGACATAGCGACGATCCCGCTTGTCATTCCTAATTATTAAATCGGAAAATATTTTTATTGGATTCAAGTAGGACCAGATCAATCAATCCTTTACTCTGATCAATTTACCTTTCCAAAAAAAAGGATGGTTTTCATAGTTAAATCCAATCCACGCAGTTGTTATTTTCCTAACAAGTTCGGAAAAGTAATATACGATCGCGCGCAAAATAAACGGAGACAGTGTTTCGCGCGGAGTGTACCGATCCGTGTACCGCGAAACACTGTCTCCGTTTATTTTGCGCGCGATCGTACATATAAACAGATCAAAGATTGAAGTGGTTCACCCCGAAAACTCGCTCAGGTTCAAATGAGAATATCGTGACGAAAAATGAACCGATTTGAAAAAAGATAGTGTTATTGATTCAAGCGTTCTTCTGACTGCAAATTTCATATTTGGATATCGTGTTTGCTAATATACTGTATGGTATACACAGTGACAAAAGTACGAGTGAAACGTGGTCCATTTAAGCGCGTGTAACGTTTATCAAAACAATGTCAGATTTTTTCCAATTATATTTTTGAGAACCTCGCATCAATATCTTAAAACGGTTTCTGACATTTTACCGCCTTCCATTTCTCGTACAGGGTGTTCGCGTATGAAGTATACACTGCTCCTTGAAGACATCCCCTCAAACATAATTTCAAAAATTGAAAACGATTCTGATACAATTTTCTCCCTGGCCTTTTAATCCGCTGACAAACATTTACTGTGGTATATGGTACAGGGTGCAACATCGAAAATTTTTCTCAAATTGGACACCCTGTATTTTGTTATGGGAATCGATTCCGCTTTCCATCGTGATTATAAATATATATCACACTTGATAGATTAGTCAACAAAACACGTGTGAAAAAATTGATGAAGTTTTGGAAAATTTCGAAAAAAGATTTTTTTCAAAAGTGACTTAGTGAATTTTTTATAATTTTTCTATTAATTTGGGTGAATGGATTTGTTTACAGTTTGAAACTTTCACTAAACTCACCTTAAACCGACAAACTTTTGAAAAGAACAAGATTTTTTTCCATCTTTTTTTAAACTTCAACGATTTTTTCAAAAGGTGTTTTTCTACCTATCCTATCAAGTGTGATAGGTATACATATTTGTAATCAAGATGAAAAACGGAACCGATTCCCATAAAAATACAAAATGTTCAATCTGAGAAAATTTTTCGATGTTACACCCTGTAAGCAAAATGTCCCAGAAAAATATAGTGAATAGATTCGAAACTATGGAAAAAATCATGGAAGGATCGTTTCTATTTTTGAAATTATGTTTAAGGGGAAGTCTCGATCCAGGGAGGAGGTATAATTTATACGTGAACACCCTGTATAAGAAACAGAAGGCGGTGAAATGTTGAAAACCGTTTCGAGGTATGACTGCGAGGTCTTCAAAAATATATCTAGAAAAATTCTAAAATTGTTTTTGAAAAAGTTACACACGCTCAAAAATGGACCACTTTTCACTCCTACTTTTGTCACCCTGTATACAGGGTGTCCCGTTTTTCAACGCTCACTATGGGTATCTCGGAAACGGTTAGAGATACAAAGTCGGTTAAATTACAAAAAAGTTGCGCAATTTTATGACTATCTCAAATATGTCAAGATATCCAAGATATCTTTGGTCATTTCTGAAATATCCCAAAAAAACTGAAAAATGCCGAATTCAAAAATTTTAAATCACTTCTTTATTATGACAGCTATCAATTTGAAAATTGGTATTCTGACATTTTTAAAGGTCCTTGATCGACTGACGGTCATAATTTTTTCCTACGCTTACTAGCTTTTGAGATATGACAGTTAACTTCATTTTTTCTTATGGACACCATATTATTTCTCCACCCTATGAAACTCACCTTTTCTTTCTCTTTACAAAGATATAAAACACTTGTAGCATATTCGTCAAAATAACCTATAAAAATTGGAAAAACCATTTCTGGGGCGAAAAAATCTAGTTACCGGTTCGGTTGCCATGCTCTCGTGACATAATAAAATGGCATTCGGTTGCCATGGTCGGTTGATTTTGGAAAAAGTTGGGTTACATTCCGTTTTTATGTATTTGATAATGATAATAAATAAAAATAAAACAAATACAAAACCAAGTATAACACAAAATAACATAGCAGTAGCAATAAACATTTATAATTTACAATTGCTCGAATTGGAGTTCATTTTACTCTGTGCAGAGTTGTGTGCCTTTTAGCCATATTTTCAACGGCTGCGCTGATATCGTGCGGGTTAATTGACTGGAACGCATCATCAACTCCTTGCTTCCAGCTCTTGGTTGCTTTGGGATGTTCTGTCACGAACCATAAATGCGATCTTGGAGCGTTCTTCGCAAAATAGACCCCATTTCGAGTAATTGTAAATTATAAATGTTTATTGCTATTGCGATGTGATTTTGTGTTATACTTGGTTTTGTATTTGTTTCATTTTTATTTATTATCATTATCAAATACATAAAAACGGAATGTAACCCAACTTTTTCCAAAATCAACCGACCATGGCAACCGAATGCCATTTAATTTTGTCACGAGAGCATGGCAACCAAACCGGTAACTAGATTTTCTCGCCCCAGAAATGGTTTTTTCCAATTTTTATAGGTTATCTTGACAAAAATGCTACTAGTGTTTTATATCTTTGTAAAGAGAAATGAAAGGTGAGTTTTATGGGGTGGAAAAATAATATGGTGTCCATAAGAAAAAATGAAGTTAACTGTCATATCTCAAAAACTAGTAGGCGTTGGAAAAAATCATGACCGTCAGTCGATCAAGGACCTTCAAAAATGTCAGAATACCAATTTTCAAATTGATAGCTGTCATAATAAAGAAGTGATTTGAAATTTTCGAATTCGGCATTTTTCAGTTTTTTTGAGATATTTCAGAAATGACCAAAGATATCTTGGATGTCTTGACATATTTGAGATAGTCATAAAATTGCGCAACTTTTTTGTAATTTAACCGACTTTGTATCTCTTACCGTTTCCGAGATACCCATAGTGAGCGTTGAAAAACGGGACACCCTGTATTATACAGTATATTAGCAAACACGATATCCAAATATGGAACTTGCAGTCAGAAGAACGCTTGAGTCATTAACACCATCCTTTTTCAAATCGGTTCATTTTTCGTCACGATATCCTCATTTGAACCTGAGCGAGTTCTTGGGGTGGACCACTTCAATCTTTGATCATTACCTATTTAGTTAGGAACAAAGTTTTTTTAGACAAGCGGACGGAAAAGCAACATGCATACAAAATAAAACATCAAAAACTTCAAATAAGTAGAAAAGAGCAAGCAGTTATTAACATCAATTCTTTGTCGTAGCGCTGGCGAGATTTCGTGTAGCCAGCAAAATCGTTAGGTACCGTTGCGGACTTTTTAAAGTGGACGACAGTTGACAGATTTCTCAGGATTCTGGCCTGAACGTCGCATGACAGCAAGCCAACTCGTTGACATTGTCGTCCACTTCATTTTGGCCGCAATCGTACCTACAAAATCTTCCATTTTGGATGACAGAATTTTCCATGAAATTCTCAATTGAGTTGAAATCCAATTATTCGTTCACACCACATTCGTTCTGGAACCACGGACAAGGCTATTATTACCTACTTTGGTTAAAACACGCTATACATAAGCAAAGAGAAATGGTACATGATGAATGTGCATTCATCATTGAGTTGCTATCAATCCCCTTCTACTCCCTCTACAGTGCGACGTGCGAGTAAATGCGTGCGGAAAAGTAAAATCTCATCGAAATTTTCAATTTCTGCCAGTATTTTTGTAAGTGGCTTATGATGAAGTGAAGCTACCAGAAGTTTGGTTAGTTTTTGTTTTGTTATTCATCCGGCTGGAAAGTGCCGTGGCGGTACGACACGGTACTCTTTTGAGTATTAATGGGCTTGTGACGAAAAATTGAATTTCAAATGAACTGATAATTTCATGAAAAACATGAAATCCAAAATGAAAGATTTTGTACCAAAGACCATACACTGGCACAAGCGAAGGTTGATAGTTTGAAGCTGTTGCCAGCAAAATCTTGTCAGCGCTGCGACAAAGATTTTTTTTGCCTCCCATCAACTACATACTACTAGGTTATTAGCAGATATTTTTCCCGTTGGGGTTTTTCAGTAACCATAACAATAACGCGAAGTACTGTAGATTTGCATTTTTTGATCGGTGGGGGTTTCATCAGTGCGGTTTTATTCGATGGCTTTCTCGTTTCATCCCTCTTCACGGGTAGATGCCCCAGTACTGATGAACGCGTGAAAAAGTCCATCTGACCCAATGCGGATTTGAGCCTGGGACCTCCACATTTGAAAGTGGGGCCGAGTTCATAGTGCTACCGACTAGATTGACAAAGAACTGATGTTGATAAATGTTTGCTTTTTTTCTATTGAAGTTTTTGATCTTTAATTTTGTATGCGTTACCTTTCGTCTGCTTGTAAGAAAAATCTTGTTCCTGGCTCTTGCGGAAAATGTGAGTTTTTTTTCACGCTCAGTGCGTCTATGCCTCTGACACTTCCACCGTGATTTGGCGCATTACACTGACAGTTGTCCCAAAGTGCGCAAAATCATGACGCCATTAAAGAAAGAGAAGATCACAAAATATATTTGGAAAGGTCAATTGAATCAACAAAAATATCGGAAGATGGTCCAAGTTTGAATTTCTCCGACCCTCACCCAACCTTCATCCCCTCCCTCTTCCAATGGAGGAAATAGCCACTTTATTACTGTCGAGAATCAGTTTATCCACCTAGCTGGAAAGTACCTCATGGTACGACCTCCTAGGTTTTGTTAAAAAAGGACAAAAGTCGGAAAAATACACTTCAGCGAGAGAACGTTAACGTAGTAGGTACATACCTTTAGCAACATTTGATAAAGCAACCAACATGGCGCTACTGGCCCCAGTTCCGTGTCCCATAACAACAATCCTGTGGGGATTCCCGCCGAAAAATCCAATGTAGTTTCTAACCCATTGGACTGCTAAAACCATATCCCACAAAGCTGCATTGCCTGGTAAATCCTTGGTGCCAGTGGTCAAGAAACCGAGAGAACCAAGACGGTACTGGACTGTAACAACTATAACTTGCTTTCCAACCAAGTGTCTCACCTACAGATTAGATTCTTTGGTTAAAGAATAATAGTTAAATATAAATAATGATAATAATAAAAAATTAATGTTAAATTCGAGGTTAAATTAATATTGATGTTTTAATAGATAAGAATCAAATTAGATATATGTTATGTTCGATATCTGATATCGTTTTGTTCTTAGCGCATTTTCGTAGGAAATACGCAATTAGCCGCGCTTTGATGTCCGTCCGTCTGCCCGTCTGTCCGTCTTGTAGTTGAACTCCTCCTAAACGAAAAGTCGTAGCGGTATATGGTTTTTTGTAAATTAATGCTGATTGTCTGCAGATGGGAATAGGCACAAAAATATTTGGTTAGACTGCGCGATTGCAAGAAAAAACTAAAATGTTTAAAAATTCGGTATTAAACGCTACGGTGTGATAACTTCAACATCGAGGAATCTTGCGAACTGTTCTAGATACATGCTTACGATTGCGGCCAAAATAAAGTGGACGACAATGTCAACGAGTTGGCTTGCTGTCATGCGACGTTCAGGCCAGAATCCTGAGAAATCTGTCAACTTTCGTCCACTTTAAAAAGGCCGCAATGGTACATGAAGCGAACAAAATATGCACAAATTAATGGAGACATTTTTAGTGAAAGAAACGACTTCGCCCCGCGATTCTACATTTTTCGGTATTTAACGCTACAGTGTGAACTTCTACATCGAGGAATCTTGCGGACCGTTCTAGATACATGCATACATCCAGCCAACGAAAGATGCAGAAAGAAATGAAGAAATTTTCAGTGAAAAAATTAACCTGATTGATTGATTCTCAAGAAAGATATCTTTATTTTTATGCGGAATCTATACTTTATGCACTTAATATGCGGATGCGATTTTCAGTCGCGGTGCTGCGGTTCATCAAGCTGCTTCTGGCTCCGTGCTTGTGATCGATATAGGTATAATTCTCACTTATAGGACATTTTCCAGTTTTGGTTGATGTCATTCTGTTGTTTCAATTTATTATTGACTACTCGTGTTTTCATAAAGATTGATGATTTCTTGTGGTACTTTTGGGACAATCTGTTTACAGGTAACAGTGAACACTGTACTCATCTGCACTCCGAAAATGCGCTGATGAGACTCACCCCCGTGAGGACTTTGTTACTTGTTTATTCTTTATTGCCAATGCTTTCCAAACCTTTCAAATTGTTATTGTTTCATAACAAAGATAAGTAGGTAGGTACTTACAACTTTTCTACTGATTTCTTATTATACATATTATACAGTGTCCCGAAATTAATGCGACAAAATTTACAGAGAGGTAGAAAATTGAAAAATAAGGGTACTCCCTCAATAAAAATACCCTCGCGAACGTTATAGTGAAGATACAGGCCTTCAAGTTGGTTTTTTAAATCAGTTTTTTTTGCATAACATTTGAACCGTTGAACCGATTTCATTAAAAATTTAAACCAACGTTTACTAAAATAGGTCTCTATTGAAGAATGATAACGTATTTCATCAAAAATTTCTAGGGGCGAAGATAATAGGGGGTACCTTCCCTCTTTTTCACCCCCCTAAATAATTTTGGAAATGGTTTCAATTTTTGTTCAATCTACGTTCAATTTAGAGAAAAAAGTTACTCCTGCAAAATTTTGATTAGAAGCTTCGTCTTGAAGATTATTGGGATTGAAACATTGGAAAATATCTCAAATCGCCACTTTCAGGGCCCATTTTTTTTTCTGAAAAACTTTATGTTTCTCAGCAAAAAAGGTGTTTTATCTACTTGAGGAATTTTCAGTTTTCTTGAATTTTAATTTTAAAGGCCTTTGAAAGCGGCGTTTTCGATACGTTTTCCGAAGTTTCAAACCCAAATATCTCGAAAATTAAGCCTTAAATCAAAATTTTGCAGGAGTAATTTTTTTCTCTAAATTGAACGTCGAATTCAAAAATTGGAACCATTTCTAAAAAAATTTAGGGGGGGGGGTGGAAAATAGGGGGAAAAGGGGGAAGGTACCCCCGATTATCTTCGCCCCTAAAAATGTTTGATGAAATGCGTTATCATTGTTCGATAGAGACATATTTATGGGAATTTTTTTCTTGTTTTGATGAGAGGAATCTGCCCTAGAACGTTGTCGGTGTATTTTCGGGACCCTGTATGTATACTGTCACTTTTTATATGATCGTGACCGCAATCGTAATCGTATGGTTTTTATTTCCCTCTCACAATCGTTATCGTGAAAGTAATAATAATCGTTTTATTACTAAATATGAACTTCAAAAGACTTACCCCATATTGTGATGCGGAGCCATATCGGAATCCGCCGCCATGAATCCAAACCACAACAGGAAGACCTATCAACAGGTATAATAAATGAAATGAATGACAATGAAGCTACATTATTAATACTAAATAAAGTAAAAGTATTTGAATTTTTCCTTAGATTCTAAGTTTTCAAAACCACTGTACAACCTATCCAAATACGTTGATATTGATACGAGCGGCGATTATTTGTGCATTCTGGAGAACACCCAGTCTTTCTAGAATCTTCCCATTAGATCGCAGTGTAGGTACAAGTGCGAAGTTCTAGTGCATTCCAGAACATACGTGTAGGCTTTAGCTCGTGAAACTGAACTGGTGACTTCAACGGCCGAATGGAACACAACTATTTATTTGGGGGAGGTGCCGGCTTCCCCGCACGTTGGAATTGCACGCGAAAGGTGTGGAATTTTTTGGGAGTCGCATGGAAACCGTATGCCAAGTCATAGTGGAATTTGCTGGAGGACCGATGAAAAGATGCGAGAACACTAGTTGAAGGCATATATAGCACCACGGATCGGCCTACGCAGTAGTATTGATACCAAAGCAATGCGTTAGAGAGCGGATTGGAAGCGAGTAGTAATCAGCCATATTCCCAAACAGTAATTGTTGGCGTGTGTATTTATTGTAGTACGCAGTAATAAACAGTGTGTGTTTTAAAACGATCGTCTCAATTATAAACGAACCTAAACGCGAAATACGTAACAGTTGGTGTCAGAAACGGTATAAGTGAGAGTGTCATTCTACTGAAAATAAAAAGTAAACGGTATATATAGGGGAAACCCGCCAATGATGGCATGGTGCCGATGATGGCATACTGTCAATATTTTTTGTGCATTTGAATTCATCGGCCAAATGACCTTCTTGGTAGGCACCCATTATCACCAAGTATTGACATACAGACTTGTGTGATAGGCGGACATATTGAACGATCCATGTAAAGATAAACTGCGCAACAAATATGTTGTCGCGAGGGAAAAATTGGTCCGAGTTTGGACCCCAATAACTTTTGAATGACACAAACCATTGTGATTCTGTTTTGACGGTTAGTGAGATCAGTTTTTCCGTTATTTACCTCCAGGAGGTGAAGATCTGGAAGCTCCATGTAAAATATCTACAGGGTGAAATGTAAAACAGTACAAAATTTCAGCAAATTAAACGGACCCCCATTTCCAGAATAAATTTTTTTCTCGAATGCAAATGAAAGGATTATAAAGCGTTATGTTTTAGCTTGCGCCCAGTTTTGGAATTTTTGAAATCGGAAGTCTGGCTCTGACTTCATGATTTTTTTTCTTGGAAGATGCTGATTTATCCTATCGGTACAAAGAAGACTATGTTACTCTGATGATGGGAGGTTGCAATTCACGAATATTGTTTCTTAAACGGTTCTCAGCAACTTAACTCGCAGACCATCTGAAAAACCTTGATCAAGGCTTCAAAAAAGGGGCTCATTCAAAATGGGCGACACAGGTGTTTTTCTTAAAAATTGAATTGGATCTGATTTTCACATCTGAAACAAGCTTTCTTTGTGATTTTGACCTCCTGAACTTGATGCTGATGGTCAATTTCAGTTTTTGATGATGACAGGCTCCCTAGGCTAACATAGTCTTTCTTGTAGCGATAGGATAAGACAGCATCCTCCACGAGAAAAAAAATCATCAAGTCAGAACCAGAGTTTCGATTCCAAAAATTCTAAAACTGGGCGCAAGCCAAAACATCACGCTTTATGATCCTTTCATTTGCATTTGTGAAAAAAAATGAGTCTGAAAATGGGAGTCCGTTTAGTTTGCTAAAATTTTGCACTGTTTTACATTTCACCCTGTAAATATTTCACATCAAGCTTCCTGATTTCCACCTCCTGAAGGTGGATAACGGAAAGACTGATCCACTAACCGTGGAAACAAAATCAAAATCATTTGTGTCATTCAAAAGTTATTGTGGTCCAAAGTCGGATCAATTTTTCCCTTGCGACAACATATTTGTTGCGCAGTTTATATAGATTTTGATAAACCTTGATGTAATTTTCAGAAAAAGTAAACGTTCAATTACATTCTTGATAAGCTGAATTCAAGTGTCTCCTTTCGCATATACAATCGATATACTATATTGTAATTAAATTTTAGTTCCATTTTAGTCTATATTCTCACTTGAAAAAAATTGAGGTGATTTTATGGAAATGTCAAAATTTCATGTGGTGGCATACCTCAGCCGTTCCTTTGATGGCATAGGTATTATGACATCAGACATGAGTCCTTGACTACTTGAAAAATTGGAACGGTTTGTCCTTGACTTTGAAAGATGTCCATTCGCGGTATTATGTCAAAAATTTTCATTTGCAAACTTTGTGGGTGAAGTTATTTCAAAATTACTTGATTTCAGAGAAAAAATTCCAGATGTTTTTTTCTTAACTCCTTTTTTGCTCCTACCTCGGCTCCTACCATCGATTTCCATCCTCTTATTAATAAAATTGTCAATTTACCCGTTTGTATTAAACCATAAGTAGAAAAACCTCAAAATGACTCAATTTTTTACGATATGTCATCATAGGAAGGATAGTGCCTATGATGGAATACTTTCGATTTTTCATTATAATTTTTTTTACGAAAAACTACAAAATTAAGTCAAATTCCTAATTCACTTTCAAAGTATATCTAAACTGCTCAACATTTGAAATGTCGGTTTCGAAAATTTTGTCCTTTTTCAAAATGGTGTAACTTTGAATTGTCTTAACCGATTTCGATTTTGTCTTCACGGTTGCTTAGATACATCTTTCATCAATCTACTCAGTTGGCGAAAATTTTAAATTTATTTCTATTACATTCGTTACAGGGTGAAATGTAAAGCATTGCAAAATTGTGCTTAGTTCAAGAGATCCCCGTTTCGGTGAACAATTTTTTTTTCAAATTCTAACGATATAATCATGAAACCTGATGTCTTGTCTCAAAACAGTTGTTGAATTTTCCAGATCAGAAGTTCAACAATGATGATATGATTTTGTTTGTAAAAGTTGCATTTTGGACATCTCTAAAAAATGATAAATTGAGATTTTATTTCTGAAACATATTCAAACTTTTACACTTCTGAAACACTCAAACTTTTATTTTAGAATGTGTTTCTGAACCAACAAAACATCTACATATCCAATTTGAGGTCAGTAATATGGCTGCATACCAAATTTCAGCTCAATTGGATATACCGCTTGGGAGTTATCATAGACGATTACACAGCGTTAGACACACAGACAGGCAGACAGACCGACTTTGATCTAGGAATGGTCTGAATAAATCGATAAGATGGACCTTGAAAAAAGTTATTCTTCGAAATCCGGAAACAATTTTTTTGCGCGTTCACAATATTTTTCTTTTCATTCGAGAATGCGAACCGGGAAAGTAAAACAGAGGCGAGAACAGAGGTTTCTGAGGGCGCAGCAGTTTCCTAACAGTTCAAGCAACAAGCATGCAAAATTACAGGTTCTTATCATCCAAAATGCGATTTTATTGCCAACCGAAATGACTGAAATGCAACTTGGACAAAAAAAAATCATGTCATCATTGTTGGACTTCTGATCTGAAAAATTCAAAAACCGTTTCGAGATAGGACATCAGGCTTCATGATTATACCCGTTAGAATTTGGGAAAAAAATTGTTCTCAAAAATGGGGATCTATTGAACTATGCACAATTTTGCAATGCTTTACATTTTACCCTGTAACGAATGTAATTGGAATAAGTCGAAAAATCTCGCCAACCAAGTAGATTGCTGGAAGATGTATCTAAACAACCGTGAAAATAAAATCGAAATCGGTTAAGACAATCCAAAGTTATACCGTTTTGAAAATGGTCAAAATTTTCGATACTGACATTTCAAATGTTGAGCAGTTTATAATTGTTCATTGAAAAAGCTTATGCAATTGGTGATGGAGCTAAGAATAAAGTGATGACGGAACTTTATAATTAAGTATGCCATCATCGGCGGGTTTCCCCTAGTATATAGGTGGAAAGCGCCCAATGGCTACACTTCCTAAATCGAAAGTTTATGGTTCATACAACAACAAAACCTACCAAGTTATCATGTTTTAACCATCAAATGCAGGGTACTTTCGCCTAACATCCCGATTATATTAATCTATTAGACTCCCGCAATCAACTTGAAACCCAAAAAAAAAAATTGTCTGGTGTACCTATAAATCCAAATCAATAATTAAACGCACACGTTACCTTCCATTCCTGTAGGCAAAGTCGGAGTGAAAACATTGAGAAACAAACAATCCTCGTTGCCAACCACTTGATCTCTTCCAGGAACCGGTTGAACACAAGGAGGAGGATACATGGTTGCATTCTCATCTCCTTCCAAGAAATATTGACGTGGCCTCTGGAATTGTTGAAAAATCAAACAATTACGATTTGAGAAAAGTCCTAACTCACCAAGAACCTATCTTTACCAACAGGAGCATATCCGAACCTGATACCTCTGAAGATGTAACTCGGAAAATCCCGTACTCCCCTAACTCTGGCAAATTTCCCGGCAAATCTCGTGTAAACTACGGGGTCATCTTCTATTGGTACAGCAACGGGTTCGCCTCCAACTATTCTGCGTACCCTTGAGCCCCTTTCGTCACCAAGTGCACTTTTTAAAATTAATGAGGTGGCGACTATAAAAAAAGCTTTGGTCCACATATTAACGGTTCGGTGGCTCATACTACTGTGTATCGTGCAACAGGAAGAAGATAGGTGCCACTGTATCTTGCACGCAGATATTTTTTATCAATATATGCGCCCACGTATGCAGGGGCCAGAAGTACGTGTGGCAGAATTATTATCGGGTATAATATACCACGAGTGTATTAAAAATTACCGATAATTCAATTCGCCCACAAACCCAATCAGAACAACCGAATGAGACCCACGTGACTCGGTTTAGGCTATCGATTATTGCACACTAGCAGGTGAAAAGAGCACACTAGGTAATAGCACCGGAATGAAAAATTTTTGGGCCCACGACTAATATGAAATTAAAACTACTATATATTTATACTTCTTAGGATTGAACTATCAAGTACATGGTAGGAACTACCATTTCTACTAATAGTCTATTTGGGCGATAATCAGCGAAATTTAACTCTTCCTTTGTGTTTTATCCGAGTTTAATGTTCTAAATTCCTCAAACAAACTATCAATCAATCGGAAAGTAGACCCGATATTATCTTGGACAAAATCCCTCGACTCAAATAATATCGGGTCTATTTTTATCCCTCATGATTGACAGTTGTTTTCGGGTTAAAACGATTTAATTGAAAAAAGATTAGGCACTTGTTATATTACTATTGATTATAATGCATGTTGCCCGAGAACTGCACGAGTTATGCAGTATGCCACTCACTGTGGAATTTGCTGGAGGACCTGTGGAAGGTTCGAGAACACTCGAAGGCATATATAAGCAGCACCGTCCTCAGCCTATAGACAGTCAGTTATGAAAGCGAAGTGGTAGCGAGCGGATTAAAAGCGAGTAGTAGTCTCAGCGATATTTCCAAGTAGTAATAATAATTGTTGGCGTGTATTTATTGTAGTATGCAGTAATAAAGTGTGTGTCTTGGAACGATCGTCTCAGTTATAATCAAACCCGTACGCGAAATACGTAACATTTGGTGTCAGAAGGCGGTATAATTGAGAGTAATCCAGCCTGCGACTACAGGACGTTCGGAACATTCGTGATTTGTAAATGCCGGAGACAAGAAGCATGTCGAAGACAGGAGTCGAAGATACTTTGGCGAGCATCATGGCGATGATGCAGGAACAAAAGGTGGAACGTCTAAAAGAGAAAGAAGAACAGGAGAAAAGACGTCTGGAAGAAAAAAAAAGAATTGAAGAATCTTCTGCAAGAGTAACGTTTACAAGAAAAAGAAGAATTGAGGAATCTTTTGGAAGAACAAGAGACTCGACAAGAAAAAAAGCGTCAGGAAAACAAGGAAGAATTGCAGAATATTCTAGAAGAACAGGAAAAGAAACGCCTGGAGGAACGAACGGGACGAAATTTTAACCGTTGTGGAACAACGAACGCGGTATTTCGACAGCAGTGTGAACAAGCTGAATGAGAAAATAGTTGCGATGGTAGAAGAAATAATGGAAGCGATGTAAGCCAACAAGACGAAGCTTGAGCAACAGGTCCAGAAAACTGCCGCCAGTGCTACGATGGTCGATTCAGCGGGTGTCCATCGTGTGAAGCTGCCGAACTTCGATGGGTAAAGCCTCATGGACTACCTATAAGAGGCAGTTCGATGCCGCTGCCGAAGCAAACGGATGGAGCGACGCTGAGAGAGCTACAGCTCTAGTCCTGATGGCGCTCAGAGGTCCAGCGTTGGATCTGCTCCAGACGATTCCGGAAAGCGAACAGAAAGACTTTGCTAAGCTGACCAGGGTCCTGGAGCTTCGATATGGGGACAATCATGTGCGGCAGATTCCATCAAACCCAGCTGAAGGCCAGGACACGAAGGAACGAGAAAAGCCTTCAGGCATTCGAATCCGAAGTCCTGAGGCTGGTTCACCTAGCCTATCCAGCGGATGTCTTAGAAGACATCGCAAAAGAAACCTTTGTGGGCGGACTAAGAGATCCAGATCTGCGTCAGATGGTCATAATCAGCAATCCAGCCAACCTCAGCGACTCACTCATCCAAGCTATTTGCATTAAGGCAGCCAAAGATGCTTCGTGCCCTCATCGTCTTAGGGAGGTGAACTTTGACAAATCCGGAGCATCATAATCCGGAGCATCATATACTTCCGAGAAATCTATGAAGGAAATACTCGGAGAAATCCTCGCCGTTTTATCTCGGAACAAATCCCAAGACGAGCCAAGACCTGGAAGAAGGCCGCGTTGCTACGGATGTGGAAAACCAGGACATATTCGCCGGGACGGCAGGCAATGGTCGAGTTCAGCAGACCGTTCCATAGTGGAACGGGGAGCTGCTGATCGAGAAAGTCATCAATTGAGAGAAAGCAATTGTAGAGGAGGAAGACCACGTTACTTTGAATCTGGAAGGGACGGACATCTGCAACGCGACGATACACTTCAGCAGACCGTTTTATGCGGGAACGGGGGGCTGCTCATCAAGGAAGTCAAGCAGACCGTTTCATGCTGGAACGGGGGGCTGCTATTTACAATTTGGCACGCCGGAGAATGATTCTAAACATCCCCGAATACGTCGACGACCTGAGACAAAGAATGTGCGACATCCACGAGTTGGTTCGGAAATAGATTTGAGTCGTCGCCACCGACCGAATGAAGACGCGCTACGATTTGACGGCTAACTCCACGGGATTTCAAGCTCGTGACCTGGTCTAGTTGTACAATCCTCAACGCAAAAAAGGAAAGTCTCCAAAGTTGCATCCGTCGTGGGAAGGACCGTACACGGTAGTCAAGAGGAGTAATGACGTCGTGTACAGAATCTACCAAGCCCCGAAAGCCAAGATGAAAGTTGTCCACCTTGCACATTAGGTACTCGGGGAGTAACGATGAGCCTATTCGGGACGAACAGGCTCAAGAGGGGGGCAGTGTTACAAGCGGCGATTCTGGATAACACGCGATCTTTCTAGACTCTTCCCGTCAGGTCGCAGTGTACAAGTGCGAAGCGTTCTAGTGTGTTCCAAAGCGCGCGTGTAGGCTTTTACCCGTGCAACTGAATAGACACTTAAGCAGTGGGTCAAACCACATCTGCCCATTTTGGCGGAGGTGCCACATACCAGAACACATGGGAAGCACGCGAAAGGTGTGTGATTTTTCGGGAGTCGTCTAGAAATCACGCGAAAGGTGTGTGATTATTCGGGAGTCGTCTAGAAATCGTATGCCGGCTCACTGTGGAATGTGTTGAAGGACCCGTGGAAGGTTCGAGAATATTAGCCGAAAGCATATACAGGGTGTTTTAGTGACCTTTCAAAATACTTCGGGAGGTGATTCCTCTCAAAAAAAATAAGTCGAAAAGAGCAAAATTTTTTCCTAAAGTGCTCCCTGAGGGAGTTACAGCGCCTCAAAGGTCTTATTTTCTTGAGAGGAATCACCTCCCGAAGTATAATGCAAGGTCACCGAAACACCCTGTATAAGCAGCACCGTCCTCAGCCTAGACAGTCAGTTATGAATGCGAAGTGGTAGAGAGCGGATTAAAAGCGAGTAGTAGTCTCAGCGATATTTCCAAGTACTTGGTAATAATTGTTGGCGTGTATTTACTGTAGTACGCAGTAATAAACAGTGTGTGTTTTAAAACGATCGTTTCAATTGCAATCGAACCCGTACGCGAAATACGTAACAATATTTCATGTGAATGATTCAAAACTTGAAAAAGATTTGAACAAAACGTGATTGTTTCATGTCCTGTTATTGTTTCAAGGACTAAATTAAAACAAGTCACAAGTTCTCTACAAATAGTTTTCATCCCAATTTTATCTGCTTATATTATAGAAGACCTTGTAATTTTATTTACTATACAGGGCCTAGATACAGGGTGAGTCAAAAATTCTGAAAATCCAGTTTTCTTCAAAAATGTTTGCAGAAAATTTCATATGAGAACTGTTTGTGTTATGTGTTGCTCTACATCAGTTTTATAACCTCTAGAACCTTTCACAGGCATTTTCAAGGAAAAATAGATTTTTATGATTCATGACTCACCCTGTAGGTACACTAAATAAAATTACAAAACACATTCAAAGGTTAAAAAAATTTGCTTTTTGGTCTGATGGACAGATTCCTGAAATCTTTCAAAATAACGAAAATAGAAAGGGTCGAAGGACCACCTTTTGACCCTCCATATTTCCAAAAATAAAAATCATGAATTCTTTTAACCTTTTTCTGGCACTTTTGGAGCATTTCTCTAACTGCGGTTCAATAGTGATGTTCCCATCCACTGTCGGACTGACGCACGCAAGGGCGCATGTTCAGATCACCCACCTGACCGGCGACGTCAAAAATCCTCGGACAAATGACAAGAGTGAGGTTTAGTTTGTGCATATCTTAGTAGATGGCGCTTGTGTCGACAAAAAACATATCGCGATTCGCGAGTCACTGAAACAACCACAGAACGCACAATGCTTGTTTGCTCCCACACAAGCCTTCGATATCTTGCATTCTAACATGTTCAAACTTTCCTTATTGCCACTTTATCGCTAAACCACTAACCCAACTTTTTCTTATTAAATGTGTTTGACGTTTTTGTCCAAGGATTTCGCCGTCAACTTACTGTCAAGCTGCGGCTGCAGTCAGTCAAAAAACCGGCGCATGCTTCCTCACATGAAGAGGGCCGGGAACTACCCTTTTTTCTATCCCAAGTTTGCAAACACCCTGTATGCAGCAAGCAGTGGTGCAGAAATTGGGAAAGCAGACAGGGCTTGGCGCTAAAGGGCAACTGGAGATGGATGTTTGATATTTCAAAAACTGAAAATATCTTGGGAACCCAGCCGGTAGCTCAGTGGGCACAAACTTCAGTTTTAAATTCGTAGAAGCCCGCCCCCAAGATGATTAAGACTACTATGATTGTCCAAATTTATTTCCCAAGTGATGTTTGTCTGTGTATCTGCAACCTTAGTACAAGAAAGATAGATTTCAACCTCGGAAAAAATATGGACGTCCTGAAAATTTGATATTTTGTTCAGAATTGAGTGCTCTGCAACAAATCCAAAATCGCCAAAAATCGCACCCGGGGGTTTTGAGTTATTGGAGGGGGGGTAAAAAATTGCAGGTAAAAATGGAGGGGATGGAACCGGAACCTCTCAATCCATTGGATGCGAATACATTATAGTTTGACATATCATATCCCATTGATACTATTTTGGCACAAAAAGTGTCCATCATTGTTGAAGGAGAGTAGTGGGGGGCGAAGCTCTGCTAGGTGGTCCATTTTGTTTTTTCTGGCCATGTAGAACCGATCACGACAAGTTTGGTATCTTTTCCGACTAAATTCAATCTCCTGAACTCATATTAGATGTGTAAATTCGGATGAAAACAAGTTTGAACAAGTTAGCTGGAGAAAACTTGTTTTTTCTTTGACAATTTTGACGAATTTTTGTTTTACTGTTGGAGGCGTTCATTTTTAGAAAATTTTCAGGGACCATTAAATTGAAGTGTATTCTCCAAAAAAATCATCCACTCGATGTATAATTTTGTTTCTCGAGTTTAAAAAATCGATTTGAACTTGAGCCGGCGCGGCGCGTCGTCTACTACTGACCAGAACACACAGCATGCACCTTTAAATGAAAACACCTCAAGCTATTGAAGAATAAACAACTCATCTTTGAAAATTGTAGGATCTGTGGAGAATTGAATTTCCTATAACATAAACAAAATCGCAATAAATCGCACTGCAGGGTTTTGAGTTATTCAAGGGGAGAGGTAACAGTTCATAGAGTATGAATCCTGTCAAAGTGTTATCCTCCTCCTCGAATAACTCAAAATCCTGCATTGCGATTCATGGCGATTTTGTTCATGTTATAGGGAATTCAGTTCTGCACAAATACTCCAATTTTCAAAGATAAGTTGTTATTTCTTCAATAGTTTGAGGTGTTTTCATTTAAAGGTGCATGCTGTAGTGTTCTGGTCAGTAGTAGACAACGCGCCGCTCCAGCTCAAGTTCAAATAGATTTTTCAAACTCGAGAAACAAAATTATACATCGGGTGGATGATTTTTGTGGAGAATACACTTTAATTTTATGGTACCTGAAAGTTTTCTGAAAATAAACACCTCCAACAGTAAAGAAAAAATTCGTCAAAATTGTCGAAGAAAAAATAAGTTTTCTCAAGTGAACTTGTTCGAACTTGTTTTTATCCAAATTTACACATCGGATACGAGTTCAGGAGATTGAATATAGTCGGAAAAGATACCAAACTTGTCGTGATCGGTCTTACATGGCAAGAAAAACCAAATGGACCAGGGGGTTCGCCCCCCCACGACCCCTCTTCAACAGTGATCGACATTTTTTGTGCCAAAATGGTATCAGCGGGATATGATGCGTCGATTTATAACGTATTTGCTTCCAATGGATTGACAGGTTTCATCCCCTCCATTTTAAGCTGCAATTTTTTACCCCCCCCCCCCCTCCAATAACTCAAAACCCCCGGGTGCGATTTTTGGCGATTTTGGATATGTTGTAGAGCACTCAATTCTGAACAGGATATCAAGTTTTCATGACGTCCATATTTATTCCGAGGTTTTGCTGATTTTTTTACTATTTTTCCTGTACTACCTTCCAAGGGAACCGGTGAGGTCCCCAAAGTCACTAAGACCATTACCAGAGTGTCCCTCCATCTGTTTGCCTATATCACGATAACTGCCGGATCAATGATAAGACTAAGTTTAAATTTGATCATTTTATCCTCTTTTTGTGTGTGGTTAGGTTACTCTTCTCAAAACAACGCAAGGGAGTAACATGAAGGGCCGAAATTAAAAAGTTAAAATAACAACAATAACGTTTCACGACTCATTTTTGTTCCTTCAATAATCCCAGCAGCCATGGAAAATTAGCATTTGTTTCGGGTCAAGGGTGCCTGTGACTTTGAAAACATCTGTCGGAACTAGCATCGTTCATTAATTGATGTCTGTAATTTTTTGGTTATTATCGTAATTTGTCAAACCAGTCGCAGTTTTTCGTTCTCAGAACATTTTCAATGTGGTTTTCGCGGCAGGGCACAATACCTACATGATCGAGAAGTATTTTCGAACTTGAAGTATTCTCGTGCACTTATGGCAGATCAGAGATCAATAATATGGAACGCAGAGAATAGATGGAACGTAACTTGTCAAAGTTTGACAAATTTATTACAAAAGGATTACGCTAGTTTCGACAGACGTTTTTAAATCCACATGCACCCTTGACCTTGACCCATTCAATTTATGAACTCTCGGTAGTATATTACATACCGAGGTGGAAAGCGTCTCATTACAGCCAAGGGATTCAATATATATTACCAAGGCGCGCCGAGGTGAGATAGAATCCCGTAGGCTGTAATGACCATTTACTCCGTGGTATATACAGGGTGGTCCATCCTAGCGTAATTATCCCATAGCGGTCTTACCCTTCAAGTTAAAGAAAAGGATGTAAAGGTGCGTTCAGTCAGCTTATTTAGCCGCAAGTTTTAATTTTAGTCGCAAGCGCTGCGACGCCCATTGGCTCTTATGGACCAGCCTCCTCGGAACAGCCAATAAGTGATGCAGCGCTTACGGCTACAATTAAAATTGCGGCTAAATAAGCTGACTGAACGCACCTTAAGAGAAAAGTTATATGGTTTGATGAGACCTATAACCTAAAATTATTTTCAGCTATACAGGGTGTCCCATTTTGACGGGATTAACAAAACGTCCATTTTTCTTAATGGAACACCCTATATTTTTTGCATTTTTGGATTCAGCTTCTTCAACTGTTTTATGCCTGTATTTTTGTTTTTGAATTGTGTGGCAGTGCTACCAACTAAAAATTGAAAACTGAAAAAAAACGCATTTCCACAGTTATCTTGAAAAAATCGTAGCGGCCTTGCTTTTCAAAACTAAGAGATGAAACTTGACATGGTGATAGTCAAGTCTCAGACCAATATACCAATGTCAAAAAATTGCGATTTCTCGATACAGGGCGTTCACAAAAAAAAATCAAACTTTATAATTTTCAAAGTCTCATAACTCATTTTTTTCAAATAGCATGCCCCTAATTTTATAACGTTATCTGATAGCTTTTTTATCTTCTTTCATTTTCACTAGGGGTACCCTACCCTTAAACTTCATTTTTTTCGAGATAATCGGAAATTTTCACAAAATTTGTGATTTTTTAATTTTTTTTTCACAAATTGAGTTGGCAGTGATGAATGACAGACAAGCCAAATAGTACGCAACTCTCAGTTAGTCAGTCTGAATATTGTCGAACAAAAAAAAATGGCCTCAACGCAGAAAAAAACAAAGTGGGATCCTGGATATCTGGATTATTACCAGAATATCAAATCAATAATTTTCTCTCTCGTAAAGTCACTTTTCTTTGTTCGACAATATTCAGACTGACTAACTGAGAGTTGCGTACTATTTGGCTTGTCTGTCATTCATCGCGGCCAACTCAATTTGTGAAAAAAAATAAAATAATCACAAATTTTGTGAAAATTTCCGATTATCTCGAAAAAAATGAAGTTTAAGGGTAGGGTACCCCTAGTTAAAATGAAAGAGGATAAAAAAAAGCTATCAGATAACGTTATAAAATTAGGGGCATGCTATTTGAAAAAAATGAGTTGAGACTTTGAAAATTATATAGTTTGATTTTTTTTTGTGAACGCCCTGTATCAAGAAATCGCAATTTTTTGACATTGGGATATTGGTCTTTGACTTGACTATCACCATGTCAAGTTTCATTTCTTAGTTTTGAAAAGCAAGGCCGCTACGATTTTTTCAAGATAACTGTGAAAATGCGATTTTTTTCAGTTTTTACTTTTTAGTTGGTAGCATTGCCACACAATTGAAAAACAAAAATACAGGCATAAGACAGTTGAAAAAGCTGAATCTGAAAATGCAAAAAAATATAGGGTGTTCCATTTAAAAAAATTGACGTTTTGTTGATCCCGTCAAAATGGGACACCCTGTATAGCTGAAAATAATTTCAGGTTGTAGGTTTCATCAAACCATATAACTTCTTTCTTACATCTTTTTCTCTATCTTGAACGGTAAGACCGCTATGGGATAATTACGCTAGGATGGACCACCCTGTACAGGGTGGTGAAAATTTCGATGCTCACCATTGGTATCTTGGAAACGGTAAGAGATACGAGGTCGGTTAAATTAGAAGAAAGTTGCGCATTTTTGTGGCGATTGAGAATCTGAAAAGAAACTTTGAATATTTTGATTGGTTTACGATTTATCACGAAAAAACTGAAAATTTTGATTTCAGAAATTATTTTTTATCTTTCCAACCATTCAAGATATTTCAATCAAACTTGGTAGTTTTATGTTTTTGATCACTCGGAGTCGATCAACGTTGACAGAAATTTTCCAGGCCTTCTAGATGTCAAATTATGATAGTCAACTTTTGTTTTTCTTATGGCCGCCATATTGGATTTTTGCACTAATAGATAAAGAAAAAATTAGCTTTCCGAATTAGTAACCAACATGTTCTTTTCATGACATTTTTAGCGTCAAATTTTGAAATTTTCGTAAATTATTGACAAAATCGGGAATGCTTTGAAAAACAATTGAAATATTATCAATAGTAACAACAAAAAGAAGACAGATTGTGTTCAATTGACGTATCTAAGGGCTCGATACCAAGTTGCAGGCGCAAAGTTTCCGACGGCGTAACTCGCCAAATACAGCGCGGTCTGATTGGTTGGTATCCGCCGTTGCTATGGTAACGGCACTTACGGCGGTCTCACAGCCCCAACTTGGTACCGAGCCGTAACTTCTTAATCGTGTTTTGTGCTTGTTTGTACCGAGAGTTCATAAATTAAATGAGTCAAGGGTGCCTGTGAATTCAAAAACGTCTGTCGAAACTAGGGTAATCCTTACTTCTTTTCTAATCAATTTGTCAAACTTAAACAAGAACGATGCTAGTTCCGACAGACGTTTTTGAACTCACAGACACCCTTGACCATTCAACTTATGAACTACCGGTACAAACAAGCACAAAACACGATTAAGAAGTTAGATACGTCAATACACAATATTGCGTGACCGCTTAGCGCATGCGCTAAAAAACGAGGTGATTCGTTCCAAGTCTTCCATATGTTACGCTGTAAAATAGGTGATTCTCAAACTAAGCTCAATGGATTATGCGTCGTTTTCAAGTAAAAGTGGTTACATAGAAAAATCGGAGTAACCCTCGCAACCTATTCATGAAAGCACATATGTTAAGGATCATTCCTAAATGCCCCAAATTACGAAATAAAAAAACATGGAACACTTCAACCGTAACATTCAAATTTACCGCGAAACTGTCTGGGGATATTTCATTTAATCAGTGCTGTATTGTATTGACGACAGCATGGCGTGGCGACAGTCGGTCTTCGTGAGTGGCACACACTTTTTCGACCGCCGAATATGCATTTTAAATTGGAAGACTTCACAAGTTGCTGATACAACTGTACAAAACGTCAACGTTAAACACTGAAATCAATGTCGAGTTCTGGGCCGCTATTCTTGAATCGTTGTGAGGAAAGTCCCTGGGAGTAAAATACATTCTGCAGTACACTGATGCAGCGAATGTTGCCTAAAATCGTGGTTTTTAGGCAACTTTCGCTACAGAAGTGTAGTACGGATTATATAAAACTCCAAGGGACTTTTCTCACACGATTCAACAATAGCGGCCCTGAACATGCGCGATGATAACTTGTCACCGTTTTCTTAGTTCGCATGACATCCGTGTCGGAGCGCCACTTCCGCGCAATATTGTGTATTGCACACCATCTGTCACTTTTTTGTTGTTGCTATTGATAAATATTCCAATTGTTTTTCAAAGCGTTCCCGATTTTGTCAATAATTTACGAAAATTTCAAAATTTGACGCTAAAAATGTCATAAAAAGAACATGTTGGTTATTAATTCGGAAAGCTAATTTTTATCTCTATCTACTAGTGCAAAAATCCAATATGGCGGCCATAAGAAAAACAAAAGTTGACTATCATAATTTAACATCTAGAAGGCCTGGAAAATTTCTGTCAACGTTGATCGACTCCGAGTGATTAAAAACATAAAACTACCAAGTTTGATTGAAATAGCTTGAATGGTTGGAAAGATAAAAAATAATTTCTGAAATTAAAATTTTCAGTTTTTTCGTGATAAATCGTAAACCAATCAAAATATTCAAAGTTTCTTTTTAGATCCTCAATCACCACAAAAATGCGCAACTTTCTTCTAATTTAACCGACCTCGTATCTCTTACCGTTTCCAAGATACCAATGGTGAGCATCGAAATTCCCACCACCCTGTATAGGATTTTATTCACAATGAGCTAGCAATCGATACATTCCTAACTTTTGAAAAGTTGGAAAGTGAATGATTCCTTACAGGTTGGAAAATAATGAAGGAAATATGAAGAGAGGTGATCTGATCTAAACAGCTGTCGCGGAGCGCGGAGTGTTGATGGATGCGTTGTTCGAAAAGGTTGCCCATGCCTACCTGATAAAAACGTTTGACGCAAAAAACTTTGAATAAAGCCAATTAATTGCATTTATACTGAATCATTGTGAATAAAGTCCTATACATACCATGGAGTGAAGCGCCATTACAGCCTACGGGATTCTATCTTACCTCGGCACGCCTCGGTAATATATTGAATCCCTTGACTGTAATGAGACACTTTCCACCTCGGTATGTAATGTACTATTATTCACAATGATCCAGTTTAACTACAAATAATTGGCTTTGTTTCAAGTTTTTCGCGTCAAACGTTTTATCAGGTAGGCATAGGTAACCTTTCCAAACAACGCATCCATCAACACTCCGCGCTCCGTGACAGCTGATCAGATCAGATCATATCACCTCTCTTCATACGTCACTTTCGGCCCGTGGTCCGAAGGTGACATTATTTTCCAACCTGTAAGGAATCATTCACTTTCCAACTTTTTAAAAGTTAGGAATGTATCAATTGCTAACTCATTGTGAACAATAGTATATTACACACCGAAACGGGAAATACATCATTACTGCTGAGGCACAGAGAGCCTCCGGCTTTGCCTGGAGGCTCTAGCCCGAAGCTGGAATGATGTATTTACCGTCAAGAGTATGTATACTATTTTACTCACAACCATGTACTCAGCTTGCAGGATTACAGGCGTTCAAAAGTTGAAATCTGAAAATTAACTTCTTGTCATAACTTCCAGATAGGCCGATTAATTTTGCTGAAACGTGGTTCAAGAAATACTGATTAACACACTTATTGTTTGGTTGGATGCATATTTTGAAATTTCCCTTCTAAAGCTACAATTTCTTCACTTTCTCGGGAGGTCGGCAATGGGTCACTTCCCGACCTCCTACTAGGTATGTAATGAATCAATTACCATAGTGGTTGTAAGTAAAAATACTTGAAGAGCTCATGGTAGCAGTAACAAAACAAATCTTTATTTTTGCCTACCTAAAGTTAATCCTAAATTTTGTAAAATGATCAGGCACCACTCTTCTGCGTCAGAGTATTATCAGAATATGTTTCGAGCACATCAGCCAAATGTTCATTATCCCTTGGTTTCTTGAACACTTTCTTTCTCTGTCCAACTTTTCTCTTTGGCGCGATGGGTTTCTTGAGGCCATGATCCTGCATTGATCTGATGCCTTGCTTCTCCAAATATTCATCTATCTTTGCATCATCCATAGCATCCACCGCCACAGACCTCCACAGTTTTTGAAACTCCTCATCGATAGGCAAATTTGACGTCCGATCATTGTAGAACAACACTTTTTTCTTATCCATTGGCCTAGTGATAAAAATGACTTCATTCTGGTTTTGCAGTATTTTCAGGGCTTTTTCACTGTGCGGCAATGATTCCTGGACGTCATCCAGCAATACGCCACCTAAACCTTTAAGATCTTGCTGTTTCAAAAGCTTCAGCAAGCTTTTACGGTCTTTCAGTTTGTATAGGGCTTTGAATAAGAACTTCCCATCTAAGGTGACTTCAATTTTGGGATTGTTCACTAAAGCTTCTGTTTGAAGCCATTGCTTGACCTTATTTCCAACATCCAACTGATTCGTCTCATCTAAAATTTCTTCCAATGTGAGAGGGTATGTTTCTCCTTCTTGATGGCGTGTTCTCATGTGTTTAACTATTTTTGCTAGCACTCCAAACCTGTATTGTGAGCTTCCTGTGGCAGTTTTGTACCTGTAAATTGAGCATATTGAATCAAGTTTTGCAACAAATGGTAACTTTAAATTACGTGTTGATGTCAAGCTTTGGAGCACTGCTACTTGAAGGTTTAAATCGTTTGACGTCATCTCTAGGTGGGTCAGGCTTGGGTTCTGTTTTCCTTTTTTCGACCCTGGTGAGATTTAATTGTGTGAACTCTCTTTTATTTATTAATAAGTTTCAACTTACGCAGGTGTTGAAAGTGCTTTTTTCTTGAAAAACTCTCGTTCCTTGAGTAAAGCAGGGTCCATTTTCAAGCGCCTGTTACACAACAAACTAGAGAATCTTTCAGATCAAGTAATAATAAGAAACCAAATATAAAAACGAACACCAGGAAATAAAGGAGGCTCTCGTCCGTCTGATTTCTCTGGTCTGATCAGAGAATGGTCTGATGCTAATGTGCATGAAGTTTTCGCTTTTGTAAACATTGACAACTGCTGATTGACAGATGACAGATTCCGTCGGAGAAGGATTGGGTGCTTTCCACCTAGACGGTACAAATACCACCAGACAGCACATGTTCCGTAGTTTGGCACACAATTTTAGGTCATCCAATGAGCGGCACAGAACCAAGTAGGAACACGTAGATGGAAAGCACCGTTTGGCACCCGCACATGCGTAAATGGAAGCTGTACCAAACTTGGGACTAGGTGGAAAGCACGCATTCCGTGCTGTGTCAAAACTGCCAACTGCCACTACTGCCAGGTGCCGAAGCACCAACATTTCCCTGTTGTACCTTGTAGGACCTCCTTGCTTGTAGGTCGCGGATCTATGGGTCGCGGGCGCGGGAACATAACCGTCACCTTGGCACACGCTATGGCAACGTTGCAAGTATACCAGAATCCCTGAAGTGGCAACTGCGCAATGCGCATATCCTTTCCGACGTTGAATTGACATAAAACGCTAGCGCAAGCGCAGACAGGGTGCCAAGATCCAAGATGGTGCCAAGCAGTGATGTGAGGGGGAGGGCACGAACTTGTGAGGGTCATGAAAATCTAAATGCAGCTTTAGATTTAGTTACAAAAACCGTCAGATGGAGCTTAAAGTGAAGCCGTAATTGACGATCTGAACAATAAAATCCAATTTCCTGCAAATTATTTTCATTCTTTCTGTGATGCCAGTTCCAGATCGTTCACCTTCATCCATGTACCATCCAATGCGTCTGACTGCCTCACTCGCTTTTCTTTCTACATAATTTTGGTTTCTTGTGAAAAACTGCAAATTTCTATAACTTTTTAGCTTGTGAACATATTTATGCCAGCTTCTTTTAAACAGAGGGTAAGTGATTCTTGAACATTTTCAGGCAATTTCTCTTAAAATTCTTCAAGTTGTCCGAGAGTTTTCCACTTCAAAATGAGTAACCGTCCTGGCTTATGGAGACCGGACTCAGATGATGGAGCCCTTATTAGAGAAAATATCTCAATTCTTCAATCTTTCTCTCAAATTCTAACTTCCCACCCGAAGAGACGTCTCATAATAAAATTTCCATCAGTTTTTTTTTTATAAAGTGGCAATTGTTCAATAAATCATCCATTGAACTATTTAATGAACGGAAGACCAAACTATTGGCTTTATTCAAGTATAAAACAATAAAGGTGCGTTCAGTCAGCTTATTTAGCCGCAAGTTTTAATTTTAGTCGTAAGCGCTGCATCGCTCATTGGCTGTTCTGAGGAGGCTGGTTCATAAGAGCCAATGGGCGTCTCTACGCTTGCGACTAAAATTAAAACTTGCGGCTAAACAAGCTGATTAAACGCACCTTAAATCGAAAACAGACTTGTAACTAGGGAGCGGATTTATATGCGGTAAAAAAGTCCAAAATATGCAGTTTATATATGCGCTTAAAAAGTATCAAAATATGCGGTAAAAATGTTCAAATACAGCAATATATGCGAGTAAATATGTTATATAAGCTGCAAGAATATTGAAAATTTCAACATCCACATGTAAAACCAACCAACCAACTTTGACCATCAAAGTAAAAAAAAGAATTTATTCGAAAATTTTCAATTATTTTTCCTTATGATTGAAAATTAAAAACCGTCTTTACCGTTTTTCCCGTTTTTAATTTTCAATCATAATTTCATCTATTCCTCCATGGATCAAGAAACCATACATATTTTTCCTTAAAATCAAAATATCGTGATTTTCTAGCACATTGTAGAGATATAATGGGCAAAATAGTGACAAATATTCAGTTATGTGCAAAAATATGGACTAAATATGCGGCTATATGCGATTATATGGACTGTCAATTTGTATGCGGTGAAAAGTCAAAATAATAAATTATATGCGAAATAAAACTTGGTATTGTTACGAGCGGCGACCCCGTACATATCGGTAAACACTCGACCTTTCTGGATCCTTCCATCCATTAGATCGCAGTGTAGAAGTCTGGAGCGATCTGGAGCGCGATTCTGTACTCGCCCACCGACACTTGTCGGTGTCGGTAGCTAGGCAGGAGCGAATTTGATTGGCTCTCACCCTAGCTAGCGATCCGATAGTTGTCGGTAGGAAAGTACAGAATCGCGCTCCTGGTGCATTCCAGAGCGTTCGTGTATGTGAAACTCAATGGAGACTCGAACGTTCGATCAAGGCACATCAGTCCACTTTGGCGGAGGTGCAGATGTCAGAACACATGGAAAGCACGCGGAAGGTGTGTGTGATTATTCAGGAATGGTCTAGAAACCGCATATGCCAGGCACTATGGAATTTGCTGGAAGTAGACAGAAGGCTCGGGAACATTATTCGGAGGCCTTATATAAGGCATCAGCCGGCAGCTCGCGGCAGTATTGAATTGGATAGCGAGCGATAACAAGCGAAGTACCTGCGATATAATTCCAAGTGGATAATTGTTGGCGTTTATTGATTGTAGTACGCAGAAATAAACAGTGTTTGTTTTAAAACAATCGTCTCAATTATATTCGAACCCGTACGCGAAATATCGTAACAGTATTTAGGTTCCTTATAGATGGAAACGTCAAGCTGCAAGTCGACAGTTGCATCCAACTTAGCGAATAAAACATGTAAAAAAACTATAAATCCGCTCTCTACTTGTAACTATAGAAATACACCAATCTTGTAACTATAGAAATACTTAGAACCAGTACAAAAGAGTTATTGCAGATGAAATAAGGGCAAGCAGTATTAAAAGCGGCACTATTTTGACACCTACGCTTGCGCAGATTAGTGCGTCGTTAAATTTCCCTTAATAAGGATAGCGCCTACGATTAGCGCCTGCCTTTATTTGTGCACTCTTTAGGTCGACCTTATTTATACTTTATTTTGACAAGTCCCAAAAATGGCCTTATTGGAGTGTATGTTGGTTGCCTATATTCCTCCAATTTTGAGCAAACTACCCTTACGTTATTGAATAGGGGGCTAATTTTTTGCAGATAGCAGATAGACTCCACAGGCCTTGCAGTACACGTGTGCAAACTATCAGGGCCGTCGGAGGGGTCCTTGTGTCCCGCATGCGCTTAGTGACACCCGTTAGAGGGTATAAGTAGAGGGAGTAGGAATAAGTTTGCGATCTGCAATCAATAACTCTAATTCTGCAACCAAAAATAGGGTAAGCAGTATTTTATTAACGCCTCCTTTAATAGTGCCGAGTGCCGTGCAGTAAAATGGCATTCTGCAATAACTCTCTGCCGCTCGAAAAGCTTTTCCGTCCGTTCGGGAGGGGATATGAAAGGTGAAAGGGGCACGATTCCCGCCATTTTTGCTTCGGCGCTGTATATTTCGACGCTTAAGTTTTCGACAGTAAGCGGATTCTCTGGTAAGCGGTCTACCCCACAGAGTAGTCTACCCCTATGGTCTAGCCGCATAGACATCTACCCGTCGTAGATTATTTGCCATTATCATCTGGTGCTACCAACCAAACAACCAACGAAGGTACTACGCAGGTGGGCACCACATACTTAAATAGCATGTGGTGGGCACAGTCCAACTGACAGTTGTTTGACAGATGTTTGGTGTTGGGTCTCTGTTGGTGCATGACTTGTGGAATCTTGCGTGCTCTGTGGAGTGTGGATCTTGCAAAAGACACCACAGCATTGCTTTTGTGAGCTTCTAAGATTCGTGTTGTGTCCTTGGAGGTTGGTCAAGTCACAGGACAGGCGTCAAGTTTATTTCTATTCTATTAACTATTGAGTACGTAAGGAGTTGAGTTGTGTTTTTTTATCTAGTGAACAGACAAGACCTTTGAATATACTGAAAACATTAGAAAACACCTGTACAAAACGCATTTGTGAAGGAGGTAAGATATTTGATTTAGTTTTCTCATGGTTCACAATTCCAATAATCAATATTCACAACAAAACTGGGCCCCTAAGCGGCTTCGTCCTGAACAATCACATTAGTCAGTCAATTTATAGTATTAAGTATTTATTTAGCTATTATTCATTTACTTAGAAATGGACAGCGCTGTATCTGTAGATGGCTACTTGGTGGATTTGATCGACGATAAGTGGCGTGGTGAGAAACTTCCAGAAGACGACATTCTAGTACCGCAAGGGGAACTGTCTGATCCAGAAGCTGACAACGGAGACGTCCATCTGACCCTCAGTGAGCAAGAACAAAAGTGGACTGACATTGCCCTAACTGCCATCAACGAACAACAATAGCACCATGGAGTTACCAGAAGTCGGTCAGCATTGCTCCCAAAACCACTGCAATAAATTGGATTTTCTGCCTTTGCAATGCAAATGTGGAAAAATATTCTGTTCCGACCATTTAAATATCCATTCTGCTTCTTGTGACACTTTATCCAATAATTCTGTCATAGCTCCTTTGCAAAAGATAAATAATATTTATCAGTGTTCCCATCCTGAGTGTAAAGAAACCAGCATAGTTTCTTTGATATGTGACAAATGTAATCAGCATTTTTGTATAAAGCACCGGCACATAATTGGATGCCATGAAAAAGATCCTGAAGTCATCGCAAAAGAGAAGGAAAAGTACAATGCTCCTGTTAGACAGTTTAATGAGGCTAAAAGTCTTGTGGACAAACAAATTAATTCAAATCTTAATGAAGCCATTAAAAAAGGAAAAAACAGAGGAACAGTTGCAAAAATTAGACTAATGAAACTTAAAGGCAAAGCAACAGGACTAAAAACAATTCCAAACACTGATCGTGTGTATTTTCATGTGAGAAGTCCCAAAGGAGAAGTTCCACTGTTTGTTTCTAAAGCTTGGACATTAGGAAGAGTGACAGACGCGGTAGCTGTGGAGTGTAAGCTGCAAAACAACAATAATAAGTGTGGGGAAAAGAAATTGCGATTATTTCAGGAAGAAGGTGAAATGTTGTCCAACAACATGTCTATTAATTTAGAAGAGTTATTAAATGGGGTCATCCAAGATGGTGATAATTTAACTATAGAATATGTAGATGAGTGAACAAACATTTGTATAAAAAAAAGCCTTAGTAATTTATTCCAGTTTGCTGTAATTCAATAAAAATACAATAAAAAGTGCATCAAGAGTCTTACTTGGGTCGAATGCAGTGTAGTGGGGTCGGTACAATATACAGGGTCCTGCAACAGTGCATCGGGCTTTCATAGCGCCCTTCCCTTATGAGATAGAAAAAAATCTGTTGTGGACGTCACAGATCTTTCCAGACTAGTCTAGTCTGTTTCCAGTTGTCTAGTATCCAGGAACCTATGGAACATTTTCTTCGAAACGTCGTCCCTTCGGGTGGGAAGTTGGAATTAGAAAGATTGAAAATAATTTGAATTGAAAATTGTGTTTTGGAAAATTTGAATTTTCGGGAAAATCCTCAAATCTTTTTCCAAATCAACTTATTGTGAAAATCTTCAATTGAGGCTTCACTTTGAGCTCCATCATTCAAGTCCGGTCTCAAAAACTCAGGCCGGTTTTACAATTTCAACTAAAAAATTCCCAGGAAATTGGAAAAAAATTGTTGGAAAATGTTCAAAAACCTCTTATTAAAAAAAATTGTGAAATTCTGTTCACGGGACAAAAACAGTTGGAAAATTTGCAGTTTTTCCAGTTTTTCCGTTCGCCGAACGTTCGCGCGCTATTATTTTAGGTACCTACAGCTACTAAACTACTCAGCAATTGAACTGGCCCACTCAAAATTTTTAATGAACTTCAAAGTGCCCTAGCTCCCGAAAAAATAGGACCAACTCTAATTTTTTTCTTTTCCCACATACCTTGTCTATCGTAGGACGGATACAGAATCAAATTCAAATCTTCCGTGTTGGTTATACAGGGCATCGCGTAAAATCCTGCAAAAACTAAAAAGTTTGAGTAACTCCCAATTTGAAAAAACAAGTTATTGAATATTTTTAACTGGTCCATGGAGGATGGTACATCCATATCCCGGAACGGTTTTTCAATTTCCCGATTATCCTTCCTCACTACAAGGTGATTTGAAAAAACAACTTTTTGCTTTTTTGGTCATAGCTTTTTTCCTTATTGACCGATTTTTATAATCTGTGGCTCATGTTAAAGGTTAAGCTTCAGGGAACAAGAATATGTCTTCGAAATTGATGCAAAAGAAAACTTGAAATTAAGACTCTGCTTGAAAAATGGCGCATATCTGAATAACCCCCGAAATCAGATCTGGAGATGGAACTTGTCGGAAATCAATTTACTTTAAAGTGAACCATGAAAATGATCATTTTAAGATATATACGTCTTCCTGTATAAAAGAAGATTTCTTAACGAGGGAATTAAATTATGGATGCATGTTTTTAGGAGAAAATCAGTGTCTCTTTTACCTGAAAACTAATGTTACCTACTTTACGAATATCAAAACTGGTAATTATTATTGAACCGAGAAAAATCCAACAATGTTTCTAAATTCGATTACCAGCTTTGTTGTTCGTAACGTAGATTACATTAGTTTTCAGGAAAGAGGGGCACTGATTTTCTTCTGAAAACATGCAGCCATAATTTAATTCCCTCGTCAAGAAATCTTCTTATATACAGGAAGAGGTATATCTTGAAATGATCATTTTGAATGGTTGACTTCAAAGTAAATTGATTCGGACGAGTTCCATCTCCAGATCTGATTTTGGGGGTTTCTCAGATCTGTGTCGTTTTTGATGCAGAATCTCAATTTCAAGTTTTCTTCTGCATCAATTTCGAAAACATATTCTTTTTCGCTGAAGCTTTAGCTTTAACATGAGCTACAGATTATAAAAATCGGTCAACAAGGAAAAAAGCTATATGACCAAAAAATCAAGAAGTTGTTTTTCTCGAATCACCCTGTAGTGAAGAAAGATAATCGGAAAATTGAAAAACCGTTTCGAAATATGGGTGTACCATCCTCCCTGGACCAGTTGAAAATATTCAAAAACATGTTTTTTCGAATGGGAGTTACTCAAACTTTTTAGTTTTTGAAGGGTTTCACGCGACGCCCTGTATAACCAACAAGGAAGATTTGAACTTAATTCTGTATCCGTCCTACGATAGACAAAGAGCGCAGGTAAAGAAAAAATTTGGAATTAGTCTTATTTTTTTGGGAGCTAGGGCACTTTGAACTTCATTAAAAATTTTGGGTGGGTCACTTTAATTGTTGAGTAGTTTATTATAGGGATTGTTTTGAAACTTTGAAAATGGACGTGAACGTGAAGGATTGCTCGACATCGACTCAACAAGAGAGCATAGCAACTGGGTTAATAATTATTATATAATCAATAAAAATGGCACTGGCACATCCATGATGTCATCACCGCCAAATGAAACTCCCGCTGTGAAGAAGTGCCGCTGGGTGCTCAGAGACAAGGCTCAACCGGAAGGCTTTGAAACCACTACAGGAAGTTACCATCGCTACATTCCAACTGTACCTCAAAATTTCGATTGTGTAAGTTTTTTATAAGTAGGTAACTACAATCATCTTCAATATTTAAAGTTATGCAACTTTCCTTAGCGAGTGAAGGTTACTTTAGCGCCCAATGTACTGCAAAAGGAAATCACTCTTGGAAAAGAGCAGTTCAAAACTAATTACAGAGAAGAATACGTGTATAAACGGAGTCATTCGTTTAAGAACCCCAAGATTCCCTTTGATAACATCAATGGTTTGAGGACTGTTCAAGAAAAGGTACCTATCTTATTCATCAGTTTACACCACGGAGTTTACACCTATACCAATAATAGATATAGCACCACCAGTACCACAACACCACCACCTGCAATTAAATTATGAAAATATTAAAAACTAATTATTTATTTTCAAGTATTACGCCACTCCTCCTCCGCCAATAGCTCCGAGACTGTCGGAATTCAAAGACTCCTATCATGCAAACTATTTCAGTTATTTCCCCAAGGAAATTGCAGGACCACCAGTTGAAACTTCATACTGTTGTGTGAGTTGTCTTTTAACTCGGTATAAAATTATCTACCTACCCACTTTTGCTTCCTTCCACTCGTTTGATATTGACTTTCTACTTTAGCTTACAAAATTAGGATGCGAACAGCAACCGGCAATAGCTCCTGAAAGACAGGGGTATTGGAGATGGACTGATCCTTATTTTACTACTTACAAAGCAGCGTATGTGATACCTGATGAAGTAGGCGACGCTGTTAGTGAGAAGACCCTCACTTTTTATAATGTGAGATTCGGAGAGATTATTGAAATAGCATATTTGTGTATACAAATCTTTATTTATCCCAGAACATATTATTTTATAACATTATTGTGTTGTGTTTTTTAGGAAGATCAATTCACCCTGCCTCTCAAATCAGGGAATCAAATGATGTTTGATAAAGCTACTTTCAAAACAGGAGTCGTCCCCAATAGGATTCTGCCGAAATTTCCCAAGGCAGTTCCCAATTTGTAAGTTGACATGACATTGTTGGATTACTATACTCAACCTATAGTAAGTGGGGTGTCGCAGTCACAGTACCACAGAAAAAATGTATCAGTATAGTATATACTAGTATACAGATAGTATACTATACTGTATCAGTATAGTAGGTACCTTTACTGATACATTTTTTCTGTGGTACTGCGATCCTACGTATACACAACAATAATATACAGTATACCTACAATTATATATACAATATACAATTATTCATCGAAAATTTCTAAGGGCGTAGATAATAGGAGACTGTCCCCGATTTTCAACCCTATTTTTATATCCCCTGATTATTTTTTAAATTGTTGATATTTTCGGATCCTACGTTCGATTTAGAAGAAAAAGTTACTCTTGCAAAATTTTAATTAAAGGCTTCGTTTTCGAGATACTTGGGATTGAAACATTGGGAAACATCTCGAAATCGCCACTTTCCTGGGCCTAAAAATTAAAATTCAAGAAAACCCATGATTCGTCAACTGGAATGAGTTTTCTAGGTGTTTTAAGTTGATAAACCACCATTTTCGCTGAGAAACATGAAGTTTTTCAGAAAAAAACAATTTGGGCCCTGGAAAGTGGCGATTTAGTGTTGTTTTCAATTTTTCAAACCCAAATATCTTCAAAGTCAAGCCTTTCATCAAAATTTTGCAAGAGTAACTTTTTCTTCTAAACTGAACGTAGAATCCGAAAATATCAACAATTTGGAAAAATAATCATGGAAGATGAAAATAGGGGCGAAAATAAGAGACAGTCTCCTATTATCTACGCCCCTAGAACTTTTTGATGAATTGTGGTATTATTATTCGATGGAAACTCAGTTGACTAAACTTTGGTTTAAATTTGATTGAAATCGGTCCAACGGTTCAAAAATTACGGTAAAAAAAAACATTTAAAAAAGTCAACTTCAACACCCTGTATCTTTTTAACGAAGCATTTTAGGATCATGAGTTATTTGTTCTTTTGGCTTTATTTTTGATGGGGAATCATCCCTCAAAGTTTGTAATAACCAGACCCGAACACCCTTGTATATTAGGGTGGGCCGAAAAAATAAAAATTTGCCAAATCGAAAAATAATAGTGCGGAAAACTTGTATTTGAGCTTTATAAGTATTCCTATGAAAATTTGAAAAAAATTAATTTAGGTCTTGGGGTGCCACAAAGCACTTGAAATTTAAAAAAATTGAAATTCTTTGAATTTTTTTTTTTAATCCAAGCATTTTTTCCAATTTTTTTTTGCCGAAGGTTTGTATTGGGTCTTTGATATTGTGTGTACAATTTTTTGTTTCAATTAGTCAAGTTTCTGATTTTTACATGACATTTTCTGAAATGAATGGATTTTGTTCAACTATCAAAACTTTCTAATGTCCTGTAGAACCAAAAATCTTGACTAATTGAAACAAAAAATTGTACACACAATGTCAAAGACCCAATACAAACCTTCGGCAAAAAAAATTGGAAAAAATGCTTGGATTTAAATAAAAAAAAATTCAAAGAATTTCAATTTTTTTAAATTTCAAGTGCATTGTGGCACCCCAAGACCTAAATTAATTTTTTTCAAATTTTCATAGGAATACTTATAAAGCTCAAATACAAGTTTTCCGCACTATTATTTTTCAATTTGGCAAATTTTTATTTTTTCGGCCCACCCTATTGTATATCCCCATTATAAGGACTGTTATTATACTTTTGTAACATTTTCGAACATTTCAGTGGGATGAATACCGAATACAGAGATAAGTACATCAAACAGACGTTCTCGGAAATTTACCCATTTATACGAGACAGTTGTGTCATCTATGAAGATTATTCTATGCCTCCAGCTAGCCGTGAACAAACATGCGCTGCCCCTGGCATGTACTGTTCCGAGTACTGCCATCTTGGTGGATGGCCCGTGCGATGCGTCGTGGAACTTAGCAAACCAAAGAAGGAAATAAAAAGAACTAAAAATTGCTGTAAATTTATAGATCAATAAATTCATGTCGAAATATTCTGTTTCATTCTTACAATTACCTACATTGACTAAACTGCTCCACAATGAAGTTGTCGCCACCAACAAAATGGCTTGACTTTGACGACCAATAACTTTCGATTGCCGAAAGTGATTTCCATTCTATTGATTGCGTTTCTAGCCCAATATATCCCTAATAGATCCTGTAATTGTGAATATTAAGGAACTGCATGTAACATTTATACAGGCTGATATGTAAAAAGGTGAAAAATTGTAACAACTTCATCGAACTCCCATTTGCAAAAATTTTTTTTTCCAAATTCCAATGTGAAAATCATGAAGTGCATTGTCCCTATTTCTCGCAATATTGAATCACTATTCTGATGAATGGGTGGTTGACAAGTTGTCATTGAGCACGATTGTTCCTACAACCGTTCCGGATAACTTGAATTTGAAAACAACCAGAAAATCTGGTGTGGGGCCAGGCAGGGGGCACTTTTTGAAACGCTAGTCACTGTCTGTTGTTGGCACGTTGAATTGGGCTTGGTACATTTCACCGACAACAACTCACCAAATTCGCCAAATTCTGTAACGCCCCAAAAGGGTCGCTAAGAAGTTACTTGTGGCTTCGCAATAAATAAACAACAAAACTTGACAAATTCTGGCAATCTCTGTGAATGTTAATCCTCCCGGCTAATCAGAAGGTGCGTTGGGGAGGGTTCGAGGTAAGTATTAAAAGGAAAATTAATTTAGGGGCGCCACAAGATTTTAGAATTAACACTCACCAGACGAAGGTGAAAATCTTGAAAGAATTGAGATTGGAGTGCACAGAATTTGCTATGCTATAGCTATGCTAGAGTTTTGATAGCTATGCTAGAGTTCAAGATGGCGTCACAGCCTAAACACGCTTCAGCTGCCGACTCTTGTCAAAAGTGTAAAAGAACCGTTGTTAGTGGTCCCAAGTGCAGCGTTTGTGGGAATGTGTTTCATCTCAGCTGTGCCAAGCTCACAGCAAATGTGAAATTTGCTGATGGGGGTACAATCACCTGCTGTAAAGCCCCTGAACTGGGGGATCAAAATGGTGGAATCAACCTGGACGTTATTCCCGCCACTGGGGATGTTTCTGCTGACGATATATTGAATCATCGCATGTTCCGGTACATCATTGAACAAAAGGATGAAATGATTAGCGAATTACGTGACAAAATAAAGATTCTGAACGACCACATCGCTTTATTAAAAAGTTGTGATAAGAAAGTAAATGAAAAACGCGGGCCATCTACCAAAACACCGGACGCTGCCGTAAAGAAACATACTACGGCACACCATCCAAGCGTTGGAGAGAGCTCTTCATCGATACTTTCGGCCTCTACTGAAAAGAAACCAAAAGGTCCTGACGACAGACTGGATGTCCATGTCCCAGACAAGCAGCAAATTGTTGTGCCACGAGATGCGGATGAAAACAAAAAAAAACCGGATGAGGGTTTCAAAACCGTCAACCGAAAGGTGAAGAAGAGAAGCGAAGCTGTTTTGGGTACCAAGCCCACCCTGAGTTCTGCCACCACTCTCTCGGGTGCGGAACGAAGAATATGGCTTTGCTTGAGTCGTACGGCTCCTGGTACCAAGGAGGAAACAGTGCTAAGTTTTTTAAGTGATGTTCTTCCCAACGTAGAGTTTACCTGTGAAGAGGTTCCATCTAAAAGTTCATTTCCCGTATTTAAGATCGGCGCGCCCCTTCACCTCAAGGATACTTTGCACTCGGCGGATTTCTGGCCGGAAAATTGTAAAATAAGCAGGTTTCATTTTCCTGGAACTTCTTTTCTTTTGTCGGGCCGGAAAGGGACCAATTCCTAGTGAAAAATTTTATTCCTGGCAGCATAAACAGTAAAGATAGTGACTTAAGAGTGATTTACACAAATATACAGTGTTTACGTAATAAATTTGACCAACTGGAAGCGATTGCAAGTGACTGTAATCCACACATTATTGCTTTAAGTGAACATTGGCTGAAAAATGAGGAATTACAGCTATATAACTTGCCTAACTATAAACTGACGCATTCGTTCTGCCGAACTGTAAATAAAGGTGGAGGAGTACTATTATATGTGAAGGAGAATTTAAAAATTGAAAATTTGTTTAGTTTGGATAGATTCTGCAGTGAAAAAGTATTCGAGATAGCAGCTGTAAAGATTGTGGACCTAAATTTGATAACATTGGTTGTATATAGGTCTCCATTAGCAATCATAGGCCGCGATGGTGCAAAGCAATTTATTGAAAATTTGAGCAGATGCCTAAACATTATCTGTAAGGAAAGCTGTAAGATTCTTTTATTGGGTGATTTTAATTTTAATATTTTGAAACCGGGTGCATTGTGTCGCGAGTTTGTTGATGTTTTGGGTGAATTTAATCTGAATCTGACCATTTCTGAGCCAACTAGAGTTGCGGCATCTAGCAGTACCTGCATTGATAATGCAATAACAAACCTTGACCCTGCTGAATATGACACCTCAGTAAAAAATTATCATTTATCTGATCATTTGTCTATTTTCTTTGTTGCAAAAAATATATTCAATAACAATAATGAAGGTAAATATGTTAAAACAAGAGCACTGAAACCGGAGAATCTTCACGATTTTGTCAATTCAATCAGGACGCAGGATTGGTCGGCGGTTTATAGTGGAAACTCTGCGGAAGATGAATTCAATATTTTCTTAGATCTTTTTCTTGCCTTATTCAATCTGACTTGTCCTGAGAGAGTGGTTCTGAAACAAAATGGTGACGTCGGGTGGCACAAAGGCCGGGGGTGGTACACTGAGTCACTGAGAAGACAGCGAGAACGACTACAGAAATTCGATATCATGCGAACTGCTTTGGAGGATGAAAACTCAAAAAAACTTTATAATCGCCTAAAGAAAGAATATAAACACAACTTAGGTATGGCTAAAAAACATGCAAACATGAAATTCATCGAAAATTCCAGCAATAAATCAAAAGCCGCTTGGAGTATTATCAATGCGGAGTGTGGACGGAGAACAACAGAGAGTGTGCCGGAGTTTAGTCCCGATGAGCTGAATTCTTTCTTTCTAAAGGTGTCTGAAGTCATGAAAAATAAAATACCACAAGCAAAATCTCATTTCTCTGAGTTCTTAAGACACACAGAGAAACCTTGTTCGTCATTTTATCTTAGGCCAACGGATAGAGGGGAGTTGCTGAGGATCATGAGTGGTTTGAAAAACTCGAATTCGCCGGATGTTTACGGTCTAACAGCAAAAGTGATTAAGCAAGTGGCAGGAGACGTAGTTGATGTCTTGGAGTACTTGATAAACACATGTATCGAGCACTCAGTTTTTCCGGACAGGCTGAAAATTGCTCGAGTGATACCTATTTTCAAAAAAGGTTCGAAAAAGGACATAAACAATTACCGTCCAATATCTATCCTTCCTGTTTTTTCAAAGATCTTTGAGGAAGTGATAAAGGTTAGAATTGTTCACTACTTTGATAGAAATGACCTCTTTTGTCCTGAACAGTTTGGCTTTAGAACGGGTAAATCGACCATAAAGGCTGCTGTTCAATTGGTTGAGCATGTGTCGGGCGCCTTTGACGGGAACATGTCGACAATTGCTGCAATGGTTGACTTGTCGAAGGCGTTCGACTGTGTTGACCATGAAATATTGCTGGCCAAGATGGAGCACATGGGAGTTCGAGGTGGCTCACTGGATCTTTTCCGCTCCTATCTGCGGGATAGGCAGCAGTTCGTGTCTTTGATGTCGCAAACGTCGACTTTGGGCAGACTACTCGCTGGTGTTCCACAGGGGTCCATCCTTGGACCCATATTGTTTATAATATACCTGAACGATCTGGCGCATTCTGTTAAGCCGACAAGATCAGTTTTGTTTGCAGATGACACAACATTTTACCAATCTGCCTTAAATGAGGAGTCCAATTCAATCAATTATGCAATTCTGAGAGCCGGCGAGTGGTTCTGCTCGAATCGATTACATGTGAATGTCGACAAGACACAAAATATAACTTTCTCCACTCGGGACCGGATGGGGGGTGATCCTGTCAGATTCCTTGGAATTGTTATGGATCCCAGACTTTCATGGGCACCACATATAGATGACCTTGCTGGAAAGTTGAGCAAGGTGGTGTATCAAATCCGAAAAATTAAAGATTACGTGAACACGGAAACTGCTCTCACTCTATACCACGCCAACTTTTCGAGCTTGGTCAACTATGGCATAGTTTTGTGGGGTTTCTCACCACAGCTAGAGAGAATTTTCAAAATCCAAAAAAAAGTAGTTCGCATACTTTGTGGGGCTAAGATGGCAGATCACTGCAGACCTCTTTTCAAGTCCTTGGGACTGCTGACCGTTCCTGCATGTTATGTGTTTCAGTGTCTCTTGTATGCAAGAGAAAATCTCGAGATTTACACTGACAATGGTGATTTTCACGAGTACAACACAAGAAATAAAAATAACCTGACCATACCTTTTCACAGAGTTAAAGCTTCTCAACAGTCAACAAACTACATGTGTATCAGACTTTTCAACAGATTACCAAGCTGCATCAAAACCCTTAATATAAGTCAGTTTAAGAAAGCCGTCAAGGTGCTTTTGACTGAGAGAACGTTATATTCGGTACGGGAGTTTCTTGAGTGATACCTACTGTTCTATGGCGTCAACTCCTTGTTGTTTTATTGTATATTTTGTTGTTGTTTAAACATTTTTCACTTGTCTTATATTGACAAAGCCAATATTGTATGTCGCAGTGATGGTGAATAAAGATTATTCTATTCTATTCTATTCTATTCACCGACTGGACATTTCACCGACAGCCATTTCACCGAACGGACATTTCACCGACACGCCGTTTCGCCGACAGGACATTTCACCGACTCGCCGAATAACCGACTGGACAATTCGCCGACACGCCATTTCACCGACAGGACATTTCACCGACAGGATACTTCACCGACTCGACAACGACAACTCACCAACAGGAAGTTTGACTAACTCGCCAATTTTGCTTGAAAATGAGTTCCCGGAAAATGCTGCAAAATGGAACCATATCGTGTTTGGTATTGGCGAATGCGGAAAACATTTTTTTGTGTGTAGGTTTCATGTTTTCAACCCTGTACAAGTGTACATTGCTAGAAGCTCAAACGTGGAAAACAGATTGTTGTCTATATCTTTTTCCCGGAAAATTCGAGGAAAATGAAATTGGTATGATAAATTTGCCAACCAATCTGGATTCTGACATACGGTTACCGTGTTACAAGTTTTTCCGTGTCTGGGATCTCCAAACATCCCGAGGTTCCTTATGGATTGAAGAAAGTTCACAGTTTTCCACCGAAAAACGTTGGGAAATTTACGTTATTAGTTTTTTTCAGTAATCGTTGTGTTCTACTTCCATATTGCTTGGGGTCAATAAGAAAGAAAGTGGAAAATTGTGGAAGATTGAATTTCCACTTTTCTCGCCGAAAATCCAAAAAACGAACGAATGATCGGGATCGTTAAAATGAAGTTACTGAACTGGTTATTTTATTTTTGTTGGAGTGAATTCCCACTTTTTTATCAGAAGAATGATAGGTACTCAAGTGAGGAGTGAATTTCTTATTTGGTAAATCTGAAAAGAAGAGAGAATGCTCGAGTCAAAAATTCAAAACTTGACTGTGTGTGTGTGTGTATCTGGTAAGTCTAAGAGGATGATACTCGAGTCAAAAATGAACTCCTCAACTGGCGGGTCTAAAAAAAGAAGATTGCTTGAGTCAAAAATAGACTTTATTAGCCAGTGCAGTGAGTTCAAAAAGAAGAATGGAAAATAAACTCCATATCTAGTAGGCCTAAGGATACTTGATTCAAAAATAGGCCCCTTATACGAGTAGTGGGTCTCAAAAGAAGGATGATACTTGAGTTAAAAAATTACCTTCTTACCTGGTGGGTCTGAAAAGGAGAAGGATGTTTGAATCAAAAACTCAAAAATAGGCTCTGCATAAGGCGAGTCTAAAAAATAGCATGATACTTGATCAAAGATAAGCTCCTAAACTAGCAAGTAGAAAAAGTGTTCTTGTCAAAAATATATTTAATCTATGTAGTGAGTTGAAAAAGAATAAGGATGGTACTTGAGTGGAAATCAGTTATTTATTTGGTGTGTCAGAAAAGAAGGAAGAAGGATCATACTTGAGTCCATATCTGGTAGGCCTAAGAATACTTGACTCAAAAATTAAACCCTCATCTGGTGGCGCTAAAAAGAAGGATGATACTTGAGCAAAAAATAATCTTCTTATCTGGTGGGTCTGAGAAGAAAAATGATACCTCGGATGATACTTGAGTCAAAAATCGGTTTCTTATCTAATGGGTGCAAAAAAAAATTATACTTGAGTTAAGAATACACTTATCATTTTGTGGGTTTGAAAAAGAGGAGGAGGCTTGAGTCAAAAATTCAGAAACTGACTGTGTATCTGGTGGTAATTACCACCTAATTACTAGACTTAAGTCAAAAAAGAAAGACGATACTCTAGTCAAAAATTAACACCTCAACTGACGGATCTAAAAAAAAGGAAAATACCTACCTAAGCAAAAAATCATTTCCTCATCAGGTGGGTCTGAAAAGAAGGAAGATACTTGAGTGAAAATTAGGTTCTTATCTGGTTATCGAATACACTTTTGGAGCTGAATAGCAACCATGCTCGGAATCGCACCGGTACGGAATCGAGCATATCAATCTTTCAAATTAATTTAGGTGCCTATGGTCCAAAACTCAAAACGCTACAGTCCTGTCGGTGAAATTGCGTGTCGGTGAAATGTCCTGTCGGCGATTCGGTGAAATGTCCTGTCGGTGAATCGGCGATTCGGTGAAATGTCCTGCCGGTGAAATGCCGAGTCGGTCAATAGGCGAGTCGGTGAAATGTCTTGTCGGTGGATCGGCGTGTCGGTGGAATGTCCAGTCGGTGAATTGTCCTGTCGGTGAATCGGCGTGTCGGTGAAATGTCCAGTCGGCGAAACGGCGAGTCGGTGAAATCTCCTGTCGGCGATTCGGTGAGTTGGGTGTCGGTGAAATGTCCAGTCGGTGAGTTGGTTGTCGGTGAAATGTCCGTATTCCGTTGAATTTCATCAATACAGGGTGTCTCAAAACTCGCGCCCCAGAGAAAATGAGACAAAACTAGACGGCATTCGGATGTGTAATACCGAGAGAAAAAAAATCTACCTCAAATGGTATTCGAGAAAAGACAAAAGTCAAGTTAACCAATCAGAGACTTACACCTTTGAGGTGTGTTACCTCAACTTTAAGTTGCTAGGTTTCCTTTTTAACAGTGAGCCAAACATTAATTGCAAAATGACAGGCAGCTGGTATTACTTTCGAAACTTAGCAACCGGTTAAATTTTGCAAATTTACCTCGAATTGACCCTCCGGGATTGGTTAATTCAAAAGACTCATGACTCCTTTATGCAAGCAGCAATCAATTTTTTTCTTCCGTTTTCTGGGAACCTATTGTTGTCGGCACATGTCAGTGTTCCCTGGGGCGCGTGTTTTGAGACATCTTGTATTTCAGATGTCGAACATGTTTTTTGCTAGTCTAAACCCCTGAATATGGTAGAATCCATTTTCTGTGGAAGGGGGAGCCCCCTGGAAGTTCACTTGTTGTGCTTGTGCTATGCCTGAGCTTTACCCCTGATTGCGTTTTTCTGGTGACAACCGTGCTACCAAGATGATCAAAAATGTGTGTTGCTACAGTAACGCTGAAAACCTATATTTATGTCATTGTTCATACTGACACGTCAAGTCACTCCAACAATGTCGAGACCTGTGTTTTCAGCGTTAGGTACTGTAGCAACAAACATTTTTTACCATCTTTGTAGCACGGTATCACCAGCAAAACGCGATCAGGGGTAAAGGCTCAGGCACAGTACAAGCACAACAAGTAAGCTTCCAGGAACTCCCTCTTCCACGGAAAATGAAGTTCTACCATATTCAGAGGTTTAGACTTGCATAAAGCATGTTCCACATCTGAAATATTGATGAAATTCAACGTGCCAAAAACAGACAGTGACTGTTTTTCAAAAAGTGCCCCCTGTCTGGCCCCACACAAAATTTTCGGGTTGTTTTTAAATTCAAGTTATCCGGAACGGTTATAGGAACAATCGTGCTCAATGTCAACCACCCATTCATTGGAAGTGACTCAATCTTGCGAGAAAATAGGGCAAATCTGTTATAGTGGGGGCCCTAGGTGAATGAACCTTGCAAATGGTGATGAAAGCATGAAATTCGGTACACATACTCAGAATGAGCCCCTCTTTCAGATAAGAGGTGGAGCCACGCCGAATTTTCACTGGAAGGGGGCTCGGGGGGCTCCTGTAAGTTGAAGGTGCTAGGACTCCCACCAAACCGCTTATTATCAGTTCGTTTTATAAATTAAAAAGGGAACTTGTGAATATATCGTAAACATTGACTACGTTTATCGCCTTGTCTCGGAAATTTTTAATTATGAAAAAAAAAAATAGGTTCTTCGGCAGATCACACAAATTGGTTTTATTTTATTTTCACCTACAAAGAATTGAAAAGCAGATGTGCAACACGTTGATTCCACATACTTGTTGATTCCCACAAATTCGTATCCTATAAATTCGTTTGTGGAGTCAAAATTTTGATGGTGTATATTCTTGAAGAGGGGCATTCCAATAAAGAGTAAGCTATTTTCAACACTCAGTTCAAACAGAATTTTTTCAATGTTCTGAATCGAAATTACTGAATTCCTCCCAGCAAAACATACCCTGAACCGTTCTTTGGAAGTACCACGTAATTTTCACGCCGGGCAGGCCATAGTGATCATCAACAAATGTCTGATTGACACATTTTGCTTGGTATGATGCTCTAAGAACAAGTTTTTTTTTACTGAATAGCTGCGCTGAATTCCAATCTGAAGAAAATGCTTAAAAAAGAATTTCGTTGCCCGATGGAAAAAAGAAAATTCAAATTGAGCTTAGTAAAGCGGTTTTCTCGACTTCAAAAATCTTCAAACTGTCAAATTGAGAGGTGCGTTCATTTTGACACATGCTTTTCTGTATCAGGACCAGTGATCACATCAGGACCTACTGAAGAACATAAAAAATCCAAATAAACGACAATTTTTATCAAAATTATCGATTATCTCGGAAATTATGGAATTTAGAGGTAGGATATCCCTGGTAAAAATGAAAGAGGAAAAAAAAGCTATCGAATGGTAGGATAAAATATGGGGCATTCCATTTGAAAAAAATGACTCATGGCATTTTGAAATTTGCGAAGTTTCGAAAAAAATTTTGCACACCCTGTGTAATTGAACCTCAAGTTTTTTGTCATCAAGTTATTGAGCTTCTGTTCGACTACCGTTATGCCAAATTTCATTCCTTAATCCCAAAAAACGAGGCCTCTACGATTTTTCAAAGGGAACCTTGAAATTACAAAAAATATCAATTTTTAATTTTCAGTTGGTAGCACTGCCACAAATTGAAAAAACTAAAATACACTTGTAATAGAGCTTGGAAAGCTGAATAAGAAAATGAGATCAAAAGTGGGGCATTTTATTTGGAAAAAATCTTTGTTTTTGTTATAGCGCAAAAATTGAATACCCTGTATAGTTGAAAATAATTTCACAAGATAGAACTTTTCAAACTTATAATTTTATGTATTACACCTTTTTCTCTATTTTGCAAAGTAAGGGCGCTAGGAAAGCCCGACGCACTGTTGCAGGACCCTGTATATGTATACAGGGTGATTCACCACCAAATGGAAATAGCCTTAGGAGTAGCTGTAGCCTGAGGGTAGGCCCAGTTTTTCCAGGCAAACCAGGATCTGGCTTTGAAAATTTTCTAACGCTGTTCGTTTTGAAGTTACAGGGTGATTCATGTATTTTGTCGATTTTTTAAATAAGCCATATCTTTAGAACGATCCAATGGATTCCATTGAAATTTTGTAAGTTAATTCTACTATTGATAACTGACACATCGCCTAATCAAGCAGTTCGAAATTTCCAGGGCCGGCCTTGATAAAAAAAACTTAAAGTTTTTTTCAAAAAAGACGTCTGTCTTCAGACGTCTTTTTTATGTACATACGTCTTCAGCACGTATGTATATTTTTACAATTTTTTTTTTCACATTCAGAAACTACATTAAACATGCTATAAGTATCGCAACAAAAATTGCTTGGCACTATTGAGCTGTCAATAAATTTTGATAATCCTGAAAATTTTTAAAGTTAGGATTTTTTGTGAATTGATAATTTGAAATATTTGCAGATAATCTATCATGGCCTTGAATTTCAGCCGTTTCGTCAAAAAAAATAAAAAAAAAATTTCAACGTTTTTCAGCAACTAACTAAACTGCTCAACATTTGAATTGTCGCTATCGAAAATTTTGCATTTTTCCAAAATGGTGTAACTTTGGACTGTCTGAACCGATTCCGATTTTGTTTTCACGGCTGCTTAGATACATCTTTCAGCAATCTACTCCGTTGGCAAGAATTTTCCATTTGTTCCAATTACATTTGTTACAGGGTGGAATGTAAAGCATTGCAAAATTGTGCTTAGTTCAATATAGATCCCCGTTTCTGTGAACAATTTTTTTTTAATTCTAATATAATCATGAAGCCTGATGTCCTATCTCGGAATATTCTTTGAATTTTCCCGGTCGGAAATCCAACAATGATGATATGATTTTTTTTTGTAAAAGGTTCATTTTAACATGCATTTTTGAAAAATAAGAAATTGAGGTTGTATTTTTTCAACATATTCAAACTGAAATTTTAGAATAAGTTTCTGAACCAACAAAACATCTACATAATCAAATTGAGGTCCGTACGTCAAAAATTCCGATGTGGATACGATGCAATAAGTGCGCCTGCTTCCAATGGCGGATCTCAACCAAAATCACATAAATTCATCGGACGCCTAAACCATGGCTGCATACCAAATTTCAGCTCAATTGAATGTACCGTTTGGGGTTTGGGAGTTATCATGGACGACTACTCAGAGTTGGACACACAGAAAATACAATATTTTTCCTTTTTATTCAAGAACGCAAAGCGGGAAAGTAAAACGGAGGTTTCTGAGGGCGCAGTAGTTCTCAACAGTTCAAGCAACAAACATGCAAAATGACAGGTTCTTATCATCAAAAATGCAATTTTATTGCCAACCAAAATGACTGAAATGCAACTTTTACAAAAAAAAATCATGTCATCATTGTTGGACTTCTGGTCTGGAAAATTCAAAAATTGTTTCGAGATAATGGGCGCTTTCCATTTAGCGACACAAGTCGACTTGTGTTGACACAAACCGACACAAACGCGTTCCATTTGATCTGTGTTCCTTTGTTTCATCGACACAAGCTAACACAAGCTGACACAAACCGACACAAATGTTTTAAATGGAAAGCGCCCAAAGACCACCATGTTCACAAAAATGGGAATCTATTGAACTAAGCACAATTTTGCAATGCTTTACATTTCACCCTGTAACGAATGTAATGGGGCCTTGCAATTGAAAAACTCAACGTGAGATCGCCACTACTGTATGGGGCGCCTACTTTGATGAAGTGGCCCTAAATGACGGGAAAACACGGGAGTTTGAGTAGTTTGACCAGTAACTGACAGTGACTGGAAACGTCAAGCACGAAACAGAGGTAATCCAAAATTCAAATCAAGACATAAAATGACGGACGCCAGTCGTTGAGGCGTCAACACCGTCAAAATTGTCGAATTTGCCCCCAACGGTTGTGGCGCCCTCGGTGTGTAAAAGTGGCAGTGCAAGGCCCCATTGAGATAATTAAAAAAAAAACGTGGGTGCGTGACCATGGTCACCCTCGGAAGAAGTAAAACTTCTATACAGGTATAAAATCAGTAAGCAAACAACGTTAGAACAGGTGTTCTTCTCGTATTTGTGTTATTGTTTCACAATAGATTTATGAAATTTTACATTATGCTAATGTGTAGATTAGATACTGATGTAAGTATACAGGATGTTACACTTTTTTGACAATATTTCAGGAGATAATAGAGCATCGAAAAATATGTATTTTTGCAAAAAACTTTAAAAACTTTTTTTTAAATAATAGAAAGTGAAAAAATGAAAATTGAAAAAATGTGACAAAAGTCAACACAACCAGCTTGTAGGTATGCATCAACTTACTTTGTGTACCAAATTTGGTCAAAATCCAGTGGTTTAATATGGAGTTATAACAAAACAAGCGAATAATAATATGTCTCATGGGCATGCGGTTCAATAGTGCACCTTCTTTTTGAAGGATTAGTGAACGCAAGATGTTTATAATGGTTCTACATATGGTTCTACCATTATTTGGGCAGAAATTTCAATATGGCGGCCAACATAGTGGCAGAATCATGAAATTTGGCTTGAAAATCAGAATGATCGTACGATTGCGGCCAAAATAAAGTGGACGACAGTGTCAACGAGTTGGCTTGCTGTCATGCGACGTTCAGGCCAGAATCCTGAGAAATCTGTCAACTGTCGTCCACTTTAAAAAGTCCGCAACGGTACTATAGACAAGGGAAAGTTCCAAGTTTTATGAAAACCGTTCCGCAAAGAAGAGATTTCGATATGGCGGCCAAGATGGCGGCGGAATGTTGAAATTTAACTGGAAAATAAGACTGATCATACAAAACAACGGTAAGTTCCAAGCTCCATGAAAATCGTTAAGTGATAAGAAATTTCAATATGGCGGCCAAGATGGCGGCAGAGCATCATTTGTTCAAAATCTGATGTATTTGGATGAAATTCACATCGCCTGCGAATTTCACTCAAATCGGACCACTTTCAGATAAATTTAAATTTAAAATGGCGGATCAAAGATGGCGGACAAGTGACAAAAATCATTGGTCAACTTCATATGGTGAACACGTACGCATTCGATTGGCGTTTGCACCACGCATCGTTATCTCTTTTCGTTGAGGCATAATTCTCCTAGTTCTATCACTTTGGAACATATATGTTCAATATGGAGAATACAAGATGGCGGCGGGACAGCAATTGTCAAAAATGGGATGACACGTACGCATTTGATTGGCGTTTGCACCCCATCGATCTTTTTTCATTGCGGCATGATTCTCCCCTCTAGTTCTATAACTTTGAAACATGTTCAAAATGGATGGAGAATAGAAGATGGCGGCGGGGCATCAGTTGTCAAAAATTGGATGGATCTTGATGTGGTTTACATTGCCTGCAAACTTCATTCTAATATCGGATCACTTTTAGAGCAAATCAAAATGGCGGATCAGATGACTGCAAAAGTAACTAAAAACCAAAAGTCAACTAGACGTCCTGGACATTATTTACTATTAATCAGCGTTTACATCACATCGATATCTTTTTCCTGAGGGAGTTGATATCCCGCACAGACAGACAGACGGACGGGTGGACGGACGGGAAAAGTGGAGCTAGAAGCGCCGTTTTCCCATTTTTTGAGAAAGTGCGCTAAAAACCATTTTCAAAACTCAACTTTGGAAGCCTCTATCTCCGTTATAAAGCGTTTCCGATATTATTTTTTCAAGATATAAATAGTTCACTTATTTTTTGATGCTCTTCTACCTCCTGAAATATTGACAAAAAAAGTGTAACAGCCTGTATACAGGGTGTCCCGAAATTAATGCAACAAAATTTACAGGGAGGTAGACAATTGAAAAATAAGGGGATCTCCTTAATAAAAATACTCTCGCAAACGTAATAACGGAGATACAGGCCTTCAAAGTTGTTTTTTTAAAACAGTTTTTCCCGCATAACTTTTGAACCGTTAAGCCGATTTTGTCCAAACTTGAACCAAAGTTTACTAAAATATGTCTCTATTGAACAATGATAACGCATTCCATCAAACATTTCTAGGGGCGAAGATAATAGGGGGTACCTTTCCCCCTTTTCCCCTATTTTCCACTCCCTGAAATATTTTAAAAAATTGTTGCAATTTTCGAATTCTACGTTCAATTTAGAGAAAAAAGTTACTCTCGCAAAATTTTGATTTAAGGCTTCATTTTCAAGATATTTGGGTTTGAAACTTCGGAGAACATCTCGAAAACACCACTTTCAAGGCCATAAAAATTAAAATTCAAGAAAACTCAAGATTCCTCAACTGAAATTAGCTTCCTAGGTGTTTCAAGTTGATAAACTACCATTTTTGCTAAGAAACATGAAGCTTTTCAGAAAAACAAAAATTTGGGCCCTGAAAAGTGGCGATTTTGAGATGTTCTCCGAAGTTTCAAACCCAAATATCTCAGAAATGAAGCCTTCAATCAAAATTTTGCAAGAGTGACTTTTTTCTCTAAATTGAACGTAGAATTCAAAAAACGAAAACAATTCCTAAAAATATCTCGAGGGGTGAAAAATAGGGGAAAAAAGGAGAAGGTACCCCCTATTATTTTCGCCCCTAAAAATGTTTGATAAAATGCGTTATCATTGTTAGATAGAGACCTCGATAGAGACCTATTTTAGTAAACTTTGGTTCAAGTTTGAATAAAATCGGCTCAACGGTTCAAAAGTTATGCAGAAAAAACTGTTTTAAAAAACCAACTTTGAAGGCCTGTATCTCCGTTATTACGTTTGCGAGAGTATTTTTATTGAGGAAGTCCCCTTATTTTCTAAGTGTCTACCTCCCTGTAAATTTTGTTGCATTAATTTCGGGACACCTGTATACAGTGTACCTCGCAGTGTAGGTACTAATACTTACAGGTATCCCAGAATAAAGTGGCCAAATGTCTATCAAATCAGATAGCCCCTACCTATTTGCCAAAGCAACTCGCTTCGCTTATTGCTAACTTGGTTAGAATGTTGGTTAGTTTGTCAAGTCTGGATCAAATCCACCGTTTGTATCTTTTTTGCTTAAAAGTTTTTTCGAGTTTTTTTTAGAGCTTTCACATTGATTTAGTAGAATAATTCACCTACAATCAGTTCTCGATTCGTCTCATACGATTTTTTTCGAGATTTTTTTCAATACATTTGGACATCCCTAGTTTAGGTACACAGAAAAGTTGAGAATGATAATAAAATAAATAGGTTTCTATTTTGATTGAGGCTAACATGCCGGCACACGTCGGCACCGCCGGCAGCAGATACCTGTAAAAATGAAAGTTTGTATATTTGATGGTAGAGGTCGCCCCCATTAGTTGGACAGGTCACCTTATTAGACAGCAAAACAGCGACTCGGCTACTCGGCTAATTTGAAGAAATAAATTAATCATTTTCTGATCGCAATAGGCGATTTACATTTAAAAAACGCCACCTGGTGTAGAGCTCGGTACTTGATCGTTGAGGACGTTTTTGCGAGGAAAACACACTCCGACGTCTAGTAGCCTAGGTGGGCACTAGTGGATACCTGTAATACCCACATATTGACATGGAAATTTGACAAGTAGAAATAATCTGAAAAAGGGGTTTGCATTTGTGTCTCTTATTTCATGTTATGGTTAGCGTAGTTAGCAGGTTTTTAGTAGATCTAGCTCCAGAGGTGCGCAGGTGAAAGACTACGCCCCCAGCAATGCACTACATTATTGCGATAAAAAAAGACAACGTTTACGTCGCGAACACAGAGGTAGCTACGGCGAGCTTGTTAGAATGAAAAATGCGGATCTCCAGCTGAAGTCGAAGCAGGAAATCTTTAGAAAAAAGCGAGGAAAAAAGGTAGGTGGTGGTTGACTCTGCACGGCCAGTCCGAGGTGATTTTTTCTTGGCTGGCAGGCTGGCCGACGGGCTTGTGCGTTTCCCTCCGTGCGGGTGTGACAGAGTCTGTTACTCTTCCTTGGGCGGAAGCTATGGATGATTTAGAGAAAGGTCTGCGACGACGCTGGTCATCAACATGGGGCCCAATAACGAGCCTATGGGGTCCCAAGGGTTCACAGGAACGAAAGTTTGCTTGTAGCGTACTGCACAAGACAGCAAAGTGACAGTTTTGACATGCCACCAATTGACGTAACCACCGCCGTTGCCGGACGGCAACTTACACCAGTTCTAAAAATTAATGCCCTAAAACTTCCTCGACGAAACGGCCATTTTCCCCAATAAGGTCAATCGCCTATAAAGGACACTTTCGTAAGTTAAAATTCATCGATCAGATCAAATTTTTATTTATGATGAAATCTGAAGTACTCAAAACACGATGCAAGCGGTAAAAGAATATACTAACATAACAGTTGAAAGCGAGCCTCACAACACATTCCCTTCTTCCATTCCTTGGGCGCCACTAGTCACAAAGAGTGCGTTCCACTAAACGATCGCAACGACCGCAACGCCCGTCTACCCGTTCCACTTATAGCCGCGGTCGTGTGTTGCGGTCGTTGCTACGTCACAAATGACGTCATACATCGCGACCACTCCAAGCCCACAACGATCGCGCTGAAAAGGTGAGGCGTTGCGGTCGTCTTCTGGTCGTTAGCGGCAATGTTGCCAGCTCTAGCAATTTATATTGGAAATTGCGACTTACTTTTTTGATTTGGCAATGGCGACCTAAAGTGACGACTTTAAAGTTCAATCAGTTCTATAACGATTTTTTTTTTAATTTTGCCTCCTTCCACATGATTTTACGCAACTTCATTTAAAAGATAGAGACCATTGGCAGGGCACTGCGATTTCGCGCAACACTAGTTTGGCTACGCATCAGCGGCGTAAAACCGGCAACACTGTCGCTGCAATTTTCTCTACAAACGTCAAACCCATGCGTCAAACAAAAAAGTTGTGCCGGTATCCCATCCATAATTCCCATACGGTATCCTTATGGCGAACTCAAAAAAAATGAAATTAACACTGTTCAACGGAGAACGTTAATAGCCATATTGTTGTTGTGATTTGAGTTGACGTTCAACTGTCATGTCATGTGGCTCCCTGACCACAGAAAAGACGTGACTCGAGTGACTCGACACACCACGACGACCGCACGCCCGTTCCACTTGAGTTTCCGCTCACAACGACCGCGGGCGTTTGCAAGCTAGTGGAACGGGAAAATCTGCGGTCGTGGGCGTGGGCGTTGCGATCGTTTAGTGGAACGCACTCTCAGTAGAACGTTACACCGAGCATTGGGTGCTTTCCACCTAGACGGTACAAATACCACCAGACGGCACATGTTCCATGGTGTGGCACAAAATTTTACGTGATCCAATGAACGGCGCAGAACCGAGTAGAAACACGTAGATGGAAAGCACCGTTTGGAACCCGCACATGCGTAAATGGTAGGTGTACCGAACTTGAGGCTAGGTGGAAAGCACGCATTACACCAAAGCGTTACACATCATCCTCGCATCAACCGAATTCACTCTCATCCACAGAGTTCCTCATCTGTGGTTGTTGTGATCTAAGCGAGCGATAAGAAGTTTTACTTCAAAAATCTCACCAACCAAATAGATCGCTAGGAGATGTATCTAAACAACCATAAAAACAAAATTGGAATCAGTTGAGACAATCCAAAGTTATACCGTTTTGAAAAAGGGCAAAATTTCCGATACCGACATTTCAAATGTTGTTTAGGTGCAACAAAAAATTTCATCAAAATTTTCGCAAAATTTATGTCACGTCCCTCAATTTTAGCTCAATGTGGGATAGAAGTGAAGTTGAGGAACCTAACAAATTTTTTTTTATAATTCTGATGGATTTTTTTTTGCTACCGAAAAAACGTGAAATTTTTTTGACGAAACGGCTGAAATTCAAGGCCATAATAGATCATTTGCAAATATTTCGAATTAGCAATTTACCAAAAATCCTAACCTCAAAAATTTTCAGGATCATCAAAATTTTGTTCACAGCTCAATAATGGTGCCAAGCAATTTTTTTTGCGATATTATTAACATGTTTCATGTGGTTTCTGAATATGAAACTGAATTTTGGAAAATATGCATACAGAATGTCTTTTTTTGAAAAAAGCTTTGAAGTTTTTTTTCAAAGGCGGCCCTGGAAATTTTGAACTGTTTGATAAGGCAATGTGTCAGCTATCAATAGAAGAATCGACTCACAAAATTTCAATCTATCCATTGAGTCGTTCTGAAGATACAGCTTGCCAAAAACTTCTACGAAATACATGAATCACCCTGTAGCTTCGAAACGAACAACTTTATAGAAATTTTGAAACCAGATCTTGGTTCGCCTGGAGAAACTGGACCTACCCTTAAGCTATGTCCATTTGGTGGTGAATCACCCTGTACATAGGTCCGACCAATTCATCTCGAATGTTCCATGCATTCTCCAACAGTTTTCATAGTGATACGGCATAATATGGATTCTAGACCACTCCTGAATAATCACACTTCTTGATCCAGTCAAAATAGGTTTCAACCGAAAATAAATTCGGAAGTTGACAAAATTTGGTGGATCGATGCGGAATTTAATGTGGAATAACATACTGAAATTCCCGCAAATTCCAAGGCTTGGCTTTTTTCTAGGGCCAATAGCGCCATCCCTGGAAATTTTCGATTTTTTCTGAATAACTTGTAAAACTATCAATTTTAGAACACACCCAACAAACACGGGTGCAACGGGCCAGCATCGTACTATTGCGGACTTTTTAAAGTGGACGACAGTTGACAGATTCTCCAGGATTCTGGCCTGAACGTCGCATGACAGCACGCCAACTCGTTGACATTATCGTCCACTTTATTTTGGCCGCAACCGTACAAATGCACTGATTACATCACAGCAGTGTTGGCCCAGCGCTTTGAAGTTGTACAGGACCTGTGCACCGATTAAATGGCGGCCGACGTGCGGTATTCCACCGGCGGCTAGCTAGCTTTACCGTCGTTGACAAACAACAATCAACCTTCGTAATCAATGGCCCAGCAACTTACAGACACTTACCTGATCACCTGATTCTGGCAAGCGCTTCTTATCCTCTGGTGAAATGCTGGCATATGCCATAGCCATCACTTATTCGCCATCATTGCCATCATTAAACCGCGAGTCGGCCGATACTTGCGTGTTTGCTGGGCAAAAACCAGCGAAGCAAATGTAGCCCGTTAAATTCTCAAGAGATCAGTACTAAATGAGATACAGCGTCTGCTAAAACGCAGTGAAAATTACTCAAAATGTATTTCCAGATTTTACGTAACAATTTGCATAGTGTCAGTTCAGGGATCCATGGTTCAGGGGCTGTAACGTGGACAGCAGATGTACGATGTGCGAATTTGAATGTGTTTCACTTTCACATTTTTGGAAAGCCAATAATTCAACATTCGGTATCACACTTCAGTCTAGAAGTCGTCAATTCAAAATGGTGCTTTTCCTCGACTTCTGAAATCGATACTTGATTTCCCGAAGAATCCCCGAAAATCGACTAATTTCTAAGTAGAGCAAACCATCTAGGGAACGGAAAAATCTGCATTTTTTCTTCAATATGAAGAATTGAATAGGTACCAAAAAAAATAACATGTTCCGGAAAAAGTTGATCGTCTGTTAAAATGTATTGGTTTTGTTTTTTCTCTCTTTTTCTGTTCTCATTTCGCTTGTCAATTATTGCTCACACGAATCGCGCCCAACAGTTCAAATACTTATCTGAATTGTTTAATTTTTTCATTTTTTACATTTCTATCTTTTCCTCTCTTTTGCGCCCTGAGGATCAAAGTGCGCCCACAGCACGTGCCCCACTTGCCCCCCCGTCGATACGCCTCTGCCTGCACCACGTACTGCAGAGCTTTTCCGCTATTTTCTGGACACCTGTATATCCGTCGAAATCTCGAAAAAAAATGTAGCGCGTTCACAATACTTCCCCTCGTCGTTGGTTGGTGGGTCGGGGAAGTATAAAAGTTAGAGATTCGCAGTTTTTCACAAGGAACCAAAATATCTAGAAGGAAAAGCGAGTGAGAAGGCAGACGCATTGGTACGTGATTTCACCACTGTCTGATTTCTACATATGATTCTAGTGGGCTGCGAATCTCCGATTCAGGCCGCGATCGGCCGATGGCGACCAGAAACACAGCCCACTAGAATAAGGTGAAACCAGGAACCAGGTAGAACTCAAAAAAGGTAGAACCAGATTTCTCAGTGAAAAAATCGGAACATTGGGAGACCTTTTTTTTTTGAAAAAGGGCCTACTTTTTATTTGCTGATTTAGAACTTCCAGGCACCTACCTATATCCCATACACTTTCTATTTTCAGTAAAATTACTTTTTGGGGCAAAAAAGTGACAAGCTGGGGCGCTACGACTACGGCGCCCCAGAAAAATCATTCTACGAAAATAGAAAGTGTATGGGATATATCATCTATTCCTCATTTTTTCGCGTCTGTTCCTTGTTGGATAGACCGATATTTGAGGATATTTTCTGAAACCGAGCCTGAAACTTAGTTTTTCTGATCATTTTTCTGCAAAAAACAGCAGGAGGGCGGGTAAGTGCTGTCCCTTATTTGTCCCCTTTTCAACCAACAGTGTTCATAATAATCCCAATAATAATGAAATAATGTTGTTAGTAAAAATATGCTTTTTTGAAACAACATGTAGGTACCGTATGATCTAAAACTTTCTTACTCAAGGAAGGCTGTGGTCTGTGGTCCTGGTCATTGGCGGGAAAACGAGGCTGATTTTGGCCAGGCCACAGCCTCCCTTGAGTAAGACAGAGACAGTCGAGACCTCGGTCGAGACCCACTTGTATAGCGTGGGTGCCAATCGGAATAAATTCAATATTGTGAATAAACTACAATCTACATGAATTTCAACCAAATTTACCAAAAATATAGAATGGGTGAAAAAAAAATTGGAATGTTCGCTGCTCAAATCGGAAATCGGAGCATTTACGGAACAGAAAGTCCAATCGGAAAGTGTCTCCCGAAAACGGTACAGTTCCGATCAAATCGGAACGTCTGGTCACCTTACATTAGAATCATGTTGAAATCGCAGACAGCCTATACCTACCCTTGGTATAAAAAATAGGTAGGTACATGGATGAAAGTGAATGATCTGAAACTGGCACCACAGAAAGATTGAAAATAATTTGCAGGAAATTGACAATTCGAATTTTCTGGGAAAACCCCAAATCTTTTTTCAAATCGTCTTATTGTAAAGATCGTCAATTACGGTTTCATATTCTCCACGCATCGCCATATTTTTTTCACCATGTCCCTAATTTGTTCCAAGTTAAATCGTTATTTTACTGGACTAGACTAACATGTATTGGCAACAACTTGCATGTCTGGGCTCTGGACTGAGGGGTATGGGTCCGTCCGTCGACCCCTAGGGTCGCAGCCACCGGCCATCGCCGCCACCGCCGATGGTAGCAGCCAGCGCCAGGTCAGGCCAGACAGGTTGTTTTTGTTTTGATCCAGTCGTTGGCGCGTGGTGGGGGCCATAAACAAATCTCTGGCTTGCCATTCGCTGGCGGACAGCAAGGCCGCCTCTGTCTGTCTCTGTCCTGTGTCAGTCGGGTTGTCCTTTGCTAAAGCGCAGCAACTCAACTGAAACGGCAGCGAGCGAGCGAGAACAGCGTGTGCAGCAGGACAGTTTGTGGCGGTGGAGGTGCTGGTGCTCCCCTGCAGCGAGTCTTCCCGGACTGCCAAACAGCCACCCCCGCAGAGGAAAAACTATGATATATGCCGGCAGATCTAAACTCGAGGTAAGTCGAGACGGCCCTGCTAGTCATTTCGTTGTTCGTTTGTTTTCATTGACGTTTTGTGATGATGTAAATCAGCTGATCGACCCTAAACGTCAAGAGCAAAGGAGAATTTTTCGAGCCTCGCTGAGCCTTTCGAGCATTTTTGCCATGCAAAGTCAACTGCTCTTTTTACCCCCGTAAATTGCAGCGTGTTTCTTTGTCTCCGCTACCTGCGAGAGTCGAATTGCAAACATGTCCGCCACCTAATGGCATTCTGACATTTCATCCTTCATGAATTTACGTCTCTATATTTTGAGATTGAACGACGCAAAGGTTTGTTGTTGTTGAATGTTATTATCGGAATTCGGCGTTCGAGTGATCGAAAATAGATCCGTGCCGTTGACTTTTCGTCCTTCGATGACGGTCACTTCAATTTACGCTTTGAAGTCTACCTACCCCTACTTGGTGTAAACTGTAAAGTCGCGGAAAAAAACGTCGTAACGAACAAAAGGGGTGAAAAGCGTGATCCTGGTGGAAGTGGAAAAGCGAAAGGTGCACTGACTGACATGGCATTCAACCTGTAGTTTTGTGCGTGAATCGTGATTCATTTTGAGAACAATGAACGGTCCTCACTCATACAATAATTATTGAAATTCGCGCCGAGTTTCGTCTTCGTCGTGTTTTGAGGAAAACGAAATGTGTGGCCATGACCACTGCTGCTTGAGGCCAGTGAACGAAGATGCGAGAATGACGCATTTTGGTCTTGAAGTTCAAGTCGCAAAAGATTTACTTACTCCTCTCGTCATTGACGTACGTGATATATTGGTCCATTCGCAAAAGGCCGCAGGCACATACAGTGAAAAAATTTTCACCCTTGATTATTGTAGGTAGGTAGGTACTTATTATAGGTACTTGCCGAGGTACTTGCATAAATCCTATAAGCCCCTACTGCAATATTTTTCTTTCAAGAACCTACTTTACAGTTCACACCTACCTACCTATCTAATTTGGTAAATTTTTTTAATTAGGAACGTCGTGAAGCAATCACGAAATATTGGTCTTAACCTACTCTGTGGTCTTAACATAATTGGTCGAAAACTCCAGTATTTGAACGTTATCTTAGCAGTAATGTAAGTGATAAGTACCTAATACTTGAGCTGTTTACATAAATGTAGGTGTAGGTACCTATTTTACCCTCAATGCAGAGGGAGTTTCATGTATAAATACTTAAATACTTGGATAATATTTTTATACCAGTTTTCTTTCGCCTTATGAAAACCGCATATTGTGAGGACGAGAAACAATATTTTTGGCGCATTTTCGGAAAAAGTGCTCTATTTTGGCCGGTTTGTCTGGTATGTCGTCGGACTGTTTGAGCGATGAGCGTATTTCCACCAGAGATTTCACCTGCATGATCAATAATTATAAGTTTTGAGATCAAATAATAATAATATGCCTGTCTGTGTACAAATTTTTGCAGTTAAACTCCTCCTCGAGGAATAAAGTTGAAACTCTTCGTCAACATTTGACGAGGCTAGGGTTTTCGTTTGACAGGGTGTTCTTGAAACACCCTGTATAAGTAACAAGCAGCTTTGGACTACTAATCCCGAGAAATAAAAATTCAACCCCGGTAAAGCTCCAAAGGCTCCAGCTTACAGGCAAAACTAGTTATACAGGGTGTTTCATGGTAAGATTGACATAGAGTAATAGGCCATCCACAATGATGTTAATGTTAACGTAATGTTATCGGCAATGGTGATGTTAGCATTCAAAGCAATGAGTTTCAAATGTAATGGTGACGTTCACAATCATGTTAGTGGCAATGGTAAACATTTACCATTGAAACTCGTTTGCTTTGAAATGCTAACATTACTATTGCCGATAACATTACGTTAACATTAATATCATTGTGCATGGATGGCCTATTAGGGCAGGCAGCTTTTTTTTTTAAGGCGAATCGGGATCTAGCTTCGAAATTTTTCTAACGCTCTTCGTTTCGAAGTTACAGGGTGATTCATGTGTTTTGACGAGTTTTTGATCGGCCATATCTTTGGGACGGATATATGGGACGGATTGATAGAATAAAACAAAATTTGGCAGGTACGTTTATACTACCGACACTTGATACATTGCACTATAGATCAATTCGACAATTCCTGTGCCGGACTTCATTATTTTTTCTTTCAAGTTTCTGTCAAAAATTTCACCCTGCGTGCATATTTTTACAAATTCAGTTTCACATTCGAAAACTACATTAAAAATACTATGATACCGACTGATAAAATTTTTTCGCGCCATTGAACTATGCCAAGGAAACATTATTGATTTTAAATATTTCGCCTAATAAAATTTTTATTTGTCATAAGTTTGAAACGAAGTATGTAATAGAATTCAGTGAAATTTGACAGGTATATTCTAGTGCTAACCCTTGATACACCGCGTCATCGATCTATTTGTTAACTGCAAAGACTGTAGGGTCGGACTTTAATTTTTGCCTCCCAAATTTTCTTCACAAAGACCACCCTGTATGCATTTTTTTCAAATACTTTTTCACGCCAGCAAACTACGTGAAAAATGCTATGGTTCTGGTTAATAAAATTGTTTGGCGCAATCGAGGGCGCAATTGAATTGTGACAAGAAAAAAATAATCATCACTCGAATTATTATGTAATTCTCAATCTTCAAATCTTCAACCATTTAACATGGTTCTTAATTGTCGCTCACCTTGCTAAATGATTTGATTTGCATTTATTGATTATTGTATCATCGATGCCACTTCACAAGTTTAAATAAAACAAAAATGTAACTCAAAAATTGAGACTGACTAGACCATTTTTATCTAGAAAATGCCTAAAGCCATTACTTTTTTCTTGCCATCGTTGAATTGCGCTGAACAATTTTATTCACCTGAATCATAGCACTTTTCATGTAGTTTTGCTAATATGGAGCAGCATTTTGGAAAAAATGCATAGAGGGTGGCCTTTGTGAAGAAAAGTTAGGAGGCAAAAATTTAAGTCCGACCCTGCAGTCTTTGCAGTTAACAAATTGATCGATGACGCGGTGTATCAATGGTTAGCACTAGAATACCCCTGTCAAATTTCACTAGACACTATTACTTCGTTCAAAAGATATGACGAATAAAAAAAATCGGTTTTGTCACCCCAAAACTTCCCCGACGAGTAGCAAAGGAACGGATGGAAATTTTTGCATGAGATGTCCCTTCGAGTAGGAAGTTAGAATTTGAGAAAAATATTGAAGAACTGGAGATATTTTTCACAATAAGGGCTTCATTTTGAGTTCCATAATTTGAGTCCGGTCTCGATAACCCAGGCCGGTTTTACATTCTCAACGGGGAAATTCTCGGGGAATTGAAAACAAAATTGTTGGAAAATATTTGGGAACCAGTTACCTCTTGTTCAAACAAAAACTGGTGAAAATCGGTTCACGAGTTGAATCTATATAAGGCTTCAACCAACCCAAGAAGACACAAGAGCGTCGCTTTGGCCTGAAACGACAAAATCTGATAGTCACAAGTGGGGGCCCCATCAAGGCTTGGAGCGGCATCAGGAATAAGACACCATGGGGCCCTGGTACCGAATCATACAAGGAAACTGCACACATTACAGCTTGAATGTATACGCCAACGCCCAACGGGATGGGCATACTGAAGTTGCTGAAGCTACAGAAAACACAAGGGGGTATTTATTTACGGAGCCCCAAAACGATACTTGAAGACACAAAGGATCGGGGCGCACTGTTGTCTTAAACGATACAAGAAAGCACACCGAGATCTGCCCAAGGAGATCTGCCTGCATCCATAACCATTTTTTCACTTTGACATAGATGGACATAAATACGTCAATGTAACAAAAACCGAGACAAAAACTTACCGGTTTGGTTGCTGAGGAAATTAAATGGCAAACCCGACTAAAATCGGCCAGGCCAAATTTTGAAAATTATAGCGCCCGTCTTGTTTATGATGGGAAACTCCAACTGCAGCATTGATTTGATTCTTTGGCTGTGTTGCTTCCTGCCAAATTCGGTTCCAATCCATCGGATAGATTTTGAATAATTAAATGGTAAAGTTTTGACTTTGACATTTTTTAAAATTTGACAGAAGACAGATGAACAAAAAAAAACAGCTTCAAATCTAGGAGCTTCAAATAGAGTTTTTTAAGGGCTTTCAGGTGACATATTGCAAGTCAAGTTCCGTGATGTATAACTTCTGTCATTTTTTGATAGTGACATTTCGGTTTGACACATGACAGCCAAAAACTAATGGGCGAAAAATTCTCTTTAGCGCGTTTACAACCTCCCCTACAACCACCACTCTCCTCGTTAGGTGGTGGGTCGGGGGAGTAGTTTTATTGGGCGAATATTTGAAGTAGTCATTAATTTTTCCTTGACACAGTTCAATGGCGCCAAAAAAATTCATCAGCCGGCCATAGCCTTTTTTATGTAATCTCCGAATGAGAAACTGATTTTTGAAAAATATCCGTACAGGGTGAAATTTTTGACAGAAACTTGAAAGAAAAAATTATCAAGTCCGGCCCTGGAATTGTCGAATTGATCGATAGTGCAATGTATCAAGTGATCAGAAGATCAAGAGTCGGTAGTAGAACGTACTTGCTAAATTTTGTTATATTCCATCAATTCGTCCCAAAGACATGACCGATCAAAAATCGACAAAATACATGAATCACCCTGTAACTTCGAAACAAAGAGCGTTAAAAAAATGTCGGAGCTAGATTCTGATTCGCCTTGAAAAACGCTACCTGTCCTTACTCTATGTCGATCTTACCATGAAACACCCTGTATATTAATTTTTTCATCCAACACCTCTTCTTAATGACAGAGCTACATAAGTACATACCTCTCGACATACCTGCATGTATATTTTTTCGTTCCAAAAAAGCGAATCAGCTCTGCAGGAGTCCTTAACAGTTTTCTTTCGGCCGGGCCGGGATCACGGCTTATGAGCCGGAAATCCGCTGACGGAGTTGGCTGACTTACTACGTTTCCATGGAGAATTGAAATCGATTTGAAAACGGTATCGGTATTGAATACGGAAGTGTTCACATGAGTGGTTCGAACTCGGTATTCAAATCGATTTGAATTCTGTTTACATATCTGTCATGTAAGTCTAAGTGTATGGCCATAACGGCGCACCGACCATCGCCTGGTACCATCGCCTCGCCCATAGCCTCGTACCCTCGCCTCGATCATAGCACCATAGCCTGGCACCTTCGCCTGGACCATCGCCTTGTCCTAAAGCTACCTACTGTTATTATACGTTATTATACGTATAGGTAGTGCCCGAAGTCTTGATTTTCTGATTATTTGGCGATTGTTATTTGGAAGAAAATACGCAAATATATCTACCACAGTTATGGACTTCACCTCCTCACTCCTCGTCGTCGTCCTCGTCCTCGGACGATGAAAATATTGCACTTAGCAGCGCAAACATAAGAAATTGGCGAATGCATGCAATCACAAACTCAAAAAAAATCGGTTGTGTCACCCCAAAACTTCCCCGACGTGTAGCAAGGACTGGATGGAAATTTTATTATGAAATGATGTTCCTTCGGGTGGGAAATTAGAGAAAAAGATGGACGAATTGAGATATTTTCTCTAATTAAGGATTCATTTAAAGCTCCATCATTCAAGTCTCGTCTTGATAAGCTAGGACGGTGGATTTTAAAGCGGAAAAACTCTCAGAAAACTTGAAGAATTTCAAGAGAAATTGCTTGGAAATGTTCAAAAATCAATTACCTTTTGTTTGAAGAACGTTAGTAATTATCTGTTCACAAGCGAAAAAGTTACAAATTTGCAGGTGTTCATTATAGGTACCAAATTATGTAAAAGAAAAGCGAGTGAGGCAGTCAGACGCATTAGTACATGGATAGAGGTGATCGATCCGAAACTGGCACCACAGAAAGATTGAAAATAGTTTGCAGGAAATTGAAAATTTTGAAAACTTGAATTTTCCGGGAAAACCTCAAAAAAAATTCCAAATCATCTTATTATGAAGATCGTCTTCACGATCATAATCACGGCTTCACTTTAAGCTCCATCATTCAAATCCGGTTTCGATAACCCAAACCTGTTTTACATTTTCAACAGGGGAATTCCCGGGAAATTGAGAAGAAAATCATTCGAAAATGTTCAAGAGCCAGTAGCCTCTTGTTTGAAAGAAAAAGATGAAAATCTGTTTACGCGATAAAAAGTTGGAAAATTTGCGGTTTTTCTAGAGATGAAAACTCGGGAACCGTGAGTTCGATTTCGAAAATTTTCTTTCCAAAAATTAGTTTAATCTTTTCTCCAACTTTCATTCCCAGCATGTCTGCACCTAAAATGAATTTCGTGGGGTTCACCGCATGTCAAAGTTGGCATAGTAGTTTTTTCAAATTCACGGAATATATTAATTTCATTTTGAAAAAATTACCGTCAGAAAACTGGAACCGTGCCGATTTTGAAAATGAGTCTACACGACGCCCAATCAAATATACTTTCGATATCAGTTCGACTTTTTCAGAATAAAATTGATCGCCGAGCAGTTAGGAATTTTTGAGTTGAGTCCTGCATCAAAGGCGAGTCGTTCTGGTCAAAATTCGGGCGAGAGGCCCTCTCAGGTGGCAACGGCTAGGAGAAATTTTGAAAATTCATACCGCTCGACTGGAAAATGGTGGAAGATTGTAACTCCAGGCTTGATTTGACTCTATTGTTTTGTTGCTTGCTGCGAAATTTGGTCCCAATCTATCTGATAGATTTTGAATAATTAAATGGTGAAGTTTTGAACTTTGACATTTTTTATTATTTGACAGATGACAGATAGGGTAAAACTTTTAACTATTCTGAATACAGTTTGTTATGGACTCTCAAACGGTATATTGCAAGTCAAGTTCCGTGATGTATAACATATGTCATTCTTTGGTAGTGGCATTTCCGTTTGACAGATAACAGCCAAAAACTAATGGGCTCATTCCAGGGACCAACAATGTTCGCATGCCAAATTTTAAGTCGATCGGATCAACGCTGCGGCTGTAATCGTAGAAGGTTACAGACAAGACACACAGACAGACACACATACAGACAGACATCACTCCAAAAATGTTCTTAATTGTCTTGGGGGACCTCAAAATGGATATATCCGTCTTCATCTCGAAAGGACCCCGCACAAAAAGTAGGCAAAAGGGGTCTCGGTGAATTTGGCTGAAAATCGGCACACTTGTACATCTTCACGTCTTGATCGAATACTCAAAATTACAGCTACTTTCTATGTACAGTTTCCCAGCTCTACAGGGATTTGTACAGGATGTGCGGAAAATTTGAACCCGTCAGGGGGCTCAATTTTGGTGATAATTTGAATGTTGAAAAACTTATCCAAGACAGTTGTTCACATAGAAATCAAATCTCTCCTCTGTAATTTTCTTCATATCACGGTATATAGGGTGTGCTTTTTTTCAATTTTCAACAACGATTTTTTTATCGACATTTGATTGGATATCTCTTTAGCGCATTTTCCTTGGAAAGGGCACTTATATATGATGGCCAGTTTGTCTGTCTGTCTGTTTGTCTATCTGTCTGTCCGTTTGTGTGTCTGTCTGAGTGTCAATTTCAATTGAGTATGTATCGATTTTTTCATCGACAGTTGATAGAGCTTTTTCTGATTAACAAAATACATTTTGGTTTTCCTCATTTAGCTTGAACCTGTCAAAAAATCGGTGAAACTATATAACGCAAGAATTTTGTGCTGAGCAGATATTTTGTTATTAGGTGTGAATAAAACATTATACATTAAATGAAAAAAAAGTTGAGTAATTTGCTTTTTGGACCAATATAAAAAGTAGAAAATAGTTAATATCGCCTCATACGATCAATTTCCTGGGATATTAGAAACCAAGTTATCTACAGGGTGCATCTTAAAAAAGCACCTAAATATTGATACTATCTGGAGCACAATTAACATGGGTTTGACTATAATATGTTGACTTTTACGTTGCTGAAATGTGTACCTATATTTGTTTGATAGGCAAGGCCAAGATGGCAACACAATCATGAGGTCCAGTCTTAAAATAAAAATGTTTATAAGACAAAAGTAACTTCCAAGTTTAATGAAAATCGTTCCACTAATAAGAGATTTCAACATGGTGGCCAATATGGCGGCGCAACTAATCCAGGCATTGGCCATCATTGAAGATATGAGCTCTATTCGTCGGAAAAATTCACCTTCACCTTATTATTGTAGATAAAAACTTGGGTTTTTGATGATAATAATGATGATAACTATGTATGGATTTGTTCAAACCAGCCCTTGACCACTCTTGAATACATAAGCTATCCACTGGAAAACGTTTCAGGCCTCTAGTTTTATTCCTCGAAGAGAAGTGCAACTTTTTAGTCGACACACGGAAAGACAGACACACAAACAGACACACAGACAGACAGACAGACAGACAGACAAATTGGCCATATGAGTGCCATTCCCAAGGAAAATGCGCTAAAAAGATATCCAATCTACTGTCGATAAAAAAAAAACTTTGTTGAAAATTGAAAAAAGCACACCCTGTATACCGTGAAATATAGAGAAGTCCAGAGGAGAGATTTGATTTCTATGTAGAAAACTGTCTTGGATAAGTTTTTCAACCTTCAAATTATCCCAAAAACTAGGCCTCCAAAGGGGTTCAAATTTTCCGCACATCCTGTACAAATCCCTGTATAGCTGGAGAACTGTACATAGAAAGTGACTGTAATTTTGAGTATTCGATCAGAAAGTGAAGATGTACAAGTGTGCCAATTTTCAGCCAAATTCACCAAGACCACTTTTGCCTACTTTTTGTGCGGGGTCCTTTTTTTTTAGCGCGTTCACAATACTTCCCCTCCTCGTTGGGTGGTGGGTCGGGGAAGTAAAAAGAAAACACCAATATGAAATGAAAACCAAATAGAGAAATTACACGTTTCAGCTAGGTACCTATATTTCGCGACTTTCCTCCCGTTTTCTGTCTTTTATTCCTTCTTTTTGAACGTACTTCAACTATTTCTGCGCGATACTTTCCATGCCTTGTTATCCTTTCTTTGCGCTCTTCCGCTATTTTTCCTGCATTTCATTCTTTCCTTACACGCGTCGACTGCCCTTTTTTTGGAACTTTCTTCCCTTTATGTGTGATGTATTCCTTCTTTTCAATTTTTTTCAATTATAACGATTTCTGTGATTTTTAACCCTGTTCCTTGTTTTACGACGCGTTCTTCTTAGCTTCTTCCCGCCCAACACCCCCATTTTGCTCCTCAGTTCCGTTGGTGTCTATTGGTAGCATATTGCCACAAAACCAATGTCTTTTGGTGGTTTTATTACTATTTCTTGCGATATTTCGCCCTTTTTTTTTAATTTACGACGCGTTATTTTCAGCTTCCCCTTCCCAACACCCCTTTTTTGCTCCCCGGCTCCGCTGGTGTGTTTTATCTTCCTTTTAGTTTCATTTCCATTTCGTTCGAGGGATTGCATATCCGCCTGGCGCCAAAAAAAATACACTGCGCAGCTTTCCAAACTTCTGATTTTTTTTCTTGAAAGTTTGTGGATCTCCAGCAAAATTTCCTTTGAAAAAGCTTCTTGGTCACTGTTTGTAGTCCATTCCTACTTTTGCGATGATCAAAATCGAGATTCCCTTGATGGCACGGTTACCGTCGTTTATTACTTTCTACCCCTCTACTTTCTGCCTCGACGAATATTTTTGAATTCTAGTCACATCTTCAGATTCTACATTGAATTCAGAAAGGGAAAAATGTCCTTGATATTTTTTATTCGGAGGCTTCGTTTTCGAGAATTTGAGTTTCGATGTCTGGAAACATGATCAAAAGAGCTGCTTTTATTACTGAACTTTAAAATCAAATTTAAAAACCCAACATATTGCTGGAAAAATCGCGTGCGATGGGCGATGGTCTGAACAATACCATGCTCTATTTCTGGAGGCAAGGCTATGGTGCCAGGCTATGTGCGGTGCGCTGTGCGAGGCTCCACTTTGGCCACGTACATTTAAAACAACGCATGTATTTTTTGCGTGTGCGAGGCGATAGTGCCAGGCTATGGTACAAGGCGATGGTCGGTGCGCCGTTGTGGACACGAAAAGCCAGGCGATGTGCGAGGCCTCACTGCGGACACTTACATTTAAAACAATGCATCTATTTTTTCTATAGTACGAGGCTATGGGCCAGGCGATGGTACCAGGCGATGGTCGGTGCGCCGTTATGGCCACACACTAACCCTAACCTAAAACTATCCCAACCTAAACGTATCAAAGAAAGTGCAAGTACTCTGCAAACTGCAAGTGTGCAGAAGGTAGAAGTGCAGACAACAGGTGCAAGTATGAATGCGACCCTCGATGCGACCAGAACAGCGGTTTTACTCATTGCTATGTATCACTTTCTGTTTGTTGATGTTTCGATCCAATCCGATTGGGTTTCCATGAGTATTATTTCGATCCGATCCCGATACGATCCCAGAATTTGCCGAATCGACCTTAAGACTCAAATCGATTTGAATACGATGATACAGTTTTCAAATCGATTTCAATTCTCCATGGAAACGTAGTAATTGTGTCACGTGTAACCAATCCAACCAATCCCCGGATCATGCTCCGTGATCCTGGCCGATAAAAAGTGGCTCTTATCGCTCTTATGTAGTATAGGTATAGTGTAGTCAGCAGCCGCATGCCAATAATTCAATCAAGTTATTATTACAATTAAAGTAATTCATTTGGCTTTTTTTGGAATTTAAAAAGAATTGATGTCCAAAACGTTTTGTTCGCATTCGTACATACGGAGTTTTAATTTCAAAAGTTTCCAGTACATTTCTCCCCTAGAATTCTGCAGTTTTGATCGATGAATCCCGAAATTCCCAATGTTGGATTTGATTTGAGTATAGATCTGTGGTATAGATAATTATGGAATCTATCTCTCCCCCTATCTCTCATTCTCTCCCCTAGAAATTCTTTTGTCAAGATTAGCACAAATTCAATTATTGTGCTTCATCTCCTTTGGCAGGGTGACTGTCTAGTGTCTATCCTTTCAAAAATTATGAATTGGAACATGAATTCTTATTTGTCTTCTGATACAAAAAAAGATGAAATCGAACCAGCCGTTTTACACAATTTTAACTTTTATTTACACAAGCACACAACTTAGATAACAAAAAAAAAACAACAACTACATAGGTAAGGAAAGGCAATTAATAAAGACGATTCTTATGCGACCAAAAAGAATAGACGTAAATTGCAAGGTAGACAAGATTGGCCTTTTTTGCCATCGATTTCGTCATGTCTTCACACACATATTCGCTTAAGAAAAATCATAACTTGAAAACGGATGGTTCGATTTTTTCTTCGGCAAGCTACGGCAAAATACCTGAGCCCGTTATAAATTATTCATAAAAAAAGCAATAAATAACACGTTTTCAAGCATAATTTTTTATATCCATCCCTAAAATTAATATGGGATAGGGTTAAAGTCGGGACACCTGTATAACCCGGTATAACCACATACAGGGTGGCCCAAAAAACAAAACAGAGGGGTTTTCTGACATTTCACCCCATTTTTTTGAAAAACTCAGACAGGTCGATTTTTATATCGAGGGGGACATCTGAAACATACATTGGCAAATTTCTTAGACCATGCAAGCTCAGCGCGGCTCGCGCTTATGGACAAGTAATCCAGCAAGTAATACCAGGCCGAAAAACGCACGGGAACCTAAAGGAGAAAAAATATCTCCCTCTTCGTCAGTGGAGGAAGTTGAAATTACGTAAGCTAGTGAGAGGCGCCTCGATTTGCCAGCTCGGGGTGGATCGCTAGACAAAGAAAGTAGATCCAGCTGGGCCGTGATTGATGTATGTATCTCTTTTCTCTGTCTAGTGATCTACCCAAAGCAGCTCCTGGCGCAAAACGAAAACGGCCATTTCCAACTTTTCCTCTCCTTGCGAAAATCCTCATTGATCATGAGGAACTAGATTTTCTCCACTTAAGTTATGAAAACGGTATAATATCCACCCAGCTGAGAAGACAAACAACTCATGAAGCATTTTTATTCAAAGTTGTTAATGAAATTTGCTTCAAACAGTTGTTCAGTAAGGAAATTCAGGTACTACGGCAACGCCGCCTCGCTCTCGCTGCCGTGCCGTGACCAAGGCCGTGACATGCGCAAATAGAGTTTCCACCACTGGTGGAGTGAAATTATATTGCTCTCTTATTTTAACGTTGGTGTGTTTTTCGCACATTGGGAGCATAGGGATGGATGTACTTGTCTATAAGCGCGAGCCGCGCTGAGCTTGCATGGTCTAAGGCAAATTTATATCTTCAGCCTCCTCACCCCTACTCACCTCAACTTCAGAATTTCGAATGGCACCATCTGCTTTGCGATATATCAAAAAGAATCAAATTATCTTTCTGGAAATAACATTTTAAATTTTTTTAACCCCACCCCCCATCTTCCTAAATTTCTCTGATTTTCCCATTTTCTATTCTCGATCCTTCAATTCTCTTGTAAACGCAAAACTAGATGAGTTTCTGGCAGTGGCCCGTGAAAGAGGTGATTGTTGTGTGCATGGAGGTTAGGAGACTGAACGACATTGGTTTCTGTCATAAAAAATGGCACCATTTTATGTCGCAAAAATGCAGTTCAAAAATTATACACTGTGTCGCTGGAATCTGGGGACGGCTCAGAGGAAACTGTGATTTTGCTCGAAGGATAGAACTCTGTAATTATTCATGGTTTAGATCTGAGGCCATCAACAATAGGTCCTTTCATGGAATTTTCAAGGTCACACTTTTTGCACGGAGCTGAGCGCATGCACGAGATTTTTGGCAGAAAATGACAGTTCTGCGAGTCAATAACAATAACAAACCGACATAACCAACAAAGCGTGAAATTCCAACGTGCTAATTTCCACATGGAAATGAACGTGCATAGTTTAAAACACGGCGCTACAAAATGGTGCGCTTTTGGGGGCTGCAAATCAGACAGCCGGCACATCATGTTCACTTAAGCGAATTCGCACTTTCTTGGAGGATGAAGCCATCACGCATCACGAAACAGAGAGCAGGGCCGCTATTCTTGAATCGTGTGAGAAAAGTCCCTGGGAGTGAAATACATTCCGCAGTACACTGATGTGGCGAATGTTGCCTATAATCGTGGTTTTTAGGCAACTTTCGCTACAGAAGTGTAGTACGGATTATATAAAACTGATGAGAGTCAGAGAGTCCCAGGTGAGAGTCTCTGAGAGAACGGAACTCGCGCAAAATTCGACAGTTGACAGTTGACGGCAGACTCGCTTATCCGTCAATATTCGATATCACGCTTGCGCATAAGTTCCACGAAATGTGCTATGTGACTGACATTTGTTGACAAGAATTGTGAAGGTTGTAATCTACAATTTTTAAATTATTTAATTAATTGCATTTCCGGCAGGATTTACTTGGGCAGGATTACCATTCCGTAGTTACACATATTTTCTCGATACAAAGATGATAAGTCTCTACACATAACTTGATAGGGGTACTAAAACCGCGTCCGTCTCCCTTACTAAAAGTAGGAAGTGTCATTTTAGATTTTGAAGTTGGGGTGGGGGAGTGAAGGGGTGAATTTGGGTGCCACTTTTTACACAGAAAATTTTCTCCCTCGATGCTGTGCAGGATGACGTTGACTGTACTGAAGAGAATTAAGAGGTCAAGAATATTACATTGGAAACTCAGACAATTTTAGGAAGAAGAGGGGTGGGGTTGGAAGTTATAGAAATATTTTATTCAAAAAGAGAATTTAATTCTTTGATGTATCGCAAGGTGGGTGGTGTCATTTGAAACTTTGAAGTTGGGGTGGGTGGGGGGTCTAAAGATAAAAATTCGCCGATGTATGTTTCGAATGTATAAAAATCGACCTGTCCGAGCTTTGTTCAAAAAATAAGGTGAAATGCCCGAAAACCCCTCTGTTCTGTTTTCGTTGGGCCACTTGTATAATAAAATTAATATAAACACTTTGTACTTACCACAACTGTCAATTTATCATTTTTGGAATATAAAACTAATAATCATGAGACTCTTCTCTAGTGCAGTGCTACATATTTATAGCTTAGCAATATTACTCAAGCACATACCTTTGCACACTATTCTCCTTAATTTAATCACTGTTCTCTAGGGTTATAAAGCACTCATTGCTAGAGTCGCACAGTTTTGGCAGTATCAGTGATATGATATTTAGCTAATTTTGTTACTTTTAGGCTACCTACTTCTTAGATTACCCACTGTTATTCTTTTTCTGCTTTAGTTTTTGAAAATTCTTGTTTTGCATGTTAGTCTACCCGCACAACCCGATCACAAGAAGAAAATAATGATTTAAGTGCTGCTGTTTCTAATCTAGGACGCCTGTTTTGGCGAAGTAAACACAAGCACTCTAGGCGGATTTGTAAAGAAACCAAATCACTAATGGCCGTCGATACAATGAAACAACAGGTATGCTGTATTTATGTATTTACTTATTGAATATTATTTATTGCTTATTCTTGAATGCCTTCGGTACACTAAGAGCAACTCCGTCAAAAAAGGCTCCAACTGAAGCCTACTGTTTATTAGGTTAGCAAATAACAATCTTCAATTTTGAATTTTGAATATTATTTATTGCTTATTCTTGAATGCCTTCGGTACACTAAGAGCAACTCCGTCAAAAAAGGCTCCAACTGAAGCCTACTGTTCATTAGGTTAGCAAATAACAATCTTCAATTTTGAATTCTTGGATTTTTTAGGCCAGGCCGTAGGTCATTCTGGATAGAAAAATTCCGATCAAAGCTTTTATGGTGTCAAAAGTAAGGTCTTCGTAAGGTCAGTAGGTAAGTATCTACCACTGAGTTTCCGCCCAAAAACGAGTCGTGCTGATTCTTTCACATCTGCGCTGGAAGCATTTGTCATCATCTCTGTGCCATCCAGTCTTACTGTTGAAAAAAAAAAAGATTTCTTTGTGGGGGCAGATAAATCACATTTAATAGTTTTTCCGTGCAAGAAAACGATGGGGCAACATGTGTTTTGTTTGTTTTCAAATAACTTGCATTCATTGAATTCATTTATGGCGTTGAAATTTCAATAACAGCATTTTTGAAGGTGTTGCCCGCTAAGAAGTAAATATTTTTGTATTGCCTGTTCAGCAGCAATTTTTTCAATTTTACTAAACACCGTTTGCGAAAATTTTATAAGGAATAACAAACTGAAACTGTTTGGTAACGATATTATGTCTGGCTTAACCGCGGCATGCACTTGGAAGTCTAGAAAACTGATTTCTTTTCGAGCGGTTCTATTTCACCCTCGTGCGGCCGTGCCTACTTGACATAGACCGGACTGATTACACGAGGTTGAAATGTACTTTCTTCCAGCTTCAAAACACGACCAACAATAAGGAAATAATATAAAATTCTGAACTGCACGAGAAATGGTTACTGCACATTGACCGACTGGTGGTTTAAAAAAAAAATTGGCATGTTTTTAATCATCAAAACACGATTTGAAATTCCTAAATGTCACTCTAGAACATAAGCTGCTTGCTTATCGGAAACGGAAACTCACATAATATTGGACGTGGTAGGAAAAAACAAGTTGCAAATGATGATGAAGGCAAACCACATTGCGGGATCGTAACTAATTGCTGTATTATAGCTGTATTACACTACACAATTTGTTGTACAATTTCTTGAACAATCTGTCAAATCAACAATCAAGTTCATTGCTTTTTGACGCTATTTTGGTAAATGGTCGTCCTTTTTTCAAAATGGCTGATATTATCTAGGGGCAGAAGGTATCAAATAACCTGGTGATGTCCAGCTTCGTGACGATCAATGGGGCTATATCTCAATCATTTTCTTTTATGTCAAAAACCATGAAAAAAAAGGTGGAACATTGACATCTGCCGCAGGCAAATTTGGTGAAGGCGCCAAAGTGAATTTAGTACGATCATACGAAAATTGCTGTGACATTTTTAATTTCTAACGGATTTCAGCACAAGACATCTCATTTTGTAGAAAAGTAAATTCTTCTTGTTATCTTACACCTACAATTTAAAAAAAAAATAAGAAAAAATTAAGAAACAAATTAAAAAGATTTTTTTTGATTTTCATGAAATTTCGCTCTCTTACTTGTAGACTTTGATGTGCTTTTCCTAAATTTACACTTTTCCGATTTAAACTTTGGCAGCGCGCGCTGCTATATTGGAAAAAAAAGTATGAAAAGAAGTTTTTGACAATATCCAAAGTTTAGTTCTTGTGAGATTGAAATGTTTAATTGTTTATATACGTATTAAAGCACATTCAATCTTCCACAATTTGACACCTGAATAATTTCTTTGCGACTCGGGGTTCTTTTATTATTGGCGAGTTTCAAGATCGAATACGCCATCTGACGGCCAACGTGTAAACGACGTTTGTGCACGGATCAACTGCAGATTTGTGTGGGCTCTTATGAGCGTTGCGGTGTTTGGTGACTTTAATTGATTCCATCTGACTTGACGCGTCGTTAATTTTTTTCAAAAAAGTACGTGAGCCACGCACGTTTCATTATCTTGAATAATATTAGGTGTCGTCGATTGCAAAAGCATTGCATTTTTAAATAAGAGTGGCACGTGTACGACGACTGGCAAGCAAAAGTGGCATAGAATGGAAGGTGGCAAGATAGATAGTGACAAAAAGTGGCGGAGAATTAGTTGTGTTTCCGAGTGCGAGTCGTGCTGTGGAAACCGAAAAAAGGAAGAGTAACATTTTGTTTGTCAAAATGACAAACAAACTCGGCACTGTGGAAAATATGACTACGAGAAAAGCCTGGGGAGTGTCGCTGAAAATGGGAACTTTATATGGCTGCATCGAAGAAGCACAGTTGGGATATTTTTGCATGTCCCGTACTGGCCTGCTTTGCAAGTGCATTTGAACGTTCCAATTTCACAGGAACTGCTACTACTATTTTTTTTCATTACATTCCCAGTTACCTAGTGAGGAGATTCATACAATGCTCTTGTTTGTAAACACAATTCAAATATGTCTATGTTTAAATTGATGCTTGATTCGGTTCGCTTTCGACCACACAACACAAGAAATTGTGACTTCAGAATTTCTTCTCCCATCACGATACATCGAGAATCCGTTGAGTCCATCAAGTGATTCAAAACCTCCATAACACTCAATTGCGCTTCTGCCATTTTTGAGTTCCACCGCAATACTAATTAACCACGTTTCACGTCTGGAGGACATTAAAAACCGCTTACTACTGATGAAATTTTTGAACGCGCGGGCAACAATCCGTGCTCTATCCGACATGTTTGTTTACATGCGAAGCGCATCAGCAGCGCCACCATCGGTAATGTTACTCGCCAATAGTCCGGGAGGCAGTGAACATTTTTGGTACATATTTTCTCAATCACCAAATATAGATAGGATTGTTCAGTTAGTTCAGTTCACCCTCTATTCCTAAGTCTGTCAAAAATTTTCCGATGGGTCGAGACAGAAAATGCCTTAGAAAATACAAATGCGTTTCACTTATTTTCACACTAATGAAAATGGTTTTACCAAGAAGGCGTATGCTAAAGTTGACTAGAAAAGATAGTCTGGCTGATCTTTGGCGATGGAAAATATGTCTGGCACGTCGAAAACTAATATTAAAACAAACTAGTTTTTGACGTGCCAGACATATTTTCCATCGCCAGAGATCGGCCAGACTATCTTTCATTCTTAGTCAACTTTAGCATACGTCTTATTGTTGGTAAAACCATTTTCACCAAAATTAAGTGAAACGCATTTGTATTTTCTAAGGCATTTTCTGTCTCAACCCATCGGGAAATTTTAGCCAGACTTAAGAATAGATGGTTAGTATCACTAACTGAACAATCCTATAGTATATCTATTTACGGTCATTCAAAAAAGAAGTTCACCCCCAATTTTTCTCAAGATCCGTTGAAGCTAGCGAGTTGCGGTAAAAACCGTTGGATTCAGCTGGTTTTTCTGATCAAATTTGATATGTCAACAAAACTACTCCACCAAAACTCTGAGTACGGGGGCACCTCAAAATTTTGGCCAATTTTTTTTACACTACAATATTGAGTGATATGTCATTGAAAAGCCCTTGAAAAGTTTCAATGGGCAAGTGCAAAAAGTTTCCGAAAATTTTCAGCGGTTTTCATTTTATGACAGAAAACAAAAACCTGAAAAAACACGTTTTTATGTAGGCATGAAATGAGAATCAATGAGAATTTTTTCTTACTGCGAACTGCATTCACTAGAACTCATCAAAACGGTGAGTATTATGTACAACTCAATATGCAATGACTATTTCTGAAATTTTGAGATTTCCCGAAATGAAGATTTTGATGGGTAAATTGAATTGTGAATTGCCTCAAAATTTTAAAATAGCTATTGCATATCGAGTTACACATCAAACTGACCTTTTTAATGAGTTATACTGAATGTAGTTTGCACTTCGAAAAAATTCTCATTGATTCTCATTTTATACATAAAAACGTGTTTTTCCAGGTTTTTGTTTTCTGTCATAAAATGAAAACGGCTGAAAATTTTCAAGGGCTTTTCAATGACATATCACTCAATGTTGTGCAGTGTAAAAAAAATTGATCAAAATTTTGAGGTGCCCCCCGTACTCAGAGTTTTGGTGAAGTAGTTTTGTTGGCATATCAAATTTGATCAGAAAAACCCGCTGAATCCAGCGGTCTTTACCGCAATTCGGTAGCTTCAACGGATCTTGAGAAAAATGGGGGTGGACATCTTTTTTGAATGACCCTGTATATTTGGTGACTGAGAAAATAAATACCAAAAATGTTCACTGCCTCCCGGACTATTAAGCTAGAGCTTCCGGAAGTATCAATTTTCGGTGTTGAAAAGTTACCACGCCTACTTGACTTCACCACTGGTTCACCACCATGTCATAATCAAGTTAACCATTGATAACGTGTGGAAATAGTGATATAGTGGAAATGGTCTATCCTAGATTAGACCATACTGTCTGTACAAGACGCAGCTCCGTCTTGAACAGCTGATTCGGGGCAACGTCAGTCAGATGTGCATTATCTGTCACGGGGCACGTGGGCTACGTCAGTCATGTGCGTCAGTCAGATTGGTAGTATGTCAATGGCCGCTTTCATAAGACGGGAGCAGCTACCGCTACGCTCCTTCGGAACTGTTGGCGTCTTACGAACGCATTGTTGGAAGTAGCGGTGACTGGCGGTTACACATCCAGCGCCGCGTCAAGAATAGCCGAAAATATAATCTGGTCTTGGAGAATTTCACCCAGTGCTATAGCTCGATGGTCTATATTTAACAAGCGATTCACATTAGCTGAGAAAAAACTTATAATCTTCAAAAATTCAAAACAGCACGCAAGGTAAACAGCACCGAACAACACTCTTGAACCCATAAAATGTCAGAATGGCACTTGCGAACATCAAAATTTAACGTTTTCCACCTCCCACTCCTATCGCTCACTATGCTACCAAAATGTAGCGAACTTCCGAGCCGCTACAAAACATGGCCGTCCGCTCCGAGCGGAGCGGAAAAGTAGCGCACCGTTCACAGGACAAATCGGTAACAGTTCCACAACTGTTGTGACTTATCTGTCGGTCGGTGTCGGCGTGTGAAAGTCACTGGTGTCACAAAGTGTTGTCATCATGTTGCAAGCCGACACGTGCGTGTGACGTCATGCGGAAATGGTCTATTGCGGACATTTTAATCTCACTTGAACTAGAATCTATATAATGTCAAAAACTTCTTTTCAGGCGTAATTTTCTCAATACTGCGGCGCGCGCTGCAAAGTATAAATCGGAAAAGTGGAAATTTAGAAAAAGCACATCAAAGTCTACAAGTAAAGAAAATTCCGTGAAAATCAAAAAATATTTTAAATCTTTTTTCACTTTGTTTCTTAATTTTTTCCTTAACATTCCTCAATGTCTTTTTTCAATGGTAGGTATAAGATAACAAGAAGAATTCAGTTCCCTACCAAATGAGACATATTGTGTTGGAATCTGTTGGAAAATGATAATGTCATAGCAATTCACTTTGGCGGGCGGGCGGGCGCCTTCACTAAATTTGCCTGCGGCAGATGTCAATGTTCCACCTTTTTTTTCATGGTCTTTGCTGGACATCACCAGGTTATTTGATACCGTCTGCCCCTAGATAATATCCGCCATTTTGAAAAACGGGCGCCATTCAAATCCTAAGGGACGAAAAAGGAAGCACTGCGGGTCGTTTATCGTTTATTTAGGTCTTAGTTACGATCCTGCAAAATGGTTTGTCTTTATAACCATTTGCAACTTATATTCCCTATTTAGGTTGTATCACGTCCACTATAACTTGCAACCAGAACATTGTGGGGCTCAAAGTACAGCCGTAGTGACTTTTTTCTTGAAACAATTTCAAACTACGATGAGTTCCGCAACTCGAATTTGAATTCTATTCTAAAATTTTGATTGAAGTTTTCTGTTGGCTAAACTTTGATAAATGTGGGGTTTGCCTGCTTTTAATGATTCAAGATAAGAGAAAACTGTGTGAAGAAAAAACCTACGGCTGATGGCCGCTGCTGCCGTCTGGTTGCTGTTGCAGGTGCCATCAACCGTATCCGTAGCCCCCACAGATTGTCACTTTATAAGTCCTAGTTCTGTATTTGCAACGTGAATGGGTAATAGGAATAGGTATTTTGTTTAGAGCCAGTTCTGACGCAGCTGTTCTGAGGGCACCGAATTATCTGCCTGTTTTGTTGTGTCGCATGAGAAAAATTCGGAATCACCAGGCTGACTAATAAACCTGTTGGTTCTCTAAAATTATAATCTCTTTTTTTTACATCTGTTTGTTTTTTCTTTATAGTTAACGAAGGTGCTAGCCGACGATGACGCTCTGATTAACAAAAAGTTACCGAAAGAGTTGCTGCTGCAAATCTTCTCGTACATAGACGTGGTGTCGTTGTGCAGATGCGCCCAAGTGTCCAAAGCGTGGAACGTTCTAGCCTTGGACGGGTCCAACTGGCAGCGCATCGACCTCTTTGATTTTCAGAGGGACGTCGAAGTACGTATGTGGAAATAGTCTTTTTGGGCCATAAAAAAAATATTGCCCTAGGTAAAATTCATGTTAATTCTTACGCACATCGGTCCTTTCTGAAACAAGCCGTACTAGCGACAGATTATTGTGTTCCAGGGTCCGATAATAGATAACATATCGCGACGATGCGGTGGCTTCCTGAAACAGCTCTCCCTGCGAGGCTGTCAGTCAATAGGAGATGGTTCCATGAAGACGCTGGCACAACTTTGTCCCAACGTGGAGGATCTGAACTTGAACGGTTGCAAAAAACTGACGGATTCATCCTGCGCGGCCTTCTCGAAGCACTGTTCCAAACTGCAAAAGCTGAATTTGGACAGCTGCTCAGCCATCACCGACAATTCGCTCAAGTCCCTCAGTGAAGGTTGCAACTCCTTGACGCACATCAACATCAGCTGGTGCAGCAATATCACCGAAAACGGCGTTGAAGCGCTGGCCAGGGGCTGCCCTAAGCTCAAGCACTTTATAAGCAAAGGTTGCAAGCAGATAACTTCCAGGGCGGTCATATGTCTGGCGAGATATTGTAACGACTTGGAGTTCGTCAATTTACTTGGATGTTGTGTGAGTGCTATTTTTTTATTTTGTTGAAGTTTCTTCCAATTTGAGATGTGTTTTAGAATATAAGAGATGAGGCTGTGCAAGTTTTGGCAGAAAAGTGTACAAGACTACACTACCTTTGCTTATCGGGATGTTCGGCATTGACTGATGCGTCTCTCATAGCACTCGCTCAAAAATGCCCCCTCTTGTCAACTTTAGAGGTAGCTGGATGCTCGCAGTTTACAGATGCAGCCTTCCAAGCCCTTGCCAGAGTAAGTGCAATTCTACGTAAATGTTCCTATTATATCCTTACTGAAAATTACCACATTGGAACAAACAAAAATACTGAGCCTCTGTCACACGACCATTGAAATCATACTAACTTATCATTGAAAATCGGAGACGAGGTCACTGATGAAAACGAGTATATTCGCAAGGATAGGTACTTGTAAGTATGCCAGAAAACTATGATGAAAACGAGTGTCCTATTTTAATCCTTTATTCCATCTTGATTCAGTATCAGATTGCTGCTTTCACCCTGTACAGAATCGATGACCATGTGAAATCTTTTATCCCAGATTTCTGGCATACTTGCAAGTATACTCGTTTTCATCCTCGTGGCCTGTTGCAAGCAATTTAAGCAATTGTTCAATTTAAGTTCCATTTTTTTTTTGCTTCAAGATTTTTCATAATTTTTTTTAATTGAGCCCGTTTGACACGGCGGTATTTCTTGTGTAAGAATTGTTGCAATTTCTGCGTCAATTTTTGATAGGAAATACATGGGATTATTTTCAAAGTTTCTTATAAAACCTGTACTTCTTTGAGAAATGTGACAAGAAATGGTCAGACTGCATGCGTAATGGTATATTTTTCAACACCATAGGTGCTCTCCTTTTACCACCTAAACTAAGTATTCTGACCTAAGTTGCTAGTGGTATCTCACTTTCGCGTATGTGATTTCTCGCTTTTTCTCTCTCTAAACTTGAATCAGATCAGTGAGTTTTGTGGTAAAAGGAAAGCAGCTCATGTTAACATCAGTACTGTCAATGTCAACACTGTCAATCAGCTTATCTAACTAAATATTTAGCAGAGTACCGCGTGCCTGTGTTATCTGTTTCGATATTTTTGCTGCAAAGCTAAAAAAGGGAAGTGTAAAAGACCATGTTGTTACCAAGTAACAGACATGAATAGTCTGTAAAACTTGTGCAGGTACACAGCACATGTACACAACCGCCGCTGCTGGCGTTTTTATGCGCGGGAGATTTAACAACTTTACAAATATGAATATTATTTTGTATTTGAAAAATTGTAAGCAGTTGGGAATTTTTAAAATACAGTTACAAAGCCAAATGAAAAAAAAAATATTACGATTATGCAGCAGATTTGTACTAGAAATGCTACCGTGTCAAACGGGCTTTGATATAAAGATTTTCGTTATTTCCTGAGGGTGTTTATTTCGGGGGCGTCTTTTCCCGGAGGCGTTTGTTCCGGGGGTGTTTTGCTGGGGACGTTTTTTCCAGATATCATCACTATACACGTTGTAAATTCAGTGGCTCCCAACCTATTTTCTGAAAGTCCGAACAGAAGATGCGTTTGAGGAATGCGCGATCAATTCAAAAAGTGTCATTACTGTATTTGCACCGTGAATAGGTATTCCTAGTTCGGACGTTGAGGTCAAAATTTAGGATGAGGTACACCCTTCCATTTTTATAACAAACAATGTCATTTGTTGTATAAGTATACCTGCTGCCGATCTTGGACCGATTAAGATCAAGGTGTTCACAAAGTCGCAATTATTTACTGCAGGCGTCGTCGTATACAAGATGCCATATTAAAAAAAAAAAAAAAATGAAAAATTCGTACATCATTAACAACTGAACTATTTAGATGGATCCACGTGGATAGGCACATACCGGGTTATCATTTTAGTGGAAGCGGTACACACCTAAAAACATATCGATACCGCACTTTGGAGTGCAGTAACGAGATTTTGCATCAGCGCACTTTATACCGAGACAAGCGATTTGACCCGCAGTACTCGATATTTTGTCCCTTAGGGGGTAAATGGGGGCCCTCCAAATTTTCAATATGCCAAGAACTTTCACAAAATGATTATTGAGTATCTTCATGTATGTCATAAGTGAAGCTTACGGGTCTATTGAAAATGTTCTCTTCAATTGTCGTCGTGTCCGATTCATTCTTCACACTTAAAAAAAAAAAAATTCTTTGGCAGAGGTCAAAAAAACTGTTTTTATTTTTTCTTCTATGCAAGAAGACGATAAATTCATTTGTTTTGTTGCGTTCCCAAATAAATCGCATTCCCTAAACCTAATTATGAAGATTTTTTTTGTAATGGTATTTTTTAAAGAAGTGGTGACTTCTTCAGTAGCTCTTTTCCAAGAGCATTTCTTTCTATGTCCTCACTGGATATCACTCATAATTTTTGCAGGAATGGAGACCTCGAACTCTTTTCTTGGTAGTTGCGACGCAACATGACTCTAAAACGCTCAAGGGAGCCCAAAAAGAATTTTTTTCTGCTGGGCCGTCCAATTTGCGGTATTTTGATTTTATAAACTGCTGGACAACGAAGTTGTCGGTCTCGGAAAAATGGTTCGACTTTAAAGACCAATAACTTCCGATTGCCGGATGCGATTTCCGTTTTGTTTATTGTGTTAATTAGCCTGATGCTTCCGTGACCTATCCTGTGAAAGTGAATGTTGAGAAACTTTATGTAAAATCTCTACAGGGTGATACGTAAAACGCTGTATCACTGTATTTTAATACAAAAATCATGAAGTGTAGTGTCTTACCTCGAAACGGTTTTGGAATTATCCGGATTGGAAGTGTAACATCCAAGATATAAATTTTTATTTTGAATGTTACAGATTTGCCTTGTTGGCACGCGAGATTAAGTCACTTTTGATGAATTGATGTTGACATTGACCAAGATTGTTCGTACAACAGTCCAGGACAATTTCACTCTCAACACAACCCGAATATTTGGTGTGGGGCCAAGCAGGGGGCACTTTTTGAAGTGTTTGTTCCTGCCTGTTTTTCGTACGTTGGATTTCGTCAGAATTTCATCAGAATTTTAGATATGGAACATGTTATATTTGCAGATTTAAGACCCTGAACATTGTAACGATGTGAAACTTCAGTGTTCGAGTGAAGTAAAGCCCCCCTGGACGCTATATTTTTTGTGCTTGTGCTATGCCTGAGTTTCGTAAATCTGCAACATTCAACATAAAAATTTATATCTTCAATGTTAGACTTCCAATCCGGCAAATTCCAAAATAGTTTCGAGATAAGACACCACACTTCATAATTTTTGTATTAGAAAATTAAAAAAATATATTTTTGGAAAATGAGGGTACAATGAAGTCGTTGCAATTTTGCATCATTTTACGTATCACCCTGTAGAAAATGTACATGAAGTTTCTCAACATTCACTATTATAGGATGGGTTTACGGAAAGATCGAGCTAGTTATTGCAACAAACAAAACGGAAATCGCAATCGGCAATCAAGAGATATTGACCTCCAAAGTCGGACCATTTTTCCGATACCGACAACTTCGTTGTCCAGCAGTTTAGTAGGAGAGACGCAAGCCAATACTCAATTCAGGCTGCAGGCGCAGGCGATTTGGTTCTAGCAGAAAATATTCTTCCATGCCATGTTTTATTTCAGTACAACAAAACGCAGAGTCATTAGGTATGAGTAGGTATATTTTCCGCTAGAGCTTATTCGCCTGGACTAGATCTAATTTATCTGCGCGTCCCCCCTATTACAAAATCAACATGCCAAAAATTTGACGGCCCAGCAGAAAAAAAAGTTTCAGGGCTCTCTTGTGCGTTTTGAAGCCATGTTACATGGAAGTTGCTAAGAAAAGTGTTCAAGCTTCTCATATCTGCTAAAATTGACAGTCTTATCCAGTAGGAACATTGAAAAAAATGCTGTTGAGAAAGGTGTACTGAAGAGGTCACCTCTTCTTGGAAAAGTGATATTGCAAAAAAATTGTCTCGATATTTGGGCTCACGGAATGCGATTTAGTTGGGAACACAACAAAACGTATGAATTTATCGTTTCCTTGCACAGCAGAAAAAATAAAAACAGTTTTTTTGACCTCTGCCAAAGATTATTTTTTCAAATGTGAAGAATGAATCGGACACGACGACAATTGATGGAAACATGTTCAATAGACCCGTAAGCTTCACTTATGAGATACATGACGAAACTCAATAATCATTTTGTGAAAGTTCTTGCATCTTGAAAATTTGGAGGGCCCCCATTGGCCCCCTAAGGGACAAAATATCGAGTGCTACGGATCAAATCGCTTGTCTCGGTATAAAGTACGCTCATGCAAAATCTCGTTACTGCACTCCAAAATGCGGTATGCTTTTGCGTAGCGCTCCCACTATTTGAATACTATCCACCTGTAATAACTCCCGATCCTTAGTGAATATTTCTTTGAGCATTTGTGACTTGATTTCTTCCCGCGTTATGGTGGCCTTATGGTGGCCCTACATTGAGCATCAAATGCTGCAACTTTTTTTGCAGCAAAAAAAGCTGCAGCATTTGATGCTCTGCTTTCCAAGCCCAGTTCTTTTCGAGATATCTCAGTTTCAAAAGTGTCCGTTTGCTGCGCCGCACCCTGTAGATGTAGAAGTCTGAAAACTAAGGTCTCAAAGTATTTTCAGTGTCTCCGTTTTTTTTTGCGCGCGATTGTACCTACTGGCTGTACCTGTACCTAACTTTATGTCCACGTAGTCTGCTAACTGCTCTAACTTGTCTATCTACTTATATAATTATTGTTTAATTCGATCATCAGTAATTTTCTGGATTACAGAGCTGTCGTTACCTCGAAAAAATGGATCTGGATGAGTGTATCCTTATCACTGACGCCACTCTCATACACCTAGCTATGGGATGCCCTAGAATTGAATATTTGGTAAGTCTAGGGGACGTTTGCCAAATAAATCGATCAAACCACTATGTTATTACAGACTTTGTCACATTGTGAACTGATCACTGACGAAGGCATCAGGCATTTATCAATGTCTCCTTGCGCGGCCGAAAATCTGACCGTTTTAGAGTTGGATAATTGCCCGTTGGTGACCGACGCCTCTCTCGAACATCTGACTTCATGCCATAATTTACAACGAGTTGAGCTGTACGACTGTCAGCTCATCACCAGAGTTGGAATTCGAAGGCTAAGAGTAAATTATTAAAATACTTTGAATTTTTCAAATTCTGATCTCTTTAATTTATTGCAGAGTCACTTACCGAACATTAAAGTTCACGCATATTTTGCTCCAGTAACACCCCCACCTTCAGCCGGCGGTTCCCGACAGAGGTACTGCAGGTGTTGCGTAATTCTTTGAGAAAATGACCCCCTTGGCCCCAACGATATGCCACCGTCATAATGCTATGTGTTCAGCACGCTTCACGTGACACTACAATAAATAGTACATGTTTCAAAAAAAAGTATTCGTAGGAATCTTTGCTGATACGTTTCTTCCGTTCTTTATGGTCCATAATCGAATCTAGGGCGTTCAGAGAGAATGAGAGAGACAGAAACAGGAACAGAAACAGACAGATGGAGGCAGAGAACAAAAGTCAAATTTAGAATTGTTTGCTTTAGAAGTGACACACTGCATATCAAGTAATCTCCTTGGAGTAGAATTTGTATAAAAGTTGAGGAAGCAGGCGAAATATCTTCCAAAATATCAATAAATGTGAACACTTGCAAAACTAGTCAAAATTGAAATTCTGAACGCTCACTGAACCATGTTGCATCCGCCCTGATTTCTTTCAGATGTTTCAAAAGAAATATATAATATTGGTCAAAGTAGTCACACACCATTTAAACAAAATAAGTACTTAAAAAACCATACAAGAACATGCTCAAAAGTTTCTACGACTTTTTCAAATTTGTGACAGTGCATTTAAATTAGGTGCATATTTTGGGGCCAGTCTGGGGGTTATTGTTTTTTTTTAACTTATTGAATATAATGCAAAAGATGCAGGATTTAGAAATGTTCTTGTTGATGGATACTATAATGCAGGCGCTGTAAGAAATCTAAGACTCTTCTATACTTCCATAGAAAACAATACTTTCTCAGCAGTATCCACTATCCAGTGACGTAAGCAATGATTTTGACGAAGCGTCCCTTTGGAACGAAAGTTGCGATTGCATTGCAGGGTTAAAAAAACAATGTTTTACCTGATTTTAAATTGCCAGAGGTCAAATTTTGAAATTGTATACCTAAACGGTTTTGGGCATGTGCAATTGATGGTCCTCCACAGATAAGTCGAAGTTTCGGAAAAAAAATAACTGAAAAATTGTGGAAAAATTGACTTCCGGGAAAACTCGGGAACATTTTCCAAATTTTCCAATAATTGTAAAAATCATTTTATAAATTCGACTTTTTGATGTCTGTTTGGTGTAAATCGGTTTACGGATAAAATAGTTGCTGGATTTGTATTTTCTTGAGTTGGAGAAACTCGAAGACCGTACGTCCAAGAACAAACGTTTGTCGAATTTCGGGAATTTTCTCTATGAATTATGCTTATTTCTTTGGCTGGTATTCGATTAAAAACGGGACTATCTCAATTTTGACTTCATAAATGGAATGAGCTGATGCGAAAATGTGGGAAATGATACCAAACACCCCAATTTCTCGTGTTCTTCTAGAGGAAGAAAAAAAATTATTTGCACTAGCCAAATACTTCTTTTTTTTTAGCAGTGGAGAATGATAGCGATATCGCGACTGATGCTGTTGAGGTTGACGATAGAGTCATACGTTTCGTCTTCATTAGGCATAACAATATTAGAATATGGTTTGTTTCGTGGGATTTCCAGCACTTAAATTTCAAGAGCCTCTTTGCCTCCCCCCACACACCCCCGAGAAAAAATCTGCGAACCCCAACCGAAAGAACAAGGTCTTTTGTGCCATCCTACCAATTTCTGTTCTTCTTTCACCAAGTGCGGGTCCATTTGATTTTTGGTCACTAACCTCCAGACTATGCGAGAAACTCACACGGTTCAAGAATAGCGTCCCTAAATAGTTTTTCAAGGACTTTCAAATGACAAATTGAATTCCGTGTGATGATATATGACCTTCCCGTTTGACAGATAACGACCAAAATCAATCAGCTGATTCGACAATGAAACCATATCTGTTTACCAAATTTCAAGTCGATCGGATTCGCGGTTCGACAGTTACCGTGGAAGATTACAGACATACATCATTTTGGAAATTGTCTTAATCGTCTGGGGGAACCTCAAAATGGATATATCCCTCAAAATCTCATTTTTTTTCTGTACGTTCACTACACTCCCTTCCATGTTGGTGGGGGCTGGGAAAGTAAAAATCAAAATTGTTTTTGAATTTTCTGTGATAGTTATGGTATGGATTTTTTCAGTTAATTATACCAGTGCAATAGTGATTAAGTTTCTGGTTGTAGTTATATTTATATAGAAGAAGTATAAAAGGCTCTTACGTGATATAATGTTGTAAAAGCATGTTGTAAAGAAGATATTTAGACATTGTTACTAAGGTTTCGTTCAACACATTTTCGTTGGTGGTTAATATCATTTAAGCTTTTAACTATATAATTAATTATATTACATTAAAGAAGTATTTATGAGATTGCAAATATAGTAATATTATGCATTTTACTACCTACATACTTATTATATCGTAGCTGTGTTTAGTAATTTGTAAATGTTACAGAAAAAAAACTGTGTGAAAATTGACCATCAAAATTATCAGGACTGATGGATTTTTTGCTGATTTCGATTGTTGTAATATCAGACCAACGATTGTGCAGTTCACTGATGTTAATTTTTTATTGGTAAGCCTCAAACTGCCTGTGATATAAAATTTTGATCGTTTCTACTTTATTTCGAATTATATATAAAAAAAAAACAATTTGTGAAGAGCCTCGATTTTCGTTGTTGATAACTACTGTTAGAAGAATTTTGTTCTGTTTGGTGAGCCATCAGTTAAATGAGGGTGCGAAATTTTCGATCGAAAAACTTTGTGACAAAATTTGGTTTGGACAACTTATAGAGTATAACCTTCAACATATTTTTGTATTTAACTATTATGTAGATGTTATAAATGTTGTGTTATACACAAAATCTAGTATATGTCACATACTGTAATAATATTAAGAACTATAACAATTAAGTCATAGGTTTTTATTAGCCCTATTGCGGCGAATTATATTATAGGAATATTTATTTTACGAAAGACTGAGCACAAGCTACTAGGAATTTTTATTAATTGTACTGTATGTGCATTTTTAATAAACACTTTTAATTACTACCCTGCATTCCAAGTGGTAATAAGACAAAAACATTCCATAATAACCCTTGAAGTTTTGGATTTGGATTATAAAAATATGGCTTCATGGACTTCTTTGTGGTATATTTTAAAAAGGGCTGTGCATTTTTTAGAACCTACCGTTCTCATGGCGGTTCACTTGAAAGATATGGATTTGGTGCAGTCTCGTTTTGCCATGCGCGACGGGTGTCGGGCTTTGACCTGGTTTGACCGATGAAACAATAAAACCTCGGCAGCATTTACCCTATCATATGTAGGTAACTAGGTATCTTCAACTCGAGCTCTAATACGCCATCTGACGGTTAACATGTGAACACCGTTTGTGCACGCATCAACCGCAGATTTGAGCTCTTACGAGCGTTGCAGTGTTTGGAGGCTTTAAGTGATACTCCATCTGACTTTGCGCGGTGTTAATTTTTCCCAGCAAAGTACGTTGCATCTTGATTGTAACGGGTGTTTTTTTTAGAGGTATAGAACTTGAATCAGCGATAGCGTTGGTGCTTGGGAAGATTTTGCCGTCATTTTTTCATCTTAAATATTCATTAAAGCTTGCCATTTGATCATGCACATGCACAATCGCACAACTCCAGACAGTTTTTCAAAAATGATCATAAAACTTGTTTTTTTATAAGGAATTTTCGTGCTTTTGGTGGATTTTTTTTCTTCCAATTTCCAATTACCGGCCGATAAGATTTTGTATTTCAACTTCCTTAGACTTCTTTCATTTGGGGCTTGTGAAGTCTCTGACTGTCCTGGATGAGTCCCGAACTGTCCAGGGTCTTGGGGACAATATCGTTGACCGTATTAGTTAGATAGAGCCTGATCCTTGCCAAGAAGCTACCTGAAATTGAACCTATCTAAAGTGGAATTTAAAATAATAATTTCGAGCTGCCGTGCGATTGTGCGTGAGTATGAGCAAATGGCAAGCCTTTATGAGTAGTAGAGAGCGGATTTATATGCGGTAAAAAAGTCCAAAATATGCAGTTTACATGCGCTTAAAAAGTATCAAAATATGCGGTAAAAATGTTCAAATAGAGCAATATATGTGAGTAAATATGTGATATAAGCTGCAAGAATGGTGAAAAATACAACATTTACATGTGAAACCAACCAACCAACTTTGACCATCAAAGTAAAAAAATAATTTTCTCTTCGAAAATTTCAAATTATTTTTTCCTTGAAATCAAAATATCGTGATTTTCTCGCACATGAAGATGAAATGGCCAAAATAATGACAACTATTCAGTTATGTGCAAGAATATGGACTAAATATGCGGCTATATGCGATTACATGGACTATCAATTTGTATGCGGTATAAAGTCAAAATAATAAATTATATGCTAAATAAAACTTGGTATTTAGGTTCCTTGTAGATGAAAACGTCAAGCTGCAAGTCGACAGTTGCATCCAACTTAGCGAATTGATTGAAGTTCTATACCTCTAAAAAAAAACACCTTTACCTTACTAGGTATCTCCGGTTGCAAAAGCATTTCATTTTTAAATAAGGGAAACTGTACAGGGTGTTCACGATAAAATTCACCCCCCTCCAGTAGATTCCTCTCTAAGATATTTCGAAGAACTAAAAACTTTTTCTTCACGATTTTTCCCAAGGACCTTAAATCGATCCTCTAAAAGTTTCTAATAGTCCTAGCGGTACACGTAAAAATGGCTCTAATTGTGACAAAAGCGTTAAATTTGTTGTGTGGTCTCCTTAAAGCATTTAAAAGGTTTTTAGAAGGGGAGCCAAGAAAAATTTTGATTTTGATTTTTTAATTTTTTGTGACGTCATTTTTTTAAATTTTTTTTCAATTTTGCAACTGTTCAAGATTTTTTACTTTTGCTTTTGTATTATGGTGAGTAACTGCTTAATCCAAGAAACAGAAGAGAAAATTTTCGAAAAAAAATTAACTGGACTGAAATGATGGCGTTTTTTGTAGAAATCAATTTTTTCCATTTTTTCCAAAAAATACTGTAAATATGTGAAAAATTAAGACAGGCAATTATCCCTCAAAACAAGCTCTATCAAAAATGATGAAAGTGTTTCTCAAAATTCCAAGCCGTTTTCAAGATATTTAGAAATATGTTATTTCTTGCGACTGTTTCTTCGTATTAGCTCCTATTTCATCAAACATATAATAGGGTTCTTTTTTCTTGAAGATATACTTCAGAATGATCAGACTGAAGATTTCTTAGAAGTTCATTGTAAATTGTAATTTTTCCAGTGGCTTAGATCATAAAAATTTAAACCATTTCTACCCTCTCACCATATTTTCTACACCAATCGATTATTTGAAAAATACATGACATTTTGGCATTATGATGATCATCCAAGATCACTTAGCATGACTTCATTTAAAAAGCACACAATTTTTTCGCTGATCAGATCGACTGCGAAACATTGCATCTTGTATCATCTCCTCGATCATCTCCATCATGACTGTTTTAGATAAGTTATAGTTGATTGTCCCCCCAGAGTTTTTGAATAGGATGTCATAACAGGTGGCTTTTGATGATCATTTTGTCAAATAAAATACAAATATTTACAAACAAATAGGTAGGTATGTTCCTGTGTTTCAAACCGCAATAATTACAAAATAGATGCGATGACATGTATGCCTTCGACGCCAGTGATAGTCACTCAACCAACTTTACTGTTGATAAAGTGCATAATTTTCAGTTTGGGGGAACGATAAACTATAATGTATCTAAAACAGTCATGATGGAGATGATCGAGGAGGTGATACAAAATGTAATGTCTTTTTTTATTACTATATTATCTTTGTAAAATTTACCTAAATAAATGTTTTATACTTGAAAAAAAAAGTAATATTTAGCAGTCAATCTGATCAGTGGAACAATTGTGTGTTCAAGATCGTCGATCTCATTTTGTTTTCAAAAGAAGTGTCATACTAGGTGAACTTAGATGGTCATGATGCCAAAATGTCATATATTTTCTAAATAATCGAGTGGTGTAGAAAGTACGGTGGGAGGGTAGAAATGGTTCGACTTTCCACGATCTACGCCACTGGAAAAATTACAATTCACAATAGACTACTAAGAAATCTTCGGTCTGATCATTCCTAAGTATATTTCTAAGAAAAAAGAACCCTGTGATGTGTTTGATGTAATAGGAGCTAATACGAAGGAACAATTGCAAGAAATATCATTTTTCCAAATATCTTGAGAACGGCTTAGAATTTGGAGACACACTTCAAGTACTTCTGATAGGGCTTTTTTGAGGAATAATTGTCTTTTTCTATTTTTTACATATTCACAATATTTTTCGAAAAAAATTGAAAAGTTTGATTTTTACAAAAAACGTCATCATTTCAGTTCAATTGATCTTTTTCACAAATTTTCTCTTACGTTTCTTGGAATAAGCAATTACTCACCATTGTACAAAGACAAAAGTCGAAAATCTCAAATAGTTTCAAAAAGAAAAAGAAAAGAAAAAAAAATGACGTCACAAAAAATTGAAAAATTAAAATCAAAATTTTTCTTGGCTCCCCTTCTGAAAACCTTTTAAATGCTTTTAGGAGTCCACACACCAAATTTCACACTTTTGTCACAATTAGAGCCATTTTTATGAAATTTTACTTATACCGCTAGGACTAAGGTACTCTACACTTTTTGAGGAAGTGGGGTGTTTGGCGAGCGAAGGTAATATCAGGAGAGTCGACATATTGGCCATCGATGAAAAGAAGAACATTGGTTGGATCATAGATCCTACTGTCAGATTCGAAATTGACCAACTACAAGCAGCAAACATAAATGCAGAGAAACAGAGGATCTATGATCCAACAATACCTTTCTTCAAAGAGTCGCATGGTCTGAAGGATGTCAAAGTCATGTCAAAGGACTATTTGTCGGAGCTCGTGGAACCATCACCACCTTTTTTAAAGATTTTTGTAACACTTTTGGTCTACCATCAAAATTATTAAAAAATGTAGCTGATATCACAATGAAAAATTCTGTGTACATTTTAAGAAACCATTTATATAATAGTTGATCTACCTATACTTAGTTTAACTTTATACAAGTTTTTTATACTGAGTTTTTCTTTAATACCTATATACCTAAGTTTATTCTTTTTATTTACCTTTGAATCTGTTTAGTATCCTTTGTAGACAGCAGCCCAATGTGTTGGGAAGGTGTAATTTATTGTTTTAAATAAATTTCTATATATATGGTACCGTATATACAGGGTGTGATATGTAACTTTTTTATTTTAAATGCAACACCCTATATTTTATTCCGTTATTTGATGAAGCTTTTTTTTCTGATTACAAATATATATGACACTTATGATTTATTTTGACAAGTAAGTTGTCGAAAAAATAATGAAATAGGTAGTCAAATAATTTTGTTTCGCGGCAAGATGGCTTTGGTTTCTACAGTTCACTTAAAAAACGTTATTCTCGCAGCATTTTATCTGCAAAATTCAACTCCGCATGGATAAATGGTCCAATTCGTTCCTAAATACAGGGTGTCGCATAATTTTTTTTTTTTTTTTGACTACCTATTTTATTATTTTTTTGACAGCTTCCTTGTCAAAATAAATCATAAATGTTATATATTTTTGTAATCAGAAAGAAAGGCTTCATCAAATGACGTGATAAAATATAGGTGTTTCATTTGAAATAAAAAAGTTACATGTCACACCCTGTATATGGTACCAACTGAAAACTTTTGGGCGATCGATTCAAGATCCCTGGGAAAAATTGTTGAGAAAAAGTTTTCAGTTTTTCGAAATATCTCAAAGGGGAATAATCTCCTAGAGGGGGAGGGGGTGAATTTTATCGTGAACACCCTGTACAACTGGAAAGAAGTGGCTCATGGAAACTGGAGAGTATGGCAAGATAGATCATAACAAAAGTGGCGGAGAAATTGAAATTGTCTTTCGAGAGCGAAAGACGCCAGGTTGGATAGTCCAAGATGATGAACAAACCCGGCACTGTGGAAATATGACTACGAGAAAAGCCTGGGAAGTGTCGCTGAAAATGGGAAGTTTATATTGCAGATTGCAGACCCGTGAAGCTTCACGATTTCACTGTTACTTCGTGAATTTCAGAAGCCACCGCTTTCGACTACACAAACATGAGGAACTGTGACTTAAAAATTTCTTCTCCCATCATAATACACCGAGAGTCCGTTGAGACCATAAAGTAAATAACTACCTACCGCAACACTTAACTGAGCTTCTGCCATTTTCAAGTTCCACTACCACGTTTCACGCCTGGACCCCACTTAATATCGATATCGCTTTGATTTGATTTTATTTTCGAAAACGCGGGCACGAGCGAGCGGTGCACTATCCGTTATGTTTGTTTACATTCAAAAAAGGGCTTAAATTTCCCGCTTCCAAAATTCGTTTCTGAAGTAAAACAGGAAGCTACATTTTTTGTGGTAGTACTTGACATGGGACAAAGAAGGCGCTGCCAGAGATAGCGCTGCTTCAGATTATTATAAAAATACGTTGTGGTTATGTTATGTGTTTTCAATTTTCAACAGGGAGAAAAATTTGTACGATCATAGACACTGATCATAGACAACATACTGTGAGAAATATTGACTGTCGTCATCTTTAAAAATGGTGAATAGACTACTAAGTGCCCTAGAGTACCCACAATTAGATTCACTCAATGTGGAAGGTAAGTTGATTTAATATTTACTGAAAGACTTCATGGTGGTCTTCACAATTTTGAGTTCAATTTCAGATCAAGCAAATTTCCGGAGGATAGTGGTGTGGTTGGAGCAAAATAAATTGGGAAAAGCAACTCCCAATACTTTGAACTCCCTAAAGAATATAAACTCAAATAGCTGGCCCAACGCATTCTTAAAATACAAGGAGGAATTGGAGTGTCCCAATCTGTCCTCAGATGGAGAACAACTGCATTGGCTTCTCGGATATGCCGTGCAGATGAAGACACATGAAAACAGTAAAGCAAACGTAATTTTCTGATTTGTTTGTAACATTGATCATTTTTGTAGGGGATGTATACTTGAAACATGCCATTGCAAATGTACAGACCACTAATGTTCCAAATGTGGTAGCAGAAAATCCATTGGATAAACTGAATTGTAAGTTATCAATCTTCTATCACCCCTAGTTTTACCTCTCATTGCAGATGAAGGTGGTAATAGAAACAAATTATAAACATTTGTATTGCTTTGGTGGAGATAAGTTGGAATAAAAAGAATATTGTTTAGTTAAGAGTAGAAAGTGTTTTTTCTACAAATAGCCGCTTCTACTCTAAATGAAACATGCTATTTTTTCTTGAATATGAATATAGCTTCTCGTGTAGCTTGACTATCACAATTTTCCAAGCCCAAGACTTGCTATGGGTAATACTTCAACTGCAAAAGCATCAGATGTTACTTTTATGCCCAGTCGCAAGAACGAGGAAGTTTAAATTTGCTCCGGAGCAAATAGATTTAGGTTGCAAGAACAGGGCGTCAAACAGGGTACCAAGCAGGCTGTGGATAAGGTCTTCAACTTAAACATCCTGTCAAATCAAGTGTCAGGTCAGTGGTCAGTCATTGCTTCAGACACGTTGATTATAATTTACGCCGCTGTTCACGCCTTCAAAGCCGCTTTCGTTTTGCAAGCAGAAACTGCTCTGAGTAAATCACTAACCACGGGTTCCACCAAAAAATTTACAAGCGGTTAGATCGAGATTAAACGGATTTTTTCTGGTCAGGTAGATTCATTATAGAAAATACGTTAAATCGCAAGTATGCCACCCTTTCGTTAATTTCTCAGCGTGAAACCTGAATTTACAATAATCTTTTGGCCAGAATCCATCAAAAAAAATCTCGAGTTAGCTATCAACTGATTAAAAGTAGGGATTTTTAATGATCATCAACATCGCATGGGGTCGGCACCATCGTTCGTATTTTACGTGCTATACGACACACGGGTCTTGCATTTAGCAGGCATCCCAACTAAATCAAAGAGCTTGTTTTCGAGGTGAAAATCCGAGCGCCCACAATGGGACTCGAACCCACGCTCCTCCAAACTTCAACCTCTTGTACAAGCCTCATGCACTGGCTTTTTTTTTACGTTTGAGGAAAATTTATTTTCCTGACCCCCCACTAATGGAAGGAAAAGTATATAAATATGAACCCGTGCAGAGCTACAACGCCACTGCTAATTATATGATACGAGGGTGTTAGAAACTTCGTAAATAATTTGCCAATTCTTTAGGTAAACCTATACCGTATACCTCTATATCTGAACATCCTGAAAAAACACAACACCCGCTTCAAATATTTGCTAGGACAGATGCTCGTGATGAGAGGTCCCGCGGTTAAAATGACGACGATTTTATTATTTGGTTTTGCAGTTCGAAGCAAGGAATTCACTGAAGGAATTGGAAATGTAGCCAAACTTCTAAACATCCCTGCACATCCAGATTCTCTGATTACTTTGAAAGCAGTCAGTAAGGTCATCACAGCAAGACTTTCAGCACAAGCTATGGCTCATCCAAATGATGTCATTATCAAGGTAAATTCTCATTTGTGTTTTCTCTTGGTAGTAAATCTAAAATGTATTCAGGGTACACCGTTCCCATATGAAAATGTCAACTTTGGATTCGATTTGACAGATCCGGTTCAAAATAAAGCAGCAAAAGTGCTGGGCATCCTCTACATTCATGATTTGAGAAGTTTGCAGACTAGTGTTAATGAGTTGATTGTAGCTGTTCAAAGCATCACGGCCAATCCAAAAACTGATACAAGGCTTGGTAAAGTTGGAAGATAAGGTTGTGCATTGAAAAAATTAACAGTTTACAGAAAATACCGATTTTATTCATACATAAGTACTTGATTCTTGAAAAAATGTTAATTTATCGAAAAGGAGATTTGTCGAACATTTCACCAACACCCAGTGCGATGCACACTGAAATAAATTATTGGAGAAAAACATATTTTGTATTACTAACTAATACCAAATTACTTACTAGCCCCAATGAGTGATAAGGAATATGTAGGCTTTGAGCTTCTGAGTTGAGCATGGTGTATTAGATAGGCGCCAATTCCAGAAAAGCAACAAATTGATGTTACTTTGCAAGAAAGGCAAGATTCAGCTTCCTTTCCTTTCTCCATTCCATAAATTTTTTTTAAAAACTTGGGAAATCCTGCGAAATGGTCAGCTGAGCTGAATCAACCCTGCCTTGCGTTTTGTTGGCAGATGTTTGGCATATACTGGCATATACGTCACTTTGACAGATCAGCGTAAACATCACAACATGACGGCAACGCAATCCGAATTTTGAAGTAAACATAGCCTCAACAAAAGTAGTAAGAACAAAGAGCAAGAAGGACTTTTAGGGAGGGTGTAGTCTGGTATCAGGCAGGGGCGAGGTGATGTAAAGAAATTCATTATGACGGCTATAGATCGAGTTCGTGTGATGGTTTTGGGCGATTCTGGAGTAGGAAAAACGTCCTTTGTACACTTAGCTGCTCACAATGAACCAGTGAAGTCTCCCAGTTGGACTGTCGGGTGCCAAGTGGAAGTGAAGTTGCACGAATATAAGGAAGGAACTAAGGAGCAGAAAACCTACTTCGTCGAATTCTGGGACGTCGGAGGAAGTAACAACCACCGAAACACGAGACCGGCGTTTTACAACCCTTGCCATGGAGTCATCTTAGTCCATGACTTGACCAACAGGAAGTCTGAAGCAAACCTCAACAAGTGGCTTCAAGAGCTGCTCAATCGTGATATCGCCCTTACTTCAGTTGGAAGCGGAGATGAATTTGATTCAGAAAACTTTATGGGTTCCACACAAATCCCCATATTAGTAATAGGTAGGTTTGTCAGAAGCATGAGCTAAGCTAAGCTTGGAAAACGCGTCATTCCCAATTTTATCAGTGTGACAGTGGTAAAAGTCATTAGTAGCGTTTACACCATGGATGTTTACTTACATAGACGGTTTTGGACTGTGGATTTTGGCCAATACGAGGAATGTTTGGCTGCTGCTTGAGAAAGTAAAACCAGCCGGTATCGCACTCAAAATCTTGGTTCAAAACTGTCCATGTCATTGCTCTTAATTTTTCAGATTTGTTTCAAACTCAACTTCAAGCTCACTGCACACACTATGGCTACGTTTAAATCATGGCTTTGGTCCGCGACCTAAGCACTAAATTCGACCCAAATAAATTAAGTCAACATGGTGTAAACGATCACGGACAAGGACCAAGTAGCTTGGGTAAAGTCTTGGTTAGCCGTGAACTGACCTAAATTTAGTTCTAAATCGATTTTGTTTCAGTTCATTTTTTAAAATAGATCGACCACGTTGATCTACCGGTGTAAATGCTAGAAGACAAGGATCATTTTAGGTAGAATTTGGGTCGGTCCGGCTTTAGTCCTCTCGTGTAATTGTAGCCAATGCTTCAATTTCGAACTCAACTGTGGACCAAAATTTAAGATCACATTATGCTGGAGTTAAGCTACATTCACAACCTCCAAATTAGTAGGATATTCAACACTTGCATTTAACACGAATAATTATACTCGTACTTTGTTTGACCCACCATTCACAACGTCCAATCGTCCAAATTAATGGGTCGAAATTTGCCGCCTCATCTATCGGAAAAGCTTGTGAGTCGATATAGGGCGTTTTCCATCTACCGACACAAGTACTTGTGTCGACACAAATGCGTTCCATTTGATTTTTGTTGCTGTGTCATCGACACAAGCTAAAACAAGCTGACACAAACCGACACAAAGTGTTTTAAATGGAAAGCGCCCATTGATACCTGTAATCGTGTTTCGGATATGCAGCTGACAAAATTCTCCGCCAAAATCGTCGGATTTTGACAGAATGTGCTGTGTGTGTACTCTGTCTTCGCCATTTTCTCAGTCGAAACAGAGGCTGTAACAATCAACTATAGCTAATAATGTGTCGAATTGATCTACAACTAATCTCGTGTAATTGAAAAACAAATCGGGGTCGCTTAAGCGCATTTCGGTAATTGTTGACGACCACTACTTCTCGACTTCAGCCACCAACTTTTCACGGTAGGTAGACACCACCACAACATCACGTTCGTCGACCGTAGTTTCCTGGGGAAACCACTATTTCCACTGTAAAATGCCCCTTCTTTCCATTACTTGTCCTACGACGTAAGTACATGCAAGAAGGAGACGTCCTATATAGCTGTTTAAGTGGTTGCCTAACTCTTAGAAAATGCTAGTCGAGAAGTAGTCGTCGTCAACAATTACCCGCATTTCTTGCAAGAGGTGCTCGTAGTCGCCTTGCTCTGGACAACGTTGATTTATTGGCCGCACCCACCATCTCCGTGAACTTTTTGATCGAAGTGCCCGTAGATATTCAGTACCCAATGCGTGCTTTCCACCTAGCCTCAAGTTCGGTACACCTGCCATTTACGCATGTGCGGGTTCCAAACGGTGCTTTCCATCTACGTGTTTCTACTCGGTTCTGCGCCGTTCATTGGATCACGTAAAATTTTGTGCCACACCATGGAACATGTGCCGTCTGGTGGTATTTGTACCGTCTAGGTGGAAAGCACCCAATGGTAGTAGAGCTAATTTCCCCAGCAATCTCCTTCGTCGCCGATTCCTCTGTATTTCCATTATAAACGGTACAAAGCACAAACTTTGATTATAATGGGTGCTTTCCACCTAGACGGTACAAATACCACCAGACGGCACATGTTCCATAGCATGGCACACAATTTTAGATGGTCCAATGAACGGCACAGAACCGGGTAAGAACACGCAGATGGAAAGCACCGTTCGGCACCCGCACATGCGTAAATGGCAGGTGTACCAAACTTGGAGCTAGGTGGAAAGCACCCAATGATAACGTGGGTTAGAACCATGGAGGGTAGATGGTTAGAACTTTGAACTGTCAAAAACAAATCGTTTTAAGATGTCATGTTATTTGAAAAGAAAATGCCACATACTGAAAATGCTGATTGGCGGGTCTGCGCTATCTGTGCATTTCTGAAAAAATAGGCTACTTCGTTTGGGCAGGTGCGCATGCTTGTGGGCTCAAAGTTTTGAAAACTTTCGTACACCTGTCAGTTGAATGGCAACGCTGCATGCTCTGTCTAGTTGCCTGACCAACTACTGGTTCCTGGCTGTCACTTTTACACATACCGTAAATGCATCCCTTCGTAGCTTCTTTGAACTTCCTTCTCGGTACAGCCATTTTCAACAAGTTGTATTCTTTCGTCAAAACATGAGCAAATGAAATGTAGATCAGGTAGAAACAAGGAGTGTGATCATAATTGTCACAAGTGACAGTTGGCGCCGATGTCTTGTTGTTTTGAGCGCTGTTGCCATTTTCGTTGTTCCTGAACTTCCACAAATAATCATTGAACTTAATTTCAATGAAACATTTCCTTTGAACATAGAAAATGGTATCTAACATTCCACCAAATTATTTGTGGAATTTTAGGTGCACTACAATATTTTTCTGTGTTGATTTTCAATATCGGTGTACGAAACTATGAAATTCGCGCCAGACATGCGCACCCCAAAAACCGAAACGAACGGACCCATAGACCATATTATTATAGTAGGTTCACTTGTACTGTGACTCTAGTTAGCGGGGCAAATTTTCTACTTTAGCATTGTAGGCTTGCCACCTTTTCACCTGGTGTGAAACTGACTTCTCTGGAAGTGAAGTTATATTTCTTATCAAATTGATATTAAAATCTTGGAAAACTGACCTGGTCATAAGTGGACGTGCGACTAGGGGGACGCAGAGCTGTGTTACCGTCATGTAGACACCAAAAGAGCACGGGGCGGCCGCAAATTAAGTCATCTTGACGGCGGCCCATTCAGGGTCGACAAAAACTCGTCCCGGGAAGCCCCAAAACGAAAGCAAATTGCAAATTGAAGGTACTTGCATCAATTTCGGTCCAATACAAAACTTTGAGCGGCTGGGTTTTTTGAAATTTGGTTTAATTTACTTTTTACACGTAAATTCTTTTGCCAATGACTGACTGCACGGCGATCCTTGTATCGCCCATAATTCTTCAGGGTTTGACTTGTATTTTTGACTGGAAGAGGCGAAAGGGTTGATGATTGCATGGGGCCCCTTTTTTGGACGAAGGGCATTGTACAATCTTTAATTTGAAGCATCTAAAGTTGAACCGGCTTCAAGAGGTTAGGAATATTTTTCACAACTGTCAAATGTCAAGGCTCTCTTGATTCATTTGTTCATTGGCGAAAATTAAAAACAAGTCGAAAAATGGACCTATTTCTTTTTCACGCCCCTTTTGCCTCCTATCGCCGCTCATTGGCGAGATTTGCCTCACAATCTCCCATAGCAACTCTGTCAGTGCCACTGACTTTCTACTTGTCATTACCCCTGTCAACGATATGTTACAATTTGTCATCAGTTGTCAGTAGAACAGAACCAAAATGTGGAGCAAAAGTCTTGCCACGCTGCAACCTACAGACTCGACAACGCTTTACTTTTTATAAGAGTGTAAGCATCAAATGAAGGGGAACCAGCGTGATAAGGGGTTGAAGTATAGTGCGGAAGGATATTTTGAAGACGTACTTGTGAATAACCTGGAGGTAAAAGCAGAGTGCTACAGGAGCCAGAAAAAGAAACAAGCTTCTCAAGAAAATGTCCGGAACAGCATTTGTTTTCAGCGTCTTCTTTGTACCAATCACTGGATGAATAGAAATCTTCCACTCTGAAGTGCCGTGAGCACACCAAAACTGAAGCAAAATATTGAGGTTTTGTTGTGAAGTTGCAGTAGGTAATTGCCAAATAGGAAGGTGAGATAGCATTCCCAGCACTTTGAACAGTGATTTGGCGACCCCGCTTTTGGCCTTGTGCAACTTGTAAAACAGCTGAAATCGTTTCGTTCGCCTTTGAATTTTTCCTGATGCCGGTGTCTTCCAGTGACGGCCATCCATTTATTCCGCTCATTTTCGTCGGCAGGAAAACCGTGGAACAGAACATTTGGAGGAAATATTCCCTTGGACTTGTGCGGACAACTTTTCACACAACAAACGGGCCTTTTTCGAATTAATTCGATCAGTGTAGCGACACGACACAGGTTGCAGTCATAAGTGACAGTGACAATTCTAATTCTTTGTGACAGTATCGCCTTCCTCGAATTTCGCGCCTAATAATTGAAGGCCTTTAATTGGCCAGGGGTGTGGCCTAAAATTATTCATCTTTGTCTGAACGTCTCTGTTCCCCATAAGAAATAGGTCTATTGTTACACTTTACCAATAAAATGGAAAAAAGCGTCTGACATCACGTCCCGCAACAATGTTCCGGCTATCTGCAAAGGAAATACGCAAAAAATGTTTCAAAACTGGTCCGGCCAGAGCAGCCAACTGCAAAGTTTTGGGGATTTTCTGTATTTCACATTTGGAAACTTAGAAACAAAATCTCACCGCCGACTAGAATCACGGTACAAGTGAACCTACTTTAATTATTCTCACTTCCCCCTTCCACTAGTCATTTGTAAGTTAGGTATGTGCCTGTGACCATGCGCACTGCAGTAGAAGATCTCGCGCGCCACAGCATGCATAGAAAACGGAACTTTGCTGTCGCTGTCAGAATTTACGATTGCAAGGTGTTTTCTTGATTCTTGGGACGTTTTAACTTTTTTAACCATACTTTTACGTGACGGCTGACGCTCGGTTCGCTTTCAAGCGCTGTCAAAATTCTCGTTAGCGGAAGTTGTGCAATAAAATATGGCGGGTAATTTGAAATTGTTTTGGATTCAAAAACCCTATTCTAAATTGCTTCGCATAAACTTCACAGCAAGATTTTCCATTTCATTATGGTGAAAAGTAGATCAGGTATTTCTTTTTACACACTTGCTATGTTATACATTCGTTGAAATTGTCAATTTGCACCTTGAATTGATCATTTTACAAAGTCATTCAACATGCATATTCTTATGGGAGTTTCAACTCAGCACATGTGGTTGTCTCTCTCCCCGATCTGCGACTGCGCTCTGAATAATTAATATGGTCAATTAGTGGCTCAAATACAGGTTTCCTCAAAAGAGAGATGGAGAATCCGCGATTCCGCGCAGCTGTTTTCGGCACGTTCTGGGCACAGTGTGCCATGAGTGATCGCGCCATTTGTATTTACATTGCTCCGCCGTGTTGAAAGTGCGTTTTATTTTTTGAATTCTAAAGCCAACCATGCTGGGAAAGTCGCTAAAAACATAACGAACTTCTCAATGAATATTGCAAATGAATATTTCGCACAAAAGAATTTGCCAGAGAGGCATTTGATGTGCGGATACAACTATTTTTGTAATGGATATATCAACGATATATGGACGTGCCCAGAAAGCACAGGTAAGTGCGTGTTCCAAGTCCCAGTTTTAATACTTTTAATGGTGTAGGTATTATGGCCATCACTGTATAACTTGTGGACTTGCATAGTGGCACACAACATTTATTTACCATAACTACTTGTAAAAACTGTATAAATACCAATAATAACACCATCAATAGTCAAAACACACGTTCGGCTTACGGTATCGGGGCAATGTTGGCACACTATGACTGCGACGATTTACTGTGCAATCGAACGTGACGTCACGGGCCAGAAAGAGACGCTCAATTTAGGAAACCTGTATTAACCCAAAAGCTTAGACATTGCAAGGTCCGGCGTTGCTTACGAATTACAAGTGCGGCGTAAAGTGCTAATTTGGACCATACAATCGTATATGCCCTAGGAGGTATATGCCAAACATTCACGGTTAATTTGACTCACTAATTGTGATGTCAATTTGGAGGTTGTGAATGTAGCTTTATGCAACAAAAAATTGGCTCCCAAGCTTCAACTAAGAATTAAAATTGTAAAAATTAAATTAACAACGGTCTTCCCACAAAATGTACAATAAAATTGTAGACTAATCAGTAAAAATTATAAACCACTGGGTGGCACTGAACTTCACTTCAACAAAGGATGATTAATAAATCTCATAAATTCATTTTCCTTCAAAATCCTACTAAATTTTATTTTTCCCATCTAAAGGAAAAGGGTCATGTCTTGTTCTAAATTATTTTAGGGACCATTGGAATATTTTGCAGGCATTAGTGCAGAATACTAGGTTTTTGTGATCTATAACTCACCCTGTATCGTAAGCAAACATTATCAATTAGTGGGTACCTACTCGGTTTGCCGGAACCGGTTTGCTCTAGCGGAAAACGATATTCACGCCTAACAATTTTGCATTTTGAGATACTGAAATGAGAGTTGGTGCGAAAGTACCGCAACCGGTGCTCTTGGGCGGAGTGGTGTGTATTGACATTTTGGCCGCTCCCGGTAGAAAATCAAAAATGCCAAATTTGACGGCCTTGCAGAAAAATTGATATGCACGGCTTCCAGGTAGAATCTGAGGCCGTTTCATCATCCACACCGTTAAAGAAAACTTCAAGCTATATATTAGTACAATAATAATCATATTTTTAGGGATAAAACATTGAAATAGGTAATGTTGAAAATAATGGTAAGTTGAGGTCACCCCTTTGTTGAAGAATAGAACAGCAAAACTTTTGTTTTCATAAATGAATCAAGGGGATGTGGATTTATCGATTATCACACAAAAACGACTCAACAATCTATTTGTGGTGAAAAAAAAAAAAATTTCTCGACTTGTTGACCAGACAAAGAAATAATTTTTTTTCTGTAAGAAGAATGGAATTGACATGACGAAAAATGTTATGATGGTCAAGAACAAAGTTGTTTAGGTCCTGTACGGTAGACAGGGCGGTACTGAATGGTGCATGGTAAAAACTCTGACTCCTTTAAATTTGGAGGGGCCCCCAGTCACCCCCTAATGGACAAATTTTTGAGTGCTGCGGGTCAAATCACTTGAGATTCTACGTAGTTTGCATATGCCAAATTTCATTGCAGTATCACAAAATGCAGAATCAGGGACATTTTCTTAGCGTACCGCTGCAACTACTGGTTTCTAAGCAAATCAAGCAGCTCTGCCGGGTTTCTTCTGTATCTTGAGTTGATAAATTACCATTTTTGCTGACAAACAGGAAGTTTTCTTTGATTTTAATTTTTAGACACTTGGAAGTGGTGTTTTAAAGATGTTTTTAAAAATTTTAAACCCAAAAACCTCGAAAATGAAGCATTTTACCAAAATTTTGCTAGAGTACCTTTTTCATCCAAATTAAACGTAGAATTCGAAAATTTGAACCATTATTCCCAATAATTAGGAAGAGGGCTCGGAAGAGGGGTACAAAATATGGGAAAAAGAGGGTACCTCTGATATCTTCGCCCCTGAAAATTTTTGATAAAATTCGTTATTATGGCTTGATAATCATTTTAGTATACTTTGCTTCAAATTAGAATAAAATTGGTGTAAAAATTTTCGTGATTAAACACCGAACAATTATTATAGAAAAAATTGTATTTTGCATTTGTTTAATAACACAGATTGGTCAACTTATAAACAAAATGACATTCATCTCAAAAATAGCCATTGTAAACCCAAAATACCTTGACAATTTTGTAACTTTTTCTTTTATGGATGTTTGTCTTCATTCTCATTTTGTATAAATGTAGCATACATGTTGACGAACGTGCTGGTAGTCCCACCTGTAATTTTTTCTTGAAAGTCCATGATCCTAGTACTCGCAAACTTCAAGTCACGAACTCTAAAAAATTAAATTTTTCAGGAACTAAGCTGGATCAAGTAGATGAAAAGAAAATCGTAACCGATCGATTTGCACATCAATGTGGAGCTGACGAAATAATTTTAGATTGCCGGCAAGCCAGATACCTAGCAGCTGGCTCGTCAAATGCAGTGAAACTTTCCAGGTTCTATGACAAAATCATTGAGTTACGCTATCAATCACACAGCAGATCATTTGAGGAGCGCTTTGGCAGCAACACTGTTTCGCCAGTCCTACCGTCAAAGTTCTACTCACCTCATCAAGATTGAAATATGTATTAAATTTTATTGAAAATATTTACAAATACAATATATTATTAATATTATTATACACACAAACATTGCTTTAAATCAGCCTTCATTTCATTCATTTGTGCCAAAGTGATGTTCTGCAAGGGCTCCCTGGCCTGTCCAACATTGATTGGCGTGTATAAATTCATGGCGACTTTCATTGTAGGCACCCAAGCACCGTTTTTGGTGATAGCCGCGCAGATATTGGTGAGATTATTTTGGGCATCTTGAGCCTCTTCGATTTTAGAGCTTCTAATGGACTGCAGGATCTTGATACCGAATTGCGGAAAAATATTTAGGCTCGTCGCTATTGCAGAGTCAAATCCCAGAGTGTAAGCCCCTGCCATCAGTTGATCGGCTCCTAAAAAGACGGCGTACTTCCCATCGTTGGCTCTGACAGCAGCTGCGCCTTCGTCGAGAGCATTTGACGTGAACTTAATTCCATGGAAAGTCGGAATTTTTCCGATAGAATCATTTAGAAATTGTCCCATGTGAACTAGAAGAGAAACAGTTTTAATCTGAAGTGTTGAATTAGTTGAATGTAATGAGTTTGAGGGAAATGTTTCAACTCTTTCAAAGGCGTATTGAACTATTTAGTGATTCTGATAACTAACTGTTCACGTGTGTATAGCTGGGAATGTGGTAGTACAGCAGAGGTGTCTTTGGAGCTGCATCGCTTACGGTTTTCAAGTAGCGGATCAAGTCTGCCGAATTGGTTGGCTTGTTGTACAAATCCGGAAGGCACAAAAGTGACTGCACCCCTACAGCTTCTGCGTGCTTAGCCTGTTCACAAATTTGTTTTATTACTGATATTGCTGGAAATATCAAGACATAAAACTGCATTACCAATTCCAAAACGTCTGGTAAAGGAGCACCTCCTATTTGTACCATAAGGTGTTGATTTGTGTCTTTTACTGCTTTCACCCATTCTTCGGTCACATGTTTTCGTTCCTCGACGCTCATTGACATTCCTTCACCGCTTGTCCCATTGACTTAAACAAGATCCAATCTTAAACAAGCACCTGATACACTCGAACCCAATGGCATATGGCCTTTTCAAGTCCAAAAACCTCTCAACAGTTTAAAAACGAAAATGAGAAATGTAAAAAAAAGCAAATTCTTTACAATTAATTTGTTCAAACGTATTGTTTCTTTTAAAATTTCAACAACTGATTTAAAACCAGAAGATGAAATGGAAGCTATACAGGGTGGTGAAAATTTCGATGCTCACCATTGGTATCTTGAAAACGGTAAGAGATATATAGGTCGGTTAAATTAGAAAAAAGTTGCGCATTTTTGTGACAATTGAGAATCTGAAAAGAAACTTTGAATATTTTGATTGGTTCCCGATTTATCACGAAGAAACTGAAAATTCTGATTTCAAAAATTATTTTAGAGTTGAACCCACCACAGGGACCTGTAGGCGGGGCTAAACAGAAAGACAAAAATCGTTTTTGACGAGTCCAGGTGTTGAAATAGGGGAACAACACCGTCAGCTGGAGTGGTGGACCATTACCAGGTCACAGGCAAACCTGAAATCCCACTGCAAATCTAGGTGCACCACTAAATGAACTAAGTTCGCGCTGTTAGGCTCCGCCCACAGGTCCCTCTGGTATTCCGACTACTCTATATTTCCAACCATTCAAGCTATTTCAATTAAGCTTGGTAGTCTTATGTTTTTGATCACTCTGAGTCAAATAACGTTGACAGAAAATTTCCACGTCTTCTAGATTTTAAATTATGATAGTCAACTTTTATTTCTCTTATGGCCGCCATATTGGATTTTTGCACCAATAGATAGAGAAAAGAATTAGCCCTACGAATTAGTGACCAACATGTTCTTTTAATGAATTTTTAAGTGTCAAATTTCGAAATTTTCGTAAATCATTGACAAAATCGGAAATGCTTCAAAAAACAATAGAAATAATATCAATAGCAACAACAAAAAAGTGACAGATTGTGTGCAATTGACGTATCTAACTTCTTAATCGTGTTTTGTGCTTGTTTGTACCTAGGGTTTGTACCGAGAGTTCTTAAATTAAATGAGTCAAGGGTGCCTGTGAATTCAAAAACGTCTGTCGAAACTAGGGTAACCCTACTCCTTTTGTAATAAATTTGTCAAACTTTAACAAGAACGATGCTAGTTCCGACAGACGTTTTCAAGTTCACAGACACCCTTGATCCATTTAATTTATGAACTCTCGGTACAAACAAGCACAAAACACGATTAAATCCAGTCGGTAGCACGGTGAGCTCGGCCCCGCTTTCAAAGGATACGTCAATTGCACACCATCTGTCACTTTTTTGTTGTTGCTCTTGATAATTAAACTGCTCAACATTTGAAATGTCGGTGTCGAAAATTTTCCCTTATTCAAAACGGTATAACTTTGGATTGTCTCAGCCGGTTCCAATTTTGTTTTCACATTTGTAAAGATACATCTTCCAGCACTCTACTTGGTTGGCGAGATTTTTTGATTTGTTTTAATTACATTCGTTACAGGGTGAAATGTAAAGCATTGCAAAATTGTGCTTAGTTCAATAGATCCCCATTTTTGTGAACTTTTTTTTTTCGAATTCTAACGATATAACCATGAAGCCTGATGTCCTATCATGGGGTCCTATCTCGAAACGATTTTTGAATTTTCCAGATCAGACGTCGAACAATGATGACATGATTTTGTTTTTTAAAAGTTGCATTTTAGTCATTTCGGTTGGCAATAAAGCCGCATTTTTTATGATAAGAGCCTGTAATTTTGCATGCTTGTTGCTTGTACTGTTAAAAACTGTTGTGCTTTCAGAAACCTCCGTTTTACTTTCCCGGTTCGCGTTCTCGAATGAAAAGGAAAATATTGTGAGCGCCCAAAAAATTTGTTCCCAAATTTCGAAGAATTACTTTTTTCAAGGTCCATCTAATCGATTTATTTAGACCATGTACAGATCAAAGTCTGCCTGTCCGTGTGTCAAACTCTGTGTAATCGTCCATGATAACTCCCAAACGGTACATCCAATTGAGCTGAAATTTGGTATGCGACCATGGTATAATAGGCGTCTAATAAACGTATGTGATTTTGATTGAAATCCGTCATAAGAGGGCGCACTCATTGCATCGTATCAATATCGGAATTTTTGACGTACGGACCTCAAATTGAACATCTAGATGTTTTGTTGGTTCAGAAACACCAAAAATAAGATGTTTTGTAGGTTCAGAGAAATTAAATCCTAATAGCATACAATCAGAGGAAAAAAGTAACTCTTAATTTACCTAATACTCCAGTAATTCCTCCGTCCGCTAAAAATTCTGCATATTCCTGGATGACACCGAGATTCAAAGTGCTAAAAGATTAAGTATTCAATTTAAAAATAAATCTTGCTGCAGAAAATTGAATAGCTACATACAAATCATCCTTGAATGGTGTTAAAGTTGGTGCCATCAAGCCTCTAAATGTGAATTTCACCTGTAAATCATAATGTAAGTACACGTAGCTACTTTAAAAAGAAAACAATTTGTCAAGAAATTCTTTAAAAATAAAAAAAATGAAAATGTCATACCATTTTGTTAAAAAAATCACCAGACCGCAATGCTTGTTTCAACCTAGATAAGGGAATAACAATGTTACTTGCTGTGTGTTGTATTAGTTAAACTCCCACAAGTACTTATACCTAGGAATATTTGTTTACCTCTCAAGTTGCAGATAATATATTTATTTTTAAATTATTATGTAATGGGAGACCAGCTGACCTGATAATTACTTCTTGACTTCTAATCATTATTTATTATGGTTTATTGATTAACGGCTCCATTTCGAGTCAATTGCCACCAGATACCCAATGGTATGGAACGCCATATTGCTATTAATTCTCAAATGCACATAAGTTGAACATCGTATTAAATACAAGATCATTATGTATGACGTTATACATGTCATTTCATTCAAAACAGACATAAGGATTAAAGATTTAAATTCCTGATAAGGAAAGGACAATCCGATATAGTACCATTCCGGCAAATAGAAAGACGCGGGTTCGATTCTCGCTCGGGGCAAGACACTTTTCTCTGACATCCAATTGGATGTTTCGAAATGCTGGATCCTTTGCAAATTTTAAGCAAGTGGCGGCTGTCATAATGGGCCATAAGGTGTCTTCGTGGCAGCAATTTCATTAAGCAATTGCTTTTGCTCAAAATCTAGCAGCAAATAACGGAGAAACATTTGTAAATGAGACTGAACTATTGTTATTATTTCAATCAGTTACTCAAATGTTCAATAAAACCTGAATCAAGGAATTACTCAAGTTTCTGATTCTTTGAGAATTTTTTAAACAGAAAATCAAGCAAAAGCAATAGTCGAGATTCAGTGCCATTTCTGCGCTTGTGCAACCATGCGAGGGGATTTGAGAATAGTGCCGTATGCTAACACATGTAAAAAGCGTAATTTCAACATTGTATATTATTGGAACGGCTGGAAATGGAACTTCCAAATACGTTGTGGAAAAAGAGCGTTTTTTGATCTTTCATTGTGTTCAAGACCAGCAATGATGGATCAGTTTTAGATACACGATGAGCGAAAATATGGTAACGTGTTTACTGTTTATCAGTTAGTGTTTTTTTGAAAATACCGCCCTATTTATAGTATTCTTCTCTGCCTTACGGTTGCCGTCCTGTCTGTCGATGGCATGAAACTGCAAGTAAACAAATGGTAAATGAAATTTTATCGGGTTATATCAAAGGTTTTGTGTTTTGTGTTTTCTGTTTCTTCTTTAAAAAATGACGGGCAGTTTGTTGAGTGCCTGACTGCAAAAACCGTACGAAAAAAACATTGCAGTTTCATTCCATGTGTGTTCCCAAACAAACATCACCTTCTAGGCAACCAGTTATACACTGAAAACGGCTTTTTCGTTCTTTTCGGAACACTATGCGCGGAATGCATTTTTTCGACAGCAATGCACATGGACAACATTATTTCGCCTAATCTAGCATGGAAATCAGGAGTTTCTTGTCATTTATTTTTCTTTGTTAAATTTATGGCTAAAAATTTGCAGGTTTTGACTTTTCCTAGCTCGCGCAGACGCATGAGTTCCATCCCCTAGCTTTGCGAACCTACAGCGCATGTCCGTGCCGCTGAATATCGCATATTGCTTTATCTTTATTGGGCGCTTTCCATTTAAAACATTTGTGTCGGTTTGTGTCAGCTTGTGTCGATGAAACAAAGAAACACAGATCAAATGGAACGCGTTTGTGTCGGTTTGTGTCGACACAAGTCGACTTGTGTCGCTAAATGGAAAACGCCCATTCATAAGGCCCAATATGGCCGTGTGGCGGAGAACTGGAGCGCGTTCAGAAATAGCGCTCGGGTGGGTGAGAGTTATACCAGGGCGTCTTTTTGCCGTTCAGAAATGAAATCTGTCGATCGCTGGCAGGGCGCACACCGGGCGCGCTCTCTTTATCATGTCTGGTGGGTGTTGTATGGGTGATGGGTGGGTGAGTAAATTTCGCCCGACAGGCGCCGGCGCAGTAGGTAAAATCACGGTAAGAGCATTTCCGGTAAAGGTGAAAAGTGTGAGGGGGGTGAGCAGTTGGGACCAGGGGCCTTATTTCTAGCGGGGAGCGATCACCAGGCGATCACAGTTCAGCCAATCACAGCCCTGGTTGCCTAGCAACTTCACATGGGAACGGATCACATCCTCCCCTCCCTAGAAATAGGCTCCCTGGTTGGGACATGGCCAGAAATGGCCATGGCTGTCACACACACGTGGACACGCACCAGCCGTTCAGAAACTATTCACTTCTCGGCGCACTCCGGGTGCACCTCGCCTATTACCCTACCCAGGGTGCTCTCCACCCCGGGTGCACACCGACGATTTTTTTCTGAACGCACTCCTGTTGTCTATTAGGATATATTCGTGGCAGAGTACAATCGAATTAATAGTTGCAATAAGGTGGAGATTTAAGAAGAAGACAGCAGCTTTTTTATTAAACTTTTCAAGTTTACTTGGACACCTTCATACGAGCTTAATTTACGTATTAAAAATAAGAAAATGTACATAGTGACATTTGAATTGTGCTTATGTCATAAATGACAGCCAAAACAGTGGCACAAAGTGGTCTATTTTCAGTTGCACAAAAGCTGAGTTCGGCAATTCAACTCCGTTTACCTACTCTTTTCACTCTTTTTAGCGCACTTTCCCAAAAAATGGGAAAAAGGCGCTTTTAGCTTCACTTTGTCCGTCCGTCCGTCTGTACCCGGGATAACTCCTCGGGGAAGAAAGATATCGATGTGGTGTAAACGCTGATCAATAGTACATATGTCCAGGATGTCAAGTTGACTTTTGGTTTTTTTGTTATTTTGCCGCCATCTTTGATTCGCCATTTTGAATTTCTCTAAAAGTGATCCGATTGAAATGAAATTTGCAGGCAATGTAAACCACATCAAGATCTATCCAATTTTCGACAATTGATGTCCCGCCGCCATCTTGTATTCTCCATATTGAACATGTTTCGAAGTGATAGAGCTAGGAGAATTATGTCTCAACGAAAAGTGATATCGATGTGGTGCAAACGCCAATCGAATGCGTACGTGACCACCATATAAAGTTGACCAATGACTTCTGTCACTTGGCCGCCATCTTTGATCCGCCATTTTGAATTTCTCTGAAAATTGTCTGATTCAAGTGAAATTTGCAGGCGATGTGAATTTCAATCAGATACATCCAATTTTCGACAATTGATGCCTCCCCGCCATCTTGTATTCTCCATATTGAACATGTTTCAAAGTGATAGAAGTAGGAGAATTATGCCTCAACGAAAAGAGATATCAATGTGATGCAAACGCCAATCGAATGCGTACGTGACCACCATATAAAGTTGACCAATGATTTTTGTCACTTGGCCGCCATCTTTGATCCGCCATTTTGAATTTCTCTGAAAGTGGTCCGATTTGAGTGAAATTCACAGGCGATGTGAACTTCATCAAAATACATCCGATTTTGGACAAATGATGCTCTGCCGCCATCTTGGCCGCCATAGTGAAATTTCTTATCACTTAACGATTTTCATGGAGCTTGGGACTCACCTTTGTTTCGTATGATCATTCTTATTCTCCAGCCAAATTCCAACATTCTGCCGCCATCTTGGCCGCCATATTGAAATCTCTTATTAGTGGAACGATTTTCATGAAACTTGGGAACTCACCCTTGTCTATAGTACGATCATTTTGATTTTTGAGCCAAATTTCATGAATCTGACGTTATTTTGGCCGCCATATTGAAATTTCTGCCCAAATAACGGTAGAGCCTTAATTAACATCTTGCATTCACTAATCCTTGAAAAAGGAAGTGCGCCATGAGGCATATTCGCTTGTTTACTCCTTAGCCGTTCGGTTATCTCCTCCGGAGTGAATAGCGTCACTGTTTCTTGCGTTCGGTTATCGTTTCCGGAGCAAATTGGCGAGTTTCAAGATCGAATACGCCATCTGACGGCCAACGTGTAAACGACGTTTGTGCACGGATCAACCGCAGATTTGTGTGGGCTCTTATGAGCGTTGCGGTGTTTGGTGACTTTAATTGATTCCATCTGACTTGACGCGTCGTTAATTTTTTTCAACAAATTACGTGAGCCACGCACGTTTCATTATCTTGAATATACTAGGTGTCATCGGTTGCAAAAGCATTGCATTTTTAAATAAGAGTGGCACGTGTACGACGATTGGCAAGCAAAAGTGGCATCAGAATGGAAGGTGGCAAGATAGATAGTGACCTAGGAGGAATAGTGACAAAAAGTGGCGGAGAATTTGTTGTGTTTCCTAATGCGAGTCGCGCTGTGGACACCGGAAAAAGGAAGAGTTACATTTTCACCGTTTTCCGTCGAAAGCGAAAGACGCAAGTTAGGTAGTCAAAATGACAAACAAACTCGGCACTGTGGAAAATATGACTACAGAAAAGAGAAAAGCCTGGGAAGTATCATTGAAAATGGGAACTTTATATGGCTGCATCGAAGAAGCACAGCTGCGATATGTTTGCATGTCCCGGACTGGCCTGCTTTGCAAGTGCATTTAACGTTTCATTTCCACAGGAACTGCTACTGCTATTTCTTTTAATTACATTCCCAGTTACCTCGTGAGGAGATTCATACAATACGCTTGTTTGTGAACACAATCCAAATATGTCTATGTTTAAATTGGTGCTTGATTTGGTTCGCTTTCGACCACACAACACAAGAAATTGTGACTTCAGAATTTCCTCTCCCATCACGATACATCGAGAATCCGTTGAGGCCATCAAGTGAATGAAAACCTCCATAACACTCAATTGCGCTTCTGCCATTTTTGAGTTCCACCGCAATACTAATTAACCACGTTTCACGTCTGGAGGACATTAAAAACCGCTTACTACTGATAAGATTTTTGAACGCGCGGGCAACAATCCGTGCACTATCCGACATGTTTGTTTACATGCGAAGGACATCAACAGCGCCACCATCGGTAATGTTACTCGCCAATAGAGTCCACCCCTAAAACCTCATCAAGTTAGCTGGTCCTGAGGTGGGACTCTGTGTTGTCGCTATCGACAGTCGCTTTTAAGCGATAGGTGAGCGATAGTCGCCAAGCATAGGGAATAGGCTACTTCGTTTGGGCAGGTGCGCATGCTTGGAGGCTCCAAATTTTGAAAACTTTCGAAAACTTGTCAGTTGAATGGCAACGCTGCATGCTCTGTCTAGCCGCCTGACCGACAACTGGTTCCTGGCTGTCACTTTTATACATACCGTAAATGCATCTCTTCGTAGCTTCTTTGAACTTCCTTCTCGGTACAGCCATTTTCAACCGGTTCTGTTCTTTCGCCAAAACATGAGCAAATGAAATGTAGGTCAGGTAGAAACGAGAAGTGTGATAATAATTGTCACAAGTGACAGTTGGCGCCGATGTCTTGTTGTTTTGTGCGCTGTTGCCATTTTCGTTGTTCCTGAACTTCCACAAATAATCATTCAAGTTAATTTCAATTTAACATTTCCTTTGAATATACAAAAAGGGTATCTAACATTCAACCAAATTATTTGTGGAATTTTAGGTGCACTACAATATTTTTTACTGTTAATTTTCAATATCGGTGTACGAAACTATGAAATTCGCGCCAGACATGCGCACTCAAAAAAACCGAAACGAAGGGACCTATTAACCTGTATGTACAGTTGGGAGCAAAATGATTCATACGGCACCGTCAGGAAGTAGGCTGGATTTCAAAAAAGTTAGCTGCTTGGATCGTTTTTGAATGCGAGTTTTGATTACGATCAATCCCCAATCAAAACTGGCATTCAAGAACAATCCGAGCATTTAACATTTCTGAGATCCAGCCGACTTCGTAGCGGTGCCGTATGAATCATTTCGCTCTCAACTGTACCTTCTCAAGGTCAGGTAGAAAGCGACGACTGTTGACAAAGAACACGGAGTCCCACCTCTGGTGTTTGTAGAGCACGCATGCGCAATGCGCATCACGGGTTTTGTGCGATAGGGAAAGCGTGTTTGTGAGGATTGAAATGTCAGTTGACATCCACGCACTCCTTCACGATTTTCACTCCTGCTTCCTGCTACTCTCTAAACCACGTGACTAAGGTGAATCTTTACAGGGCTAGTAGGCATATTCAAGGACGAGCGTGAGCGAGGCTGGAAGCCTACGTGCCCTGCAAAGACACTTTCCTGGCGTATTATGTGTTTTACCCAAAACTACCTCAATAAAACACAAATAAAGTTATTGGTACCAGAATTCTGAAATGTCATTCTGACACAATTTGGCAAATATCACGTTGCTGGGTCCAGTTTCCAACAGTTTCCCGCAAACAAAACGTTTTTGGCGCAAAAAAATAAGATTTTCCTGCCTAGGCAGGTGAAGACTTTACCAGCCTAGACAGGGAAATCTCACTTTCCTGCGTCAAAAGACGCTTGTAATAGACCCTTTACCTGTCAGTTTTGGGTAAAGGACTCAACAGTAAAGGTTTATTACGTTTCTAATGTCTTATTGTAATGTCTTGGTGACAGCAAGGGAAGTAAATGACGATCCACGTTAATAATCATTAAGCTTTCTAGTGTGTCCAGGGTATTTAGGGCACAGGTTTGGGAGAAACTGAACTATTCTGTGGCAGGACCTAAGTATACCGACCTACACACAATCATGAACCTGATACCCACATACCTACTCAAAACATTTACTACGTTTCCATGGTGAATTGAAATCGATTTGAAAACGGTATCGGGATTGAATACGGAAGTGTTCACATGAGTGGTTCGAACTCGGTATTCAAATCGATTTGAATTCTGTTTACATACATCTGTCATGTAAGTCTAATCCTAACCTAAAACTATCCCAACCTAACGTATCAAAGAAAGTGCAAGTACTCTGCAAACTGCAAGTGTGCAGAAGGCAGAAGTGCAGATAACAGGTGAAAGTAAATGCGACCCTCGATGCGACGAGAACAGCGGCTTTACTCATTGCTATGTATCAGTTTCTGTTTGTTGTTGTCTCGATCCAATCCGATTGGGTTTCCATGAGTATTATTTCGATCCGATCCCGATACGATCCCAGAATTCGCCGAATCGACCTTGAGACTCGAATCGATTTGAATACGATGTTGCAAGCGTTTACATGCAGTTTTCAATCCCGATACCGTTTTCAAATCGATTTCAATTCTCCATGGAAACGTAGTAATTATACATAAACGTAATTCATCGTTGTCGAGTTATTGAGGTGAATTGAAAATACATAATTATACATAAACATATCTAACTAAACTTTACTTACTTCTTGAGCTTCCAAAGGGAAACCTTCATCCTCACTTTCCTTTGACTTCTGTGCTGATGGTTCAGATAATCCCTCTTCACATTTGTGCTGTAAATAGACGCCGCTTTAATAGTTTAACATTATAGCATTGAGAACATTACTAAATCATGGTTGTGGCGATTGTTCAAAGCAACCAGTTCCAAGCAAGCTTCTTTAGAGGGTACCCTGAATTTGAAAAAAGCTGGGCATCTTATGTTCCTACAAACGACAGTTGGTCAATTATTACTGGCGTCATCATCATGTTGAACTTCCTACTCAGTCCTAGAGCTACAGGCAAACTCGACTTCTTGATACATAAGTACATTTGTTTCCATCGATAGCCCACATATGGAACGGTCCAAAAGCGGCTTTCCGTTCCGTTTGGAAAACTGAACATGTTTTTCGACACAGTACTCGTTTAAAAGATCCAAGACTTCTCGGTAATTTGTAAAACGAGCCCCGATGCGGAGTCCCTCCATTTTTTACTGTGGCGTTTGAGGTTATGGATATTGTTGGTTAGTTTGTGGACCTCTGTCCTCTGTGGTTTGTGGTTAGTTTGTTGTCTACATGCATCAGTGGCGTGTTAAAATTTTAAGATTTTTTTTTTTAATTGCAAAAAGCACCGCATTTTTAATCCAATAAGCAACGGTGGCACACAATCAGAACTGAAAAAGGTTAGTTTCTGGACTTTCAGAAAAACAACTGTGAAATAAACTGAGAAACTGAGAGAAAGTGTTTTCACGTTTTTCTGGTACGCCACTGACATGTGGTTTTCAATGCCCTTGTCACTTGCGTGGTCACTTGCATGTCACTTGTCAGTTCTCTAGGGCGTGGGCCACGAGGGTATGCAACCCGACCACTGGAGGAACTGGTGCTGCCCCTTGCCAGGCGTAGCAGAAGCTCATATGTCAATCTGCTACGTGACGTGAAAGTCAAATTACAACTGTCAACCTCAAATTGAAAATTTTGCATTTCTTGGGGAAATCGGAAGTATTTGGTTGTTTTCGCTGCTTTTCCTCATGCTTTCACTCCTGGTAGATGATATTGATTGTAAATTATGTATTGTGTCTTCGTTTGGTCGAAGATTTTACGAAATCTGGAGTTGAGCAACAATTTTCAGTTTTGTGGAGCAACAAGTTGAGTTGAATCGTTAAGTGCTTTTCCTTCACGTTCGAATTTCGAAATGGAGCACCTAAGTGCCTACACGAACACATCTGTTCTTATCTTGCTGCAAATGCGGGTACCGTGAGAAAGTCGCTTTGTGGTGGCGTAGAGCGGAGACCTGTCCAAATTCGTGATCGATCACTGCTCCATGAAGCTACTGGAGGACTTCCCCCAACCCCAAGGCTCACTGTTTCGATATCATGAGGCAGGCCAGGCCAGATACGAACTTCCCAAAACTACTGTTATAAGACAACAGAGCTAAGAAGCTTTTACTGCATTTGCCTCGACAGGAATTACATGTTGGTGTCGACCAAGGCAGCCCGGGCTCTGGCTGGAGAGCCACCACTAGCATTAATTGCTTAAAAAACATATTGCAGAACCAGACTGAAAACGAGGATGCAAACAGCGCACTGTGGCAAACTGTTGCACGCCGAACATTTCTCAAAAGCTGAGCTGGCGGCACACTTGATCTTCCCAACCAACGATTTCTGGCAGACTGAGTAGAAAATATATGAAAAAGGCCAAGTGATGTGCGCGTCGCACAATGAACAAAAGTGTGGTCCAGATGCTGATTGCATGATTATAGTGACTTTAGAATGCACAAACTTCTACTGGGTCAGACCAACGATGGCAACTCTGCTCCTTGCCAAAAACCAGATGATCTAAATCGCCGCATCTGGTGCTGCCTAGTGCTCACATCACAACTGACAGCATCGGCTGGTCCGATTCTTCCAGAGCGTAGGACTTCCTTGAAGACCCTGCTGCAGCTATCCACTGACTGCCCAGAAGGGCCATGTGGTCCGTCTTCAGAAATGCCAGATTAGCTTCTGCCAAGAGAAGACGGACATCTTAAACATCCAGATAGGCTTTGGCCTTTCGAGAAAAAAAGAAAGCAAGTTGAACGTGTACCAGCAAGACTGCCTCCAGCATGCAGAGGGTCTGGAAGCTAGAGGAAAATATTGTGATAATTAATTATTGTTAAGTACGTACGTTATGTTTACGTTAAGATACATATCGTAAAGTGGAATAATGAAATATATAAGTAACGCAGGACGAATTTGAGGTGCCGTCAATAACAAATGTATATCATTGTACATATTCAAATCAACCCCTTTCCCCCTTCCGCACGGGAAATGTGTTTTTAATCAAATAAAACGAAATTGTTACAATGTCGCTTTTTATTCCAACGGACACCGAGGTGCAGACTGTTCACTATATGCTGTTCGGGTTTTAAATTCAGTAGAATGACTTTTTGGAGCAAAAATAAAGTGACAAGCTGGGAGGCTAGGGCTTGGGCTGTGGGACCTGCAAAGTTTTGGTGCGAAACTATCAGCGGCCATCAGCCGTATCCTCCTAGATTTCCAGCTTGCCACTTTATTTTGCTCAAGTATATACATGATATATGAAACTTGATTCCTCTCCGAATGGGGGATGCCCCTTTGAGATATTCCCAAATCTATAGTACATTTAACGGGGGTTCCGAAATGAAGAAAATAATGGCCAAGCGCGGCAGTACTAAAGAGATTGGAATGAGAATGCCTACTGTCCACTGTCCAGTGGCCCCTGTGAAGTTGAACTTCCTTAGATGGACAATAATTTATGGAGTTGCACTGCACATGACAATACGCGCGTGAATGCACTGTGTTGGTAACTTATCTATTTCCTGTATGTATCTTCTTCATACACGCTTGCTATTCAAGTGAGAATGAGCCATGATGAGGGCGGACACTAACTACTCAGTGACTTTTATTCCATTTTCTTCAGTACAGCCACGCTTGGCCATCATTTTCTTCAATGACCACCGCTACCTAGCAGCATCAGCGAGGAATCGCCATGCAGCACGCCCAACCATGCTTGAGACGATGTCTCTTGTCACCACTTTTCACGTTTAATTCATTAGAGAGGGGTCGTGCAGGCTTATTTTTTCAAGAGATTACTTTTGTTAGCAAGGAATACGCAAGATTATATTGTTTGACTGGAAACAGGTCTAGTAAAGACTTGAGTTTGCTAATATTCAAAAACTGTTTGAATTGGTTGAAGAAAATACTGATAATAATGCCAGAACAGCAGTATCCCAAGATGTGCTATAGGCGACTGAGACAACTTAAAAACAATGACATGGCAGATTTATTTGGAAACTGAAGGTGGGGGAGATGTTTTATTACAATAGGAGAAGAATAATTATGTGGAACAACCGTACGCTCGGAAAGTTACCAGGCCGCAAGATCGCTGTACTTTGCTAGAGGCTACAGTATACAGTCCGTCCTCCAGTATGGCGTGCTTTTCTGCGGTACATCGGCGGAGATCGGAAGAGTCTTCGGTCTACAAAAACAGGCGGTCAGAGCGTTGGTAGGAGTGAAGAGCAGAACAAGTTGTAGGGAACTCTTCAAAGAGTACAGAATACTTACCCTGAGTAGTCTTTTCATTCGCAATACTCTCAGGATATACGTCCACCAAAACCTTTTTTTTTTGCAAAAAATGGCGACCGGCATGGATACGAGACCAGGGGAAGAGAAAACTTCGCTACACCGTTATTCTGCCGCACAAATAATACGAGCATAGCCATGCAACTGCAACACGCCCAACCATGCTTGAGACGATGTCTTATTGTCTCTTATCGACCACTTCTCACGTTTAATTTAGATAGCAGGGTGCAGGTTTACTTTTTCAAGAGATATATTACTTTCGCTGGCAAGGAATACGCCAGACTATACAGTACAAACCCCTTAGATCAATCCATGTAAGCCGTACCCCTACTTCCCCGTAGCACCTGTTGAATATGAGCTATCAATCTGATTCTGACAGTGGGTTACAGCGACTTGAGGTACTCTTGAGGCCCGTCCGACTGTACAAACATGCGATAAACTTGTGGCCAAAAAAATCTGTCCTTGAATTTTTGAACAATCCCAACACTGTCCCTCAGCTTTCCGAACGTACGGTTGTTTCACATAATTATTCTTCTCCTATTGTAATAAAACATCTCCCCCACTGGAGTACCGCTGCATGCGGCGACTCCTCGCTGATGCTGTTAGGTAGCGGTGGTCATTGAAGAAAATGATGGCCAAGCGTGGCTGTACTGAAGAAAATGAAATGAAAGTCACTGAGTACTGAGTGTCCGCCCCCACTGTGGCTCATTCTCACTTGAACAGCAAGCGTGTATGAGGAAGATACATACAGGAAATAGATAAGTTACCAACACCAGTGCATTCACGCGCGTCTTGTCTCGTGCAGTGCAACTCCATAAATTATTGTCCATCTAAGGAAGTTCAACTTCACATTCTAATCTCTTTAGTACTGCCGCGCTTGACCATTATTTTCTTCACTCCGGAACCCCCGTAAAATGTACTATAGATTTGGAAATATCTCAAAAGGGCATCCCCCAGTAGGAGAGGAATCGAATTTCGGGACCCCAGTAGCGAAGTCCTCTCGTATTATTTGTGCGGCAGAACGGTGTAGCGAAGTTTTCTCTTCCCCTGGTCTCGTATCCATGCCGGTCGCCATTTTTTGCAAAAAAAAAAGTTTTGGTCGACGTATCTGAGAGTATTGAGTGAAGAGACTACTCAGGGTAAGTATTCTGCGCTCTTTGAAGAGTACCCTACAACTTGTTCTGCTCTTCACTCCTACCAACGCTCTGACCGCCTGTTTTTGTAGACCGAAGACTCTTCCGACCTCCGCCGATCTACCCCAGAAAAGCACGCCATACTGGAGGACTGACTGTACTCTAGCCCCTAGCAAAGTACAGCGATCTTGCGGCCTGGTAACTTTCCGAACGTACGGTTGTTTCACATAATTATTCTTCTCCTATTGTAATAAAACATCTCCCCCACCTTCAGTTCCCAAATAAATCTGCCATGTCATTGTTTTTAAGTTGTCTCAGTCGCCTATAGCACATCTTGGGATACTGCTGTTCTGGCATTATTATCAGTATTTTCTTCAACCAATTCAAACAGTTTTTGAATATTAGCAAACTCAAGTCTTTACTAGAGCTGTTTCCAGTCAAACAATATAGTCTGGCGTATTCCTTATTGCTAACAAAAGTAATCTCTTGAAAAAATAAACCTGCACGACCCCTCTCTAATGAAATCAACGTGAAAAGTGGTCGACAAGAGACGTATCGTCTCAAGCATGGTTGGGCGTGCTGCATGGCGACTCCTCGCTGATGCTGCTAGGTAGCGGTGGTCATTGAAGAAAATGATGGCCAAGTGCAGTGTATGTATAGTCAATGCGCATGGCGCAGTGATAACGCATGTATATAATCGAGCGTCGGGAGACGCGCGGCCCTCTTCTGTCCCAGCCACATGTATTGAGCAGTAATCAGCAATAAAGATGTACACCTGAATCTACGTGTATAAAGTACCTAGATCCCGTTACATAGTATATTTCACATGGCGTCGAGAAAAATGGACATCGGTGTTTTCACCTCGGAAGAAGACTTCACCATTTATGAAGAGATTTTCGATCAGTATTGCGCAGCGAAGGCGATTACGGAAGAAAAAGTGAAAGTAGCGGAGCTCATCAGCCATCTTGACGTGGAAGTATACCGGACTCTTCGTGACCTGTGCCACCTCAATCTGCCCAAAACCCGAACATACGACGTGCTCAAGGAAGAATTGAAAAAACATTTTAGTCCCCACATTAACAAGTACCGGGAGAGGATTGAGTTCTACCGAGCAGTACAGACGAGCAGCGAGACTTACACCGCATGGTACGCAAGAATTAAACGCTTATCAATCAATTGTGAATTTCTAGATCTCCCGAGTATTTTGTCTGACAAGTTCGTGGCAGGATTTCGTAGTGGACCAGTTCTGGACAGGCTAGTTGAGGAAACACCCGGGAAGAGAGTCGATGAGTTGGTAAAAATCGCAGCAGCTAAAGAATTGGCAATAGAAAACTCAAGTAGAGGTAATAATGGCATGTCTTCACAAATGTTAGCTCTTGGCAGGGCAGAAGCAGCAGCTGAAAATCATCGCAACAAAGCAACAGCCGGCGACGGACGGTATGGTAGAAGAAAGCCGGAAAGTACGAAGAATTGGATGCGAAGTGCGAACGGCGCTCTCGTTCATTCCAAAAGATACGGTGGCAATGAAAAGTGTAAATGTTGCGGCAAAAATCATAGTGGAACCTGTAAGTTTGAAAACTACGTATGTAACTCATGTAATATAAAAGGTCACTTGAAAAATGTATGTAGAAAAAACAGAAATAATGGTAGAGTGAACAATGTACATAGTTATGAATGCATGAGTGACAGAGAAGATGATATGAGTGATGCGAATGTAATTGGTACGGTTTTTAATTTGAATGGTGGTACAGCGCCATTTTTTGCAGACATCCTTATCAGCGGTAGTAAAGAAAAGCATAAAATGTTAATAGATTCAGGTTCAAGTATATCCGCTTTGACAAAAAAATTCTATGATAAGTATTTATTGGACTATGTTTTATATCCCACAGATTTGAAATTAAAAGGTTATACAGGGGAACCAATAATTCCCGAAGGATACGTTGAGGTAAGAGTGTTGTACGAGGGAAGTGCAGTAATTTTGAAATTTTATGTCATCTTAAATGCAACTGTGTGTTTGTTGGGCCGAGACTTTATCGCTAAATTTGATGTTTTCCGTATAGATTCGCAAGTTTGTCATCTCGATGGACAGGAGATGAAGGCACGGCTTCGCTCTGAGTTCCCTGGAGTATGTGACGCGGAGTTGGGAACATTCAGGGGAGTGAAAATTGCGCTCCAGCTGAGGTCGGACGCTGTTCCGGTACATAGTCGCCCGCACTCGCTTCCACTCGCTCTAAAGGACAAGGTTGAAGATGAATTGAACAGAATGGAACGCAAGGGTTTCATAACACCAACATTAACAGCTCAGTGGTCCTCACCTATAGTACCTGTGGTAAAGGCAAATGGTAGCATTAGAATTTGTGGAAATTATAAGAACCTCAATAAGAATTTAAGCGATATATACTATCCGTTACCAAAAATTGAATTAATTTTAGCAAAGCTTAGCGGCAATTGTAAATTTTCAAAAATAGATCTGTCCGATGCATATATGCAGTTTGAACTAGATGAAGAGTCGCGAAAATTAGTAACAATTTCAACACATAAAGGGTTGTACAATGTGAACCGAATGCCATTTGGTATTAAAAGCGCGAGTTTCTATTTTCAAAAATTCATAGAGCAGATATTTCAAGACGTGGAAAATGTGTATATATTTCAAGATGATATACTAATAGGGCATAAAAAAGATGGTGATCATATTGAGGATCTGAAAAAGGTATTGAAAGTTTTGGAGACATCCGGTTTGGTTGTAAATTTGGACAAATGTAAATTCGTGCAGGACAGCGTGTCATATCTCGGTTTTCAATTGACAGAAAAAGGTATATCAAAGAATAGAGATAAAGTAGAAGCTATAGCACGTGCACCGGCACCAACAAATTTGACGCAATTGAGATCTTTTATTGGCATGTCAAATTACTATTCTAGATTTATTCCAGGTATAGCGCAAATTTTAGCTCCTATGTACAATTTATTGAAAAAGGGTATAAAGTACGATTGGTCAGAAGAATGTCAGAAAGCTTTTATCAAAATCAAATCCGAAATTTTGTCTGAAAGAATTTTAGCTTATTTTGATCCGAAATTGCCAATTGTAATCACGTGTGACGCATCAGAAACAGGAATCGCCGCAGTTTTATCCCACACTATGCCTGATAAAACAGAGAGAATCGTAGCATGTTCGTCGCGTACGTATTCAAAGGCCGAGGCAGGTTATTCTACCGTACACAAAGAAAGTTTGGCGTGTTTTTACGGGGTAAGAAAATTTCACGAATACGTATACGGGCAAAAATTCACATTAAAGACTGATCAAAAGGCGTTGGTATCCATTTTCGGGAGTAAAAAGGAAATAAACCAGATGTACGCGAATAGGATCAAGAGATATGCTTTGTTTTTTTGCAAGTTACGACTTTGAGATCGTTCATATAAAGGGCAAGGACAACGTCATCGCAGACTGTCTATCGCGTTTGCCGATCCGGCAGTCCAGGGAAATTCAATCCGAACAGCAAGAACTTGACATTTTCTTTTCGCAAGTAGAGTTTCCGCTAGAAAAGCGTACATTGGCTTTGCAGACTGAAAAAGATCCACAATTGTCAGCAGTAAAACGTTATTTGAAAACTTCATGGCCACATAAAATTCCACCAGAATTGAAACCATTTCATGTTAGACAATACGAGCTAGAAATCGTAAATGACTGTCTTTATTACGGATACAGATTAATCATACCAAAATCTTTACAGGAAGTAGTTTTAAAAGAGCTTCACTCAACACACGAAGGTATAGTCCGCACCAAAAACTTTGCTAGATCTCATATATGGTTTCCAAAAATGGATAACGAAATTGAAAGAATTTGTAAGTCTTGTCCACAGTGTCTAACTTTTCAAAGCAATCCACCAAAGGTAATTCAATCATGGCCGAAGGCAGAACAACCCTTCCATACAGTTCACATAGATTTTTTCTCACTTTCAGAAGATCAATTTTTGATTATAATCGACAGCTACACTAAATGGTTAGAAGTATATCCCATGAAAGAATAACAAGCAAAGAAACAATAGATAAGCTTAGAGATTGTTTCAGTAGATTTGGTTTAGCTAAAACAGTCGTAAGCGATAATGGACCATCTCTAGTTTCAGAGGAAATGCAGTTTTTTTTCAAGAAAAATGGCATTAAGCATTTAACCATAGCTCCTTACAATGCGCAATCAAATGGTTTAGCTGAAAATTCTGTAAAACTCGTTAAGAATAGATTGAAGAAAGCAATTATAGATCCGGTGAATAAAGGTATAAATCTGAATACTCTGTTATGTAGATTTCTATTTCTTTACCGAATTACACCACACTCAACCACGAGAAAATCACCTTCAGAATTAATGTTTCAGCGTAGAATGACAACTAGATTTGATTTGTTGCCGAAGAAATCTCAACAATTTTTCGAAACGGAAAGTTTTCCGAAAAATCACAAGAGGTTAGAAATAAACGATTTGGTAATGGTGAAGCAGTATAGGGGAAACACATATAAATGGGTTCCAGCTGTTATAACCGGAAAAGTAGGGAAAGTCATGTACCTTTGCAAGTTGGATCAGGGCCAAGTTTGTAGACGACATGAAAATCAGATAAGAAGAAAGGACAAAACAGAAAAATCAAGAATCATCCGAAGAGCCCGGTGGAGGAGAGAGCGGTGCGCGGCGACGAATTGGCATTCCGATTTCAAGCTTTGAAGTAAACACGGAGAGCGAAAAACCGATCGGGGTGGAAAACGACACCACACCAGTCGAAGACGCGGTTCAAACCGAAAGTCCAATTCAACAGGACAATAATGGTGCTCCCGAGAACTCAGAGCGGGGCCAGCCAACGCGTGAGAGTGTTGAGTCTCTACCGACAACTACTAGTGAAGCAGTTGTAGTACCTCGCATGGCGCATCTGCCGAAAACCTCAAAACGAGTCATTCAACCGCCAAAGTGGATGAAAGATTATAAATGTGATTGAATGAATGGGACGAGCATCATGATATTATGCTAGTAATTTTAAATTGTACATATTGCATATTTTATTTATACAGCAAATTTTCTGTGTGTGATAGTCATGTATAAATTCAAACCTTTTACTGTGATATTGTAATTGTCTGAAAATTGTAACATGTCTAAAGGAAACGAAATCGTCTATGTAACGCCTCTGTAATGGTATATTGTGAAACAATGCAATATTACATGATGTATTATATTCTGTACGATGATATTTTTAATGTGTAATATTAAGTATATGACTATCCTGCGAAAGCAGATTTAATGAATATTGTTTATTCAGGACTAAGAGATTGTCAGAAATTAAGGGGGGAAATATGCAGTGTATGTATAGTCAATGCGCATGGCGCAGTGATAACGCATGTATATAATCGAGCGTCGGGAGACGCGCGGCTAGGGATGTCCAAATGTTGTCGATGAATCGATTCGTGCTAATCGAATCGAATCGTAATCAATAGTTTGATTCGATTAAAAAATCGTATGAAATGAATCGATGCATCGGAAAGAACCGATCTTAGTGCATTCAGTTCGACGGGGCATTTTTCATATTTAGGTTTGTGGTGTTAATGGATGATGCCCCAGCTGAAAAATTTCAGAATAATAATAATGTTGACAATAATAAGTGATTTTTAATCAATAGTCGACACAAATGACAAAAAAATTTAACGACTTTTCGGCATTAACAAGTGTTTTCGCGTGCGTAATAATCGAAACAACAATCACATTAGTTTGAATCGATTCCCTAAATAATCGTATACAGTTGAATCGATTCAACTTTTCAGATGCATCGTTTCCATTGAATCGATTCAGGTATGAATCGAATCGAAGTTGGACATCCCTACGCGCGGCCCTCTTCTGTCCCAGCCACATGTATTGAGCAGTAATCAGCAATAAAGATGTACACCTGAATCTACGTGTATAAAGTACCTAGATCCCGTTACATAGTATATTTCAGCCAAGCGTGGCTGTACTGAAGAAAATGGAATGAAAGTCACTGAGTAGTTAGTGTCCGCCCTCATCATGGCTCATTCTCACTTGAACAGCAAGCGTGTATGAAGAAGATACATACAGGAAATAGATAAGTTACCAACACAGTGCATTCACGCGCGTATTGTCATGTGCATCATGTCATTCTCATTCCAATCTCTTTAGTACTGCCGCGCTTGGCCATTATTTTCTTCATTTCGGAACCCCCGTTAAATGTACTATAGATTTAGAAATATCTCGAAGGGGCATCCCCCAGTAGGAGAGGAATCGAATTTCATATATCATGTATATACGGGGTGTTTATAAATGTCTGTGATCGCATCGCCTTTGGAATCCGCTTTCGATCACTACAATTGCGCCTGTTACTGCGTTTTTCGGCCTGACCCATGCCCGCCGCGATCACAGATTCTTATAAACACCCCGTACTTGAGTAAAATAAAGTGGCAAGCTGGAAATCTAGGAGGATACGGCTGATGGCCGCTGATAGTTTCGCACCAAAACTTTGCAGGTGCCATCAGCCCAAGCCCTAGCCCCCCAGCTTGTCACTTTATTTTTGCTCCAAAAAGTCATTCTACTGAATTTAAAACCCGAACCGCATATAGTGAACAGTCTGCACCTCGGTATCCGTTGTAATAAAACGCGTCTTTGTAACAATTTCGTTTTATTTGATCAAAAACATATTTCCCGTGCGGGAGGGGGGAAGGGGTTGATTTGAATATGTACAATAATATACATTTGTTATTGACGGCACCTCAAATCCGTCCTGCGTTACTTATATATTTTATTATTCCACTTTACGATATGTATCTTAACGTAAACATAACGTACGTACTTAACAATAATTAATTATCACAATCTTTTCATCTAGCTTCCAGACCCTCTGCATGCTGGAGGCAGTCTGGCTGGTACACGTTCAACTTGCTTTCTTTTTTTCTCGAAAGGCCAAAGCCTATCTGGATGTTTAAGATGTCCGTCTTCTCTTGGCAGAAGCTAATCTGGCATTTCTGAAGACGGACCACATGGCCCTTCTGGGCAGTCAGTGGATAGCTGCAGCAGGGTCTTCAAGGAAGTCCTACGCTCTGGAAGAATCGGACCAGCCGATGCTGTCAGTTGTGATGTGAGCACTAGGCAGCACCAGATGCGGCGATTTAGATCATCTGGTTTTTGGCAAGGAGCAGAGTTGCCATCGTTGGTCTGACCCAGTAGAAGTTTGTGCATTCTAAAGTCACTATAATCATGCAATCAGCATCTGGATCACACTTTTGTTCATTGTGCGACGCGCACATCACTTGGCCTTTTTCATATATTTTCTACTCAGTCTGCCAGAAATCGTTGGTTGGGAAGATCAAGTGTGCCGCCAGCTCAGCTTTTGAGAAATGTTCGGCGTGCAACAGTTTGCCACAGTGCGCTGTTTGCATCCTCGTTTTCAGTCTGGTTCTGCAATATGTTTTTTAAGCAATTAATGCTAGTGGTGGCTCTCCAGCCAGAGCCCGGGCTGCCTTGGTCGACACCAACATGTAATTCCTGTCGAGGCAAATGCAGTAAAAGCTTCTTAGCTCTGTTGTCTTATAACAGTAGCTTTGGGAAGTTCGTATCTGGCCTGGCCTGCCTCATGATATCGAAACAGTGAGCCTTGGGGTTGGGGGAAGTCCTCCAGTAGCTTCATGGAGCAGTGATCGATCACGAATTTGGACAGGTCTCCGCTCTACGCCACCACAAAGCGACTTTCTCACGGTACCCGCATTTGCAGCAAGATAAGAACAGATGTGTTCGTGTAGGCACTTAGGTGCTCCATTTCGAAATTCGAACGTGAAGGAAAAGCACTTAACGATTCAACTCAACTTGTTGCTCCACAAAACTGAAAATTGTTGCTCAACTCCAGATTTCGTAAAATCTTCGACCAAACGAAGACACAATACATAATTTACAATCAATATCATCTACCAGCAGTGAAAGCATGAGGAAAAGCAGCGAAAACAACCAAATACTTCCGATTTCCCCAAGAAATGCAAAATTTTCAATTTGAGGTTGACAGTTGTAATTTGACTTTCACGTCACGTAGCAGATTGACATATGAGCTTCTGCTACGCCTGGCAAGGGGCAGCACCAGT